>CM038552.1:35376681-36626681 GCA_021527575.1 Ensete glaucum
CTTGAGTAGCTTCAACAGCTTGAGAGCGAATTTACACTTATAGCCCACCTATAGTTGCTTGGGGCAATAGTCTGGCTTACCCCATCTTGTTTGATTCTGATGATGCTTCGTTATGACGAGATTGTAAAAAAATTTTGTTATTTGCTCAAATTGCTCACCCGCTCTGATACCATAATGTCATAGATTAGTTGGAATTGCTTAAGTCATGAGAACCCTTGCGGCAAAGTCACAAACTTAGTTGGAGTTGCTTAAGTCATGAAACATCCTTGTGCTAATGTCATGAACTTAGCTAGGATTACCTATGTCATGAGATGACCTTGCAATATCCATCCATAAGCCTAATTGCAACCTTTCTCAGGTCCTGTACTATTAAATATTAAATTTTGATGATGAAATTAATTGATGGGTTATTGATCTAACAGGATTATTAGAATTGATTGATGTAGGATTAATTACGATAGAATAATTATTACAATCAGGATTGGCCAAGGTCAAATCCATGCATCGAGTCGATGCGATTGGAAACTCACTAAGAGTGTGTCGGGAGCTCGTCGAGGGTATCGGGAGTTTGCTAAGATGGTAATTTGTCAAAAGAAGATCGAGACTCGCCAACAGATTGTTGGGGTAGCCGAAAAGCTTACCAAGAGTTAGGATGGTCTTGTAATGGATGTTTAGCAATTATGATTATATTTATTAAGTCATAATTAGCATCGTACATAAGTAACTATGATAGGAGAAATAGAGTTACAACCAGATGATGGGCCAAGATCAAGCTTGAGCATCGAGCCGGGGTTCGGACAATATAGTGGGATCTCACCGGAGTTTGCTAGGACATTCGCCGAAGGAATCGGGAAGCTCGTTAGGAACACGTCGGGAGATTGTCGGAAGAAGATCGGAAGACTCACCACAAGAATGCCGGAGGCTACCGGATTGGCGGAAGTTAGGTCTTGGTTTAGCTTGTTGGTCATTAAGTATTGCAATCATTGAGTCATAGTTAGGATTAAGTTAGATTTGGATGAAATCCAAATCAACTCAATAAGGTAACCGGGTCCACTATAGGGTTTGGTTGAGCTCAATTAATTAACCAAGGGAATGGTAACTGATGGTTCAAGCCAAAATTCGAAAAGTGGAGGGAACCACTTTTGTAAAAATTTCGATGGGTAAACCGCCGGTGAGCGATGGGTGTACCACCATCGCCCAAGCTTTCGAGCGGTTGACGATGGCTGACCCACTCAGACTGGGCGGTTAAACCGCCCGTACCCAGGAATTTGGGTAGTTTCGGTGATTGACCTGCCCAGGACCGATGGGTAAACCACTCGTTCCACGGTGTTCGGGCGGCTGAGCCACCCAGGTCGGTGGGTAAACCGTCTGTACCCGATTTTTCTATATATGTTTAATTTTTTGCTCCAAAAATTTGAATCCACTTAGGGCCTATAAATACCCCAAGTTTTTTTGCATTCTAAACAATAATTTTTCGGGTTCTATTATGAGAAAATATTATATAAGAATTATAAGAAAAAAAAAAGGGATAAGGGAGTGATCAAAGAGTGTAATCTTATCTTCCTTGTAAGCAAAGTATAAGGGTTTGGTCTTCACCCAAAGAAGTTCGGTAGTGGATGCCAATGTGCCTCAAGAAGGAGGACTCGAGAGTGGACATAGGCTATTGGTGATGAACCACTATAAAAATTGTGAGTGTTTCCTTGCTTTCATTGCTTACATATTTTTGTATTGACGCTTCCGATTTAACTCAACTCTTTAAAAGTAAAGTTTTCACGATAAGTTTTTTTCTTCAAATATTACTTATCTTTTTGGTTTGCTTATTAACTTAGTAACTTTCTTTTAATCACTCACTCATTTCACTAAGAACGAAAAACTTCATATTTCTTATCTCGTTTTAATCAAAAAGTTTTCACCTAAATTGAAAATTTACACTTGCACTAATTCCCCACCCCCGCCCTTTTAGTGCCAATTGATTATAATATGTATGACCTGTAAAAAGGGTTTATTGATTAGTTTGAATGTGAGCAAATAGATAAGTCCCAACGTCTCGTGAAGAGGGCAACTTTATAAGCATTAAGCAAACACTAAGTGTGCAAGAGAGAAAAGAGAGAACAAGAAAATAAGGATTTTAAAAAATAAAATAAACAGTCATAAGTTCACAAACGACTAGTCACTAGGTGTAGGGCACGATAGTAAGTTTTCATCACTATGAAATCCAACCAACACCCAACACTATCATAAACTCCGATCCAGCTAGGTGGCACCTGGAGGTTTATAGGGTGCTGAGATAGATGACGTTTTACACTACAAAAAATAAGTCATGGCACATAAAAATGAAACCATTTTAGGGTAGTTTTGCTTAGTGTGGTGAGAATCACTATGTAATCTTATGATTTGAAAACAACAAAACCAATGCAAAACATGCTACAAGTATCCGTACAAGCACACAAAAGCGACGAACGATCTACTGACAAAGATATTGTAGGTGCACAATGATTGGTCGTGAGAGTAAGTTGAGTCGCTTTAGTGTCTTCATCAAATGCTTTATCGAGATAAGGTACATATGCCTTAAAGTTTGACTTTGGCACTATGCAGGTTTAGTCTACTTCATTAGAATGAGGGACCCATGGAACGACATGATCCCCTCTTGCCTTTGCAAGAGTTTATTCCTCCACTCTACATTCTCTATCAACTCCCTACAACTTAGGCACTTCACTAAGTTCTACCTAAAGTTGCTCCACTCTTCAATTTATATTGAGTTGATGGTAGCCCTTACGCACACCATTCCATGGGTTAGCCTTTTATTGAGTTTGACCTCCATGTCAAAATCTAAGAGCACCTTCATTCAGTGTTGCCTTAGGCTGCTCCCCCACTTGAACTCATAATGCATCCACTAACACATTACCTCATGCGAGATTATGTGATGATGCCTCATTGCTCGTTCGGTCTATTGAGCTTTGTAGAGTTGTTGTCCTGAGATATCCCTCATCATGTGTAGTTTGTTACACATGATTCTCCATTTATAGAATCGAGATTATCTCTTATAGATATCTATCCTATTAGGGTAACTTTTATATTTGTATCCTTTCCTTTGGAAATTATGAAGACTACCATCCCCTTGGATTACTTTGCCTTACTGAATGAACTATGGTCTCATGTAATGCTAGATTATGACTCTTTGTTAATATAAACTCTATTGCGCCCTGTAAGACCTAGCAACATACTGAACTTGGTGCACACTTCAGCCACCTATGGATGTATCATTCTCATGCTGAAGAGAGTTTTAGTATTCCATGACATCGAGTTTCAATCATCTTAGGATAGCTACGGACAATCCATCGTCCACATACAAGCCCTTGCATAAGTATCGAGTTCTTTGAGTTAGCAATTCCCCTCACCTCTATGAGCTTTGCACAACTCTTTCAATCAACCTTTATATGCTATATGTTCTTCTCAGCTTGCTTGTCCTCATGGTGCCTCTTGTACAAAGGGTTAGTCATTCCTCTAAATATCAATCTTGAATGCCCGCTCCTTTGAGTGGTTCCTTTCCCTACATCTCAACACTTGTTTGCCCTAAAATGATCATGCATGCTGGCTGCTCTCAACGCAACTCTACTAAGCTTCCCACATTTACATACTAAGCATTTCTAAGTGTGTTCGTCCCACTTTAATACTATTTATCATGGACTTATCTGGTTTTACCTAAGTCATGTGGTACCCTTGTGTGTCCGTTTACAAAGGGTCAACCTTCTTAAAACCTCTCATAATTTCTTAAAGATCGATAAAAGAGAACATGAATTTGAGAAAGTATTTAACTCAAAATCCACAAGCAGTCATTTCAACAAACACTTAATAAATATTATAAATTATAAACATAGACTTTGCAAGCTCTGAACAGTTGCACAACAAAGGATCTAAGGTGGTTCGCCATGGCCAAGTGTTCCTATAAGTGCCCACATGGCACTACTAGGAAACAAGATAGCAGCCCATCCATCCATGTGCCACCCGGGTAGCTCTTGGGTGTTGTGTTGGCCGACATTCTGCATCACTTTATGGAGTCAGAAAACCCTCAAAATGGCTACATGGATGATTTGTTTCTATGGAATTTTGCCTTTATGCAATGACTATACACAACATATGTTCACAAGCTTAAAACAATCATAAAAGTTAACCAAAATGAGAATGTCAAGCCTACTACAAGCCCTCTACATAATCTGTAAAGCATGAACAAAATCTGAAGACATAGACATACACGAACATTACATCGAACACCCTGTTTGCAACTTTGTATATGACACCAAGGGTACCAACTAGGGAGTCGCCCTTTTGTCTTTCATTCAAAATGGAAGATATAGTGCTAAACGAAATCATATTACTGATTATCAGAATGTAGGATTATGGCTAAAGAGCCTCAAACGAGGGGCTTCATGTGAACCTCGATCTACTTATAAATTAAGAGACAGGGTTCATCTCTTTAACTTAGTTTACGAAAGAGTTGTGGCAATGATCTTCAATTGTAAGGTACAATTTTGGTGCCTCAATAATGGGGACTTAGTCATTCGAAAAGCTAAATTCAGTAATCAATTGCACTCTCAGGGGAAACTAGCATCGACCTGGGAAGGGCTCTAGTAAGTTGCCAAGGAGGGCTAATCTAAAGCCTCCCAATTGTAAACTTTGGGGGCTTTGACATCTCTCGAACTTGGGACATGCAACATCTTAAGAGATATTACTCATGAGAAGATGAAACATCCTTGATCAGTCATATATTGGAAGTTAATAAGACTAAAATTGACTTATAAGGGTCTAATGAGTATATTAATATCAACTTCAGTTTAAGCATTTTGGCTAATGGTTTGGGCCAAATGAAGTTGATAAACTAGTTAACCCATCAGGCCTAGTTCGTGACATTGGGTATCAGCTAACTTAGTATTTAAGCATGGTGAGAGGACTCGAGTAAGAAAAAGCTACCCGTGGAAGGAGTTAGAAGACTCGTCACGGTGTGGAACCACCACTAGGTTTGATCTGGGCTATGTTAGGTCTTAATGAGGACATCAAGCTCTTGAGTGGGAGAGATTGAAACATCACTTATTGGTCCCACATCGAGGCAAGACTAAGATTAACTTATAAGGTTCTAATGAATGTAAGATTACAAATTTTAGCTTAAGTATTTTGGATAATGGTTTGAGTCAAACAAAGTTGATAGATTAGTTAATCCATCAAGCTCTAGATATGACATTATTAAAATATTCTTGATTAGTTGTAAAATGAGTAATACTTTTACTATTAGTTTAAGCATTCAAGCCAAGATCGTGATATTATTGACTCACCAAGCTCATGAGAAAAGAAAAATTATAATTTTATAATGTAAAGATTTTTTATACTCGACAAGTGAAGTAAAAGTTAGCCTTCATTAATTATAGGATTTTTACATCATGCTGGATAGGCCTATTACATCAAAAGGATCCTTTGATAAGAAAAACAAAGGTAAGCAAAGACTAAGGAGACTAAGGCCAATTGCAACACTCAGTCAACCTCGACCACTTTATCATCTATCTCTAACGAAGGAGGCAAGTTGATTGGAAGAGGTTAGATAAAAGGGATTCCAAGTGTTAGATTATAACATTATTAAAATATTTTTTATTAGTTCTAAAGTGAGTAAGACTAAGATTGATTTATAAGGGCTTGATGAGTATACTATTATCAATTTCAACTTAAATATTTTAGCCAATGGCTTAGACAAATGAAGTTGATAGGCCAGTTAACCCATTAGGCTCAGGTCATGATATTATTGAAACATCCCTGATTAGTCCCACATCGAAAATGAGCAACAGTAAGATTGACTTATAAGGGTTTGATGAGAGTATTATTATTAATTTTAATTTAAGTATTTTGACTAGAATTAAATTATTAGGTCTGATTCATAACATTTGGTATCAGATCGATAGCTATCTTCAAGAATGAGAGTAGCATGCCCTCGATTAATCACTTTGGCAGCTTCCTCCAAAAGTTCATCGAATACGATGAAGATGATCTCCCCATCAATCAACCACTTTCTATTGAGGTCTTTCGGTAGCTCCACTACCTTTCGCAAGCTGGGATTCTCCATGTGGAGGGTTGCCACCTCTACGTCCTACTTCATGAGTGCATTGTTGAGGCAAGGGCGATTGGCCCTTTCCCTATTTGTCGACCATTTGGTAGCATCCAATTGACTCCTTAAATCCACTAAGCGACATCGCTTGCCACTAGCTTCCTCTCCAAATCCATCTTATGGAATAAGAGCATTTTGGTCTCATCGACCAAGAATTCCTTCTTTGTGGCTCTCATCACATTGTCATCCCTCTCTTTCATAACCTAGGCTAAGGCACTGAAGAATCCCTAACCTGGTCCACCATTGCCACTATTAAGTGATACCCTAATAGATAGAGCCCATGATTAAAGTGGATACAGGAAATCACAGGAAGATTAGTGATAGGACCTTAGTATAGTCAATAAAACTCTGTGAAATATAATAAAACCCCCACCTAGTCACTTTTATCCTATAAAGAAGTGTGGCTAGGGTTTACTTGGGGCCTTAGGGCTTAGTAGCTGTCGCTCCCTTTACTAGGCTGGTTGGCTAAGGTTTTCACCTACTAAAGTCGGCTATGTAGCCAACCAAGCTGTCGCCTACCCTCTTAAGGGAGGTTGACTATAGGAGGGGCAAGGGGGTAAATTCACCTAGAAAAGCATCCCCTATGGCTAGGGTTTTGAGACCTATATAAGCTATAGCCTCCACCTCTTTTCAATCAAGCAAGAATCATCTTATTTCAGGCTTTATGCCAAGTTCTAGGAGGGAGGAACCCCTATAATGTTCTAAGGGTTGATCCCTCTCAAAGATCGAATTCTATAGAGCTCCTCTTGGGGTTCTATCATTTAGTATCAGAGCAGCATTCCTGCTGCCCCTGCTTCCATCTCTATCGCCTCCACCCATCCAAGCAATTCCCACTATTGCTTCAAGATGTCACCTCTACCGTCATCCCCAAACCGTAGATCCATCAATCTGCTGCTACCCCCTCTGTGTTTGCTTTGAAGATCTGGTAAAAATTTCATCACCCACACCTTGTTACTAGTACAAATCTTTATCTTTGTATTTCAAAGAAAATTTTGTATCCTTGCTTCATTGTGAATTCTTTCTGTCGCAAACGTGATCATCGTTGCGAAGGAAAACTGTTGCAGAAAATTTCAGCCACAAAGAGGCTTATTGAAACTGGTCTTTTGAGTATCCTTGGTGAACAAAATTTCTACATATTCTCGTAAATCAATTTAATCTCCATCTAAGATTGATCTATCGTGAAAATTATATCAAAAACCAATTCTATATTGCTGCAATTCTTCGTTGCATGTTGCTAAAATTTATGATAAAGAATCTGCCTTCTTTACTTGCATCGATTTTTCTACCATTCCGCTACTAAAATTTTGTCGATCTAAATTGCTACTACTATTCACATCTGAACCGAGGACTTGTTGACAAATTGTTGCATATTTTGCTTAGGTTTTCCTTGGAATTTATGTCGAGAATTTATTATTTCTTCAACGTAAATTCTGTTTAGTAGGACAGCACATACACAATACTTTCTTCATCGAATTCCATCATATTTTAGTGTTGTCTCTTTTTTTCTCTCTCTCTCTTTCTCTCATCCTCAAACCCTACCATCACCACCCAAAAAACCTATCAAACCATAGCCAAAAAACCAATTCCAATTAGCCCCAAAAATAGCCCTAACTGTAGCCAACTTCTTTACCAATCCACCTAACTTTTCAGCCAAACTTCCTTATCGATCCACCTATATTTTCAGCCACCCTTGCTCCAAAAACCAATCCCAATTAGTCTCGAAAATAGCCCTAATCATAGCCTACTTCCTTACCAATCCACCTACCTTTTCAGCCACCCTTGCTCCGAAACCTCTCATGCCCTTAACCCGACAGCAAAAGAAAAGACTCAACATTATAGATCTGGAGGCTTATACTATGGCAATAGAGGAGGCTATTGATATCAAGTTTGAAGCCTTTAAGACCCGGATGGAGGAAAAAAATTCGCGCTATCTTCACCAAACTCAGCATGGGCCGACCACCGAACCTAAGGAAATCACAGCAAGGGGAAATTTCATATTGGAGAGAAGAACTCCAAGAATGAGGAGGCACTACAACCGATCCATATAATCCACGCATGAGGGTGGAATTCCCTAGATGGAAAGAAGGAGACCCGATCGGTTGGATCTCGTAAGTGGAGCGCTACTTTCGATTTCACCGAACCGTTGATACTGCCATGGTGGAAATTACGGCCATCAATCTTGAAAGAGATGCAATTCAGTGGTTTAATTCGTTTGAGCACACCCATGGAGACCGAACCTGGCAGCAATTCATAGAAGGACTATTGAACTACTTCAAACCAATAAACTACGAGAACATCGATGGGCACTTAGCAAAGATCCGATAATCCACCACTCTATAAGAGTACCAAACGAGGTTTGAACGATTATCTAACCAAACCCGTGATTGGTCTGAAAAAGTAACTTCTAGAAACTTTCATTGAGGGCTTAAAGCCATAGATACGAGGAGAAGTAAAGGCGTGACAACCATACACTCTGATGGCGGTTATCTCCTTCGTGTGGCTACAAGAAGAACGCTTGAACCACGAAGCCCAAAGGATTAGGGTCGCTCCCCGACTAGTAATGCTGAAACCTTCAGCCCCCTCTACTGCCATCCGAGCCCCTACACCAAAAAAATTGACGAGAGATGAACTTCGGGAGCAATCTGTGAAGGGACTATGTTGGCACTACGACGAGTCATAGAGCCACAAACATCACTGCAGGAAAGGTCGACTTCTTGTGATAGAACTAGTAGAGGATGAAGATATTGAACTACTTGAAGAAAGCCTCAAATCCGAAGAAGAAGTTGCGAAGAGCCCCGACTGGCTAACTTTACGATGCATGCTCTAGCCAGCTACTCCAACCCGCAGACAATGAAAGTGGAGGGACTTCTCAAGCATCAATCCATCACCGTTCTCATAGATATGGGCATCACAAATAACTTCTTCAACAGCAAGATTGCTACACATATGGCACTATAAATTGAAAGTTGCAACAAATTCGATATAAAGGTCGTCAATGGATAAATTCTTAAGTGCGACAAACGGTGCCCACGGGTGAAATTACTCCTACAAGACCAGAAAGTGGTGGTCGACTTCTTCCTCCTACTCATCGACGACTATGAAGCCTGCTCGAGATTAAATGGCTCACAACATTAGGTGACATTTCCTAGAATTTCTCTAAGTTAATCATGAAGTTCTATTGTAAAGGCAAACAAGTCACCTTACGAGACAAGCGCGGGAGCCATATCTCCACTGTTTCGATGCAACAGATGGAGAAAATTTTACACAAGACACATGGTAGCTTTTTGATGCATATCCAATAGCCATTAGAGGAGAAGAATATGCAAGTTACAAATCTTAAGCTTGCCCAATTGCTGGAGGAATTCGTCGACATATTCGCTGAGCCACATGGACTTCCTCCTACCTGGTAGCATGATCATCATATACCTATACTCTCGGGCCAACCTCCAATAAACTTAAGGTCGTACCGCTATCCTCACTTGCAGAAGGACGAGATTGAGAACATAGTTAAGGAGATGCTTGACACTTGAGTAATTCGGCCAAGCTACAGGCCCTACTCCTTGCCGGTGTTACTAGTGCGCAAGAAGGATAGTATGTGGCAGATGTGTGTTGACTACCGAGCTTTGAATGCCATCATCATCAAGGGTAAATGTCCAATATCAATAGTGGATGAGCTATTGGATGAACTCTCGAGTCTTTACCAAATTGGACCTCCACTCCGGGTACCATCAGATTCGGGTATGCATTAAAGATATGTCGAAAACGGCATTTCGTACACATAACGGCCACTACGAATTTTTGTTAATGCCTTTCAAACTTACAAATGCTCCTTCTACCTTCCAAAGCTTAATGAACAATATTTTCTGGAGGTTTTTATATAAATTTGTATTGGTATTCTTTGATGACATTCTTATTTACAGTCCTACACTTGACATACATTTTCAGTACTTACGAATTATTCTAATAACTCTCGAAAAGAATATCATCTACATTAAATAATCAAATTGCAACTTCTTATAGCAAAAAGTGGAGTACCTTTGGCACTTTATATCAGAAGATAGAGTGGTAGTAGACCCGACAAAAATCAAAGCAATGCAAGGATGGCCGAGGCCTATGAACGTAAAGTCACTGCGTGGCTTCCTCGGACTTACGGGCTATTATCGAAAGTTCGTGAAAGACTATGGCAAGATCAATGCCCCACTCACTTCTTTATTAAAGAAAGACTCCTTCTAGTGGTCAGACAAGGCATCCACAGCCTTCAAATAGCTCAAGACAGCCATGACGACGATGCCGACTCTAGCGCTACCTGATTTTAGCCTACCCTTCGTGATCGAGGCCGACGTATCCGGAGTTGGAATTAGAGTTGTCCTACTGCAAGATGGTCAAACCCTCGCCTATACCAGCAAGATCTTGTCTCCCTCTCATCACCAAATGTCCGTGTATGATAAAAAAATGCTTGCAATCATACACGTCGTCATGATATGGAGACCATACCTGATCGGTCGACGATTTTAAATAAAGACAGACCTCCATAGTCTCAAATACTTCTTCGAGTAGAAATTATATTCCCCAGAGTAGCAAAGATGGGTAAACTCCTTGGTTTCGATTATGAAATTATCTATCGAAAAGGAAAAGAAAATGTGGTTGTAGATGCGCTATCACGGCTACCAGAGTAAGCCAAACTTTCAAGTGTCTCCCTTCCTTCCACTGTTTTTCTTGAAGATATTAGGGAGGAATAGAAGAAGAGCCCAGAGACCCAAGACATCATAGAGAAATTGGAGAAGGATCTGGGTGCCATTAGCCACTACACGAGAGATTCAAGGGACCTATGCTACAAGGGTCGAATTGTACTTGTTCCCTCTTCTCCTTGCATCAAAATTATTATGCATGAATTGCACTCTTCACCATTAGCAGGGCACTCCGGCTTCTTAAGAACATACAAAAGATGAAGCAAAACTTTTATTGAAAAGGCATGAGAAAATCTATTTGTGACTATGTGGCCAAATACGATGTGTGCCAATAGCATAAGGGAGAAACAATGGCCAGTTTGCTAAAACTACAACCACTACCTATATCAGACTCAGCATGGACCGACATTTCGATGGACTTCATCGAAGGGTTGCCACCATCGCAAGGTAAAAGTATGATCTTTGTGGTGGCAGATCGCTTAACAAAGTATACTCATTTTTGTGTTATGAGACATCCTTATATTGCTGCTAGTATCATCCAATTCTTTATGAAAAATATTATTAAACCACATGGGATGCCAAGGTCAATTGTGAGCAACCGTGATAGAGTATTTACAAGTAAATTTTGGACTGAGTTATTTTAACTACAGGGCACCTAGCTTAAAATGAGCATAACTTATCATCCATAGACAAATGGTTAAACAGAAGTGGTGAACATATGTCTAGAGACTTATCAATGATGCTTCACCAATGATCGGCTAAAAGAGTATATAAAGTGGCTCCCCTGAATCGAATGGTGGTACAACACAACCTACTATTCCTCCACCAAATGTACACCCGATGAGGCAATGTATGCCCCCCCCCCTTCCCCCTGATATATAATCAGTACGACCAAAGTAGAACAGGTTGATCAAATTCTAATGGACTGAGATAAGCTCCTACAACTACTGAAGGACAACTTAGTGATCGCCCAAGCCTGTTTGAAGCAACAAGCCGACAGTCATTGAAGCAAATGAAAATTTTCGATAGGAGATTAGCTCTACCTTCACCTACAATTATACAAATAGTTGTTCATTAATACAAGAGCTTCGATGAAACTATCTCCTCAATTATACGAACCATATCAGATCATAGAGTGCATCGGAGCTGTGGCATATAAACTAAATCTACCAGAAGACGCCAAGATTCATCCCATCTTCCATGTGTCCTACTTAAAGTCTAAAGTGAGAGAACATGAGTTGACTCAGACCCAACTACCGAACACCACAAGTGATGGAGCTATTAAAGCCCAACCACAAGCCATCCTCGACCGGAGAATTGTGATGCACCGGCGACACCTTTCAACTAAAGTACTAGTGCAATGGAGCAACTTACCTTCAGAAGATGTCACATGAGAGTCTTACGAGGAGCTAAAGATATGGTTCCCAGAGTTCATGAACCCCCAACCTTGAGGACAAGGCTGATTCAAAGAGGGTGGCCTTTATAGGACCCTAGCAAGGTTGGGTCCTATTCACCTTAATATAGTCAATAAAACTTTGTGAAATATAATAAAACTCCCACCTAGTCACTTCTATCCTGTAAAGAAGTGTGGCTAGGGTTTACTTGGGGCCTTAGGGCTCAGTAGCCGTCAGCCCCTTTACTGGGTTGGTCGGCTAGGTTTTCCACCTGCTAAAGTCGGCTATGCAGCCAACCAAGCCGCCACCTACCCTATTAAGGCAGGTCGGCTATAGGAGGGGTAAGGAGATAAATTCACTTAGGAAAGCATCCCCTAGGGCTAGGGTTTTGAGCCTTATATAAGTTGTAGTCTCCATCTCTTTTCAATCAAGCAAGAATCATCTTATTTTAGCCTTTGTGCTGAGTTCTAAGAGGGAGGAACCCCTATAGTGTTTCAAGGGTTTATTCCCCTCAAAGATCGAATTCTATAGAGCTCCTCTTGAGGTTCTATCAATTAGATTGCATGACCAAAACTTACCATGATGATGGACTTGTGGGTATATATAATGAGGTCCTTAGTGGGCCTCATGAAGCCCCTTAGCCAACCACACGAGGAGAATATTGTGGTTCCAAATTGCATCCTCTTAGGGAATCTCCTAGGCCCGATCGGTATTAATTTAGGCCAAGTTGACTAGGAAAAATCTCTCCTCCCTCTTAGGCTAGGCAACCACTCGAAGGATGGTTGATTAATAGGGTGTATATTGAACACATTGATCATGCTAGCTCCTCTCGAGCGTGAGGATGGGGTAGAGGTTGGTCAGTCACCTGATGTTACGGTCAAGCCATAATATCCATCTTGGTTCCCACTATATCAGGAACTTTTGGTAGCTTAGTAGGATGAGGGGGGCTTCGGTCCCCCTCCAACGTTGACTCGATGGCAATAATGAGAATGGTGGGGCAGTAGCTATAGGACAATTGCCAAGCCACACCTCGATCGTAACCATTTAATCTTGGTTGTTCGTTACCATGTGGGCCACCTTATGCACCCAAAGGGTCGGCTCATCCCTCCTTTGGCTTTGGGTCACTACCTCGACCCTCTGAGTTGATGATAGCCTATTGGCCATCCCTTATCTCCCATGTTGGAGAGGGGCTTCAATTGCCTCGACAACTCCGAAGATGTTGCTTTTTTCAAATGGAGGTCAATCTCTGCACATAAAAGACCCATTAGTTCTAATCTTATGCATGGTAAAAGTGAAGGGGAATAGTCAAACACTGAACCCGAGGAGAGGGGCTAATCCTAACTTCCCTGAGCTAGACCTCACTCATCTAAAAGACGATCGTGGACTTGGACAAAGCATCAAACAATTGGTGGTGTTGGTCCCGCTCAACCCCATACTTGAGTTTCAAAACTTCTTAGAGGACTACGTCAAGTTGATGGGCTATCCCCTCTATGAAGAAACAAAAATGATACCTCTTCTTCCAATGCTTGTTGGAATATAGTGCCCTCGGGACTTGACAATCAGGATGAGTAGAAAGGAAATAAGCTAAATCAATGAAACAAGACTATAGCAAGGTTGGAGATGGGGAGAACCGAGCCTCCACACTTCCCGACAAAGGCATCAAAATAGTGTTAGGTGTTTGGCACCACGTAGGCAGGAGAAATTGTTTAAAAGTTTATGATTTCAACAAAAAAAAATGATGGAGGAGAAATCTAAGCCCCACCTCTAAGGCATCAAGGGAGGTGCAAAAGAAATGGTGCAACATAAGGCCGAGGAGCTATCAGCTTGAACTCGATAACAATGTTGAAAACTTCCAAGATATGTACCAGGTCAGCCTTAGAGATATGATAGTCAAAGTCATACAACTCAACTGAATTTGTAAGGTCTAATCGCATGAGGGACTCACCTTAAAAGAGGCAACCTCCCTCATCACAATGACTTCAATCCCTTCACTAGAGGGGGAAGTTATGAAAATTGATGCAAAAAGTGGCGATGGGATTAGAGAATCGTTGACTCATGGTCGAATGTTGGGGATTAAACCAATGAGGTAGACATTCAGACCTATTTTGAACTCTGAAGGGTTTGTAGGCTGAGTAATCAAAGGTCTAAAGGTCTAAGGATCTAAAGGCTTTGAGAATATTTAAAGGCATGAAGGGTATGAATGGCTTGAGGGACTCTTTATAGTGCTAGACTGACATTTTGGGTAATCGCCTCGGTTGCCAATGCTTTGGCTGATGGGATTCGTGGTAGAATACTATTAGTCAAAACCGATCAACTAGAATCATTGCGATCTTTCAAATCCCCAATGGTGCATGCAACCATCACGTCAACCCGATGATGGCCGATGTAATAGGAACCAAATTCAACTAAATTTGTTGACTGACCGAATCGATGTGTCCACTAGCGATTAAGGCGAAAGCAATGCACATGAGTCTACATATCATAATCTAGCAAGGGAAGAGAATCCCCCCACAAACAAGGCATGTGTCCTATGCATGGCTCATCATCTGATCATTTGAACATTAGGCCATTTAGTCGATCAATTGTATGTTGAACCTTTTAGCCGACCAATCGAATGGTCAAATACGTAGTCTTCATGCATATGGATGATCCACAACCTATGGGCCAAACATGTATATTAACAATGCACAACCTAAGGATATCGATGATCCACAACCTATGGGCCAAGCATGCATATTAACAATGCATAGCCTAGGGGCCAAGTGTGTATATCGATGATGCGTAGCCTATAGATCAAATGTATATTTCAACCATGCATGACCTAGCGTCTAGTACGCATTTCTACAACACTTGGTTGAATGGCCCTGAAATCAGTGACCCGCCATTCAAGTAAGAGACTAAAATCACCGTTCAACACAATTTAGATAGATAGCTATGCGACCTAATGACCCCAGAGCGAGGGGGCTGGTGATAGGTGAGAAATAACATGATGGAGACATAAGCTACCACATGGTAACACATGGCCGAGAGGCTGACTATCCGAAGTTTTTGCCGATTAGACATGGATTACACATGGTAGTTGGATCCGATGATGTACGATCATAAACCATATGCAATTGAATATCCGATCGTCCGAACCCCATGATTGGTGTGAACAGATAATGTGGGCCTTAAGAATGGCAAACATCATACTATATCACCATTCTAAATGTCACATGTTCTCTTACCGTTGATGATTTCGAATATAAACATTCCCGAGTCATCTATACAAGGGACCTCTAGGTATGCATTTACGCAACTTCTCTTTAAGCACCAATCAACTAGCCCAACCAATCTGAACTCATGAGCTTACTTGATGGTCAAAGGAGCATTTATCAAGAACACCCCTAATCTAGTTTTTACAGGATCGATGCTTCGAAGAACTACCATATAGAAGTAAAATTGACTTAAAACGACTAGATTAAAATCATCACTCCAGCTCAAACAATCAGAAACTACACTAGCAACAATTGTACAAGAATTTGTTTTGTCACGTACTTTATTAACTTTGTTGCATGAACACTTGAGTGCGAAAATTTTGTAACAATAAGTTTCCAAGGTTAAAGATATTAGACCTATTATTTTTTCTTTTTTAACAAAACATCACTGATCGCAGCTCTGAACCATGGATGACATGTTAGTAGTTGAGGTCTAATATTTTGTCTAAGATCCCTGCAGATTTCTATACTGCTGAGCCAAATGATGGCATCCACCAGGCAAAAGAAAGGAGCTAAACCGTTACTTATCAATTTAGAGTAAAATCTCGGAGGAACGATCCCTGCAGATTTCTATACTGCTGAGCCAAATGATGACACCCACCAGGCAAAAGAGAGGAGCAACACCGCTACTTATCAATTGAGAGTAAAATCTCGGAGGAATGATATTTGTTTAAGTTGACCAATGGATTCAATCATCATTAGATTTAAGTACCTCTGGACATGGCTACTGTGTTGACCGAGTAGCACGAAAAGAAAAAGAGTTGAATCTGCTACCACATCTGCAGCTGGGATCTTAGCATCGGATTAGTGTTCTAAATGAGTGTTCTGAACTGAACAACAATGAATCACCTATTGCGAAGAGAACAATAATTTGAAATAACAGTAATTTCTTTTAGAGCACCCTAGTGTTCCTCCAAGATGATCAAACATAAATCACAGATATGGTGGTACTAAATGAGATTAAATAGCATGTGAGTGCTACATCACTCTCACGTGTAATAATTTCACAGTATCCATGCAGCAGTAAGACCTTTTTTTTCTGGACCTTCAACAATAATTTCACGAGTATGGCAATCTACCAACCCCATTCTTTTGACAAGGCTAAGCATGGAAAACTACAAGATATCTACCTCAAATTCTAAGCAAATCACCTGTATTTCCCAAGCTCCCTCTTCTTCTTAATCGTCCGGGCTCCATGATAAACAAAAGCATCGATAATTCCAGAAACAGTGAAGACACCTGTGAATCATGCAGAATTAGTTTCCGACTTGACCAACATCTTTTTCAGAGAAAGCCAACAAAAAATATTTCAAACAACTAATTACCAGTTGAAGGCAGTACAAACAGAGAAGAATAAAGAAAACAAAAATGCCCAAGCTGCCGTACTACTAAACTATGAGATCTTAAAAAGGTCTAGACATAGTTATACTAGTTGGTGGTTCATCCCCATCTTTTTTCTTTAGTTTTGAAGCAGTACTTATTATCTAACCATGCTAATATCCTAACCTGTCCAGTCATATTAATAAATGTTAAATGAAAGTGGGATGTTCCTCGTCACTGCCCGTTGATGGCTTACTCGGTGGTTTAGCTCAAAAAACGATAAAATCCTAAATTGTTTCGAGTTGCATTAGCAGATAAATTACAAACCTCCAATTATAGCACATAATTGAGTCAGGAAGTGAAGAATTGATTGATTTTCCTCTGTAAAAATCACCTGCAACACATTCAAGTAACAAAATATTAGAAAAAAGAATACAAAAAAATATAAATGCAATCCATTTAGACATCAAATAATGCAAGTATTAACTCCTCAAAACCTGCAAGAATACAGAGATTTAACCCTGACATCATTTTCACCACCAAGAAAAAAAGGTCTTAAATGCAAAGTAATATTCCACATGACATAATTAACTAATGACACATCAGATATATTTCATTTATAGCAATGCTCCTGTCAACAATGTCATGTTTAATCAGAATTATGCAGCTCTGAATACTGCAGATGCTCGTAAACCTGACTACTGTACTTCACATTTAATTGCCCGTCTACCAAATTCCTTCTTGAACTAAAAAATCCTTCAACAATTTTTTAGATCCGATCTATTTCCTACATATTGTCATGTATGCCTTCTTGCAAGTATTTCAAATTTAATCCAAAGCCTCTCTGTTTGAAGTGGTAAAACTGAGTACATTGACTCTCCCTATATCCACATTACGGGAAACCTCTTGCACTAGGCCACCTTATTTGGTGACACTTCTAAATTCCCATGCATAATGCAAACTTCTGAAAGAAATTTGTGGATGAGTGAATCGTGGTAAAATAAACATGATAGAGGTAACATCAGAATATAGCTTTCAGTTGTGATTCACGTAAGTCTGACCATCGCTTCAAGTTCTAAATGTTTAAGTTACAGAAAACCCTCACTACAAAGTGAGAATTTTGAATGGCACTAGATAAAGAATTAGATTACATCCCCTTCATTCTTCGACAATGATCTGTCTCATCTGACAAGTAACATAAAAGATGGAATTAAAGCCTTTAGCAAACTTCATATTCCCAAATGCAAACCAGATTATCAACCTTAAGTTGACAACTACTTGGTTTTGAGAAACATCCATGTTCACAAAGTTCAAATATTTCTAAGGTTATTGATTTAAGTGCTAAGAAAAGAATATATGAGCAAATTGTTTGTCTAGTTGTGGTTCACAGAAGTCCGTCCATCACTTCAAGTTCTGAATGTCTAAGTTACAGAAAAGCACCACTAAGTCTCTATTTGATAGAGAATTAGATTAGATCCTCTTCATGATTTGACAAAGATCTCTGTCCCATCTGGCAAACAACATAAAAAAATGGAATGAAAGCCTTTAGCAAACTTCAAATTCCCAAATGCAAACCAGATTATCAACCTTATGTTGACAACTACTTGGTTTTGAGAAACATCCTTGTTCACAAAGTTTGACAAAAAGAATGGCCCATCAAAAAGAAACCATTTGACAAAAAAAATCTTACCTTTGCACAAATGAGAAGCATTTGGAAGAACAGAATTATAGTCTTCACAAAGCATTGTTTGCTACAAATCAAATGTGACTAGGAATCGGTAGAAAATCAAATATAGATGAATATTCTTTCAAAAGGTTCTAATTCTTTTAATATATGTATCAAATAAGAATTTAAATAAAGACAAAAACAAGGAAAAGCCATACTAAATATCAGCATTCTCATCTATGTGGAAGGCAACATTTTAGCATGATTATTTATAGATATTGTCTCTCCTATACACACATAAGCATTCTTCACATGCTTTCTGGTCAGGTTTACAAACAAGTATATCACGTATGTGCTGCTCACCTTAATTGGTGAAAAGTCATAAAAGAAGTATACCCCAGGAAGGGGTCTTGGATGTATGCTTTCATCTCTGAAGTGCTCAGTTACTGAAAACTGCAAAATTAGGAATAACACTCACATTCAACAAGTTTTTCATACATTCAAAGATAAGAATTGCACATCAAAGTCAACTTTACTTGATTTGAGTTAATCTTGTGTCCTCTGATGTCATGGTAGATAGTTGGAACTACCTGCAAAGTTAACAAGAAAAAACTCTTTGTGACTAATCTATGCAAAATTAAAATAACTGCACATTTGAAGCCAATCAATGGAAACAGTCCATTTTAAGTTTTTGTGACATTTAATTGTAGGTAATGTGCTCACTTTGATGAAATACTGATACATCCCAGATGATCCTCCTTGTTTCCACTGTGCTCTGCATTTTAACAGAACTATAATAATTAGAAATGATGCTCTGGCTGCAAAATATGTACAACAAATGAAAATATTCATTATGAGTATTATTTTAGAAAACATATATTCTATGAACTTACCCATCAAGAGGGTTTACCACACCTGGGAACTCTTTTCCAAATGATAGTTTGTTTATTCTGTGGCTTATCTGTTGGTTGTAGTAAATAAAATCAGATATGTTGGAACTTCCAGAAATAGGGAAAAAAACTATTTACAGTATTCCTTCCTTTCAATATGATGCTCACATTGTAGCTTTCAGTTTGGAAGGCCAATAGATCATGCGCATGAATGCCTGATTGATGGAAGCTTTTTCCAGGGGAAAAGTGGAAATTTCCTGCTACTTTGCTGACATCCAAGAAACCATGGATGTTACATCCTTCCCCCTCTTCATCTTTGATCTTTTGAAAGAATCCTTCTCTTGTGCACTGGAATGGCAGTTCTAGATCAACATTAATTGAAACAAGAAACAAACATGAAGAACTGAAGATGAGAGAGATGTTAAAACTGACAATTCTAGTAGAAAAATTCAAGTTACTATGTAACCTAACAGGTATGTCAACTGATAAAGTCTGATATGGAAAAAAATGTCTTAAAATCTAACCAAGACTCTTTTTCTTTTCATTCTTACGTCTATCTCACTCACCACTTGCCTCCCACTAGCCACAATGAGTGGAAAATTATTATTTCCCTATTTTTATTTATTTCTTTGGTATCATGTATTGGCTCTTCAGATTTGCGTACAATTTTTTGGTTCTATCTGCTGCAGAATATTTTTCTGTTCTAGTTCCGTTTAGGTTTCCTTTGATTTCTGCACTGTTTGCTGCCATTGTGTTTGTTTCCTTGTTTAGTCATCTTTTCCATTCAGTGATCAGCTTCTTTAGTCGTGCTTTTTTTTCCTCTGTTTCCTGAACAGCTATTTTGGTCATTTTTCATCTTTTTCTTTTTCTTTATTAAATTTTTTTGGCTGTTTGTCCAAGAATATTTTTTTGTTCTCTTGCTTTTGTATTTTTTATTTCTGCATTGATTCATTTCTGTGTTATCTTATTTTTTCGATTTTGAACACTGTTGTTGTAGGTGGCCACATATGTGACTGGCAAAGTTCATAGTTTGAAGAATATTGTGGTTTCTCATGTTTCATAAAAGACAATCACAATCCACAAAAGACTAGTCCACAATTGTTGTGGTCTCTCCAATGAATATTTGCAATTCAAATTATCTATGTTTTACAGTAGATAATAACTAACAACTTGTATAATAGAATATCTAGATCAACATTTATATAATTTTTAGGAACCTGACTAAACTCTAAGGCCTTCTGCCTAGGCCTGTTAAAGGATCACTATCTGGGACTACCTAGGTCTTCTAATCACCATGAAACTCAAAATTAAATAACATAAATTCTCTTGCAAACAGACAAATAATATTTACACAGAATTAGATATGTACCCTTTGCATTTTACACAAACATTTGGTGAGATGATTGAGAAAATGCTAATGCTAATGGTAATGATATATATTCATAGAGAGAATCAACCTTAAGAGAACCTAAATTGAAACAATTAGCTACAGAAATGCATTGCTCACCTGTCACAGGTTGCAAATTAAGTCAAGATACTATGACGTTATATGTTATGTTGTCCAATAACAATGGAGAGAAAAATGTAAAAGAGAAAAAAATGTAAATCATCAGTTGGAGTATAAACCACTTTCTATGATAAGTGAATTGGATTGCTTCAGAATAAAGATGTGCAAAAACAAGATAAGTTGAAGATAGGAGATGACATTATAAGAACCTGGTCGATCATATCAGGATTCGTTAGAGCCCATCCTTTCTTCCGGTATGCTTCACGAACCTCTTCACATGAATTGCAGCATTGATCATCTAACTAAAAAATATAGTGGAAGCAACTCAAAATTCTTTGATTGTTGACAACATCAGACACTACAACAAAGAAAAACTATGAACCAAATCAATTATTGGGTTCAATTATCAATTATAGCAACTTACAGTTTCTGCACCATAACAAGTACCACAGTAAGCTTCATTATGATCAAGCCTTCCCCCATGCTTTTGTAAAGGCCTATCAATCTGTGTAAAACAGAGAAGCATGACAGTCTTGTGTCAGATAAAAACTTTGAAGTAACTTAGAACATATTGGCTAAAGGGAAAGCCCATCCTATACAAGATATTGGCGCTAGTGGACCACAACTCTTTACATAGTGGCAGGCTGGCTAAATTTAATGAAATTAATGTCACCCACTCTTTCTCAACACAACCCAGTATTCCATATTTACATTGTCTCTAACAGTAATTAGAGTCTTATATATGCATTAAAACTTTGTCCAAGCAAATTCATTGATCCGTCTGAAGCTTAAAAGACACCATGACATTTTAAATGTTCAATAATCACTTCACAGACACAATATATGAACTAGATGCATCTCATATATCAAAATCCTAATTTTTTTGTTAAGAAAAGAATCTGGAAAGTGATTTGATGTATATATCAAGGTTTGTAATTTCGACCTGTACCGCCCGATACGGGCGGTACATACCGGTCCGCCAGGTTACCAGTACGCGGACCGCCCGCTACCGGGCGGTTCCGTCAAAAATCGACTGTCGGCGGTCGATTTCGGTCGTTGGCGACCGATTGAAGAAGAAATCGACCGTTAGCGGTCGATTGAGAGAGAAATCGACCGTCGACGATCAATTGAGGAAGAAAAAGGGAAGAAGAAGAGGAAAATAAAAAAAAAAGAGGGGAAGAAAGAACACCTCGCCTGCGGGTCGCCGTACCGCCGCAGTCGCCTGGCCATGGTCTCGCGAGGAGACGGAGCGTCTCCCCGCGCGGGGAGACAGATCGAGGCGACGTCCCCCCCTTTTCTTTCTTTTTAATATTTTAATATTTTTAATATTATATTATATTTTTAATATCGGGTGGTACACACTATGCATACCGCCCTGTATGGGTCTCGTACCGACACCGACAACATGTTGGTACACCGGTACGGACCCGTAAGTCAAACTTTGGTATATATCAAACCTGCTTAAAAGAATCTAGTAATCTGACAGAAACACCTTGGTCATAAACCTAAACATCATAAAGTTGATGCTTCCTTGAATTTTAATGCATAATGAAAATAACTGTGTCCAAATGACTGATCACCTTTCTATAAAACTTATTAGCCAGAAAATAGACATCTCTCAGGATATATCAATCTAATTTAACATGTAGAAAGAAGAGATTATAGGTGATTAGACAAAAATCACAAAGTACTAAAAAGTTACAATCCAGTCCAATGACCACAAGAGGTTTCTTGCATAATTCTTATTAATTATGTAAAACTCATACTTGATTAGCATAGTAGAAGTTACCAACCTTTGGGGCACCAATACCACCCTGCCTTGACTCGATAACATTTCCAAGATGATCTAATCTTTTCTTTGTTATATCATGCCTCTGCAGGTAGATGGACATAAAAAGGAACATAGCTGTCAAGAGAGGTAGATAGAATAGTCCATTCAACAGGGAAATTCAATATAAGAAAAGCCTCCCTAACATGAAAAGGAAAGTCTAGAAACATACAATATCGTAGTGCTGCTCCCCGCTTATGTCAACTGTATCAACACTAAGAAGCGTACAAGGAAGAGATGGAAAAGTAATATCAAACTGCAAAACAAACAGTATGAATTATTACTTTTTAATGATGTAATTGATGTTCGGAAGCTCTAGTTTGCAAGAATGATGTTGGCAAAGGAAAAAAAATGGTTATCAAGTGCCACTAATATCCCACTTGGGTTATAAAAAAATATGATTAGAAATGAAACCAATAAAAAGATTGCTGCTGCAACCAGCAAATATAAAATAATGGAGTTTAAGAAGATATTCAATTAAATGCTTAGGTTTAAACTCATGATTTCTGCAAATATAGAAGGTCCAAAACTTATATGCATAAAATATTCTAGTGCAAATATCACAGGCTTAAAATGCAAGGTGTGTTGCTAATCTGTCTACATATGTTGTACAAACAAAAGTGTCCCACCAATCAGTTGCAATGTAGGTTCAATACTTACATTAACATGTAGCCTCTCTCCTCTTGAAGTATCCACAATCAGCTTAGTCTCAGTTGCAGAGTAAAGAAAAAGTCCTGCAGCAATAATAGCAAAGCACATTTACATGATACTCTAAGAACTATAAATATTTTTTTATGCATATATGTTTGGGTTTAGAAAAACATTAAGAAAAAATTATCTTGTCACAAAAATAACCATTGATCACAAAAATAAAAGATATGTAGGAAAAGTTTGACCATGGAATCAAAAACAAAACTAATTGTTGATGCTGAAGTGAAACAGGTCACACATTTGTTTTCATGACAATGGTTCCTGCAAAACTTGAAATGGCATATGTATCCCACAAATGGTTACACTGTTTTCTGAGCCCTGTTATCACACTCTTAGCAACACAAGTCTTACATAGGCAATTAGCTCTGAAAGGAGAGCTCCAAGCAGGGCTCAGCTCACAAGCAAGGCCACAATCATGAGACCCTGCCAAATGCCGACGTGAAGTTAGACTCACATAAGGCATTTTGGCATGCCACCTTTTTTTTTTTTGTAGACCTAAATTGTCATTGTCAGATCTAGCTGTAACCCTTAGGTGTTCATTGATATGAACAGATTAGTGGGCACTGGGCACCCACCTAATTTAATTGTTGTCCCATGTCCATCAACCCAAACTATCACATATAAGTTAAATGGAGTAGTCTACAAGTAGCAAAGTCTAGTTGCACACCTAGGCAATTGCCTAAGCTATTGTGAATTGAACTAGGAAGATATTGTGAATTGAAATGAGGATAACATAACAATGAACGGAAAAAAAAAACCCTCCAATTCATTACAGTCATGTTGACCCAACTTGCTTGCCAAAGCATAATTGTTTTCATAGCATGTTTTCCAAGAAAAATATGACAAAGGATGAACAGATCATATTATAGGCTTAATAGCTAAATTCTAATGCACTAAAATGGGGAAAAAAATAATGCTATGAAATTGTGAGTTCAAAAAGTTGCAATATGCTAAGATGCTTAAAAACAAAGAAAAGAATCAGGATCCATATTTTAGCATTCTTATTGATAGCCTAGTTTGTTTCATGGAGTTCCTGCATTTTTTTGTATACTATCCATTTTAAATTTATAATTTTTTTGGTGTTCTTGTCAGCAGAGGTTGTCTTATGGGTATCAGAAGCTACATTTACTGAGAAAAATGCTGGAACCACTGTGCATATATATCTCCTATCTCCTATTTAAGATCAAAGTATATGCAAGGATGTCTGACGTAAAAAAGATCAAGCTTATATTTTCAATATCCAGCCAATAAGAAGGCTAGGTTAGCAACACACATGAGTGCAACTAAGTTTAGAAAACTACACCTTAACTATTTCGCCTCTAAATAAAGAATTGAATCTCTGTCTCTATAATAGTCTAGAAGGATTATCATTTTTCTATGTAAACAACCATGATCAGCCAAATATTGCACATCAGGTAAGCTGGAAAAGAAACCTGAACTGGAAACCTAAAAACGAATTGCTTTTTGAGAACGACAGCAACAACTCAAAACGAACTGAAACGGAGAACCCCTTTTTTCCTAAGAAAACAACATCTATGCAATCGTTACATAATTAATACAACCAACACCAATTATCTCGTCGTAACATACCCAATCATAAGAGTCCATCACAAAAGGACCAAATCAACTAATAAACCATAAGTCAAGATCGAATCCACAACACATACTTGATCGCCAAGCGGACCATAATGGAAACTTGAAAAGAAGAAGTCAGTCACCAAGATACCGAAAGGACTCACTAGTTTCGGAGATGAACAGCAAGAGTATTATGATGGAAGAGACGACGGTGATGACGCCTCCGGAGAAGGTCCGGCTGTAGAAATCCTCGTTAATTTTTGGGTACGCGTCCAGATTCTTAAGCTTGTTAAGGATCTCCATGTCGAACGCCCACCGACGGCCCTGACAACGCCCTATACCTTGGAACGGAAGGTAATCTAGGGTTTCTACCGGCGCTCCATCAGCGCCGAGAGATGTCGGTGTCTTCAAGAGAGGCCCCCTGGAAAGCTCGTAATACGAAACAAGGACCTCCAACTTCCTTCACCGCCCCTATATATAGAGATACAGGGGCTATTTTGTGATTGAAGGAAAGGTACGGGCGTTAAGAAGTTAAACCAAAGCCATGTGGTGGGGGGCCTCTTTGTAAATTTGTGAAATGGAGGGTAGTTAGATGAATCGAATTGTGTACGACCATTATTAGTGGCAACGCGGAAGGTGAGTTGACCGACTCGTTTCTTAAAACAAATTTGTCATTGCCTCGCGTCCGACCCGGATGGAATCGGCGATCAGGACACCTACCGAATCGGACGGATGGAGCTTCGCGCATATCACGCGGGTTAAAGCCCGCGTGCGAATCCCGCTCGCTATTCCGGAGAGGGTGATACACGTAATCCAGCGTCGTCTCGATAGTGAGCCACGTAGGGAACGTTGCGGCTAAAAATTTAGGATACAAATATTATAAACCCAAGCAGAACAACCGTGAAAGGAGTAGGAACAGTAAAAAAAAAAAAAAGATTATGAAAAATAAATGTAAAGTAGAATATAATTAAATTTGGTAAAGAAATGAATGTAAATTCCATAGTCAAAATGTGCATTATTCCTTTCTTTCCGTTTTAATGATTGGACAAAATAATGCACCTACCTGAAGGGAACATATTCATCGGTTTGTGCAAAACATCATCAATCCCTCCCTCAGTGACATGGAAAGGGGGGAACGGGAACGTTGTTGACCAACCAAACGAGTGCTATGTGTTTTGTTGACCTTTATAGAAAATATTAAGTCATAATTGTCACTACTCACTCAATTCATTCTTTGAAAACAAACCTTGTTGGTCCTCTAATAATTTTATTCTTTCAAGATTGGTAGATCTTATAATCACTCATGACAACTTATTCACTTTGGATCGATCTTATATGATCTTACGATCCTATAATCACTCATGAGAACCTATTCACTTTGGATCGACCACTCTTTAGATGTTTTTGGAGCCTAAATACCTCTTACATGGTGTGTATCATTTGATAAGAGGTCCTATCATTATTCATCTTCTTTAATTACAAAGTCTGCAAATTGAGATAAATCTTAGAAGACACTTAATGTGATTTTAATCGGGATTTACTATTAAGGTACTATCTTAGCTAATAAATTTAAAACTATTCGATATACTCAAGTCACGTTTGTTTGTTTTTGGTTAGAAAATAGAGTCGTTCTATCTTTCTCACCAAGTGTATTTTTTCATTCAATGTTGTCTTTATGGTTCCCGATATGCCCTTTTCATCTTCTTTCGTTTAAACTTTCCTCTCCTTTTTCCACTCTTTGTATATGAATAGATAAACTTTTAGTTTTTTTTATAAAAAAGATTATATGAGACATAAGGATATAACTTACCTAACCATGGTAATAATAATCTTTTTTAAGGATAAATATTAATGTTAATATTCGATTAAAAATCTTGTGATAATCTATTAAGATCTTTATCATCTAGGATACCTTTAAAAATATATCAATTAGAATTTTGAACCCTTAACCTTCGATAAATAGATCTATAATATTATTTACAAATGTACAAAAATCACTCTTTTCTTATATTACTGGTCAAAGATTGTAAAAATCATATCATTTTTTCCAACGGCAGTGAATTTCTAATAGAGGAACCAAAATTCAAGTGAGCTAATATATTTTTTAAAAAAAAACCTCTAAAAATGAGGAGGATGTCTATTTCAGCCATATCATTTTTATGCTCAAGTATAAAAACAAGAAAAGGAAAGTTAATATTACTAGAAAAAGAGTCCAGGAGACTAATATAGCTACATCTAAAAATATAATCATAATCCAACCCTATGAGATTTTTTTCTTTAAATCTGCCTAGAAAGACAAGTGACTGCCTATTTGTTAAGTAAAAATTAATAATATTCTAATCAGTCTAATGTGATTTGAATCCACCCATATATACTGATGTGGATTTGCTCACGTGCTCTAGAAATGATCTACATAAAGATTAAGATTGAGTGGGTTTTATGATAGAACCTCAAAAGGAGCTCTATAGATTTTGATTCTTTAGGAGGATTAACCCTTGCAACGCTATAGGGGTTCCTCCCTCCTAGATTTGTCATAAGACTGAAATAAAATTGATAATTACTTAATTCAAGAGGGGGGGCGGCTAGAAGGATCAAAACCCTAGCCTAAGGGGGTACTTGCCTAAGTAGAATTACTCCTTTACCCCTCCCATAGCCAACCTGCCTTAATAGGAACATGAGACGGCTAAGTGGCTTTATAGCCGACCTAAGTAGGGGGAAACCCTAGCCAACCAACTCAGTAAGGGGTGTGGCAGCCTACTAAGCCTTATGGGCTAATCTAGATCCTAGTCATACTCCTTTATAAAATAGGAGTGGCTTTATTACAATCCAACATGATTTTTATTTACTAGTACTAAGATGATTAGGACTCAACCCTGCTGGAGTCTTATCAAGTTCGCCCTCTTCATATCAGCCTTGTCCTCAAGGCTGAGGGTCCATAAACTTTGGAAACTGGATCTTTAACTCCTTATATGACTTCCATGCTATTATTAACTGAACTTTGGCCTCCTCATCAGCTAAGGTGTTAGTTGAAAGGATTTGGGCTGAGTCGTCTTCTTTAAATTTTCATTTGAGGTGGGATGCTAACAGATCAACTGTAATCTTGATCTAGTATGCGAATTTGATCTCCAGGTTAGGGCCCTAATGTAATCCTCAATTTTGTAAGACCCAAAGAAATAGGGAAACCACTTCATTAAGGCTCGAGTTTCCTGCTGATCGGGCTGGAGGTGTAGAAAAACTCGATCTTCAATTTTTCGTCCATTCTGAAGTTTGTCGAGAGATCGTTTCTTCTTTGCATGTACTACCATATGGTTAATCTTTAATGATAGCCAATCTTTCTTTTGGAATAGTGACTGCCCTCTAGTATAGTTTAGGATAACAAGAGTTCAATCTAGTATGAGCATGGATTGCAATTCTTCTAGTTTTACTCCTCTTTCGTGCCATGGACCTGTATCCAACCATATTTTAAATTTGATAGTAATTAGTATCTCCTATAAAAACCTCGTATGAAGTGTGGGGGAAGCCTCGGTGTAAATTAGGAGTCAACCATCTTGCATAAGAATAGCCTCAATTCCAACTCCTGACACATCGGCCTCAATGAGAAAAGTGTGACCAAAATCGAGCAGCGCTAGGACCGACATCATCGTTATGGCTGCCTTGAGTCATTCGATGATTGTGGAGGCTTTATCTGACCAAAAGACGGAGTCTTTCTTCAATACGAACATGAGCGGAACACTAATCTTGCTATAATCTTTCACAAAATTTTGGTAGTAGCCCGTGAGTCGAAGGAAAACACGTAGTGATTGTACGTTTATAGGTCTCGACGATCCTTGCATTGCCTCGATCTTTGTCGGGTCCACTACTACTCCTTCCTCTGATATAATGTGCTCAAGATACTCCGCTTTACGTTGTAAGAAGCCGCACTTTGACTGTTTAACATAAAGAGTATTCTCCTGAAGAATCGTTAGAATAATTCGTAAGTGCTAAAAATATATATCAAGCGTAGGGCTATATATGAGAATATCATCAAAGAATACCAATATGAACTTACATAGAAAACTCTGGAAGATGTCATTCATTAGGCTTTGAAAAATAGAAGGAGCATTCGTATGTCCGAAAGGCATTACCAGAAACTCGTAGTGGTCATTATGCATGCAAAATATAATTTTCAGAATATCTTCAATGCATACCTAAATCTGATAGTATCCAGATCGGAGATCCAATTTAGTGAAGACTCAAGCTCCTTTTAATTTATCCAAGAGTTCATCATCTTTCTTGCGCACTAGCAACACCAGTGAGGAGTAAGGGCTGCAACTCGGTCGAATCACCCCGGTGTCAAATATCTCTTTAACAATGTTCTGGATGTCATTCTTCTACAAGTGATGATAGTGGTACGATCGTAAATTTGCTAGAGATTTTCCTGACAAAATAGGAATGTGGTGGTCATGTGGCCGGTTAGGGGGCAGCTCGCGCGGTTCCAAGAAAACATCTGCGAATTCATTCAGGTAAAGGGCAAGCTTAGGATCTGAGTTTTGTATGTTCTCCCCCATAGATGGTTGTTGAATATGCATTTAGAATCCACCATGTGCTTTGTACAAAACTTTATCCATTTGTTGCGACAAAACGATGGAAATTTGGGTCCCACGCTTGCCTTGTAACGTGACCTGTCTCTCTTTGTAATAAAATTTCATGATTAATTCAGAAAATTTTCAGGAGATATCACCTAGTGTTGTGAGCCATTCGATCCCGAGTACGACTTCATAATCATCAATGGGTAGGAGAAAGAAATCAGCTACCACTTCTTGGTCTTGGAGCAGTAGTTTCACCCACGGGCATCGTTGGTCACGATTAAAGATTTGGCCGTCGATGACCTTTACATCGAACTTGTTGCAACCTTCGATTTGAAGCACCAAACGTGCAGCAACCTTACTATTGAGGAAGTTATTGGTGTTGCTCGTGTCGATGAGAACAGTGATGGGTTGCTATTTTAGAAGTTCTCCAACTTTCATTATTTGCGGGCTGGAGTAGTCGGCCAATGCGTGCACTACGTAGTCGGCCGGTTGGGACTCTTCCTCTATAGCTTTTCTTTAGGTTCAAGGGCTTCTTCAAATGTTTCATTGTCTTTATTCTCCGCTGGTTTAATCACGAGGAGCCTGCCCTTTTTGCAGTGATGTTCGTAGCTCCACGGTTCATCACAATGCTAACATAACTCCTTGGCCGATCGTTCGCAAAGCTCATCTCTTGTCAACTTTTTTAGTGCAGGGGCTTGCCTAGTCGGGGAGCGACCCTTGTCCTTCGTACCTTGTGGTTCAATTGTTCTTTCTGGATACGCGCGAAGGAAATCACCGCTATAAGAGCATATAGTTGTTGCGCCTTTACTTCTCCTCGGATCTCTAGCTTTATGCCCTCAATAAAAGTACCTAAAAGTTGTTTCTCAGACCAATTCTCAGTTTGGTTAGATAAACGCTCAAACTTTATTTGGTATTCTTGTATTATAGAGGTTTGATAAATCTTTGCCAATTGTCCATCGATGTTGCCGAATCGATTGGTCCGAAGCAATTTAGTAGTCCTTCCTTGAATCGCTGCCAAGAGAGTCCTCCATAGATGTGCTCAAACTAATTAAACCACTGAATAGCATCTCTCTCAAGGTGGATGGCAGCAATCTCCACCCGTGTGGCATCGACGGTTTAGTAGAACCGAAAATAGCGCCCCACGCGCAAGATCCACTTGATCAGGTCTCCTTCTTCCCATCTAGGGAAGTCAACCTTCATGCATGGATTATTGAGATCAGAGGTGATGTGGTCATGTTCTTGAGGATCATCTCGCCTATCTGAAGTTTCTCCGTGTTGTGATTTCCTCGGGCTCGACGGTCAGCCAATACTGAATTCGGTGAAAAGGGATCGCACCTTCTTTTCCATATGATTTTCAAAGGCTTGAAGCTTTGCATCGATAGCCTCCTCTGATGCCATTAAGATCTTTTTTCTGTTGTCAGGTTAGTGGCATAGGAATTTTGGAGAAGGGGGTGGCCGGTTGGAAGGTGAATCAGTTTGGATGGAAGTAGGCTACGGTTTAGGGCAGATTTGGGGGGCTATTTGGTTTCAGTTTAGGGTAAGGTTTTGAAGAGTTTTTGGTGAGGATGGTAGGTTTTGAGATGAGAAAAAGAGAGTCTAAAATCTCACAAAAAATAGCACTCAAATCTGATAGAATTTGACAAAAAAAAGTATTGCAATGTGCTATCCTACCGAACCGATTTTACATCGGAGAAACGATGACTTCTCGACATAAATTCTAGAGGAAAGTTTGAGAAAATTATGTAGAAAACCTTAGTTCATATGTTATTAATACCAATAAAAAGTTTGATAAAATTTTGATAGCATAACAGTAGGAAAATAGGGCAAAAGACGAAAGGTAGTTTCCTTCATCATAAAATTCTAGAACTATATGATGGCCAAAGATTGCACAAGAAAACCTATTCTAGAAAGAGTTTTTTTGAGAAATTAAATCCAAATAAAAGCCAACTTAATCTTGAGAATTGTGTAAACATTTTAGCCAGAAAGAAGAAGGAATAAGCCAGTTTTAAGAGGCAAAAACACGACTGAAAATTTCTACAGCGTTCCACTTTCATAACAATGATAACGTTTATAACAAATGAAATTTGCAGTGGATAAAATTTAAGAAAAATCTTTAATATATAAAGCAAGGAATTTTATAGTATTGAAGAGGCATGGATGATAAAAAAAATTACTAAATTTTCAAATCAAATGTAGGGGGCAGCGGTAGACTGATTTGATCTGCGGTTATGGTGGAAGGTGGAGGTGTGTGTCACAATAATTATGAGAATTGCTTAGGAAGGTGGAGGCATGAATGATGGCTACATAGGTAGCAAGATCGCTGCTCTAATACCAGATGATAGAACCCTGGAAGGAGCTCTATAGATTTTGACCCTTGAGGGGGATCAACCCTTGGAACGCTGTAGGGGTTCCTCCCTCTTAGATTCGGCGCAAGATTGAAATAAAATTGATAATTACTTGTTTCAAGAGGGGGGTGACTATATCTTTAAACAGGAATCAAAACCCTAGCCTAAGGGGTGCTTGTCTAAGTAGAATTATCCCTTTACCCCTCTTATAGTCAACCTATCTTAATAGAAATAGGAGGTGGCTAAGTGGCTCTATAGTCGACAAAAGTAGGGGCAAACCCTAGTCGACCAACCCAGTAAGGGGTGTGGTGGCTACTAAGCCCTAAGGACTAATCTAGACCCTAGCCATACTCCTTTATAAGATATAAGTGACTTTATTACAATCTAACAGAGTTTTTATTGACTAGTACTAAGATGATTAGGACTCAACCCTGCTAGAGTCCTATCATTTTATAATTTGATCCTTTCGTAGTTGAGATTAATTCTAAGATGAATAATTGAAAATAGTAGAAAATATCTCACCTCGATTATTGTATAAAAGTTAATTTTTTATATCAAGTAAAAAAATATTTCATAAAATATTTCTTGAGAGACTAATCTAAAACCATCCATTTTGGACTAGTGTTCATGTGGTCACACTAAAGGGGCAAGTTTTATCTCCTTTATGTTAATTAAGTGATCATGTGTTGAACTATCATTAGTTGGGTTGCCCCCCTCTCAATCCTCCTATCCTTAAATGTACACTTTGCGAGCTCTCCTAAAAAGTCAAAGGTGTAACCCTAGGGTGGCTCGGTGCTGGTTATAAGTATTTTACAAGCCAATCATATGAGTGATGAAACATGTGACATACTGTTGATATTTTTTACTTACCGTTGATCTTTAACATTGTTATTTTTATAGGTTTATGGTTTTGATTTCTAATTCCATGACAAATTATGTTGTTAGCCCTTATATACTCGGTATAATTTGATATAGTGGTGGCACAACTGATGAAGTGATTAGCAAAATATTTTGTAAATAGATTTATAGAAAATTACTATAATGGTGTGGAAGAATGATTGGTATGTTGTTACTCTCCATGTCAGAAATAATTTACGCTTTCACTAAGCATGATTGGTTGGTCATTATTTTCTATATCACAATATTTTAATTTTGCCTAGTGCCATAATTAGATATCAAATTTATTGTAGCATATATAATTATCTAATTTATGAAGATCATATTGTAATATCGACCCTCATAAATCTCCATCTATTACTTCCTCTTCACCTCAAGTATATCTTTACCTATGGGTAGTAGTTATCATATTGTAAGAGTTACTAATTGCAATAATATACTATTTTGACTTACTATCTATGACCGTATTGATAAATGATTTTATTTTATGATCAAATATGGTATTAGAAGTTCTGAGCCTACATTCAAGAACCTGCACAATATGTTAGCTTATAGTCAACAACAACAATATATTTTTACCTATTTTGCTTGATAAAAGAGAGGGGGCGACTATATCATTATATAGGATTCTAAACCCTAGCCTATGAGGTGCTTAAGTAAAATTATCCTTTTGCCCCTTTTATATTCGACCTATCTTAGTAGGTACAAGAGGTGGCTAGGTTGACTCTATAGTCGAGCTAAACAAGGGGAAACCCTAACCGACCAACCCAGTAAAGGGGGTGGCGGCCACTAAACCCTAAGACCATAATCTAAACCCTAGCCACATTTTTTTATCGGATAGAAGTGGCTAGGTGAGGTTTTATTACAATCCCACAGGGTTTTTATTGACTACTTCTAGGGTGATTAGGACTTAACCCTATCGGAGTCCTATCAAGCCTGCTCTCTTAAAATCAGTCTTATTCTCAAGGCTAAGGGTCCATAAACTCTGGGAATCGGGTCTTCAGCTCCTCGTAAGACTCCGACATTGCATCTTCATATGGTAAGTTATTTCACTTCATGAGTACTTCAGTTGAAGGGCATCGACAGCATATCACAATCCTTCGATCAAGTATGGCTTCACGTTGGGCTTTAATCTTGCCATTATTTAAGTGTTTGGTAGTTGAGTCTACGCCAACTCTCATTCTCCTAATTTTGGCTTTAGTAAGAATGCATGGAAGACATGATGCATCTTGGCATCATCTGGAAGCTTTAATTTATATGCCACGACCCCAATATGCTCCAAAAATTGATATGGTCTATAGAATCATGAAGATAACTTCATCGATGCTCTGGTGTTCACTGATAGCTCCTTGTATTGTTGTAGTTGAAGGTAGACCCAATCTCTTACTGAAAATTCTCGCTCACTCCGATGAGTGTCTACTTGTTGCTTCATGCAGGCTTGAGCGACAATTAGGTTGTCTTTCAGGAACTGCAGAAGCTTGTCCCTATGAATTAAATTTTGATAGACCTAATCTACTTTGGCCGTACCAAATACATATTTTGGTATTACAGGGGGCAGTCGGCCATACAATGTCTCATAATGGGTGCGTTTAGTTGATGAATGATAAGTTATATTGTACCACTATTCGGCCCAAGGAAGCCACCTTGTCTACTCTTTGGGCCAGTTACTGGTGAAGCACTATAGGTAAGTCTCGAGGCATATATTCACCACTTTTGTTTGGTCGTTTGTTTGTGGATGATAGGTTGTGCTTATCTTCAGTTGGGTGTCTTGTAGTTAGAAGAGCTCGGTCCAAAATTACTTATAAATACCCTATCATAATCACTCACAATCAGCCTTAGCATCTCATATATTTTTATAATATTTTTCACAAAAAGCTGAGCAATACTAACAGTGATATAGGGATGTCATACAACATAGAAATGAACATATTTGGTTAAACGATCTACCACCATAAAAATCATGCTTTTACTTTGAGATGGTGGCAGTTCTTCAATGAAATCCATGGAGATGTCCATCTATGCTGAGTCTGGTATAGGTAGTGGTTGTAGTTTTCTTGGATTTGTCACTGTTTCACCCTTCTACTACTAGCATACATCACATTTGGATATAATCATAAATTGATTTTTTCATGCCCTTCCAAAAGAAGTTTTGATTCACCCTCTTGTATATTCTCAGAAATCTAGAGTGCCCTACTGAAGATGAAGAGTGCATCTTATGCAAAATAATCTGAATGTAAGGGGAAGAAGAAACAATCACAATTCAGCTTTTATAGCACAGGTCCTTCGAATCCCAAGTGTAGTGGCCCATGGAACCCAGATCCTTCTCCAATTTTTCTATGATGTCTCAGGTCTCTAGTTCATTCTTCCATTCCTCCCTAATGTCCTTGAGGAAGTCGGTGGAGGGAAGGGAGATGGTTAAAATTTTGGCTTATCCCGGTAGTCATGATAGAGCATCCGCAACAATATTCTTTTTCCCCTTTTGATAAGTAATTTCATAATCAAAGCCAAGAAGTTTAGTTACCCATGATTGCTGCTCTGGGAAAGATATTTTCTACTCCAAAAAATATTTAAGACTTCAGTGGTCAGTCTTAATCTAGAAGCGTCAGCTGATTAGGTAGGGTCTCCACTTCATGATGACATTTAGATGGTAAGCATTTTATTATCATATACGGATATTTTAATATATAAGGGAGATAAAGTTTTGCTAGTGTAAGTAAGGGATCAGCCATCTTGCATTAGAACATTTCCAATTCTAACTCTGGACGCGTTGGCCTCAATCACGAAGGTGCGGTTGAAATCGGGTAGCACTAGAACTGGCGTCGTCGTCATGGCTTCCTTGAGTCATTCAAAGGCTGCAAGGCTTTATCCGACCACAAGGAGTCTTTCTTCAGTAGGGATGTGAATGGGGCACTGATCTTACCATAATCTTTCATGAATTTTTGGTAGTAGCTTGTGAGTCCAAGGAAGCCACGTAGTGATTTTATGTTCATAGGTATTGGCCATTATCGCATTGCCTCGATCTTCGTCGGGTCTACCATCACTCCATCCTCTAATATAATACACCCTATATACTCTATTTTATGCTATAAAAAGCTGCACTTTGACTATTTAACATAAAGGGTGTTCTCTTAGAGAATTGTTAGAACAGTTCGTAAGTGCTAAAAATATATATCAAGCGTAGGACTATAAATGAGAATATTATCAAAAAATACCAACATGAACTTACGTAGAAAACTCCAGAAGATGTCATTCATCAAGCTTTGAAAAGTGGAAGGAGCATTCATAAGTCCGAAAGGCATTACTAGAAACTCAAGTGGCCATTATGTGTGCGAAATGCAATTTCAAGAACATCTTCAGCGTATAACCGAATCTGATGATAATCAGAATGAAGATCCAATTTAGTGAAGACTCAGGCTCCTTTTAATTCATCTAAGAGCTCATCTATGATTGGTATAGGATATTTATCTTTGACGGTGATGGCATTCAAAGCTCGATAATCGACGCACATCCACCACGTACCATCCTTCTTGCGCACCAACAACACCAACGAAGAGTAAGGGCTGCAACTTGGTCAAATTACTCTAGTTCGAGCATCTCCTTAACGATATTCTCAATATCATCCTTCTGAAAGTGAGGATAGTGGTATGGTCTTAAATTTGCTAGAGGTTTACCTGGCAAAATAGGTATGTAGTAGTCATGCAACCGGTTAGGAGGAAGCCCTCGCGGCTCCATGAAAATATTTATGAATTCGTCCAGTAAGAAGGCAAGCTTAGGATCTGAATTTTGCACATTCTACTCCTTAGATGACTACTAGATATGCATAAAAAATCCATCATTTATTTTGTGTAGCACCTTCTCTATTCGCTATGTTGAAATAGTGGAAATATGGCTTCCGTGCTTACCTCGTAATGTGACCTGTCTCCCTTTGCAATAAAACTTCATGATTAGTTTAGAAAAAATTCAAGAGATGTCACATAATGTTGTGAGCCATTCAATCTAAAGCATGGCTTTATAATTATCAATGGGTAGGAGAAAGAAATCTGCAACCACTTCTTGGTCTTGTAGGAGCAATTTTACCCGCGGGCACCGTTGGTCACAATTGAAGATTCGGCCATCGGCGACTTTTATGTCAAACTTGTTGCAACCTTTGATTTGAAGTGTCATATGTGTAGCAACCTTGCAGTTGAGAAAATTATTTGTGCTGCCCGTATCGATGAGAATGGTGATCAGATGATGTTTAAGAAGTCCTCCAACTTTTATCGTCTGCGGGTTAGAGTAGCCAGCCAGTACGTGCGCTACATAGTCGATCGGTTGGGGCTCTTCCTCTATGGATTCATCTTCGAGTCAAGGCTTTCTTCATATGGTTTGTTGTCCTCAGCCTCTACTAGTTTAATCATGAGGAGTCGGCCCTTTTTGTAGTGATGTTCTCGGCTCCATGATTCATCACAGTGCCAACATAATCCCTTGGTCGATTGTTCACGAAGCTCATCTCTTATTAATTTTTTTGGTACGGGGGCTCAAATGGTAGTAGAGGGGGCTGAGGGCTTTGACATGGCTAGTCGGGGAGTGACCCTTATCCTTCATACTTCATAGTTCAATCGTTCTTCTTAGATTCTCACAAAGGAAATTGCCGCTATAAGAGTGTACGGTTGCCGCACCTTTACTTCTCCTCGAATCTTCGGCTTTAGGCCCTCAATAAAAGTCCATAAAAGTTACTTTTCAGACTAATCCATAGTTTGATTAGATAAATATTCAAACCTTGTTTGGTATTCATGTATTGTTAAGGTTTGCTGAATATTCATTAATTGTTCGTCGTTGTTATCGAAATCGATTGGTCTGAAGCGATTAAGTAGTCCTTCTTTGAATCGCTTCCAAGAGAGACCTATATGGGTGTGCTCATACCAATTAAACCATTAAATAGCATCTCCCTTGAGGTGGATGGTAGTAATCTCCACCCTTGTAGCATTGGCGGTTCGGTAGAACCGAAAATAGCATTCCACGTACACGATCCATCTGATCGGATCTCCTTCTTCCCATCTAGGGAAGTCAACCTTCATGCGTGAAGTGTTTGGATTAGGGATCATATGGCTATGCTCTTAAGGATCATCTTGTCGATCTGAAGTTTCTCCTTGTTGTGATTTCTTCGGGCTAGGTGGTCAACCCATGCTGAATTCGACGAAAAGGGATCGTATCTTCTCTACCATACGGCTTTCAAAGGCTTCGAACTTGGTGTTGATAGCCTCCTTTGATGCCATGGTATATGCCTCTAAATCTTTAATATTGAGATCTTTCTTTTGTTGTCGAGTTACTGGCATGAGAATTTTTTGGAGAGGGGATGACTAGTTGGATGGGTGGATCGATTTAGATGGGAGTAGGCTACGGTTTAGGGCTGATTTGAGTGACTGTTTGGGCTCTGTTTAGGGGTAGTTTAGAAGGGTTTTTAGTGAGGATATTAGGATTTGTAGATGAGAGAATACAAGTCTAAAAACCCACAAAAGATAGCACTCAAATCCTATGGAATTCGACAAAGAAAGGTGCTGTGATGTGTTGTCATGCCGAGTAAATTTTATATCGGAGAAACAATGAATTCTCAACATAAATTCCAAAGAAAAACTCAAGGAAAATATACAAAATCCTCGGTTTAGATGTGGTCAATATTAGTAAAAAGTTTGACAAAATTTTAGCAGAGTAATGGTAGGGAAATAGGGTAAAAGATGGAAGGTAAATCCTTTATCATGATAACGAAAGAAGGCACAATAAAACTGGTTGTAGAAGGTATCTTTTCTAGAGATTAACCAAAGATGAAAGCTAAGTTGATCTAAGGAATTTTGTAAAAGTTTTAGCAAAAAAGGAGAAGCAATAAACTGGTTTCAAGAGCCAAATAAGCGGTTGAAAATTTATACAGTGTTTCGCCTTCGCAACAATGATAACGTTTATGTCGGACAAAATTTGCAATGGATAAAATATAAAAAAATTCTTTAACGTGTAAGATAAAGGATCTTTTAGTATTACAGAGGCGTGGGTGATAAAAATATACTAGATTTCTAGATCAAACATAGGGGGCAGCGGTAGACTGATTTGATCTAGGGCTGGGGTGGAGGCCCGTGTTGCAGCAATTATAGGAATTGCTTGGGAAGCTGGAGGTGGCAGAGATGGCTATAGCGTAGTAGAAATATGGCTCTGATACCAAATGATAGAACCATAGAAGGAGCCCTGTAGATTTTAATCGCTGAGGGGGATCAACCCTTGAAACGTTGTAGGGGTTCCTCCCTCCTAAACTCAGCATAAGGCTGAATAAAAGATTATATTTACTTGATGAAAGAGAGGGAGCGACTATATCATTATATAGGGTTCTAAACTCTAGCCCATGGGGTACTTGTCTAAGTAAAATTAGTCCTTTGTCCCTTCTATAGTCGACCTGCCTTAGTAAGAAAAAGGGGCAGCTAGGTTGACTCTATAATCGACCTAAGCAAGAGGAAACCCTAGCCGATCAGCCCAGTAAAGAAGGAAATGACCACTAAACCCTAAGGTCCTAATCTAAACCCTAACCACACTTCTTTATAAGATAAAAGTGGCTAGGTGGGATTTTATTACAATCCCATAGGATTTTTATTGACACTTCTAGGGTGATTAGGACTCAACCCTGCTGAAGTCCTATCAAGTTCTTATTGATTACTCATAGGGTGAATATAACTCAACCCTGCTGGAGTCCTATCACCTAATTATATGTTTGGTCCTTAAACTTAAAACACAAAGGATGTCTTGTTTGAATAGTCCTTTCTTTGATTCTAAACTTATAAGTCTGGAAAGTTTCAGATCTGGTATAACCGATTATCATCGATATTAATAGCCAACTTACAAAGACTATTAAGTGTTAATAGAGGATCATCCACTCTTAGTATCATGAGAAGAATATCCTGAGTACTCTCACTCAAGCAAATCCTTGATAAGTTGTTTGGATTGATAGAGAAGTTCTGTGGGAGAATCTGATTAGAGCGAAATAGACGAATTCTGTATATAGCCTGATACGACCATGCCTAATATATAGTCTCTGTGATATTTGATGGATGAGAGACTATAGATATATGGTAACTGAGGACAAATAAGTCGAATGGATTAGATCCTTTGTACTCTCTGGGGACTATGGTGCAGTGGCCTAGTACATTCATATTCGATGAGACAAATGAATTGTTATAGGATAATAAGTCAGAAAGAGTTCTGATAGGGAGGACTCACGACCAGCTCAGTGTTGGGCCTAGAGAGTCACACATATATGATGGATATTTTAGTGAGTAAATGATTGAATATAAATTATCCAATTAGCTCATGTTCTCATTAGATGAGACCTAACATTGATGAGCTCCTTGCATGAGGCCCAATTAAAGGCCAATTGAGATTATTGGATAAAGATCCAATAATTTGAGATTAGTGGGTAATTTGATGGAGATCCAATACCCATTAAGGTAAGACCATTAATATTTTATGGAGGCTTTCTATAAATTGGAGGTAGGGGCGACACATAGATGATAGGCTGCACCTTTGGCTGCCCCCTCCTATTCTCCTCCCTCCCTCATCTTCTATGTAAACGTTGCAAGATTTTGCTGTGATTGGAGGAGCATCGCAATTATAATCCATCATGTGGATGCCGCTAGAGAAGAGGACATTTGACCTTATTCATCCTCTCTATCCGGATCTAGATTTTTAGGAATATATGATCTCTCTAGGTAATCAATTTCTCTCATATCGCAGTTTTCATTTTTATGAGTTTTTCGCTTGCCAACTTTTGTATAATGATTTGATGCACATGAGAAACCTATTTTATTTTCTTTCTTCTACTACGCATGTGATGTTCCCGTTGGGTTTGCCGGTAATGGTATTAGAGCCAGGTTGCTCGTACAAGAGATTAGCTTTTTAAACTATGTGTGATAAGATTGAATCATGCAAAACTATTCTAAATGTTCTTGTTGTGATTCGCAGCAAAGGCAGTGCAGAGGGGGCAACCACCTATGGGTTGGCTGCTTGTAGGGGTGGCTGCATGCAGCTAGGCACTTTGTAGGGGCAACCGCCTACGAGCATGGCCCCGCAGATAGGCCTGTGCAAGGGGGGCGCTCACACGAGGACAGTGGCAACTGCCCGCCCACTAGGGTAGTAGCGCCCACCCATAAGGGCAGTCACCTGCAAGTAGAGGCAATTGACAACGACGGTCGTTGGCAAAAGAACAAATATGCCTATCGAAATTGACGAAATTCTTGGATTTGTCCTTTTTATTTAGAATTCTGAAATTACCCTTAATAATTTTAAAAATTCTTGAAATATCCCAACTTCTAAAAAATAATTAATGAAATAGTTTACTTAATTATTATTTATCTAGTAGTCCTACATAATGATGTGTACATGTGATGTATGATGTAGACAGATGATCATGAGTCATGTGTTGTGATGTGTGTAAATATGACGATGATGATGATTATTATTATTATTATTATTATTATTATTATTATTATTATTATTATTATTATTAAGGCTTGCGAGCCTCCATTTTTCTCATGTATTATTAAGACTGCATGCCTATGATTATATTGTAATTACACGAAGAGGCACAGCGGGAGCGTGGAGGTATCAGTAGAACCCATGATATAGTGGTGGGCGATCGCAATGCATAGTGATGTGCTGAGGATCCGACGGAGTCGATGATGATGAGAATGATGATCATAGGGTATAGAGATGTGTTGATATACACATATATCCTATTGTGAGTGATTGGGCCTACTGATTTAGGCCTAATCATATTAGGTGACAGCTTATGATCATCCGGTGTGGTATACATATGTGATATATGATTACATGCCCACTATATATATATATATATATATATATATATATATATATAATGTAGATATATATTAAATATGTATGTGTGTGATATGATATATTAGGAGACTAATACAAAACAAACAAAACCCCTCCTAAAATGATATTAAATCGGTGAACGTGAGGCAATAAGATTGATCCACTTGGCCTTCCATCATTATAGGAAGAAAATGGATCATGACATAGGTTGAGTTGGTCGAGTCACTCGATGCTCATCTATCTATATGATTGAGATCTTGCCTACGACAAAAAAATATCACCGATGACCTGAGGACGTGGTATGCTTGGTCGAGTCACTCAAGGGTATGTCATCAAATCAGACTCATCTTATAACAATGGTGATGATTTAACTAAAATTCATGGTTGGTCAAGTAGTCGAGACCAAGATGATTTGAAGGTTGAACATGATGGTACCAGCAGTTGTGATTAGCAAGAATTATCTACCCTTTTGGGCTTAATGCAATTGGTCGAGTCAATCGAGGTTGCACTAAGATGTCAATTCGATCCTGATCCCCACTAGAAGTCTATCGGAGACTTCCGTTTTACATGCCAAGGGTGTTGCATGATTTACTAGAAAAATAGTAGGAGTACATTAATATAGCAGTCCATATCTTAATTAGTTTTTCTTACAAAATTTACATGTTATTCATTTATGTTATATCTTGGTTGTCAAAAAAATATCGCTCGTAAACCCTCTACGTGACATACTTGATGCCAACCACCTCACTGGTCTAAATTACATGGATTAGCTCCATAATTTGATAATTATTCTCACGACGAAGAAAATCATGTATGTCCTTGATACAATTGTACCCATGCGAAGGAAAAGGGCAAGCTAGGATGAGATCGCTCACTATGTGAAGTATAGACGATTCCACTTTGGCAAAATGCTATATGTTGACCTCCATGACTCCCGAGTTACAAAGGCAACATGAGAGTATGGATGTCAATTTCATCTTTCTCTTCATCTTCGCCAGCTATTTGAGGAACAGAAAAGAACTCAAAGATATGAGATCTTCAAGAGCCTCTTCCGAGCTAGGATGACAGAAGGGGCATCGGTTCATAACTATGTCTTGAAGATGATAGAGTGGATCAAAAAATTCATAGGTCTAGGAATAGTCTTAAAGGATAATCTGTGTGTTGATATTATACTATAGTCACTACCAAATTTCTTTTCTTACTTCATCATGAACTTCAATATGAGCAAGTTTGAGGTGAGTCTTCCTGAGCTCCTTAATATGCTAAGGGAGGCTAAGAGTGGCATCAAGAAAAAAAAAGCCAATTCTCTATATTAGTGAGACTAAGAAGAAAAGGAAGGCTAAGGTTGCCAAGAAAGACTTGATAAAAGACAAAGAACAGTGCTTCTACTATAGCAAAGACGTGTACTAGAAGAGGAACTACAAGGATTATCTTGTAGAAAAGGTGAAGTAGAAGCTCATGATTAATCTTTATTTGTTAGATTTTCATGATAACTAATGGGTATTGGATACCAGGAGTGTTTATCATATCTGTAATTCATTATAAGTTCTGGTAAGACCTAAGAGATTGGAGAGAGGTGAGATGGATCTCAAGATGGGTAATGGAGCAAGAGTTGCTGTAGTTGCCATTGGCGAGGTCACCCTATATCTGTCTAGTGGAGCTACCATTATATTGGATGCATACTATTATATTCTCTCTATTATCAAAAATATTATTTTTATTTCTTGTTTGATAGTTACTGGATATAAAATATTTTTTAAGAATAATAGTTATTCATCAATTTTAGATGTTAAGATCATTATAAGAGGGACCTTGATTAATGGCTTGTACATGTTATACACTTCTCCACATATCATGAATGTAAACACATCCAAGAGAAAACAAGATGAGATGAACAATGTATACCTATGGCATTATATGCTAGGTCATATCCACGAGGGAAGAATTCAAAAGTTGCTGAAAATGCATACTTAGATCCATTTGACTATGAGTCATATGCAACTTGCAAACCTTGCTTTCATGGAAATTTGACCAACTCTCCTTTTAGTGAAACTAGAGAGAGCCACTGAGTTATTATAACTCATATATAATGATATATGTGGTCCTATATCGACTCAGGCTGTAAGTGGTTACTCGTACTTTACATTATTTGACGATTTCTCTAGGTATGGACACGTATACTTGATGAAGTATAAGTCTGAGACTTTTGAGAAATTCAAGAAATATAATAATAAGACCCCAGCAAGGTTAGGTCCTACTCAACTAAGTAGCAATTAATAAAACTCTGTAAGATTATAATAAAACCCCACCTAGTCACCTCTATCCTATAAAGAAGTGTTGTTAGGGTTTATTTTGGGGCCCAAGGGCTTACTAGCTGCTGTCCCCTTTACTGGGCTGGTCAGCCAGGGTTTCTAACAGGTAGTCTTGGCTTGGGCAGCCACTTAGGATACCTAATAGGACTCCAGCAGGGTTGAGTCCTAATCACCATAGAAGTAATCAATAAGAACCATGTGAGATTGTAATAAAACCCCACCTAGTCACTTATATCATATAAAGAAGTGTGGTTATGGTTTATTTTAGGGCCTTAGGGCTTCCTAGCTGTCACCCCCCATACTGGGTTGGTCGGCTAGGGTTTTTAGTAGAGGGGCATGGCTTGTGCAGCCATTTAGGCCGTCACCCCCTTTATTTAGGCATGACAACTATAGGAGGGGCAAAAGGGAGAATTCACTTAGGAAGTATCCCCCTAGGACTAGGGTTTTGAGCCCTATATAAGCTTGTAGCCTCCACCTCTTCTCATCAAGCAATAATCATCTTATTTCAGCCTTATGCCGAGTTATAGGAGAGAGGAACCCCTATAGTGTTCCAAGGGCTGATCCCCCTTAAAAGATCAAATTCTATAGAGCTCCTTCTGGGATTGTATTATCTAGTATCAGAGCAATGATCTTGCTGCCCCTATTGCTATCTCTGCTGCCTCCACCCTTCCAAGCAATTCCCATAATTGCTGTAAGACACAATTCCATCTTCCACCCTAAGCCGCAAATCAAATCAATCTACTACTGCCCCTTGCGTTTGAATTAGAGATATGGTAAAATTCTACCACCCACATCTTGTTACTACTGCAAATCTTTATCCTTGTGCTCCAGAGAAAATTTTCTATCCTTTCTTCACTGTGAATTCTTTCATTGCAAATGTGATCATCGTTGCGAAGGGGAATTACTGTAAAAAATTTCAACCGTAAAGAGGCTTATTAAAACTCATCGTTTGAGTATCTTTTGTAGATGAAATTTTTACATATTCTCATTGATCAACTTAGCCTCCATATAAGATTGATCTATTATAAAAATTCTCTCAGAAACTAATCCTATATTGCTACAATTCTTTACTAAATTTTGTTGGATTTTTTACGATGAAGAATCTACCTTCTTTCCTTGCGTCAATTTTTCTACTGTTATGCTACCAAAATTTTATTGATCTAAATTGCTGCTATTTCTCATATTTGAACCCAAATTTCACCATTAAAATTTTACATAATTTCCCTAATTTTTCTCTAAAATTTACGTCAAGAATTTACTGTTTTTCTGACATAAATTTTGTTCGGCAGGACATCACATATGTAACATTTTTTCATTGAATTCTATCAAATTTCACTACTATCTTTCTCGGTTTTTGAACTCCCTTTTCCTCATCTTCAATTTTCGCTGAAAATTTCATCGAGAAACTGTTGTTTCTTCGGTGACAATTCTGCTTTTGCGAGGATAGCATCTATCGCAACCAGCCTTCACTGACTTCTCCCAAACCTCTGCTGTCATTTATCCCAGATCTAAAATCTCCTTCTCTAACCTTCATCCACTTCCCTCTCAGCTCTAAAACCCTACCAAATCATAACTAAAACTCCATACAAAACTGTAGCCCCAAACCGCCCCCCTAAATAGCCACAAAACAAGCCTAAAAAACTACAGCCTTCAACCTTTGGTCCACCAACTTTTCAGCACCCAATCTCCCTTATCCCTTCAATCGTAGCATGCATCTCTCGTTGCACAATGCTGCTAGCAGTGATCTCTCGTTGCCATCTTCCTTGATCCTAGCCAGTAGCTATCCCTTGTGGCACAAATGCTACCAGTAGCGATCCTTTGCTGCCATTTGTCTTCATCATAGTCGTAGTAATCTTTCACTGCCAACTGCCTTAATCACTGTCAGCATTGAAGTGAACACAACTAGCAGTGGTCTCTTGCTCCATACCATTGCTGTCCTCCTTTGCAACAATCGTGCACTCCGCTGCCCCATCTTCCCCCTATTGCAGCCACACCCTTGCTGCAACCAACTCTACCTGCAGCCACAAAGTCGCATCGCAGCCGTAGCCGATGTCATTACTGCCTGCTTCTTCCTCCAACATTACTACTTCCTCTCGATTCAGATCCCTCGACAGCTATCTTCCAATAGATATCAACCACCTAAAAATCGCAGCCTCGATGACCTCACAGCATCACCGTAGACCTACAACGAATGTTGCTATTCACCATTATTGCTACCGTTGGCTGCCATCCTCTATCAACGTAGCAGCCACTTGGAGACTTCACCACCGTAGCCCCAACATTTTTGTAGCATCATCATAGCAGCACTTTCCCATCCTTTTGCTGCCACTGCTACCTTCAACCTGAAGATTGCAACTACACTCTTCAATTGGTTATTTGACAGGTTGGAGATCCCTACATCATGGCATCGGTGGGCCTATTCGAAGTCAAATTAGAGACTTTTGAGATACATATAGATGCTAGACTATGCACTCTCTTCGAGAAGTTTAGATTGGGCCAATTGCTGAGCCCAAAAAGATCGTGACATGGAGCAAATTTAGATTGTAAAAAGAACCCACCGGAGATAAGCGAAGTTAAGACATGACAACCCTACACCTCGACGACATCGATCTCCTTTGCACAACTTTAAGAAGGGAACCTCAATCAAGATGCTCATAGTATGAGAGCCACATCCCAACCAACAATATATAAATCTTCAGCACTAATCGATTACAAGAACCTTGACGAAGAACTAGCAATGATTTGTCAAACCTCCACCATCCAAGAGTACCAAACTAGGTTTGAAAGGTTATCTAATCAAACTTACGATTGATCTAAAAAATAGATATTAAGGACTTTCATTGAGTGCTTGAAGGTAGAGATTTGGGAAGAAGTTAAAGCACGACAGCTGTACACACTTAAGGTAGCCATCTCCTTCGTGCAACATCAAGAGGAGTAATTGAACTATGAAGCCCAGAGGACTAGGGTCGCTCCCCGACCAGCGGCACCAAAGCTTTCACCTCCTCCTACTATCAGTCGACCCCCTCAGTCGAAGAAATTAACAAGAGAAGATTCTCATGATAGATCGGCAAAAGGCCTATGTGGGTGTTGTGATAAACAGGAGAGCCTCGAACAAGATTGTAAAATGAAGAGACTTTTGATGATTGTGACCACTAAAGAACCCAAACTTGAAGATACAGCTCTCAAGCCCAAGGAGAATGATACACCACAACCGGCCACCCACATGGTCCTTACCTTAGTCGGCTACACAAACCTATAAAAATTAAAGATCGAAGGGTTTCTCGAGCAGCAGTCCGTTATCGTCCTCATCGATGCCAGGAGTACACACAACTTCATGAGCAGCAAGGTTACTGCCCATTTGATGCTCCAAAAAGAAGATTTAGTGGGTTCGAAGTCAAGATAGCTAACGACCAAATTCTGAAGTCCAACCAAAAGTGCCCATAGGTAAAACTGATCCTATAGGAGCAAGACATAGTTGTTGATTTTTTCTTCCTCCCCCTCGATGGTTTTGATATAGTGATTGGCATTGATTGGTTGTCCATGATTGTAGATGTTTTCTAGAATTTTTTGAAACTAACTATGAAATTTTTTAATAAAGGAAAATAAGTGGTTCTACAAGTGAGTCAAGTGACTACGACCATAACACAATACTTAGGGATGGTACCAAAAGAAGAATCTAGTAGTTTCTCAATTCAAATCTAAGAGTTTCTAGAGAGGAAGCCAAAGGAGATTAAGGACCAGAGCCCTCTCCTACAGATTGCTGAAATTTTGGGAGTCTCCACCAAACCGAGACTACTATCTCCTATCAAGATGCCCGACTCCCCTATGCTAAACTAGCTTAAATTACCACCAGTTGATGCTCAGCTAGAATGTTGCCCACAGAAGATCGAAGCTAAGAGGGTTACCCAAGAGATGACAGAGATACAGATTGTTTGGCCATGTTTATTTTCCACTACGACACATCCCTACATCTTTTTTTCTAGGGACAAGTTACTTTTGATGTATTACATCCAGTCGAACCCACCATGGTTGCTGATGCAGCACTTCTAGATCTCAGGTGACTTCCATGACTTTCCTTAGGATTAGACCTTGATGCTCAAAGACTTCTTTTATAATGAACTTTGATCTATGGCCTAAGACTGTAAGAAAATTAAGCCCCTCTAGTGGCAAAATCATAGTAAGAGAAGGATCATTTGCCGACTCAACGAAGCATCCCTCTTACTATTAAGAAAGATGCACCACCTTGGCCAAGTGAAACCGTAGCCCTCATGACCAGGATGTCGTCTACACCAAATTGTAGCTAGATGTCTATTATTGGAGCAGATACATCCAGAGTTAGGATCGACGTTACCCTTATGCAAGATGGTCAACTACACGAAAGAGGAGTAAGCCTAGAAGAATTGCAATCCATGCTCATGCCAGATTAGGGTCTCATCACCTGAACCATACCAAAGGGCAATCATAATTCTAGAAGAAAGATTGGCTATTACTAAAGACTAATTATATGACAGCGCATGCAAAGAAGAAACGACCTCCTGACAAACTTCAAAATGGATGAAAAATTGAATATCAAGTTCTCCTACACTTCCAGCCCGATCTATGGCCCAAGATCATGAGAAAAATTGAGACCCTCTAGTGTCAAAATTATAATAAGGGAAGGATCATTTACATGACTCAACGAAGTATCCCTCTCACTATTAAGAAAGATGCACCACCTTGGTTGAGTGAAACAATAGCCCTCATGACTAAGATGTTATCCACACCAAATTGTGACCAGATATTTATTATTGGAGTAGACACATCCAGAGTTGGGATCAGTGTCACCCTTATATAAGATGGCCAACAACACGAAAGAGGAGAAAGCCTAGAAGAATTGCAATCAATGCTCACGCCAGGTTGGGGTCTCATCATCCTGAACCATATTAGAGGGCAATCATAATTCTAAAAGAAAGATTGGCTATTATTAAAGACTAACTATATGATAGCACATGTAAAGAAGAAATGACCTCCTGACAAACTTCAAAATGAATGAAAAATTAAAGATTGAGTTTTCCTACACCTCCAGCCCGATCAGTAGGAAACTCAAGCCTTAAGGAAATGGCCTCCCTATTTCTTTGGACCTTGCAAAATTGAGGATCATATTGGGGCCCTAATCTGGAGATCAGATCCATGTACCAGATCAAGATTATAGTTGATCCTTCAGGTATCCCACCTTAAATGGAAATTTAAAGAAGACGACTCAGCTCAAATCCTTCTAACTGACACCTAAGCTGATGAGGAGGTCAAAGTTCGGCTAATGATCACATGAGATCATAAGATCATGACACATCATGGTCTCACCACTAGTACTGAGGTTGGATCATAGGAGTAGGAAACACCTACTACATATGCCATATGGGAATCTTATGAGGAGCTGAAGACCCAATTCCCAAAGTTTATGGATCCTCAGCCTTGAGGACAAGGCTGATTCAAAGAGGACGGGCTTGATAAGACTCCAATAGGGTTGAATCTTAATCACCATATAAGTAATTAATAAGAACCCTGTGATATTATAATAAAACCCCACCTAGTCACTTCTATTTTATAAAGAAGTGTGGCTAGGGTTTATTTGGAGCCTTAGGGCTTCCTAGTCGCCACCCCCCTTACTGGGCTGGTCGGATAGGGTTTTTAGTAGAGGGGCATGGCTTGTGTAGCCATTTAGGCTACTACCCCCTTTATTTAGGCGTAACAGCTATAGGAGGGGCAAAAGAAAAAATTTACTTAGGAAGCACCCCCTAGGGCCAGGGTTTTAAGCCCTATATAAGCTTGTAGCCTCCACCTCTTTTCATCAAGCAAGAATCATCTTATTTCGGCCTTGTGCTGAGTTCTAGGAGGGAGGAACCCCTATAGTATTCTAAGGATTGATCCCCCTCAAAGATCAAATTTTATGGAGCTCCTTTTGGGGTTCTATCACCCCCCGCCCCCAGTTAGGTAGAACGGCTATAGGAGGGGTAAGGGGAAAAATTTACCTAAGAAGCACCCCCTAGGGTTAGGGTTTTGAGCCCTATATAAGCTTATAGCCTCCACCCCTTTTTCATCAAGCAAGTATCCACTTTATTTCAGCCTTGTAGCCGACCCTAGGAGGGAGGAACTCCTATAGCGTTCCAAGGGTTAATCTCCCTTAAAGATCAAATCTCTATATATCTCCCCTAGGGTTCTATCATCTGGTATCAGAGTAGCGATCTTACTTCTCCTGCTGCCATCTTTGCAGCCTCCACCAAGCCAAGCAGTTCCCACAATTACTTTAGACTTCGCCTCCACCGTCATCCCCACACCGCAGATCAAATTAATCTACTCCTATCGCCATCGATTGCATTAAAGATCTAGTAATATTCCCATCAACCATACCTTGTTGCTACTGAAAATTTTCATCTTTATATACTGAAGAAGATTTTCTATCCTTACCTTACTATGAATTCCTTCCATCGCAAACGTGATCATCGTTGCGAAGGGGAATTACTGCAGAAAATTTTAGTCGTATAGAGGCATTCTGAAACTAATCTATTGAATATCTTTCATGGATGAAATTTTTACTCATTTTTATAGATTAACTTAGCTTCCATCTAAGATTGATCTATCATAAAACTCCTCTCTGAAACTGATCTTATGCTATTGCAAATCATCATCGCAAACTATTAAAATTTTACGATGAGGATTCTGCCCTCTTACTTTGCATCGATTTTCCTACCGTTACATTGCCAAAATTTCTTTGATTAGAATTGCTATTATTGCTCTTATCTGAACCAAGGTTTTGCCATTGAAATTCTATACAATTTCCTTGGGTTTCTACTAGAATTTACGTCGAGAATCTGTTGTTTCTTTGATGTAAATTATGTTCAACAGAACAATACATACGTAGAGATCTTTCATTGAATTCTATCGAATTTTGATGCTGTCTTTCTAGATTAGAAACTCCCTTTTCCTCATCTTCAACCTCTACCATTTCAATCCAAAAACCCTACCAAATCGTAGCCAAAACCGCATCCAAATCAGCCACCACATAGCCCCAATCAAAGTCTATTCATCCATAATTCTACCCACCTTTCGGCCACCACTTTCCCGAACCAACTCATGCCCTTAACCAATCAATAAAAGAGAGACCTCAATATTATAGATCTATAGGCTTATACCATGGTATCAAAGGAGGCCATCAATGTAAAATTTGAAGCCTTCGAGACCCGAATGGAGGAGAAAATATGAACTATCTTTACTAAACTCAGTTTAGGCCGACTGCCAAGCCCAAAGAAATCATATCAAGGGGAGAGTTTTAATCGAAGAGAGGATTCCTAGGAGAGGGGAGGTTCTATGACTGACCCCTATAATCCACGCATGAGGGTGGACTTCCCTAGATGGGAAGAAGGAGACCCGATTGGTTGGATCTCACGTAGAGTGTTATTTTCAGTTCCACCGAACCGCAGATGCTTCTATGGTGGAAATTATAGCTATTTATATTGAAGGGGATGCCATACAATGGTTTGATTGTTTTGAACACATTCATAGAGGCCTCTTATGGAGATAATTTAAAGAAGGGTTGTTGATCAGCTTCGGATCAACCGATTATGAAAACATCGACGGACAATTAGTAAAGATCTAACAAACCTCTACCATCCAAGAATACCAAACAAGGTTTGAAAGAGTATCTAACTAAACTCATGATTGGTTAGAGAAATGATTTTTGAAAAATTTTATTAAGGGCTTGAAGCTGGAGATCCGAGGAGAAGTGAAAGCATGATAACCATACACGTTTATAACGGTCATCTCTTTCGCACAATTGTAAGAGGATCGATTGAATCATGAAGCCTGAAGGACTAGGGTCACTCCCGAACAAGTAATACCAAAGCCCTCAGCCCCCTCTACTGCCATTCAAGCTACTACACCTAAAAATTTGATGAGAGAAGAGCTTCGGGAGTGATTCGCCAAGGGTTTATGTTGGCACTATGATGAGCCATGGAGTCGCGATCACTGTTGCAAAAAGGGGTGACTTCTTGTGATTGAATAAGCAGAGGATGAAGATATTGAACCATCAGAAGAGTGCCTCAAACCCAAAGAAGAAGTTGCAGAGGAAGAGCCCCAATCGACCAATTTTATGGTGCACGCACTAATAGGCTACTCTAAACTGCAAACAATAAAAGTGGGAGGTCTTCTCAAGCAACAATCCATCACTGTCCTTATCGACATAGGGAGCACAAATAATTTTTTCAATAGCAAGGTTGCTACTTGTATGACACTCCACACCAAAAGTTACAACAAATTTGACATAAAGGTCGCTAACGGTCGAATCCTAAAGTGCAACCAATGGTGCTCACGGCTGAAACTGCTTCTACAAGATCAAGAGATTATAGCCGACTTCTTTCTCCTACCCATTGATGACTATGAAGCCACACTCATAATTGAATGGTTAATGATGCTAGGTGACATCTTTTAGAACTTCTCTAAACTAATTATGAAATTTTATTACAAAGGTAGATAGGTCACCTTACGCGGTAAGCATGGAAGTTATATCTCCACCATTTCAATGCAATGGATAGGAGAAAGTTCTACATAAGACACATGGCAATTTTTTTATGTATATCCAGCAGTCATCAGAGGAGAAAAATATGTAAATTGTAGATCCAAAACTCGTCCAATTGCTGGATGAATTCGTTGATGTTTTTGTTGAACCGTGCGGGCTCCCCCCTACCCGACCACATGATCACCAAATCCCTATTCTTTCGGGCAAACCACCAGCAAACTCAAGGCTGTATTGCTATCCTTATTTATAGAAAGATGAGATTGAGAATATTGTAAAGGAGATGCTCGACACCAGGGTGATTCGGCCAAGTTGTAGCCCCTATTCCTCGCCAATATTGCTACTGCATAAGAAGGACAGAACTTGGCAAATATGCATCGAGCTTTAAATGCTATCATTGTTAAGGATAAGTATCCTATATCAATAGTGGATGAACTCTTAGATGAACTAAAAAGAGCTCGAGTATTCACAAAATCGGACCTCTGTTCCGAGTACCATCAGATTCGGGTATGTGTTGAAGATATTCCAAAAATAGCATTCGTATGCACAACAGACAATATGAATTCTTGGTAATGCCTTTCAAACTTACTAATGCTCCTTCCACCTTCCAAAACCTAATGAACCACATTTTCTAAAGCTTTTAACATAAATTTGTGCTTGTATTCTTTGACGATATTCTCATTTATAGCCCTACTCTTGAGATTCATTTTCAGCACTTACGAATTATTCTAACGATTCTTTGGGATAATACCCTTTATGTTAAATAATTAAAGTGCAACTTCATACAGCATAAGGTGGAGTACCTTGGGCACATAATAACATAAGATGGAGTGGCGATAGACCCCACAAAGATAGAAGCAATGCAAGGTTGGTCTAGACTTGCAAATGTGAAATTGCTACGTGGTTTCCTTGGACTTACGAGCTATTATCAAAAGTTTGTAAAGGACTATAGATTTTGATCTTGGAGGAGGATCAACCCTTGGAATGCTATAGGGGTTCCTCCCTCCTAAAACTTGGCACAAGGCTGAATAAAAGATTAATCTTGCTTGATAAAAGAGAGGGGGCGGCTACATCATTATATAGGGTTCTAAACCTTAGCCCATGGGGTGCTTACCTAAGTAAGATTACATTTTTGCACCTTCTATAGCTAACCTGCCTTAGTAGGAATAAGGGGCAGCTAGGTTGGTTCTATAGCCGACCTAAGCAAGGGGAAACCTTGGCTGACCAACCCAGTAAAGGGGGCGACAATCACTGAACTCTAAGGCCCCAATCTAAACCCTAGCCACACTTCTTTATAGGATAGAAGTGGCTAGGTGGAGTTTTATTACAATCTCACAATGTTTTATTGATTACTTCTAGGGTGATTAGAACTCAACCCTGTTTGAGTCCTATTAGCGAGACGCCAAGAATGCTGCTCTGATACTAAGTATTAGAACCCTAGTAGATTCTAAGCTTGGGGGTGATCACTATAGGGGATCGGCCTCCTTGGAACTCTATAGGGGTTTCCTCTTCTAAATTGCTATAAAAAATACTCTTCTATTAATGATAAAAGGTGGAGGATTACATGGCTATTTATAGACCTTCTAACCCCAACTCCTAATAGGACTCCTACTTTAAGACTTCTACTCCTAACCAACTCCTAAAACAACTCCTAATGCAACTCTAAGTCCAACCTCCAATTGGCCCATCTAGGGGTGGTTAGTTTCTTTATTATTTTCTAATTCTATTCTAATTTAATCCCCTCCTCAACCAACCCCCTCTTTAACTAGGATAAAGGATGGTTAATTATGATAATATGCATCTTACTCTCCCTTCAAATATCTTCTTTAACTAATCCTAGCCTGGCTAGCCTCCTTACTTTCCTTAATAGGGGTCGACTAGATAGGATTTATATGAATACCCTTAGACTTTACATGATTACCCTCTTTAATAAAACTAAATTAGAACTCCCCTAGCTAGAGTCCTAACAGTTCCATAAACTCAGGGAATCGGATCTTCAGCTCCTTATAAGACTCTCATATGGTATCTTCAGGTGGTAAGTTGTTCCAATGCACTAATACTTCAGTTGAGGGGTGTCGACGATGCTCGACCAAGAATGGCTTGTGGTTGGGCTTGAATTTTCCTATCATATGTGGCACTCGGTAGTTGAGTCTAGGCTGACTCGTGTTCTCTAAGTTTGGGTTTCAAGTATGATACATGAAAGATAGGATAGATTTTGGTATCCTCTGGTAGCTTTAATCTATATGCCACAGCTCCAATACGCTCTGTAATTTAATAAGGTCCATAAAATCGAGGAGATAGCTTTATTGAGGCCCTCGTGTTGATAGATAGCTGTTTGTATGACTGTAGGCGAAGATAGACCCAATCTCCTACTAAAAACTCTTGCTCGCTACGATGAGTGTCAGCTTGTTGCTTTATTCTAGCTTGAGTGACAAATAGATTATCCTTCAACAACTGTAGGAGCTTATCCCTATCAATTAAACTTTGATTGACCTGGCCTACTTTGGCCGCACCAATTATATACTTGGGTATTACAGGGGGCGGTCGGCCATACAATGCTTGATATGGGGTACATTTGGTGGATGAGCGATAAGTAGTGTTGTACCACTATTTGACCCAGGAGAGCTACTTTATCCACTCTCTTGGTCGATCACTAGTGAAGTACCAAAGATAGGTCTCTACATATCTACTCACCACTTCTGTTTGATCGTCTATCTATAGATGATAGGTTATGCTCATCTTGATTTGGGTGCCCTATAGTTGGAATAGCTCGGTCTAAAATTTGCTTGTAAAAACCCTGTCACAGTTACTCACAATTGATCTTGGCATCCCATGTAGTTTAATAATATTTTTAACAAAAAGTTGAGAAATACTAGTGTGGTATAAGGGTGTCTCACAGCACAGAAATGAGCATATTTCGCTAAGCGATCTACTACCATAAATATTATAGTTTTACCTTGAGATAATGGCAGTCCTTTGATGAATTTCATAAAGATGTCAGTCCATGCTAAGTCCGGTATGGGTAGTGGTTGCAGCTTTCCCAGACTTGCCACTATTTCTCCCTTTTGCTATTGGCATACATCGCATTTAGCTACATAATCAGAAATTGATTTTTTCATGCCTCTCTAATAAAAGTTTTGCTTCACTCTCTTGTATGTTCTCAGAAATATGGAGTGCCCAGCGGAAGGTGAAGAGTGCATTTTATGCATGACAATTTTGATGCAAGGAGAAGTGGGAGTAAGCATAATATGACCCTTGTAGCATAGATCCCTCAAATCCCAAGTGTAGTGGGCTAATAAGCTCAGATCCTTCTCTAATTTTTCTATGATGTCTCAGGTCTCCGAGTCCTTCTTTCATTCTTCCGTAATATCCTCGAGAAATTTGGTGGAAGGAAGGGAGATGGCTGAAACCTTGGCTTATCCCGACAACCGTGATAGTGCATCTATAATAACGTTTTCTTTCTCCTTTCAATAAATAATTTTATAATCGAAACCAAGGAGCTTAGTTACCCATTTTTGCTGCTCTAGGGATGATATTTTTTACTCTAAAAAATACTTGAGGCTCCGATGGTCAGTTTTGATTTGGAAGTGTCAGTCAATCAGGTAGGATCTCCAATTTATAATGGCAAGCATGATTACAAGCATGTCCTTATCCTATATAGACATTTTGTGATGAGAAGGAGATAAAGCTTTGCTGGTATATACAAGTGGTCAGCCAACTTGCATTAAACCAGCTCCAATTCGTACTCCAGATGTGTCAACCTCAATAATGAAGGGTTGGCTGAAATCGGATAGCGCTAGGACCAGTGTTGTCGTCATGGTAGCCTTGAGATTATTGAAGGCTATGGTGCTGGTTATAGGTGCCCTGCAAGCTAATCATATGAGTGATGGCACATGTGACACGCTGTGTGATCTTTTTGCTTATGATTAATATTGGGATATTCTCACATTATATTATTTGTTACATATATATTATGATCTTCTAGGTTCTGTGCAATGGGAATCGGATCGTGATGAGATCACGATAATGAGATCGATTCACCTTTAAACACAGATCCTAAATAATCTCGGTCATAGGTTACTCAAGAGGGACATTGAGATAACCTGATAGATCAGTGTACTATATACCCATCCATATGATAGAGGTGGCTAGTCTCATAGCCACTTTGTGGAGACACTAAGGATATAGTACAAGTGCTAATTAAAGAATGAGTTTACTGATTGATCTACTTATAGAATGCTGCATGGATAATGATATTTAATGTCAGATAGTGATTCCATAGTCCTAGTTGTGTATTTGGTCCTTAGACTTGAGACATCAAGGATGCCTTGTATGAGTACTCCTTTATTTGACGCCAGACTTACAAGTTTGGAAAGTTCCAGATCTGATACAACTAGTTATCGGGATTGGTAGCCAACCTTACGAAGGCAATTGAGTATCAATAGAGGATCATTCACTCTCGGTATCATGAGAGGAATATCTTATATGTGCTTGCTAAGACAAATCCCTAGCCAGGGTCATTTGGATTGAGAGAGAAGGAGTTCTCCGGTAGAATCTGAATAGAGCAAGATAAACTGATTTCGTATGTGACCTGATAGTATCATGTCCAATATACGATCTCTGGGATATTATTTGGATGAGGGATTATAGATACATGGTAACTGTGGATAAGCAGGTCTAACAGATTTGATCCCTCTGTACCGTCTGGGTACTATGGCATAGTGGCCTAATACGTCCATAGTCGATGAGTCAAATCAATTATTATGAGGATAATAATTCACTATATCAGAAGGAGTTATGATGAAAGTGACTCACGACCAGCTCGGTATCGGGCCTAGAGGGTCACACACGTATGGTGGATGCTTTAGCGAATAGAGGATTAGAGGAAGATCCAATTAGCCCCTATTCTCATTAGATGAGACTCTATACTGATGGTCACCTTAATTAAGCCCAATTATAGGCCTAAGGAAATTATTGGATAGAGATCCAATAATGCAAGGTTAGTGGGTTATTGGATGGAGATTCAATACCCACTGAGGAAGGAGCCCTAGGGTTTTGGTAGCTCTCTATAAATAGGAGGGGAGACTCATGGTTGATAGGCTGAAGCTTTAGCCACCACCTCCTATTCTCCTCCCTCTCTCTAAGCAAGAGTTGTAAGATCAGATTGGAGGAGTTTCACTGTAGAAATCCATCATATGGATAACGCTAGAGAGGAGGATGCTTGACCTCCTTCATCATCTTCATCTGGATCTAGAATACAGGGATATACGATCTCTCTAAGTAAAATCAATCTCTCACACATCGTAATTTTTTTATTTTTATGGTTTTTCTCGCTATCCTAATCTTTTGTACAACGATTTAATTTGTGTGGGAAAGTGATTTTTGTTTTGATTTCCACTACGTATGTGATGCACCCATTGAGGTTTCCCAATAGTGGTATTAGAGCCAGGTTTTCATGTGAAAGATTGGTTTTAAACTGCATATGATGAGATTGAATTACCTAGAATCGTTCTACGTGTTCTTGCTACGTTTTCACAGCAAAGGCAGCAAGGAGAAGGGGCAACCGGGCATGGCCATGGCCAACCCCCCTGTAGGGGCGACCGACTACCTGCAAGGGGGCGATTGGCTGCGGCCAGGCCCCTTGCAAGGGGCGATTACTCACAAGGGCAGAAGCCCTCATGGGGCGGCCACCCGTAGGGGCAACAGCCGCGGGCATGGCCAGTTGTGGCCAGCCCGTAGGGGCAGCCACTAGTGGCTGCTCGCGGTGCGCCCGCAAGGGACGACTGTTAGCGACCAGCCCGCAAGGGTTACACGGCAACTGCCAGCCCGCAAGGGGCTACCACCAGCAGGGACGGCGGCACCGACTGTAAGGTTGGCCGCCCCTTTATAGGGCAACTGCCAACCGTAATGCGCAGCACTACCGCCTGGGTAGGGGCAGTGGCGACGACATCGTTTTGAGAAAAAGATGGTTATGCCCCTCAAAGTTTGAGAAATTTCAACTCTGTCCCTTTTGTGTATAGAATTCTAAAAATACCCTCAATAATTTTGAAAATTTAGAGGACTGTCCTCTCATCCAGAATTATGAAAATACCCTTGACGATTATAAAATTTCAAGCATGTCCTAATTTTCAGAAAAATAATTAATTAATTAGTTTAATTAATTATTATATATATCTAGTAATCCTACATATGATGTGATATACATGTGATGTATAATGTGGATGGATGATCATGAGCCATGTGTTATGATGTGTGTAATTGTGATTATTATTATTATTGGGGCTTGCGAGCCTGCGTGTTTCTCATTTATTATTGGGCCTATGTGCATGTGATTATTTGTAATTACATAAAGAGGCGCAGCAGGAGTGTAGAGGTGACAGCGGGACCCACGATGCCGTGGTGGGAGATTATGACGCATGGTGATGTGACGATCCGATGGAATCGATGATGACGAGATCAATAATCACAGGGCATAGAGATGCGCCAATGCACACATAGATCCTATTATAAGTGATTAGGCCCATTGGCTCGGGCTTAATCATATTAGGTGACGGTTCATGATCGTCTGGTGTAGCTTTCATATGTGATGTGTTATACACCGACTATATATATATATATATATATATATATATATATATATATATATATATATATATATATATATACATGCGATGTAGATATATATTAAATATGTATGTGTGTGACACGACATATTAGGAGATCGATACGAAACAAAAACCCCTCCTATGATAATATTAAGTCGGTAAGCGTGAGGTAATAAGATTGACCCACGTGGCCTTCCATCATCATAGGAAGAAATTGAGTTGAGTTGGTCGAGTCCCTCGAGGCTCACCTATCTACGTGATGTTCTTACCTACGACATAGAGATGTTACCGGTGACCTGAGGACATGATATGCTTGGTCGAGTCCTTCAAGGGCATATCATCAAATCAGACTCGTCTTATAACGATGGTGATGACTTAACCGAATATCATGGTTGGTCGAGTACCTCAAAACCATGATGATTCAAAGGCTAAACGTGACAGGAATCACAAGGAGTTGTGATTAGCAAGAGTTACCTACCTTTTGGGTGTAGTGCAATTGGTCAAGTCCCTCGAGGTTGCACTAAAACGCCAATTGGATCCCGATCCCCACTAGGAGTCTGCCAGAGACTTCTATCTTACGTGTTGAGGGTATCGCGTAATTCGCTAAGAAAATAGTGGGAGTATATGAAGATAGAAGTCCATATCTTAATTAGTATTTTCTATAAAATCTACATGTTATTTAATTTATGCTATATCTTGCTTGTCGCTTGTAAAACCCCTACATGACATACTTAATGCCAACTACCTCATTGGTCCAAAAGCTCCATAATTTGAGAATTATTCTCACAAAGGAGAAAATTGCATATGTCCTTGATACAATTCTGCCCATGCCGGAAGAAGGGGCAAGCGAGGATGAGATCGCTCGCTATGTGAAGTATATAGATGATTTTATGTTGGCAAAATGTTACATGTTGGCCTTCATGACTCCTGAGTTATAAAGGCAACTTGAGAGCATAGATGCAGATTCTATCCTTCTTCATCTCCGCCAGCTATTTGAGAAATAAGGAAGAACTCAAAGATATGAGATATCTAAGAAACTCTTCCAAGCCAGGATGATAGAAGGGACATCGGTTGAGAACCATGTCCTAAAGATGATAGAGTTGATCGAGAAACTCATAGGTCTAGGGATAGTCCTAGAGGATAACCTATGCGTTGATCTTATACTTCAGTCTCTACTAGATTCTTTTTCTCACTTCATCATGAATTTTAACATGAGAAAGTTTGAGGTGACTCTCCCTGAGCTCCTCAATATGTTGAGGGAAGCTAAGATTGTCATCAAGAAGGAGAAGCCAGTTCTCTATATTGATGAGACCAAAAAGAAAAGGAAGGCCAGCAAGACCCTTAAGAAGGGAAAGGGCAAAGAAAAACTAGGTAAGGCAAAGGTTGCTAAGAAATACCTAGGAAAGGATAAAGGATAATGCTTCTATTGTGGCCAAGACGGACATTGGAAGAGGAACTATAAGGACTTCCTTGCAAAGAAGGCGAGATAGAAGCTTGGAGAAGCTTCAGGTATATTCATGATTAGTCTCCACTTGTCAGATTTTCATAATAACACATGGGTATTGGATACCGGGAGTGTTTATCATATATGTAATTCATTGCAGGTTCTGGCAAGACCTAGGAGATTGACTAGAGTTGAGATGGACCTTAAGATGGGCAATAGAGCAAGAGTTGCTGCAGTTGTTGTTGGAGAGGTCATCCTACATCTGCCTAGTGGAGCTATTATTACATTAGATGCTTGTTATTTTATCCCTTCTATTATTAAAATTATTATTTTTATTTCTTGTTTGACAATTAGTGGATATAAATTAGTTTTTTTTAGAATAATAATTATTTAATAATTATGGATGATGAGATCATCACTAGAGGGGCCCTTATAAATGGCTTATATGTGTTAGACATTTCTCCACATATCATGAATATAAATATGTCTAAGAGGAAAAGATATGAGGTGAATAATGCATACCTATGACATTGTAGACTAGGTCATATATATGAGAGAAGGATTCAAAAGTTGCTGAAAGATGGATACTTAGATCCATTTGACTATGAGACATATGCAACTTGTGAACCTTGCCTTCATGGGAAGATGACTAACTCTCCTTTTAGTAGAACGGGAGAGAAAGCCACTGAGTTATTGGAACTCATACATAGTGATGTATGTGGTCCCATGTCAACTCAGGCTATAGGTGGTTATTTATACTTCATTGCATTCACTGATGATTTCTCTAGGTATGGACACGTGTACTTAATGAAGTACAAATCTGAGACCTTTAAAAAATTAAGGGAATATAAGAATGAGGTAGAGAACCAAATTGGAAAGAGCATTAAAACTCTTCGATCAGATCGAGGAGGATAGTACTTAAGTACAGAGTTCACCTATTTCCTCAGGGACAATGAGATCTATCCTAGTGGACATCTCCTTATACACCTTAGCTTAATGGTGTATCAGAAAGGAAGAATTGCATGCATATGGTACGGTCTATGATGAGTTTCGTTGATCTACCCGTCTCGTTCTAGGGGTACGCCCTAGAGACCGTAACTTACATTCTGAACACAGTTCCATCAAAGTCGGTAGTGTATGCCATATGAGATATGAAAAGGAAAGAAGCCCGATCTTAAAATTGTTAAGATTTAGGGCTGTCCTGCCCACGTTAGAAGACACAACCCTGATAAGTTGGAATCAAGGACAGAATGGTGCACATTCGTGGGATATCTAAAGAAAACTTGTGGGTATTATTTCTATCATCTCGAGGATCGAAAGGTCTTTGCTGCCAAGAGAGCTATGTTCCTTAAGAAGGAACACATTCTTGGTGGAAACAGTGGGAGTGAGGTAGAATTGAGCGAGGTTGGAGAACCTAGCTCAAGTACCATTCTAGAGCCTGAGTCTATTCAGGTACCTAACACATAAGTTTCAACTTTACGTAGGTCTAATAGAGTACCTCACCCTCCTAAAAGATATGTGGGACATATTAGTGGAGATGACTCTCAGGATGTTGATCCTCAGACCTATGAGGAGGCTATTATGAGTATAGACTCTGGGAAGTGGTAAGAAGCCATGAATTCTGAGATGGATTTCATGTACTTTAACAAGGTTTGGAACCTTGTAGATGCACCTGAGGATATTGTACCCATCGACTGTAAAGGGATCTTCAAGAAGAAGATCAGAGTAGATGGAAAGGTAGAGACCTATAAAGCAAGGCTGGTAGCTAAAGGATATCGTCAAAGACAAGGAGTTAACTATGACGAGACCTTTTTCACCTGTAGCCATGCTTAAGTTCATTAGAATTATTTTGGTCATTGCAAAACACTATGACTATGAGATCTGGTAGATGGATATCAAAATAACATTTCTTAATAGTAACCTCGAGGAAGAGGTGTATATAACATAACCAGAGGGATTCCTATCCAAAGAGAGTCCAGATAAAGTGTGTAGGTTGCTTAGATCCATTTATAGATTGAAGCAAGCTTCCCGAAGTTTGAACATAAGATTTGATGAGGCGATCAGATCTTATGACTTCGTTAAGAACGAAGATGAGCTTGTGTGTATAGGAAGGTAAGTGGAAGCGCTACACCTTCTTAGTGCTATATGTGGATGACATACTAATTATTGAGAATGATGTAGGAATGCTCTCCACAATAAAGGCTTGGCTATCTAGAAACTTCTCCATGAAAGACTTAGGGGAAGCATCATATATTTTGGGGATCCGGATCTATAAAGATAGATCTAAAAAGATGCTTGATTTGTCCTAGTCTAGGTACATAGACTCTATTATCAAAAGGTTTGGCATGAAAAATTCTAAGAGATGTCTCATACCGATAAGATATGGAATATCACTTTTTAGGAGTATGTCTCTAAAGACTCCTGAAGAAAGGGCATACATGAATAAGATACCTTATGCCTCAGCGATAGAGTCTATCATGTATGCGATGCTATATACTAGGCCTGATATAGCATATGCTCTGAGTGTCATGAGCAGGTATCAGGCAGATCCAAGTTTCGAACACTGGAAGGCAGTAAAGTGTATCCTTAAGTACTTGAGAATGACTAAAGATCTTTTATTGGTATATGGAGGAGATAGCCTCCATGTTGAGGGCTACACGGACTCGAGTTTTCAGTCTAACATTGATAATAGCAAGTCAAATTCAGGGTATGTTTTCACCCTAAATGGAGGAGTAGTAAGCTGGAAGAGTTCCAAGCAAGATACTACTGCTGACTCGACCACAAAGGCAGAATACATTATTATAGTAGAAGCAGCAAGACGAAGGGGTGTAGATGAAGAAGTTCATAAAGGATTTGGGAGTCAAACCAAGTAACGTGGAGCTAACTCCCATATATTATGACAGCGACAGGGCAATAACTCTAACAAAGAAACTCAGGTCTCAACAGAATTATTTTGAGGAGGTTCCATCTAATTAGAGCGATCATGACCCAAAAATATATAGCAATAGAAATAGTTCCATTCGAAGATAATATTGCAGATTCACTAACGAAACCACTAGCTCAGATTATATTTGAGCGTCACAAGGGTCTGATAGGGATCAGACACATAGGTGATTAGCTTTTGGTCAAGTGAGAGATTGCTGGTTACAGGTGCCCTGCAAACCAATCACGTCAGTGATGGCATGTGTGACACGCTGTGTGATCTTTTTGCTTATGATTAATATTGGTATATTCTCATATTATATTATTTATTATATATATTGTGATGTCCTTGGTTCTGTGGAATGAGAATCGGATTGTGATGAGATCACGATAATGAGATCGATTAACTTTTAAATACAGATCCTAAATAATCTCAGTCATATATTACTCAAGAGAGACATTGAGATAATCGGATAGATTGGTGTACTATATACCCGTCCATATGATGGAGGCGGTTGGTTTCATAGCCACTTGTGTGGAGACACTAAGGATATAGTACAGGTGCTCATTAGAGAATGAGTTCACTGATTGATTCGCTTATGGAATGTTATATGGTTAATGATACCTAATGTCAGATAGTGATTCCATAGTCCCAGTTGTGTATATGATCCTTAGACTTAAGACACCAAGGATGTCTTGTATGAGTACTCCTTTCTTTGATGTTAAACTTACAGGTTTGGAAAGTTTCAAATCTGGTACAATTGGTTATCGGGATTGGTAGCCAATCTTATGAAGGCAATTGAGTGTTAATAGAGTATCACCACTCTTGGTATCATGAGAGAATATATCATATATACTTACTCAAACAAAATCTCTGGCCAGGGTTAATCGAATTGAAAGAGGAGTTCTCCGGTAAAATCCGAATAGAGCAAGATAAACTGATTTCGTATGTGACCTGACAGTACCATGTCCAATATATGGTCTCTGAGATATTATTTGGATGAGGAATTATAGATACATGGTAACTGTGGACAGGTAGGTCCGACGAATTCGATGCCCCTGTACCGTCTAGGGACTATAGCATAGTGGCCTAGTACATCCATAGTCGATGAGTCGAGTGAATTATTATAAGGATAATAATTTACTATATCAGAAGGAGTTCTGATGGGAGTGACTCACGGCCAGCTCGGTATTGGGCCTAGAGGGTCACACACATATAGTGAATACTTCAGCGAATAGAGGATTGGATGAAGATCCAATTAGCCCCTATTTTCATTAGATGAGACCCTATATTGATGGGCTCTTTGATTAAGGCCCAACTATAGGCCTAAGGATATTATTAGATAGAGATCCAATAATACAAGGTTAGTGGGTTATTGGATGGAAATCCAATACCCACTAAGGAAGGAGCCCTAGGGTTTTGGTAGCTCTTTATAAATAGGAGGGGAGACTCATGGTTGATAGGCTGCAGCTTTAGCCACCACCTCCTATTCTCCTCCCTCCCTCTGAGCAAGAGTTGCAAGATCATATTGGAGGAGTTTCGCTGCAGAGATTCATGATGTAGATACCACTAGAGAGGAGAACGTTTGACCTCCTTCATCTTCTCCATCCGGATCTGGAATAGGGATATACGATCTCCCTAGGTAAAATCAATCTCTCACATATTGTGATTTTTTTTGTTTTTATGGTTTTTCTCATGACCCCAATCTTTTGCATGATGATTTGATTTACATGGGAAACCAATTTTTGTTTTGATTTCCGCTGCACATGTGATGCACCCGCTGAGGTTTCCCAACATATTAAAGCTTTGTTCGACCACTAGAATGAGTCTGTTTTAGTAAGGAAGTGAGTGGGGCACTGATCTTCCTATAATCCTTCACAAATTTCTGGTAGTAGCCCGTAAGTCCAAGAAAACCATGTAGTGATTTCACGTTTGTAGGTTTTGGCCATCCTTGCATTACTTCTATCTTCATCGGGTCTACTGCCATTCCATCTTCTGATATAATATGCCTAAGGTACTCTACTTTTTGCTATAAGAAGCTACATTTTGATTGTTTAACAGAAAGGGTATTCTCTCGAAGAGTCGCCAGAATAATTCATAAGTGCTGATAATGAATGTCAAGTGTAGGGTTGTAAATGAGAATATTATCAAGGAATACCAGCATAAATTTACATAAAAACCTTCAAAAAATGTCGTTCATGAGGTTTTGAAAGGTGGAGGGAGCATTAGTAAGTCTGAAGGCATTACCAAAAATTCATAGTGGTTGTTATGCGTATGGAATGTCGTTTTTGAAATGTTCTCAACACATACCCGAATATAATGGTACTTGAAATAGATATCTAATTTAGTGAAGATTTAGACTCTCTTTAGTTTATCCAAGAGCTCATCCACTACTAGTATGTGATACTTAACCTTGACGGTGATGGTGTTTAAAGCATGATAGTCAACGCACATCCGTCACATTTCATCCTTCTTGTGCATTAGAAATATCGATGAGGAGTAGGGGCTGCAGCTTAGTTGAATCACCCCAGTGTTGAGCATCTCCTTCACAATATTCTCGTTCTTGTCCTTCTGTAGGTGAGGGTAGTGGTACAGCCTTGAGTTTACTAGTGGTTTGCCCAAGAGGATAGGTATTCGGTGATCATGCTATCGGGTAGGGGGAAGTCCATGTGATTCAACAAAAACATCAGTGAATTCTTCTAGTAGTTAGGTAATGTTTGGATTTATAATTTATATATTTTTCTCCTCTAATGACTTCTGGATATCCATTAAAAGACTACCATATGACTTGTGCAAAATTTCTCCATCTGTTGTGTTGAAATGGTGGAGATATGGCTCCCGTGTTTGCCTCATAAGGTGACCTATTTCTCCTTGCAATAAAATTTTGTGATTAATTTGGAGAAATTCCAAGAGATGTCACATAATGTTGTTAGCTATTCGATTCCAAGCATGGCTTTATAGTCATCAATGGGTAGGAGGAAGAAGTCGGCTACAATCTCCTAGTCATGCAAAAGCAGTTTCACTCGTGAGCATCGTTGGTCGCACTTAAGAATCTGATTATCGACAATCTTTACATTGAATTTGTTGCAACCTTCAGTTTAAAGCACCATATAAGCATCAACCTTGCTGTTGAGAAAATTATTTGTGTTGCTCATATTGATGAGAACGGTGATGGGTTGTTGCTTGAGAAGGTCTCCCACTTTCATCGTCTGTGAGTTGGAGTAGCCGGCTAATGCGTGCACCATAAAGTCAACTGATTGGGGCTCTTCCTTTATGAGTTCTTCTTCAAGTTCGAAGCTCTCTTTATATGGTTCTATATTTTCATCCTCTACTGGTTCAATCACAAGAAGCCACCCCTTCTTGCAGTGATGTTCATGGCTCCATAGTTCATCGCAGTGCCAGCACAATCCCTTAGCAGATCGCTCCCAAAGTTCTTCTCTTGTTAATTTTTTTAGTGTAGGGGCTCAGATGGAGTAAGGGGGCTGAGGGCTTTGGCATTGCTGGTCGGGAAGCGACCCTAGTCCTTCAAGCTTCGTGGTTCAGTCGTTCATCTGGTAATCGCACGAAGGAGATGGCTGCCATAAGCATGGATAGTTGTCGCACTTTCACTTCTCCTTGTATCTCTAGCTTCAAGCTCTCAATGAATGTTCCTAAAAGTTGCTTTTCTAACCAGTCACAAGTTTGGTTAGATAATCATTCAAACCTTATTTGGTATTCTTATATAGTGGTGGTTTGTCGAATCTTTGTTGATTGTCCGTCGATGTTCTTGTAGTCAGTCAGTCCAAAACAGTTCAATAGTCCTTCCTCGAATTGTCACTAAGAAAGGCCTCTATGGGTATGCTCGAACCAATCAAACCATTGAATCATGTCCCCTTCAAGATGGATGGTCGGAATCTCCACCATGGAAGCATATGTGGTTCGATGGAACCGAAAGTAGGGCTCCGTGCATGAGATCCAGCTAATCGGGTTTCCTTCTTCCCATCTAGGGAAGTCTACCCTCATGCATGGATTATATGGATCAGTGATAGTGCTCCTTGCTCCTGGAATTCTTCTTTCTGATTTGAAGTTTCCCCTTGCTGTGATTTTCTTGGGCTCGGTGGTCAGCCCATGCTGAGTTTAGCGAAGAGAGACCAAACTTTCTTCTCCATGTGGGTCTCAAAGGCTTCAAACTTGGCATTGATAGCCTCCTCTGATGCTATGGTATAAGCCTCTAAATCTATGATGTTGAGGTCTCTTTTCTATTGACGGGTTAAGGGCATGGAAAAGAGGTGGTCGAAAGGTGGCTGGAGGAGTAGGCTGCAATAGAGGAGTAGGCTGCGCTTAGGGCTATTTTAGGGGCTAATTTGGATCAAGTTTTAGCTATGATTTAGTAGGATTTTTTGGGTTGTGATGGCAGAGGTTGACGGTGAGGGAAAGGGAGTTTGAAAAATCAAGAAAAGATAGCAACAAAATCTAATAGAATTCAATGAGAGGATGTTGCGTACTTGCTATCCTGCCAAATAGAATGCATTGAAGGAACATCGAATTCTCAACGTAAATTCCAATAGAAACCTAAGGAAATTGTGTAAATTTTAATGGCAAAACCTTCATTTAGATGAGAGTAACAATAGCAATTTGAATCAATGAAATTTTGGCAGCGTAACGGTAGGAAAACCAATGCAAAGTAAGAAGGCAAAATCTTCATCGTAAAATTCTAGCAGTATGCGATGATGATTTACAGCAATAAAAGATCGGTTTCAGAGGGGAGTTTCTTGATAAATCAAACTTAAAAGACAAGTTGATATATGAGAACATGTAAAAATTTTGTCCACAAAAGATATTCAAAAGGTCAGTTTCAATAAGCCTCTATGCAGTTGAAAATTTTCTGCAGTGATTCCCCTTCGCAATGATGATCACATTTATGTCAGTAAGAATTTGCAGCAAGGTAAAGATAGAAAAACTTCTTTGATACATAAAGATAGAGATTTGCAATAGCAATAAGGTGTGGGTGGTGGGAATTTATCATATATTCAATGCAAACGATGGAGGTAGCAGTAGGTTGATTTAATATGCGACTTAAGGATGATGGTGAAGGCGACGTCTAAAGCAATTGTGGGAATTGCTTGGATAGGTGATGCGGCAAAGATAGCAGTAGGGGCAGCAGGAATACAGCTTTGATATCAGATGATAGAACCCCAAGGGAACTCTATAGGATCTTGATCTTTGAGGAGGATCAACCCTTGGAATACTATAGGGGTTCCTCCCTCTGAAGGTCAACCATAAGGCTGAAATAAAAGTATTCTTGCTTGATGAAAAAGAGATAGAGGCTACAAGCTTATATAAGGCTCAAAACCCTAGCCCAAGGGGGGGTGCTTTCCAAATAAAATTTTCCCCTTGCCCCTCATATAGCCGCCCTGCCTAACTGGGGATGGGCAATGGCCTAAGTGGTTACATAACTGACTCTACCTGTTAGAAACCCCGATCGACTAGCCCAATAAAGGGATGGTGGCCAGTAAGCCCTAAGGCCCCAAAATAAATCCTAGCCACACTTCTTTATAGGATAGAGGTGACTAGGTGGGGTTTTATTACAATCTCGCAGAGTTTTATTGACTTCTACTTAGTTGAATAGGACCCAACCCTGCTAGGGTCCTATCAAAAAGGTATTATTTTTATGCTCATAGATCACTTTATAAAATATGCTCACTTTTGTGCTATAAGAAACCCTTGTACTTCCACAAGCATTCCCCGAGTTTTTGTGGAAAACATAGCTAAACTGCATGGGATTCCTCGCTCTATTATCTGTGATCATAACAAGGTTTTCACTAGTAACTTTGGATGGAGCTCTTTCAATTGCAAGGTATACAACTGAAGATGAGTACTTGATAGGACTCCAGCAAGGTTGAGTCCTAATCACTTAGAAGTAATCAATAAAAACCTTGTGAGATTGTAATAAAATCCTACCTAGTCACTTCTATCCTATAAAGAAGTGTGGCTAGAGTTTATTTTGGGACCTTAGAGCTAAGTGGTTGCTGCCCCATTTACTGGGCTAGTCGGCTAGGGTTTCCCCCGCTTAGGTCGGCTACAGAGCCAACCTAGCCACCACTTGTTCCCTCTAAGGCAAGTAGGCTATAGAAGGAGCAAAAGGGTAATTTTAGTTAGGCAAGCACCCCATGGGCTAGGGTTTGCAAGCCCTATATATGCATGTAGCCTCCACCTCTTTTTATCAAGCAATTATCAATTTTATTTCAGCTTTGTGCTGAGTCTAGGAGGGAGGAACCCCGACAGCATTCCAAGGGTTGATCCCTCTCAAGGGTCAAAATCTATAGAGCTCCTTATGGGGTTCTATCATCTGGTATCAGAGCCACATTCCTACTTCCCTATAGCCATCTCAGCCACTTCCAACTTCCCAAGCAATTCCCATAATTGCTTTTGACGTCGCCTCCATCTTCGCCCACTAAGCTGCAGATCCATCAATCTGCTATTTCCTCTATGTCAACATCAAAAATCTGGTAAAAACTCTAAAGCCCATGCCTCTTGCTACTGCTATTCCTCTATCTTATATATGGGCGAATTTTTTTCAAAATTTTCTTGCTGCAAAATTTTACCGTCGCAAATGTTATCATCGTTGCAAATGCGAAACGTTGTAGAAATTTTCAACTGATTGTTGCTTCTTGGAACTAAACTTTTAATCTTCCTTTTTAGCTGAAACTTTTATACAATTTTGTAGATCATCTTAGATTTCATCTAAGACTAATCTTATAAAAAAAACTCCTTCTAGATCCCGACTTATAGTGTTGCGATTCTTTATCGAGCAGTGCTAAAATTTTACAATGGAGAATCTACCTTCCATCTATTGGCCTCTTGAAACCAAACTTTTGTTTATCTTTTTTGACCAAAATTTTTATACAATTCCAAAGATCAACTTGGCTTTCATCTGGGATTGATTTCTTGAAACAATTCCTTCTAAAACCAGTTTTCTTGTTTAGTCTTTCCCTATCACGCAGTTCTAAAATTTTTACGATGAAAGATCTACGTTTCGTCTTTTGCCCTATTTTCCTACTGTTATGTTGCCAAAATTTTGCTAAACTTTTTACTGTTATTCCCAACATCTAAACCAAGGGTGTCTATTTGAACTTTCCTTTGGAATTTATATCGAGAAGTCATCATTTCTCTGACGTAAAACTAATTCAGTAGGACAACACATCGTAGCACTTTTTTTCATCAAATTCTATCGGATTTGAGTGCTATTTTTTGTGAGATTTTGGACTATCTTTTTCTCATCACCAAACCCTACCATCCTCACCAAAAACTCTTCAAAACTCTACCCTAAACTGAAACCAAATAGCCACCCAAATCAGCCCTAAACTGTAGCCTACTCCCATCCAAACTGATTCACCTTCCAACCGGCCACCCCCTTCTCCAAAATTCTCATGCCACTAACCCAATAATAAAAGAGAAATCTTATTATTATAGATTTAGAGGCATATACCATGGCATCAGAGGAGGCCATCAACTCTAAGTTTGAAGCTTTTAAAAGTTGCATGGAGGAGAAGATACAATCAATTTTTGTCGAATTCAGCATGGGCCGACCATCAAGCCTGAGGAAGTCACACCATGGAAAGACTTCAGATCAATGAGATAATCCTCAAGAGCATGGATACATCACCTCTAATCCTAACAATCCATGCATAAAGGTTAACTTCCTAAGATGGGAAGGAGACCCGATCGGATGGATCTCGCGTGTGGAGCGCTATTTTCGGTTCTACCGAACCGCCGACGCTACATGGGTGGAGATTGCTGCCATACACCTCGAGGGAGATGCTATTTTAGTGGTTCAATTAGTTTAAGCACACACATGGAGGACTCTCTTAGTAGTAATTCAAGAAAGGACTACTAAATCGATTCAGACCAACCAATTTTGACGACATCGATGAACAATTGGCAAAGATTCATCAAACCTCTACAATATAAGAAGACCAAATAAAGTTTAAGCGTTTATCTAACCAAACTAAGAATTGGTTTGAGAAACAACTTTTAGGTACTTTTATCGAGGGCCTAAAGCCGGAGATCCGAGGAGAAGTAAAGGCGTGACAATCGTACACTCTTATGGTGGTGATTTTCTTCACGCGTATCTAGGAAGAACGATTGAACTATGAGGTACTAAGGACAAGGGTCGCTCCCTGACTAGCCATGCCAAGGCCTACTACCCCCTCTACTACTCTCCAAGCCCCTGCACTAAAAAAGTTGACAAGAGACGAGTTTTGCGAATGATCGGCCAAGGGGTTGTGTTAGCATTATGACGAACCATGGAGCTGTGAACATCACTGCAAAAAGGGTCGGCTCCTCATGATTGAATTAGTAGAGGATGAGGACAATGAAATATCTAAAGAAGCCCTTGAACCTGAAGAAGAAGTCATGGAGGAAGAGTCTTAACCGGCTGACTACACAGTGCATGCATTGGCCGACTACTCCAACCTGCAGACAATGAAAGTTGGAGGACTTCTAAAATAATAACCCATCACCATTCTCATTGACATGGGCAGCACAAATAACTTTCTCAATAGTAAGGTTGTTGTATGTTTGGCACTTCAAATAGAAAATTGCAACAAGTTTGATGTAAAGGTTGCCGACGGTCGAATTTTCAATTACGACCAACGGTGCCCGCGGGTGAAACTACTCCTCCAAGACCAAGAAGTGGTAGCTAATTTCTTCCTCCTACCCATCGATGATTATGAAGCCATACTCAGGATTGAATAGCTCATAATACTAGGTGATATCTCCTGGAATTTTTCTAAATTAATCATGAAATTTTATTATAAAGGGAGACAGGTCATGTTACGAGACAAGTGCGGGAGCCAAATTTCCACTGTTTCGTCACAACGAATGGAGAAAGTTTTGCACAAAGCACATGGTGGATTTTTTATGCTATCTAGCAGCCATCTAAGGGGAATAATATATAAAATTTAGATCTTAAGCTTGTCCTCTTGCTAGATGAATTCGTGGACATTTTCACGGAACTACGTGAGCTGCCCCCTAACCAACCGCATGACCACTGTATTCCTATTCTGTCAAGCAAATCTCTAGCAAATTTATATTCGTACCATTATCCTCACTTGCAAAAGGATGAGAATAAGAACATCATCAAAGAGATGCTTGAGACTAGGGTGATTCGATAGAGTTGCAGCCTTTATTTTTCATCGGTGTTGCTAGTGCACAAGAAGGATGGTATATGAAGAATGTGCATTGATTATCGGGTCTTGAACGCTATTACTGTCAAGGACAAATATCCTATACTGGCTGTAGATGAGCTCTTGGATGAATTAAAAGGAGCCAGAGTCTTCACTAAATTGGATCTCCATTCCGGTTATAATCATATTCGGGTATGCACTGAAGATGTTTCGAAAACTGCATTCCACACGCATAACGGCCACTATCAGTTTCTAGTAATGCCTTTCGGACTTACGAATGCTCCTTCTACTTTCCCAAGTTTGATGAATGACATCTTCTGAAGTTTTTCATGCAAGTTTGTATTGGTGTTCTTTAATGATATTCTCATTTATAGCCTTGTGCTTGATATATATTTTCAGCACTTACGAACTATTCTAATGATTCTTCGAGATAATACTCTTAATGTTAAACAGTCAAAGTGTAACTTTATATAGCATAAAGTGGAGTATCTATTATATCAGAGGATGGAGTGGTGGTAGACCTAATAAAGATCAGGGCAATGCAAGGATGGCTGAAACCTATAAACGTAAAATCGATGTGCGGCTTCCTTGGACTCACGGGCTACTACCATAAATTTGTGAAAGATTATGGAAATATTAGTGCCCTACTCACGTCTCTACTAAAGAAAGACTTCTTCTTATGGTTGAAACAAGCTTCTACAACCTTCAAACAACTCAAGGCCGCCATGACGATGACGCCAGTCCTAGCACTGCCTGATTTCAGCTGTACTTTTGTCATTGAGGTCGATGCATCAGGAGTTGGAATTGGGGCTATTCTTATGCAAGATGGTCGACTCCTAATTTACACCGAGGCTTCCCCCACACTCCACACGAGGTTTTTACAAGAGATACTAATTACTACAAAATTTAAAATATGGTTGGATACAGGTCCATGGCATGAAAGAGGAGTAAAACTAGAAAAATTGTAATTCATGCTCACGCCAGATTGGTCTCTCATCATCCTAAACCATACTAGAGGGTAGTCACCTTTCCAGAAGAAAGATTGACTATCACTAAAGACTAATCATATGACAGCACATACAAAGAATAAATGACCTCCCGATAAACTTCAGAATGGATAAAAATTGAAGATCAAGTTTTCCTACACCTCTAGCCCGATCAGAAGGAAACTCGAGCCTTAATGAAGTGGTCTCCCTATTTCTTTAGACCTTGTAAAATTGGGGATCACATTGGGGCCCTAACCTAGAGATCAGATTCATGCACCAGATCAAGATTACAATTGATCCATCAGGTATCCCACCACAAATGAAAATTTAAAGAAGATGACTCAGCCCAAATCCTTCCAACTAACACCCTAGCTAATGAGGAGGTCAAAGTTCAGTTGATGATAGCATGAAAATCATATGAGGAGCTTATGGAACCCTAGCCTTAAGGACAAGGCTGATTTGAAGAGGGCGGGTTTGATAGGACTCCAGTAGGATTGAGTCCTAATCACTTAGAAGTAATCAATAAGAACCTTGTAAGATTGTAATAAAACCCCACCTAGTCACTTCTATCCTATAAAGAAGTGTGGCTAGGGTTTATTTTGGAGCCTTAGGGTTAGTGGTCATCGCCCCCTTTACTGGGCTAGTTGGTTAGGGTTTCCCCCTGCTTAGGTTAGCTACAAAGCGAACCTAGCCACCACCTGTTCCCTCTAAGGCAGGTAGGCTATAGAAGGGGCAAAAGGATAATTTTAGTTAGGTAAAGCACCCATGGGCTAGGGTTTGTAAGCCCTATATAAGCATGTAGCCTCCACCTCTTTTTATCAAGAAATTATCAATTTTATTTCAGCCTTATGCTGAGTCTAGGAGGGAGGAATCCCTACAGCGTTCCAAGGGTTGATCCCCCTCAAGGATCAAAATCTATAGAGCTCCTTCTGGGGTTCTATCAGTATTGCTTATCATCCATAAACTGATGGGCAAATCGAAGTGGTGAACATGTGCTTGAAAAATTACATTAGATGTTTCACCAGTGATAGGCCGAAAGAATGGACTAAATAGTTTCCTTGGGCAAAATAGTGGTATAACACAACCTATCACTCTTCTATCAAAAGCGCACCATTTGAGCAGTCTATGCCGACCCCCTCCTGCAATTACAAAGTATGTATCCAATTCATCAAAGGTGTATCAAGTTGACAAGGAACTAATCAACAGAGATAAAATTTGTAGCTATTAAAGTACAACCTGGCAGTCGCACAAACAAGGATGAAGCAACAAGCCGACAAACATCAAAGTGAAAGAGAATTTATTGTAGGAGATTGGGTTTTCCTTCATTTTTAGCCATAGAAGCAAACATCATTAAAAACCCGATCCTCTATGAAGTTGTCCCCTCATTTTATTGGGCCTTATAAAATATTAGAGCCCATTGGAGCCATTGCCTACCGATTGGATCTCCCAGCCAATTTGAAGATACATCTAGTTTTTCATCTCTCTTGCCTCAAGTTGAAGCTAGGAGAAGATGAGATAGCACAAAGTCATTTACCTGACATCTCTACCAAAGGACAAGTTCAAGTTCAGTTGGAGGCTATACTAGACCGTAGGATAGTGATGCACCAGAGATGCCTTTTGATCGAGGTGTTGGTACAATTTACCTCCTAAAGATGCTACATAGGAGTCCTATGAAGCACTACGTGCGAAATACCTAGAGTTCTTTGATACTCAGCCTTGAGGACAAGACTGATATGAAGAGGGCCTGTCTGATAAGACCCTAACAAGATCAAGTCTATATCTATTGAGCTATATTCTCTATTGAGTCATATTGGTTGGTCCAGTCAAGTCAATTAATAGTATATTTGATTATGAGTCCAAGTAGGAGTTAGATTCTATTGGGAAACCTCAATGGGTGCATCACATGCGCAGTGGAAATCAAAATAAAAATCAGTTTCCCACGCAGATCAAATCGTCGTGCAAAAGATTAGGATAGCGAGAAAAATATAAAACTGAAAAGTCACATCATGTGTGAGAGATTGGTTACCTAGAGAGATCGTATATCCCTATATTCCAGATCCAGATGGAGAGGATGAAGAAAGTCAAGTGTCTTCCTCTCTAGCGGTATCCACACGATAGATCTCCACAATAAAACTCCTCCAATCTGATCTCGCAACTCTTGCGCAGAGGGAGGGAGGAGAATAGAGGCCAAAGCTGCAGCCAATCAACCATGAGTCACCCCTCCTATTTATAGAGAGCCACCAAAAACCCTATGGCTCTTGCCTTAGTGGGTATTGGATCTCCATCAAATAATCCACTAACCTTATATTATTGGATCTCTATCCAATAATCTCCTTAGGCCTTTAATTAGGCTTTAAGCAAGGAGCCTATCAGTATAGGGTATCATCTAATGATAATAGGGGCTAATTGGATCTCCATCAGATCATCTATTCGTTGAAGTATCCACTATATGTGTGTGACCCTCTAGGTCTGATACTGAGCTAGCCATGAGTCACTCCCATCAGAACTCTTTCTGATATAGTGAATTATTATCCTCATAATAATTCACTTGACTCATCAGCTATGGACAAACCAGGCCACTACACCATAGTCCCCAAATGGTACAGGGGGATCGAATCCATCAGACCTGTCTGTCCATAGATACCATATATTTATAATCTCTCATCCAACTAGTATCTCAGAGATCACATAGTATTGTCAGGTCATATATGGAATCCGTCATAGTCTCGCTCTAATTGGATTCTCTTGGAGAACTCTTTCTCTCTCAATCCGAATGACCCTGGCCAGGGATTTGTCTGAGTAAGCACATATGAGATATTCCTCTTGTGATATCAAGAGTGGATGATCCTCTATTGACACTCAATTGCCTTCGTAAGTTTGGCTACTAATCCGGATAACCAGTTGTACTATATCTGTAACTTTCCAAACCTATTAGTCTGGCGTCAAAGAAAGGAAGTACCATTGCTTGGAGTTGGCAGTTGGTGGTACCATCATCGAAATGCCTAAAATGGCATAAACTATGCTTTCTGATAGTTTAGGAAGTACCATTGCTTGGAGTTGGCAGTACAACTACTTAGGTCAACTCTAGATCACCAAATTGACCTTTAATCAAGCCCAATTCAGCCTTGGTTCAGGCTCACTAGGCTCTAATCAAGTTGACATAATTTTGACCCAATACCAACTTAATTTAACTCTGAACGATAATGATCAAGGCCTAACCACTTTAATTACAATCATAAGCACATTATCCAGTATTCTAACATGTCATACGATTATCTAACGCTTTATTTAAACCTCTGATGCATCTTCTGACCTGATGCTCGAACTTATGGCATGAAGCCCATCCGCACGTTGACCAAATCTCTTTGACCTGACATCCAATCTTTAAAGTGATACTTTTTGGCCCAATGTTTGCTTCGATGAATTGACATCCGATGGTTCTAGTCCATGATCGAAGCTATTCTTGTGTTACTTATCTTGAAGGAATATTAGTTCATAAATTCATCAATTGATTACATCATTAAAATCTGGGATTCAACAAATGAAAGGCTTGAAAGTCCCTTAAGAAGGGCAAAGGTAAAGGCAAACAGGGTAAGGTAAAGATTGCCAAGAAGGACCTAGCAAAGGACAAAGGCTAGTGCTTTCACTTCAACAAAGATGAGTGTTGGAAGAGGAAACAAGATGAGGTGAACAGTGTATGCCTGTGGCATTGTAGGTTAGGTCTGTTGGGAAATCTCAGCGGGTGCATCATATGCGTAGCAAAAATCAAAATAAAAAATGGTTTCCCACGCAGATCAAATCATCGTGCAAAATATTAGGGTCAAGAGAAAAACATAAAAAACTAATAAAACCGTGTTATGTTAGAAATTAATTTTACCTAAGGAGATCGTATATCCCTATATTCCAGATTTAGATGGAGAAGATGAAGGAGGTCAAGCGTCCTCCTCTCTAGCGGTATCCACACGATGGATCTCTATAGTGAAACTCCTCCAATCTGATCTTGCAACTCTTGCTCAGAGAGAGGGAGGGGAATAGGAGGTGGTGGCTAAAGCTGCAGCCTATCAACCATGAATCTCCCCTCCTATTTATAGAGAGCCACAAAAAAACCTAGGGCTCTTGCCTTAGTGGGTATTGGATCTCCATCCAATAACCCACTAATCTTGCATTATTAGATCTTTATCCAATAATCTCCTTAGGCCTCTAATTGGGCCTTAAGCAAGGAGCCCATCAGCATAGGGTCTCATCTAATGAGAATAAGGGCTAATTGGATCTCCATCCAATCCTCTATTTGCTGAAGTATCCACCATATGTGTGTGACCCTCTAGGCCCGATATCAAGCTAGCCGTGAGTCACTCCCATCAGAACTTCTTCTGATATAGTGAATTATTATCCTCATAATAATACACTTGACTCATCGACTATGGACGTACTAGGCTACTATGCCATAGTCCTCAGACGATATAGGGGGATCGAATCCATCAGACCTGTTTGTCCACAATTACTATGTATCTATAATCCTTCATCCAAATAATATCCCAGAGATCGTATATTGGACATGGTATTGTCAGGTCACAAATGAAATCAGTTTGTCTTGCTCTAATCAGATTCTACCGGAGAACTCCTTTTCTCTCAATCCGAATGACTCTAGCCAAGGATTTGTCTAAGCAAGCACATATGAGATATTTCTCTCTTGATACCAAGAGTCGATGATCCTCTATTAACACTGAATTGCCTTCGTAAGATTGGCTACTAATCCCAATAATAAGTTATACCAGATCTGGAGCTTTCTAAACCTGTAAGTCTAGCGTCAAAGAAAAGAGTACTCATATAAGGCATCCTTGGTGTCCTAAGTTTAAGGACCAGATATACAACTGGGACTCTGGAATCACTGTCTGACATTATGTATCATCAACCATACAACATTCCATAAGTGGATCGATCAATGAACTCATTCTCCAATGAGCACATGTACTATATCCTTAGTGTCTCCACACAAGTGACTATGAGGTCAGTCACCTCCATCATATGGATGGGTATATAGTACATCGATCTGTCCGGTTATCTCAATGTCCCTCTCGAGTAACCTATAACCGAGATTATTTAGGATCTATGTTTAAAGGTGAATCGATCTCATTATCGTGATCTCATCATGATCTGATTCCCATTGCACAGAACCAAGGACATCACAGTATATATGCTACAGATAATATAATATGAGAATATACCAATATTAATCATAACAAAAAGATTATACAGTGTGTCACACGTGTCATCACTTACGTGATTGGCTTGTAGGACACCTATAACTAGCAATCTCCCACTTGACCTAAAGCCAATCACCTATATGTCTGATCCCCATCAGACTCCTGTGACGCTCAAATACATTCTGAGCTAGCAGCTCCATCAGTGGATCTGTAATGTTATATTTGGATGAAACTCTTTCCAATGTTATATCTTTATGGGCTATGATCTCTGTAATCAGATGGAACCTCCTCAGAACATGCTTAGACTTCTAATGAGACCTGGGTTCCTTCGCTTGAGCGATCGCCCCGTTATTATCATAGTATACGGGAATTGGTTCTACGCTACTTGGTATGACTCCCAAATCTTTGATGAACTTCTTCATCCACACCCCTTCCTTTGTTGCTTCTACTGTAGCAATATATTCCGCCTCTATGGTCGAGTCAGTAGTAGTATGTTTCTTAGAACTCTTCTAGCTTACTGCTCCTTCATTTTGGGTGAAAACATACCCTGAACTCAAGTCCATGTAGCCCTCAACCTGGAGGCTACCTCCTCCATATACCAGTAAAAGATCCTTAGTCCTTCTCAAGTACTTAAGGATACACTTTATTGTCTTCCAGTGTTCTAAACTTGGATATGCCTGATACCTGCTCGTAACACTCATAGCATATATTATATTAGGCCTGGTATATAGCATCGCATACATGATATACCCTATCATTGAGGCATGAGGTATCTTATTCATGTCTACACTTTCTTTAGGAGTTTTTAGGGATATACTCCTAAAAAGTAATATTCCATGTCTCATCGATATGAGACCTCTCTTGGAATTCTTCATGTCGAACCTTTTGAGAATGGAGTCTATGTACCTGGACTGGGACAAGCCAAGCATCCTCCTTGATCTATCTCTATAGATCCGGATACCCAAAATATAGGATGCTTCCCCTAAGTCTTTCATAGAGAAGTTTCTAGATAGCCAAGCTTTTACTATGGAGAGCACTCCTACATCATTCCCAATTATTAGGATGTCATCCACATATAGCACCAAGAAGGTGATAGCACTCCCATTTACCTTCCTGTACATACAAGGCTCATCTTTGTTCTTAACGAAGTCATATGATCTGATCACCTCATCAAATCTTATGTTCCAACTTCGGGAAGTTTGTTTTAATCCATAAATGGATCTAAGCAACCTACACACTTTATCTAGACTCTCTTTGGATATGAATCCCTCTGACTGTATCATATACACCTCCTCCTCGAGATTACCATTGAGGAATGTTGTTTTGACATCCATCTGCCAGATCTCATAGTCATAGTGTGCTACAATGGATAAAATAATTCTAATGGACTTAAGCATCGCTACAGGTGAAAATGTTTCGTCATAGTCAACTCCTTGTCTTTGATGATATCCTTTAGCTACTAGTCTTGCTTTATAGGTCTCTACCTTTTTATCCACTCTGATCTTCTTCTTGAAGATCCATTTATAGCCGATGGGTACAATATCCTCAGGTGCATCCACAAGGTTCCAAACCTTGTTAGAGTACATGGAATTCATCTCATAATACATGACTCTTTTCCACTTCTTGGAGTCTATACTCATAATAGCCTCATCGTAGGTCTGAGGATCAACATCCTGAGAGTCATCTCCATTGATATGTCTCACATATCTTTCAAGAGGGTGAGATAATCTACTAGACCTACGTAAAGTTAGAACTTGTGTGTTAGGTACCGCTGAAATGGTGCTTGAGCTAGGTTCTCCAACCTTGCTTAATTCTATCTTGCTCGTATTGTTTCCACTAAGAATATGTTCTTTCTCAAGAAACACGACTCTCTTGGCAATAAAGACATTTCGATTCTCGGGGTGATGAAAATAATACCCACAAGTTTCCTTTGGGTATCCCGCGAATGTGCACCATTTTATCATTGATTTCAACTTATTGGGGTTGTATCTTCTAACATAGGCAGGACAACCCTAAATCTTAACAATCTTAAGATCGGGCTTCTTTCCTTTTCATATCTCATATGGTGTAGACACTACCGACTTTGATGAAACTCTGTTTAAAAGGTAATTTGCGGTCTCTAGGGCGTACCTCCAGAATGAGATGGGTAGGTCAGTGAAACTCATCATGGACCGCACCATGTATAACAGTATGCAATTCCTCCTTTCTGATACACCATTGAGCTGAGATGTATTATGAGGTATCCACTAGGATAGAATCCCATTGTCCCTGAGGAAGTGGTGACTTCTATACTCAAGCACTCTCCTCCTCGATCTAATCGAAGAGTCTTAATACTTTTTTTAATTTGGTTCTCTACCTCATTATTATATTCCCTGAATTTCTCAAAAGCCTCAAATTTATACTTCGGTAAGTACACATGTCCATACCTAGAGAAATCATCAGTGAATGTAATGAAGTATGAGTAACCACTTATAGCTTAAGTCGACATTGGACCATATACATCACTATGTATGAGTTCTAATAACTCGATGTCTCTCTCTCCAGTTCCACTAACATAAGAGTTGGTCATCTTCCCACGAAGGCAAGGTTCACAAGTTATATATGACTTATAGTCAAATAGATATAAGTATCTATCTTTCAACAACTTTTGAATCTTTCCCTCATATATATGACCTAGCCTACAATGCCATAGGTATGCATTATTCATCTCATCTCTTTTCTTCTTATACATATTTATATTCATGATATGTGGAGAAGTGTCTAGCACATATAAGCCATTTATAAGGATCCCTTAGTGATGATCTCATCATCCATAATTATTGAACAACTATTATTCTCAAAAACTAATTTATATCCACTAATTATCAAACAAGATATATAAATACTGTTTTTGATATAGAGGAAATAAAATAGCATGTATCTAATGCAATAATAGCTCCATCAGGCAGATGTAGGGTGACTTCTCCAATAGCAACTACAGTAACTCTTGCTCCATTGCCCATCTTGAGGTCCATCTTGCCTCTAGCCAATCTCTTAGGTCTTGCTAGAACCTACAATGAATTGCAGATATGATAAACACTCCCGGTATCTAATACTCATGTGTTATCATGAAAATTTGACAAGTGGAGACTGATCATGAATATACCTAAAGCTTCTCCAAACTTCTGTCTCGCCTTCTCTGCAAGTTAGTCCTTATAGTTCTTCTTTCAATACCCATCTTGGCCGTAGTGAAAACATTATCTTTTGTCCTTTGTCGGGTCTCTCTTAGCAACCTTTGCCTTACCTAGTCTTTCTTTGCCCTTGCTCTTCTTAAGGGTCTTGCTGGACTTCCTTTTCTTTTTGGTCTCACCAATATAGAGAACTAGCTTCTCTTTCTTGATGGGAGGAGCTTAGATAGAGTCACCTCAAGCTTGTTCATATTAAAAATAGTGAACTATGAAAAAGAATCCAATAGGGACTGAAGTATAAGATCAACATATATGTTATCCTCTAGGACTATCTATATGCTTCACAAAGCGAGTGATCTCATCCTCGATTGTCATTTCCTCCAGCGTGGTCATAATCATGTTAAGGACATATATGATTTTCTCCTCCATGAGAACAATTTTCAAATTGTAAAGCCAATCTATGTAATTTTGGACCAGTGAGGCAGTTGGCATCGAGTATGCCACATAGGGGTTTTACAAGCGACAAACAAGATATAGCATAAATAAATAACCGGTAGACTTCATAAAAAATACTAATTAAGATATGAACTTCTATCTTAATGTACTCCCACTATTTTTCTAGCGAATCATGCGACACCCTCAACACGTTAGACTAAAGTCTCCGGTAGACTCCTAGTGGAGATCGGGATCCAATCGGCATCTTAGTGCAATATCGAGGGACTCGACCAATTACACTAAGCCCGAAATATAGACAACTCTTATCAACCACAACTCCTTGTGGTTCCCATCATGTTTGGCCTCTAAATCATCATGGTCTCAAGGGACTCGACCAACCATAATATTCAATTATATCATCACCATCGTTATAAGATGAGTCTGATTCGGTAATATACCCCGATCAAGCATACCATGTCCTCAAGTCACCAGTGACATCTCTATGTCGTAGGCAAGAACTTGATCACGTAGATAAGTGAGCCTCAAGGGACTCGACTAACTTAACATATGTCACGATTCAATTTCTTCTTATAACGATGGAAGGTCACATGGGTCAATCTTATTGTCTCACGCTGACCGACTTAATATTATTGTAAGATGGGTTTTTGTTTTATATCAGTCTCCTAATATGTCGTGTCACACACATATATATTTAATATATATCGATATCACATGCAAATATATATATATATACATATATCTAGTAGGTGTATAACACATCACATATGCAAGCCACACCGGATGATCATGAGCCGTCACCTAATATGATTAAGACCGAGCTAATGGGCCTAATCACTCATAATAGGATCTATGTATGCATTGGCACATCTCCATGCCCTGTGATTGTTGATCCCATCATCATCGGTTCTGTTTGATAGTCGCATTACCATATGTCATAATCTCTCGCCACGGCATCGTAGGTCCCACTGTCACCTCCATGCTCCAACTGTGCCTCTCCATATAATTACAAATAATCACAGGTACGTAGACCCAATAATAAACAAGAAAAACATAGGCTCACAAGCCCCGATAATACTAATAATAATAATAATATTCACAATTACATACATTATAACACATGGCTCATGATTATCTATCCACATCATACATCACATCAAATGTAGGATTACTAAATATATATAATAATTAATTAAATTATTTAATTAATTATTTTTTTGGAAATTAGGACATACTTAGAATTTTTAAATTTGTCAAGGGTATTTTTATAATTCTAGATGAGAGGACAGTCCTCAAAATTTTTAGAATTTTTTAGGGCCTTTTCTGAATTCTGGAAAAGAGGATAGTCCTCAAAATTTCAAGAATTATTGAGGGTATTTTTAGAATTCTGTGAAATGGGACAGAGTTGAAATTTCTTAAATTATGAGGGGCATAACCATCTTTTTATAAAAAGATGCCCTAGCTCTCCTTCAACCTCACCGCCGTTACTACGCTACCCGTGTGCATATGGCGGTGTTGTCGCTCGTCATGGCCGAGCACCGCGCCTATGGCGGCAACCTGGCGGTGCCACCTCACGCGCCACCAGTCCGCAGTTTGCCCACGGAATTGTGCCCAGCGACCGCCGGTGGGTGCCACGTTGCAGTCACCGCCTGGGCCACATTGCAGCAACTACCTCACGAGCGGCTTCCCTGGGGCTTGGCCGTGCGGCCACGACTGTGGGGCTGGCCATGGACGCACACGCAAGGGCCTGGCCGTGGCCCCCTTCCTCTTTCCTTGCTGCCTTCGCTACAAAAACGCAGCAAGAACATGTAAAACAATTCTACACAATGCAATTTCATCACACACACAGTTTAAAACTAATCTTTCGCACAAAAATCATAGCTCTAATACCACTATTGGGAAACCTCAGTGGGTGCATCACATATGCAGTAGAAATCAAAACAAAAATCGACTTTCCAAGTATATCAAATCATCGTGCAAATGATTAGAGTAGCGAGAAAAATGTAAAACTGAAAAACCGCATCATGTGTGAGAGATTGGTTGCTTAGAGAGATTGTATATCCCTGTATTCCAGATCCGGATGGAGAGGACTAAGGAATTCAAGTGTCTTATTCTCTAGCGGTATCCACATGATGGATCTCTCTAGTAAAGCTCCTCCAATCTGATCTTACAACTCTTGCACAAAGGGAGGGAGGAGAATAGGAGGGAGAGGCCAAAGTTATAGCCAATCAACCATGAGTCTTCTCTCCTATTTATAAAGAGCCACCAAAAACCCTAGAGCTCCTACCTTAGTAGGTATTGGATCTTCATCCAATAACCCACTAACCTTGTATTATTCGATCACTATACAATAATCTCTTTATGTCTCCAATTGGGCCTTAAGCAATGAGCCCATCAGCATAGGGTCTCATCTAATGAGAATAGGGACTAATTGGATCTTTATCCAATCCTCTATTCATTGAAGCATCCACCATATGTCTGTGACCCTCTAGGCCCGATACCGAGCTGGCCGTGAGTCACTCCCATCAGAACTCCTTCTAATATAGTGAATTATTATCCTATAATAATTCACTTGACTCATCGACTATGGATGTACTAGGCCACTACGCCATAGTGTCACGGGCTTAGCTGATTTTGCCTAAGCCGTGCGGCACCCATGCGTGTCCGTCCGCAAAGGTCAGCCCTCCCCGAGATCTCCTAAAATCCCACAGACTTACAAAAAGAGAAAACGGGCCAGAAGAAGCAACTCCCATGGGATCCACAAGCAACTGCTCAAGAAAAACACTTTATAAAGCCAAAATACAAATTACACCCATGGACATTACAAACTCAGAGAGGTTGCACACAAAGGATAATGGTCCACTACAGACCGAAGCCCCCCACAAGTGCTTATAAGACACACTTGTATTTACAAGCCAAACATGGCCATAAAGCAAATCAAACTAGGGCTTCCAAGCCTACTGCAAGCCCGCTTCTTGTTGTACAAGATATGTACCTAAACCGAAGGACACGGACTAACACAAGCATTTCATCGAACACCTTGTTTATATTGTTGTCCGTGACATTCTCCCCCACTTATTCCTTCGACGTCCTCGTCGAAGCCACTGTAGATGTTGAATCTCCTCGCATTCTTTAATCTTCGCTTTGCAACATGCCCTTTGGCTCCTAGCCGCCTCCGTCGTTATTGAGTAGTCGAACGCTAATCCGCCATCTTCAACTCACCCATGATGAATCGGTGTGGGGTTGGCTGAGTTGTGCTGATCCTTGTTGGTTCTCGCGGATCCCTCTGATGAAGGAAAAGACCTGCCTTATTATGTGCCAGTATCGCAGTATACTCATATTGCTTGAACTGGGTAGATGCTTGTTGGAGCTTTAACGAGCATTGCCTCACAGACTTTGAAGTTTTTAAGGTCCTTTCTCCATAATGTTTGCCCATTGAACCTTCTTCCGCTGTTAGTTGTCACTTCCAAGTATGTTCGCATCACTCCCTCTTAGTCAATTGGGAAATGAAGTGGAAAAACTACTCTCAATAGTACTGATCACCAATGGTGAGGATTTGACAACCATTGTCTTCCATAAGCTTTATTTGAAGGGTCACTGAACTTGTGCAGAGCTCCCCTGCTTGGATAAGTAAGAGAACTAGGCTACTTAACTTCACCCATTCTCTTCATAGTTGAGAAGGTAAGGTGGCTTCTCTCAACTCCTCGAGTTAAGAGAACTGGGGTACTCGGTTTCGCCCATTCTCTCGAGTTGAGAAGGCAAAGGTTACTCAATTTCGCCTGGCAAAGGTTACTTGATTTCGCCTACCTCCTCGAGTTTGTACTTCATGCATTGAGCTGGTTACTAACATTCGCCTACACTTTGCTCACACTTCTGAAGCACTTGAAGTGGTTGCACTCCTTGCGTTGGGTTAGCTACTGTGGTTCACCTTCCCACTGCCATTGAACTTCTGGAATGCAAGAAGTTTTGCCCGAAAAGTGCAAAAAGTTTACTTGGCTTCGCTCACCTCCTCGAGTTAAGAGAACTGGGGTACTCGGTTTCGCCCATTCTCTCGAGTTGAGAAGGCAAAGGTTACTTAATTTCGCCTGGCAAAGGTTACTTGATTTCGCCTGCCTCCTCGAGTTTGTACTTCATGCATTGAGCTGGTTACTAACATTCGCCTGCTCTTTACTCACACTTCTGAAGCACTTGAAGTGGTTGCACTCCTTGCATTGGGTTACCTACTATGATTCACCTTCCCACTACCATTGAACTTCTGGAATGCAAGAAGTTTTGCCCGAAAAGTGCAAAAGTTTACCCCAACTTGGAGTCCCCCAACTTGGAGTAAGTCTTTGATAGGTCTGGTCGCCTTTGGGATTGTACTGTCTTCTCCATCACCTTTGTCTCCTACTCCTCTTGAGTGGAAAGGTACAGTACCATGTACTGCCTACTTCATTCCCTGGTCGAGCACTCCTGCATCAACCCGAAGTCCCTTAATTTCGGCTATCTTGATGAGAAGCCTATCGACATCGGTCTTATGAAGTTTCTTGGCCTCTGCCCTTCTGCCTCATCTTGGTACTTGGAGTTTACCTCTGTATTCTCCACCTCCTTGGCCCCTTTTACGACCAATGTTGTCCTTTCATGAGGGTGAGGGATTGATGACTTCACGGAAGTCCCGCATCTGCGGTACCATAGCGCTGCCAAGCCCATAGCACTACTATCTGTTACCTTGCATCTTCATCCCTTCCTTCGCGATTGGTAGATCTACCTCTATGGCACTATGGAGCTCCTCCGAGTCCACCTCCTCTCTAACCGACGCTTTTCTTTTGGGTAGCTGAGCCCCGTTGGACTCGTCGTCGCTTCCTCGCCCCTTTCGACCACCTGCTTCGACACCACTATGTCCTCCTAGCAGTTCTCCTTGGTCGATGGAGAGACAGACTACAACTCTCATGCATGGCCTCCACCATCTTGTTGCAGGGCTCACGCCGATTCTGTTCTCCTTAGCTTCCTTGGTAGCAACGTTCGCTTACTCGGCCTTGTCCTCTGACTTGCCGGGCTCCCTTAAGCGAATGTGAGCATTGAAGCAGTCCAACTCTCCAAGCCCGGTTAATCAAGTCCCTCCATGGGACTCACCGGTACTTGCAATCGACTACTCCCTCGGTGGTACACGGCCCCATATCTTGACCAAGGCTTTCATCGATGCAAGCTTGATGCATACACACGGAAGACCGTCTGCTGGCATTCACTCCTTGAATCCACCCTTCTTGTCGTTGCATGGTTCACAAGTGGAGCTCCCAGCTCTTGATCATTCATATGATCATGTCCCCTCCATGGGACTCACCGGTATGTGCACTTGGACTTCTTCCTCGGTGGTATGACTCCCATATCTGATGACTAAGGCTTTCATCCAATGTAAGCTTTGATGCTCACACGAAGACCCCTCTGTATTACGGCATTCACTCCTTGAATCCATAGCCCTTCTTCTTGTTGTGTCGTACACCAAAGTGGAGCTCGAACTCCTTATCATACCTCATGATTTTGTCCCTCACGGGACAAGATTACTGTCTTGCATTGCCACGAACTATTCCACCACGATCCACTGCACCATGTCGCCTCCTGGTGACATCTCCATTGCATCTGATTCTCGTGTGATGAACTCGGACTACGACTTCTCCACGTGTGGCCTCTTGCCAACACATCGTAGGGCCTCCGCCATCTCTGACTTTTAGTTCGCTCCCTTGGCAATTCCCCTTCATCCCCCCCACTCCTGGGTTACACCTGGACGAAGCATAGCTCTAGGACAGTCTGTCGCCTAGTAGCTCCTGAAGTCCCCTGACTTTGCTAGAGTTGGTGCACCATTGTCTGGATCTTGGGCCTCTATCCCCTACCAGCACAATCTTGTTATGCACCTCTTGTTCCTGACAACTTGAATGGCCACACTGTGGCATATTCTTCAAGAGTACCCGCCTCTGCGTCCTCTTGCCCCGTACTAAGGTCTCATGATCCTAACTTTGCCTCCGCAAGTTCAATCACCTTAGTTACTCCATCAAATGCATCTCTTAGGTAGCTTGCATGTGCCTTGAAGCTCCATTCATCTTTGGCACCATGCAAAATAAGTCTGTCCCATCAGAATGAAGGAAAGCTCCGTGCCTCTGCTCCATATTCCATCTTCTATGTCGACTCCCTTCATGCGGCTTGGATACTTCATCGAGTTCCACCCAAGTCGCTCTGCTCCTCGATTTGCACTGAGTTGATAGTGGCCCTCATGTCCACCATTCCACGGGTCAGCCCTCTGTTGAGTTCAATTTCTGCCTCGACGCTAAGTGTGCCTTCATATGATGTTGCCTTGGATTGCTCCCCCACTTGATCTCGAAATGCATCCACCAATGCATTACCTCCTTCGAGATCATGCGACAACTCTTCGTCGCTCACTCGGTCCATTGAGCTTTATGGAGATATAATCTTGAGAAACTCTTCCTCAATATGTGCAGTCCGTTACACATGATTCTCCCACTAGAGAACTAGGACTTATCCCTCCTGGATATCTGTCCTACTAGAGCAACTTTTCTCTTTACATACTTCCCACTAGAAGTTTCAGAGACCATCATCCCCTTTGGACTACTCCGTCTTGCTGAACTCAAGCTTTGTTCTGCCCCCACAAATGTACTTGCTAGATTGCGACCCTTCTCTAATCCCCTCCGCACCCTTCAAGGTCTAGCAACATGTAGAACTTATTGCACATTTCACGCCTACGGACATATCCTTTCCATGTCAAGAGAAAGTTCGATGCTCCATGGCGCCGAGTTCTAATCGCCTTGGGATGGCCACGAACACTGTCATCCGTGTACAAGCCCATGCATGAGTTCTGAATCCTTCGAGTTAGCAATTCCCCTCACCTCTGTGAGCTTTGCACAACTCTTTTGGTCGTTACATAACACCTCCCACCTTGCACGGTCTCATCTTTCACCAAGCGCCCTGCTTTGCCTTAAACACCGTCAAGTTTGGTTGCCAACGTCGAGCTATAGCTCAAACTCAACCATCCCAATCTTTATGCGCTACTCATTCTTCTTCGCTTGCTTGTCCTCGTGGTGCCTCTCGTGCAAAGGGGTTGGCCATTCCTCTGAATGCCAAACCTGAATGTCTGCTCCTCCGAGCGACTTCTTTCCCTACATCTCAATGTCCGTTTCCCTCAAACGGTTGCGCGTGCTGGCTGTCTTCCATACAGCCCAATTAGGTCCCCCACGTTTGTATGGCAAGTGTTTCTGCATATGCTTGTCCTGCTCTGATACCACACTGTCACGGGCTTCGTTGATTTTGCCTGCGGCACCCATGCGTGTTCGTCCGTAAAGGTCAGCCCTCCCCGAGATCTCCTAAAATCCCACAGACTTACAAAAAGAGAAAACGGGCCAGAAGAAGCAACTCCCATGGGATCCACAAGCAACTGCTCAAGAAAAACACTTTATAAAGCTAAAATACAAATTACACCCATGGACATTACAAACTCAGAGAGGTTGCACACAAAGGATAATGGTCCACTACAGACCGAAGCCCCCCACAAGTGCTTATAAGACACACTTGTATTTACAAGCCAAACTTGGCCATAAAGCAAATCAAACTAGGGCTTCCAAGCCTACTGCAAGCCCGCTTCTTGTTGTATAAGATATGTACCTAAACCGAAGGACACGGACTAACACAAGCATTTCATCGAACACCTTGTTTATATTGTTGTCCGTGACAATAGTCCCTAAACGGTATAGGGGGATCGAATCCATCAGACATGTCTGTCCATAGTTACCGTGTATCTATAATCTTTCATCCAACTAATATCCCAGAGACCGTATATTGGACATGGTACTGTCAGGTCACATACGGAATCCGTTATAATCTTGCTCTAATCGGATTCTCCCAGAGAACTCTTTTTCTCTCAATCTAAATAACCCTGGCTAGGGATTTGTTTGAGCAAGAATATATGGTATATTCCTCTAGTGATACCAAGAGTGGATGATCCTCTATTAACACTTAATTGCCTTTATAAGATTGGCTACCAATCCCAATAACCAGTTGTACTAGATTTGAAACTTTTTAAACCTGTAAGTTTGACGTCAAAGAAAAAAGTACTCATACAAGACATCCTTGGTGTCTCAAGTCAAAGGACCAAATATACAACTAGGCCTATGGAATCGCTGTTTGACATTAGGTATCATCAACCATACAACATTCCATAAGTGGATCAATCAGTAAACTCATTCTCCAATGAGCACCTGTACTATATCCTTAGTGTCTCCACACAAGTGGAGACTAGTCGCCTCTATCATATGGATGTATATATAGTACATCGGTTTGTCCAGTTATCTCGATGTCCCTCTCGAGTAACCTATGACTGAGATTATTTAGGATCTGTGTTTAAAGGTAAATCGATCTCATTATCATGATCTCATCATGATCTGATTCCTATTGCACAAAACTAAGGACATTACAGTATATATGCTATAGATGATATAATATAAGAATATGCCAAGATTAATCATAAGCAAAAAGATTACGCAGTATGTCACACGTACTATCATTCACGTGATTGGCTTACAGGGCGCCTGTAACTAGCAGACTCGACTAAGAGTATTTATAAATAATGGTGTAACACTTTTATTTAAATAAAGGAAAAAACTTTTGATTTCAGCCTATTGATCGAAACTCTATGAGGGCTGATCCGCTATAGAGATCAAGGAGGCTCGATCCCTTATAGTGATCACCTATCTCTCTTCTTCTTCGAGAGAAACCTAAGGGTTCCTATCAATGTCTCTGATAAAAATGCAAGACTTAGATCTTGTTGTTATTTTATATGAGGCATAGCGACATAGCCATGGATAATATACACAAACGAATATTATGAGTTTTTTAAAATTTAGGGATTTGAGAAATAATTTTCCAATGGTAACTAGTATTGAAGGATTAGAGTGAGCATACGATTAATGAGGTAAACTGAAGTTTGAAAGATTGTAGACCAAAATGTAGATGGCATGGAGGCTTGATGTAGAAGTGTGAGACCAATTTCAATAATATGTCAATGTTTGTGTTCGATAGAACCAACTAGTTGAGGAGTGTGTGGGGGTGACTTGAGGTGTTGAATACCACAAGCTGAAAGGCACGATGCGAGGGCTTGATATTCACTCCCACCATTAAATTAAATTATTTTCATTGTAGACTAAAAAAAATTCTCGACCAACTTTTTGAAGTTAGTGAAGATTGTCGAAACTTCAAACTTGTGGTGGAGAGGATAGAACCATATGTACTTGGTAAAATAGTCTACAAAGATGACATAAAATCTGAACTTGTCAAAAGAAGCAATCAGAGTAGGGCCCCAAACATTAGTATGAATAATTTCAAATAGTTTAGAGTAGGATAAAGAGGATATTCTAAAGGGGAGTCTATGACTTTTATTACTAAGACAAGCATCACAATGATTTACACTACTACTAGCTTTAGAAGTAAGAAGAAAATAATGAGAAAGTAATTTCTGTTCGATAGAGGAGAGATGACCAAGATGACTATGTCATACATCAATTGGAGCACAACGAAAGAGTGAACTGGCTGGATGACTGACGACCACTTATAAATATTATCTTTACTATAACCTTAGACCAAGAATACCCATGTCCTTAAATCCTTGACAAGAAAAGAGTCAGGAAAAAAATCAATTGAGGTATTATTTTGTTTACATAATTAAGAAACAAAAATAAGATTTTGTTTAATATGAGGTGCACATAGAATATCATCAAGTGTAAAAGTAGTGTTATATAAATTACACGTTATGGAACCAGTATAGGTAATGGGGATTCCTTAACCATCACCAATGATGATGTCGTCATTACCATCGAAGTTGTTGTGGATGGACAAGTTGTGGAGATCAGAGGTGATGTGATAAGAGGCACCAACGTCCATGTTCTAATTATGTTGACTAGTAGTTAGAGTAGTCGTGAGATGTGCTTGAGGCTAATTTGATGGAGCAGGAAGATTGTGTCGAGACCGACAGACTTTTGTGGAATGATCGACTTTATCACATAGCTAGCATATGACCCTTTGTCGATTTATGTGGTCAGGACACTAGGGCTGATGGTAATTGAAGTAGCCACCTTGATGGTTGGGCATCTTGGCCAGATCTTTGTTGACAGTCTTAGTATACTAGTTGCTCTTTCTCTTGGATTTGTGACTGACGTGGGCAGTGATAGGTGGTCTTGGCAACTTGTCATCACGCTTCAAATATATCTTATAGTCAGTCAACTTGTCGTAGGGTTCTTCAAATGACACCGGTGAGTTACGTGTAAATATTGCTGCTACCAATTCTTTGTACTAGTCCACTGGGCCATTAAGGGTGTATATAATGACTTCTTCATTATTAAGGGAATAATCTATCAAAGTTAAGTCATCGATGATAACTTTTGTATTTTATAGATAATTGGTAGCAGTACTTCCCTCTTGTTTTGTTTTTGTGAGATTGGATAGCAGATTAAGCATACGCGTACACGAATGACTTGCTAAGGTGGTTTGTAACTTACACTATGCTTCGACAGTAGTGTCACATGAAGAGATGAGTGGAGTGAGGGATCCAGCAACTAAGGCTTATATTGCTTAGAGGATGAGACAATCTTGGCATAACCATAGTTTATGATCTGGATTTGGTACTGGACTGGGTGCCCCAGGGATGCTAATCATCACCGGTGGAAAACGGAGAGAGCCATCGATGTAGCCTAGTAGATTATATCCAAATAAGAGATTAGAAAATTGAGCATTCCAGGAAGCGTAGATGTTATCTTTGGATAACTTAAAAAGGATGAGAGTTGCATCATTGATGGAGATAAGACTTGTATTTGCTGAAGAAGTGATATAGTTTCTAATGGTAATGTTAAAGATAGATTATGAAGACATGTTGATGTACCAATCTAAGGGGAGTCGTCAATTGTAGAAAGGGTGGGAGGGCGATTGCAGCCAGGTGTGATAGGTCGTGCTTCTACTTAGGAAGATCAGTGCCCCACTCAACTTCTTACTAAAAAAGGACTCCTTCCAATGGTATATTTCCAAGTATATCTACTAAAATCATCCATTATAACAAATGTATATTTGCTACCATCTAAACTTGTAATGTCAATTGGTTCAAATAAATCCATATAGATTAATTGAAGTAGCCTAGAGCTGCTTATTTGATTTTTTAGCTTGAAGCTACTCTTTCTTTATTTTCCGAATTGATAAATATCACAAACTTTGTCTTTACTAAACTTAAGATTAGGTAAGCCTCTTACTAGATCTTTGGTAGAAATTTGGTTTAAAAGTTTCATGCTAGCATGACCTAGTCTCTTATGCTAAATCCAAGCATCATCATTCAAAGCTGAAAAACAAGTTTCATCATAATTTTTTTCAATATCCATGGTGTATACATTGTTGTTTCTTAAGCTAATCAAATATTTATTTTTGTGTGGCAATTTAATTATACAAGCATTAGATTAAAATTTAACCAAATATCTTTTATCACATAATTGGCTAATGCTAAGAAAATTATGTTTCAAGCCATCAACTAATAATATATTTTCAATCAAGAGGTTTGATGTGTTATCTATGGTTCTTTTCCAATTATTCTACCCTTGTTGTCTCTAAAGGTGACAACTCCTTCACTTATGCTAGTAAGCTTAGAAAAATATGCTGGATCTCTAGTCATGTGCCTTGAGCATCTAATATTAAAATACCATTTGGTGCTCTTAGCTTTAGCTTGGAGACAAACTTACAAGAATGATATTTTTTATTTAGGTACCCATTATACATTGGGTCCTTTATAAAGAACTTTATCTTTCTTTTGTAATTATTTTTTATTATATGACGTTCCCTTCGGAACCTAAACTAATTTGTATAGACTACATTTTTTAAATAGACATTTGTTTACCTTATGTTCTAATTTTCCATAAAAATTATATTTGATATTTATGATAAATTTAAGATAGGTCCTTTTATAAAAATAGTTCGCTTTTGTTGAATGTTACCAACAAATCTTATGTCATTTCTTCTATTAATATGACCCTTATTGGCAAGGATCATATTTAGGGATTTATTTTCAATTTCAAATTTTTCTAGTGTTGTCTTAAGGATGATATTTACTTTTTTTAACATTATCTACCATTTTACATTTAGAGTAAGGGTTGCTACTAATGAATCATGCATTTCATTAAATCTACCAACTAACAAATTATATTCATTTTTAAGCATCTTATAAGATTTGTTAATTTTTCTAAACTCATCAAATAATTCATGAAATATATTTAATAATTTTAAAAAAGAAATACATAATGAATCACTAACCTTATCTTATATCACCATTAGAGCGTAGTTAGTAATTTCTTCTTTGGATTGGTCTTCTTTATCTGATGAGCTTGAGTCATCTTAAGTTATCGAAAGTGATTTCTTCTTGTATAGCGTCTTCTTCTTCAATTGAGGATATTTATTTTTGAAATATCCTGGTTTTTTACATTTATAGCATATGACATTGTCCTTCTACGGTTTATTTTTATTTTTATAGTTCTTGTTCTTTTTCATAAATTTTTTAAATTTTTTAGACAATAGTACAATATCATGGTCCTCATCACTTGAGGTTTTACTCGAGGAGTCATTTGTCGTTCGAAGTGTTACATCATGTTCTTTGGAAGGGGTTCATCAAGCTCTTCATAAGCTTTACAATTTAGTTCATAAGTCATTAATGATCCAATGAGTTCTTCAAGAGGCAAGTTATTTAAATCTTTGGCCTCTTGTATAGCAGTTATTTTAGGATCCTAATTTTTAGGAAGATATCTTAAAATTTTACTAAACAAGTTCAAAATTAAAAAAAATTCCAAGAGCTTAAAGGCCATTTATGATATCTGTGAAATGGGTGTATATGTCTCTAATAGACTCACTTGGTCTTATTCAAAACAACTCATAATTATGAACTAAAATATTAATTTTAGATTCTTTTACTCTATTAGTCCTCTCGTGTGTGATTTCTAGTGTGTGCCAAATATCAAAAATTGATTCATAAATAGAAATATGATTAAACTCATTTTTGTTAAAAGCACAAAACAAGCCATTCATAGCCTTTGCATTCAAAGAAAAATTTTTCCTTTCTAAATCATTCCACTTATTTACTGGTTTAGAATATTTTTCAAATCCATTCTCTACAATGTTCCATAAATTAAGGTCCAAAAAAATAAGAAAAATATACATCCTTGTTTTCCAATATATGTAATCCATCCCATTGAACATAGGAGGACGTGAAATGGAATATCCCTCATTTATGTCAAAGAAAGTCATTGGCTCAAGTGGGTGTTTAGTACAAAGAGTAAGATCTTGCTCTGATACCAATTACTAGGATCAATTGGCACTAAGAGGGGGGTGAATTAGTACAAGTGTAAATTGACGTTTTAACGAAAATTTTTGCTTGAAGCAAGATAAGAAAATCGGAAGCTTTTAGTTCAAGTGAAAAATTCAATCTTACAGAGAAATGCTAAGTTTATTACTTAAAGACAACTCAAGAAAGAATAAGCAAACCCGAATATAAAAATAAGCAATGTCGTAAGAGAAATGCTTGATTTCAAAGCCTTGCTTTCAAAAAGTAAATAATATCATAGGCATCTTTTGGTATTATGTTGAAAACAATTAAGAATCCAATTAAGAAATCATGAGGATGAGGATCATATTTTTCTATGAACTAATTAGAAGCAATATGAAGAAGTAAACAAGATACGCAGAGAACTTACAACTTACGTGGTTCGGCCTCAACCTTGGCCTACATCCACTTCTCGAGTCCTTCTCTTTGAGGCACACCAACGTCCACTATCAATCTCTTTTAGGTGAAGACCAAACCCTTATAACTTGAACTTATAAGGAAACTCTTTATAAGAATTGTACAACTCTTAGCTCCTACCTTTCTTTTTTTTTTTTCTTATAATTTACATTTTTTTTTCAATTTTAATCCCAAAAATTATTGTGTAGAATGTAAGAAAACTTGAGATATTTATAGGCCCCAATTGGCTTGAATTTAGAGCCAAAATTTAAACGTATCCGGAAAATCGGATACGGTCACACCACGCCATGTGGTGTCTAAAAATAGGGTATGGGTGGTTTAATTGTCGACCTAGGTGGTTAAGTCACCATCAATTGCCCAAAAACCTAGGCAATAGTGGTACAACCACCGCTCGCCGGTGGTTCAGCTGCTAGGAATCCCAGAAAAGTTATTCCCCTTACTTTTTCAATCCTAACTTAAACCTTATATTGACCAATTCTCTGGTCAACAAATTGAGCTCAACCTGAGCTCAATCAATCCCCTTTTATGGACTCGGTTACCTTTTTGAGTTGATTTGGATTCCTTCTAAATCACACTCAATTACGACTCAAACTTAACCTATGACTTAAGGATTATAATCATACATGATCACCAAGCTTAATTAACGACCTCGCTCCCGTAATCTGACAACCTCTGGCATTCCCTCCGGTGAGTCTCACGGTCTTCCTCCAGCGATCTCTCAGCTAGTTTGTAGCAATATTCATGATACCTTCGGCAAAGTCCTAGCGAACTCTGAGTGAGCTCCCACTACATCATCCAAACCTTGGCCCGATGCCTAAGTTGGATCTTGGGTCTATGTTTGGTCTGTAACTCTTTTTCACCATCATGGTTAAACTTGCATGATGCTAACTGTGACTTAATTAATTATAATCAATATAGTCATAAATCCACTTAAAGACCTTCTCAATTCCTAGCAAGCTTTTCAGCTACCCCCGACAATCTTCCGGCGAGTATTGGTCTTCTTCCGACGAACTCCATTGCGCCATGCTAGCAAACTCCTAATACCCTCGGTGAACTCCCGACGCACTCCAAGCGAGTTCCCAACTGCATCGTCCTCACCCCGGCCCGATGCCCCGGACTTGACTTTGGCCCACATTTGATTGTAACGTTCTCATTATTGTAGTTAATCATGCATCAATCAATTCTAACAACCTTACTAGATCAGTAACCCATCAATTGATTTCATCATCAAAATATGAGATTCAACAAGTCTCACAACAATGAGGTAAGTAACTCAAGCAAATCTTCTTTACCTTCTGATGAATTATAATGATTTTAATAAATTATTTGATGAAAAATGATAATGAGAATTTTAAATTTTTAAAAAATAAAAAAATATCATTGAAACTTGATGACTTCTTTTGTGTTAATAAATATTTTGATTAAAGATGGTTTATGCCTGAATGTTTAAGATTTTTGTTATAAAATTTATTTTTTGGTTTTAAACAATGATGCATGTTTTGAAAAATACTTGGGCATACTTGTATGAAATCAATCACAATTAAAAAGGGAATTGATTTTTGTTAAACAATTTATCTATCTCTAAATGTTTTTCATTTATCTATCTCTAAAAATTTGTTAAATGAAATTTTCCTCGTTCATGCTAAAATAAGTCATTTAATTAAGTGGGTGTTAATCCAAAGAGAAATAACCTTACTCTGAAACCAATTGTTAGAATCAATTGGCACTAAGAGAGGGAGGGGAGGTGAATTAGTGCAAGCTAAAATTGTTCTTTCTAAAGCAAAAGCTTTTCGAATAAGATAGAATAGGAAATCCAAAGCTTTTCAGATTTTAATAAAACGAGTGATTAAAAGTAAATGGTTAAGAAAGTCGGAAAGATAATCACATTTGAGAAAAAGAACTTATCGTCTTGCTTTCAAGGAGTTTAGTTAAGTTGGAAGCATTAATTCAACAACATTCAAGCAATACAAGTATGAAACACCTATAATTTTATAGTGGTTCGACGCCAATGGCCTATGTCCACATCTAAGTCCTCCTTGAGGCACACCGACATCCACTACCAATCTTCTTTGTACAGGTTACAGGTGCCCTGTAAGCTAATCACGTGAGTGATGGCACGTGTGACACGTTATGTAATCTTATTGCTTATGATTAATATTGGTATATTCTCATATTATATTATTTGTTACATATATATTATGATATCCTTAGTTCTATGCAATGGGAATCGGATCGTGATGAGATCATGAGATGAGATTGATTCACCTTTAAACACAAATCCTAAATAATCCCGGTTATAGGTTACTCGAGAGGGACATCGAGATAACCGGACAGACCGATGTACTATATACCCATCCATAAAATGGAGGTGGCTGGTCTCATAGCCACTTGTGTGGAGACACTAAGGACATAGTACAGGTGCTCATTGGAGAATGAGTTTACTGATTGATCGACTTATGAAATGGTGTATGGTTAATGATACCTGATGTCAGATAATGATTCCATAATCCCAGTTATGTATCTGGTCCTTAGACTTGAGACATCAAGGATGTCTTGTATGAGTACTCTTTTCTTTGATGCCAGACTTACAGGTTTGGAAAGCTCCAGATCTGGTACAACTGGTTATCGGGATTAGTAGCCAATCTTATGAAGGCAATTGAGTGTTAATAGAGGATCATCCACTCTCGGTATCACAAGAGGAATATCTCATATATGCTTGCTTAGACAAATCTCTAGCCAGGGTCATTCAGATTGAGAGAGAAGGAGTTCTCCGATAGAATCCGATTAGAGCAAGACAAACTGATTCCGTGTATGACCTGACAATACCATGTCTAATATACGATCTCTGGGATACTATTTAGATGAGGGATTATAGACATGGTAACTATGGACAAACAGGTCCGATGGATTCGATCCCCCTGTACCGTCTGGGGACTATGGCATAGTGGTGTAGTACGTCCATAGTCAATGAGTCGAGTGAATTATTATGAGGATAATAATTCACTATATCAGAAGGAGTTTTGATGGGAGTGACTCACGGCCAACTCGGTATCGGGCCTAGAGAGTCACAAATATATGGTGGATGTTTCAGCGAATAGAGGATTAGATGAAGATCCAGTTAGCCCTTATTCTCATTAGATGAGACCCTATGTTGATGGGCTCTTTGATTAAGGCCCAAATTATAGGTCTAAGGAGATTATTAGATAGAGATCCAATAATACAAGGTTAGCGGGTTATTGGATAAAGATCCAATACCCACTAAGGCAGGAGCCCTAGGGTTTTTGGTGGCTCTCTATAAATAGGAGGGGAGACTCATGGTTGATAGGCTACAGCTTTAGCCACCACCTCCTATTCTCCTCCCTCCCTCTAAGCAAGAGTTGCGATATTAGATTGAAGGAGTTTCATGCAGAGATCCATCGTGTGAATACTGTTAGAGAGGAGGACGCTTGACCTCCTTCATCTTCTCTATCCGGATCTGGAATACAAGGATATATAATCTCCCTAGGTAAAATCAATCTCTCTCATATCGTGGTTTTATCGATTTTTACATTTTTCTCGTGACCCCAATCTTTTGCACAATGGTTTGGTCTATGTGGGAAACCAATTTTTATTTTGATTTTCACTACGCATGTGATGCACCCGTTGAGGTTTCCCAATAGTGATATTAGAGCCAAGGTTTTTGTGCGAAAGATTGGTTTTAAATTATGTGTGATAAGATTGAATCGCGTAGAATCATTTTACACGTTCTTGTTATGTTTTCGCAATGAAGGTAGCAAGGAGGACGGGTAGCCAGCCACGGCCAACCCCCATGGAGGGCCACGACCAGCCCCCATGTAGGGTCGGCCACCCATGGCCAGCCGGCATGCCGAGGCCCCCATGGGGCCGGCGGCCAGCCCCTGCAAGGCGACCACCAGGGTAGCAGCCAAGCGGCGAGGCACGACAGCATGAAGGCCGCTTGTGGGTAGAAGCACCACCCACTGCCAGTGGCCGCCCGCAAGGGGCTGCTTGCTCGCGGTGAAGCCGCAGGGGCAGCGCCCGCCGCGACCAGCCTGTAGATGGGCGACACCCATAAAGGCGCCTGCCAGTAGGCAAGGGCAACCTCTACCTGCGCAGGGGCAGCGGCGGTGGCGTAGAAGGGGTTAGGGCATCCTTTGGTAAAAAGAACTATCTTGCCCTATGAATTCAGAAAATGTAGAGGATTGTCCTAGTGTACAGAATTCTGTATCTAAAATTATGAAAATACCCTTGACAATTCTAAAAATTTCAAAGACTCTCCTTTCATCTAGAATTATAAAAATGCCCTTGACAATTCTGAAAATTTCAAACATGTCCTAATTTATAAAAAAAATAATTAATTAAATAGTTTAATTAATTATTATATATCTAGTAATCTTATATATGATGTGATGTACATGTGATGTATGATGTGGATGGATGATCATGAGCCATGTATTGTGATATGTGTAATTGTGATTATTATTATTATTGGGGACTACGAGCCTGCGTTTTTCTCATTTATTATTGGGCCTGCGTGCCTGTAATTATTTGTAATTACATGGAAAGACGGAAGCATGGAGGTGACCGCGGGACCCACGATGTCGTGGCAAAAGATTACAACACATGGTGATGCGACGATCCGATGGAACTAATGATGACGAGATCAATAATCACAGGGCATGGAGATGCGCCAATACACACATAAATCCTATTATGAGTGATTAGACCCATTGGCTCAGGCTTAATCATATTAGGTGACGGCTCATGATCATCTAGTGTGGCTTGTATATATGATGTGTTATACACCTACTAGATATATATATATATATATATATATATATATTTACATGCGATATAGATATATATTAAATATGTATGTGTATAACATGATATATTAGGAGACTGATATGAAACAAAAACCCCTCCTACGATAATATTAAGTCGGTAAGTGTGAGACAATAAGATTGACCCACGTGGCCTTCCATCGTTATAAGAAAAAATCGAATCACGATATAGGTTGAGTTGGTCGAGTCCCTTGAGACTCACCTATCTATGTGATCGAGTTCTTACCTATGATATAGAGATGTCACCAGTGACCTAATGACATAGTATGCTTGGTCGAGTCCTTCGAGAGTATATCATCAAATCAAACTCATCTTGTAACAATGGTGATGACTTAACTGAATATCATGGTTGGTCGAGTCCCTCAAGACCATAATGATTCGGAGGTCGAACGTGACGGGAATCATAAGGAGTTGTGATTGGTAAGAGTTGCCTACCTTAAGATAGAAGTTCATATCTTAATTAGTATTTTCTGCAAAGTCTACATGTTATTTAATTTACTCTATATCTTATTTATCGCTTGCAAAACCCCTACGTGACATACTTGATACCAACTGCCTCATTGGTCCAAAAGCTCCACAATTTTAGAATTGTTCTCACGGAAGAGAAAATTATATATGTCCTTAACATGATCGTGCTCACACTAGAGAAAAGGATAAGCAAGGATGAGATCGCTCGCTTTGTGAAGTATATAGATAGTCCCAGAGGATAACATGTGCATTGATCTTATATTTCAGTCCCTACCAGATTCCTTTTCTCACTTTATCATGAATTTTAACATGAGCAAGTTTGAGATGACTCTCCCTGAGCTCCTCAATATGTTGAGGGAAGCTGAGAGTGCCATCAAGAAAGAGAAGCCAGTTCTCTATATTGGTGAGATCAAAAAGAAAAGGAAGGTCAGGAAGACCCTTAAGAAGGGCAAGGGCAAAGAAATACCAGGTAAGGTAAAGGTTGCCAAGAAATACCCGAGAAAGGACAAAGGACAATGCGATTATATCTTAGTGGACACTTCCTTATACACCTCAGCTCAATGGTGTATCAGAAAAGAGGAATCGCACAATGTTAGACATGGTGCGATCCATGATGAGTTTTGTTGACCTACCCGTTTTATGACTTACTACGAGAGTTCCATCAAAGTTGGTAGTGTCTACACTATATAAAATATGGAAAGGAAAGAAGCCCGATCTTAAGATTGTTAAGATTTGAGGCTGTCCTGCCCATATTAGAAGATATAACCCCGATAAGTTGGAATCAAGGATAGAATGGTGTACATTCGTGGGATACCCAAAAGAAACTTGTAGGTATTATTTCTATCATCCCGAGGACCAAAAGGTCTTTGTTGCCAAGAGAGCTATGTTCCTTGAGAAGGAACATATTCTTAGTAGAAACAGTGAGAGTGAGACAAAATTGAGTGAGGTTGGAGAACCTAGCTTAAGCACCATTCCAAAGCCCGAGTCCGTTTAAGTACCTAATACACAACTTCTAATTTTACGTAGGTCTAATAGAGTATCTCACCCTTCTGAAAGATATATGAGACATATCAGTGGAGATGACTCTCAAGATATTGATCCTCAGATCTACGAGGAGGCTATTATGAGTATAGACTCCGGGAAGTGGCAAGAAGCCATGAATTCTGAGATGGATTCTATGTACTATAACAAGGTTTGGAACCTTGTGGATGCACCTGAGGGTATTATACCCATCGGCTGCAAATGGATCTTCAAGACGAAGATCAGAGTGGATGGAAAGGTAGAGATTTATAAAGCTAGGCTGGTAGCCAAAGGATATCGTCAAAGACAAGGAATTGACTATAACGAAACCTTTTTACCTGTAGTCATGCTTAAGTCCATTAGAATTATTTTGGCTATTGCAGCACACTATAACTATGAGATCTGGAAGATTGATGTCAAAACGATATTCCTCATTGGCAACCTCGAGGAAGAGGTGTATATGATACAATCAGAGGGATTCGTATCCAAAGAGAGTCCAGATAAAGTGTACATATTGCTTAGATCCATTTATGGATTGAAGTAAGCTTCCTGAAGTTGGAATATAAGATTTGATGAGGTGATTAGATCTTATGACTTCGTTAAGAACGAAAATGAGCCTTGTGTGTACAAGAAGGTAAGTGGAAGCGCTACACCTTCTTGGTACTATATGTGGATGACATCCTAATTATTGGGAATGATGTAGGAATGCTCTCTACAGTAAAGGCTTGGCTATCTAGAAACTTCTCCATGAAAGACTTAAGGGAAGCATCCTATATTTTGGGGATCTGAATCTATAGAGGTAATCCAAAAGGATACTTGGCTTGTCCCAGTCTAGATACATAGACTCTATTATCAAAAGGTTTAGCATGAAAAATTCCTAAAGAGGTCTCATACCGATGAGATATAGAATATCACTTTCTAGGAGTATGTCCCCAAAGACTCGTGAAGAAAGGGCAGACATAGATAATATACCTTATGCCTCAGCGATAGGGTTTATCATATATGCGATGCTATGTACTAGGCCTGATATAGCACATGTTTTAAGTGTCATGAGCAGGTATCAGGCAGATCCAGGTTTAGAACACTAGAAGGCAGTAAAGTGTATCCTTAAGTACTTAATAATGACTAAGGATCTTTTACTGGTATATGGAGGAGGTAGCCTTCAGGTTAAGGGCTACACGAACTCGAGTTTTAAGTCCAATATTAATGATAGCAAGTCAAATTCAGGATATATTTTCACCCTGAATGGAGGACTAGTAAGCTGGAAGAGTTCCAAGCAAAATAATACCGTTGACTCAACCACAGAGGTGGAATACATTATTATAATAGAAGTAGCAAGATGAAGGGGTGAGGATAAAGAAGTTTATTAAGGATTTGGGAGTTATACCAAGCAGCGTAGTACTGACTCTCATATATTGTGACAGCAACAGGGTGATAACTCTAACAAAGGAACTCAGGTCTCAACAGAATTGTTCTAAGGAGGTTCCATCTGATTAGGGCGATCATGACCCAAAAAGATATAGCAATGGAAAGAGTTTCATCTGAAGATAACATTGCAGATTCACTAATAAAGCCGTTGGCTCAGATTGTATCTAAGCGTCATAGGAGTCTGATGAGGATCAGACACATAGGTGATTGGCTTTTGGTTAAGTGGGAGATTGCTGGTTACAGGTGCTCTGTAAGCCAATCATATAAGTGACAACACGTGTGACACGCTGTGTGATCTTATTACTTATGATTAATATTGGCATATTCTCACATTATATTATTTGTTACATATATATTGTGATATCCTTGATTCTGTGCAATGAGAATCGGATCATGATGAGATCACGATAATGAGATCGATTCACCTTTAAACATAGATCCTAAATAATCTCGATTATAGGTTACTCGAAAGGGAAATCGAGATAAGCAGACAGACCGGTGTACTATATACCTATCCATATGATGGAGGTGGCTGGTCTCATAGTCACTTGTATGGAGACACTAAGGATATAGTATAGGTACTCATTGGAGAATGAGTTCACTGATTGATCCGCTTATGGAATATTGTATGGTTAATAATACCTGATGTTAGATAATGATTCCATAGTCCCAGTTATGTATATGGTCCTTAGACTTGAGACATCAAGGATGCCTTGTATTAGTACTCTTTTCTTTGACGCTAGACTTACAGGTTTGGAAAGCTCCAGATCTGGTACAGCTAGTTATCGGGATTAGTAGTCAACCTTACGAAGGTAATTGAGTGTCAATAGAGGATCATCCACTCTCAGTATCATGAGAGGAATATCTCATATGTGCTTGCTCAGATAAATCCTTAGCTAGGGTCATTCAGATTGAGAGAGAAGAAGTTCTCCGGTAGAATCCGATTAAAGCAAGACAAACTGATTTCGTATGTGACCTGACAGTACCATATCTAATATACGGTCTCTGGAATATTATTTAAATGAGGGATTATAGATACATGGTAACTGTGGATAGACAGGTCCGATGGATTTGATCCCTATATGTCGTCTGGGACTATGGCGTAGTGGCCTTATACATCCACAGTCGATAAAGTCGAGTGAATTATTATGAGGATAATAATTTACTATACCATAAGAAGTTCTGATGGGAGTGACTCATGGCTAGCTCGGTATCATGCCTAGAGAGTCACACACATATGGTGGATGCTTCAGCGAATAGAGGATTAGATGAAAATCCAATTAGCCCCTATTCTAATTAGATGAGACCCTATGTTAATGAGCTTCTTAATTAAGGCCCAATTATAGGCCTAAGAAGATTATTAGATAGAGATCCAATAATGCAAGGTTAGTAGATTATTGGATGGAGATCCAATACCCACTAAGGAAAAAGCCCTAAGGTTTTTGGTGGCTCTCTATAAATAGGAAGGGAGACTCATAGTTGATAGGCTGCAGTTTTAGCCACCACCTCCTATTCACCTTCCTCCCTCTGAGAAAGAGTTGAGACATCAGATTGGAGGAGTTTTGCTACAGAGATCCATCATATAGATATCGCTAGAGAGGAGGATGCTTGACCTTTTTTATCTTCTCCATCCGGATCTAGAATACAGGGATATACGATCTCTCTAGGTAAAATCAATCTCTCTCATATCGTGGTTTTGGTTTTTATATTTTTCTCGCGACCTCAATCTTTTGCATGATGATTTGATCTGCATGGAAAATCAGTTTTTGTTTTGATTTCTGCTGTGCATATGATGCACCCGCTGAGGTTTCCCAACACTTTGGGTGAAGATCAAACCCTTACACTTGAACTTACAAGAGAGACTAGCTTTACAACTATATGCTCTCTCCCTTACCCTTTTCTTTTTCTTACAATTTTCACATAATATTTTCTCATAATATAATCCCTAAAAAGTGTTATTATGAATATAAAAAAACTTGGGATATTTATAGACCCCAAATTGACTTCAAAACTGAGGCTAAAATCCAATCGTATCCAAAAATCCACTGCGGTTCACGCCACTTGGTTTACCCATTGAAAGTCTTGTCCCGTAGTGCAGGCGGTCCAATTGCCGCTCACCAGCGGTTTACCTATCAGAATTTCCGTAAAAATGGTTCCCTCCATTTTTTAAATTCCAGCTTGACTTTTACATTGACCAACTCTTTGGTCAACTCATTGAGCTCAACCAAACCCAGTAGTGGATCTGATTCCTCATTGAGTTAATTTGGATTCCTTCCAAATCCAACTCAATTAAGACTCTAAATTTTAATTATGACTAAATGATTATAACACTTAATGATTAATTAAGTCAAATTAAGATATAACTCCCGCATACTCCGACAATCTTGTGGTAAGTCCTCCGGTCTTCTTCCCGGTGATCTCCCTTTGTGTTCCCAGCGAGCTTCCCGATTCCTTTGGTGAATCTCCTAACGAACTTCCGGTGAGATCTCACCGCATCGTCTGAACTCGGCCTGATGCCTATGCTTTATTTTGGCCCATCATTTGGTTGTAACTTCATTAATATTGTCATAATTAGACCTACATAATGCTAATTATGACTTAATTAAATATAATCATAATTGATAAAATATCTATTGCAAGACGATCCCGACTCCCAACAATCTTTTTCGCTATCCCCGACAATCTTTTGGTAAGTCTCGGTCTTCTTTTAGCGAACTTACTGGGGCCATCCTAGCAAACTCTCAATACCCTCGGTGAGCTTCCAACACACTCCTAGCGAATTTCTAAATGCATTGACTCGATACATGGACTTAACATTGGCCAACCCTGATTGTAATAATCGTTCTGTCTTAATTAATCCTACATCAATCAACTCTAACAATCCTGTTAGATCAATAATCCATCAATTGTTTCATCATCAAAATCCAAGATTCAACATATCCTGACAAACTCCCGATACTCTCGGTAAGTTTTCAACACACTTTTGGTCAACCATGATTATAATAATCATTTTGTCTTAATTAATCCTACATCAATCAACTCTAACAATCCTATTAGATCAATAATCCATCAATTGTTTCATCATCAAAATCCAAGATTCAATACATCCTGACAAACTCTCGATACCCTCGGCGAGTTTCCGACACACTTCTTGTGAGTTCCCAAACGCATCGACTCGATGCATGGACTTAACATTGACATTATAATAATACTTCTATTATAATTAATCCTATATCAATCAACTCTAATCATTATGTTAGATCAATAATTCATCAATTGATTTCATCATTAAAATATAAGATTCAATAAAATTAACTTATATGAAGAATAATATAGTATTAGATGAAGGGTTTTGGATAATTGGCACGAGGAACTATTATTCATGTAAGATCGATTCACTTATTTTACTAATTTTAAGGGCTTATATTGCATTTGAAAACTCAAAATGATAGATCTAAAGGTAGTCCTGAACTTGTATTGTAATCTACAACTCGCATTACTACTTTGAATGATTGATTGATGGCAGAGTACCATAGTTGGGATGATATGTCCTGAAATCAAATTCTACATACGGTGTGTGTGCCTTACCATTGGAGGTGTGATATGATACTTATACGTTATTTAGATGTAAATTTTTTATCAAATGCAACTATATTGTTTTATAAAGTAACTGATATCAAAAAGAGTCCTAAGTTTATTCCGGAAAATTCATCTGCAATCTGATTTTAAAGTCTTTGTTGATATCCTTAATAGGTTAAGTTCATCTTATTGATATACATTAGATATATTAAAAAATAATCTTAGACTGGTTAAATATTTTGTGGAATTTAAGATGGTACACATTACTCCATGTTACAAATTGTTCTTTTTGATATGCTCTCATGCGAGCATGAATTTTGTGTTGGCATTAGGGGTGACCGTGATGTCTAAACCATATGTTTTGCTTTTATCAAATTTGGAATTGAAATCAAATCGATTTTGATTCTTCTTCATAAATAAAAATTAATTACTCTTTTTAAGTCTTAGATACTAATCACTATACTTTTAGACATTTATATTTTTTCATATTTAATTGATTTAAAATTATCGATTCTAATTTCTAGAATCGTATGACCTCGATTTTGGTTTGATTTGATTTGATTCTACTTTGCATTGCAAAATTAGTATGTTACGCAGAGAGTATAATATATATATATATATATATATATATATATATATATATATATATATATATATATATATATAAAAAGATGGATTGATTTGGATATTGCATGACTTAGTTATTATCATCATTTTAAATAATTACCAAGAAATCATATTTTACGGAAAAAAATATCAAAATAACACCGTATTGTCTAAAGTTATAATCACATTCCGTCGTAAAAATTAAGTAGTCATTTTGGAACTTAGCTTGTGGTGCTTGAACTCAGATCAACTCAGGTGATAATTTTTAATTTTAGGATGATAAGTAAAAGAAATGGGACACTTCCATCGCATATTTTCACAAATTTTAACATGTAATTGGGGGGCGAGCCTTACAAATGTCGCTCATTTGCAACATCGAGATTCGACTCATGAAAATAAATAGTTTATATTTTAATTAGTACCTTGTGAAAAATAGGATTATTTCCTCTTTATAAAACTGTGTCAACCATTACATTGATAAGTATAGAAGATCATAGCCTTTAATTATCTCCTCTAGATTGGTGAGATGTCTGATAACGGCTTGTTGTAATCGGACCTTTTTTTTTTTGCCCGCTTTACATGTTTGTTATAGAGGTCTAAAACAATCGTTGCCGTTGTTAAGACGATCGCGGGATAACGGACGGTCTCGATGGAAGCAACGATTGGGCTCTCCAATGACCACGAAGGGTAATATAGTAAATTTCAAATTCCGAATTTTCTATATATAGGCTCCTCAGGAACCCTAGCCGGCGTCTTCGCGGCGCCGGTTGGTTCGAGAGATCGTTCCTTCGCCTGCGCATCACCAGCTGCGCACGCCTGCGCGCGGATCTCCTTCAGCAATGGCGCCCGTCAAGAAGGCGGTACATTTTCTTCTCTTCTTCTTGTTCTACTGCCTCTTTCTTCGATCGTGGACCGATCTTGATTTCGTTTCCCTGCGTTTTTGGTTCTTCGATTGGCGCAGAAGAAGAGCACTGAGAGCATCAACAATAGGCTCGCGCTCGTGATGAAGAGTGGGAAGTACACACTCGGCTACAAGACGGTCCTCAGGTCCCTTCGGAGCTCTAAAGGTGATAACCCGGCCTTTGGCGTTATTCCTATTTTTTGGTGCGATGATTTGATTTGGAGGAGATTGCAGCTTTAGGTATTCTTCGATGTGGATTTGGTATGGAACTGGAGTTTGGCTCTTTGGCTGTTTCGTTGTGCCTTAGAGATGAATACAGCTTCCCATATCAAGTTGTCCTTCCCTATTATGCGTATCCGTTAGATCATTTGCTTATCTTTGGGAATGCGTAGAAGGGAAATATTTCTTTTCTTAAGCAGAAAGGTTTCACCTTTTAATTTTGATGTGATTTTTCTTTATATTTGCAATGACGAACATGCATTTATGCGTGGAAAGTAATTATAATTATAATTCCCTTAATTTAATTGATGGTTACTGTGGAACCTAAGTTCATGATATGATGTGCTCGCTGAATCTTATGATATTTATTTATAGCGTGTTTATAAAATATTATTGGATAAGTCTATTACCTTGTATGTAAAAATATTTTGAGCTGATAATGGAATTTCATTATCTATTTTTTTCTGGTAAACACTAGAAATTACAAGGGGTTAATCTCAAATCATGCCATGCGTAATTAATATTGTATGGTTGATTTGCTATTAATGATTCTTTGTTGCATCAGTTTCACGGTTGTGCATTAAATGACCGGAAACATGTAAATTCAAACTTAGTTTTCCTTCATGAGTTAACCTTCATTAATACTCAGTGTTTTGGCCATTCCAAGTTGCATTTGGAAGTTTTTCCTTTGCCTCATTTGTGTCATCTCCATCTCTACTTTGCTGCTTGCAAGTATTTTATAATTATCACTTGGCATTGTACTTGAAGCAATATTTAGGAGTTGACTCATTTTAATGTGGTTCTGTAACATCATGTGCATTATTCTTTGTTAACTTGGTATGGCTTGTTAACAATGTTAGCCTGCATTTGGAAATCATTATGAATATTAATTTATTCTTCTGTGTTATATTTATGGATGCATATACTATTTATTTCCGCTACCAAATACTAGTTTTCAGCTTATTGATGCTGCTTCTATATCCAGTGATTTTTTGTAATTTAGAAATTGCAGGCTGGCTAAATCTTATTGTATTTTAACAGCAAAGTTGGTTATGATAGCAAACAACTGCCCTCCGCTTCGCAAGTCTGAAATCGAGTATTATGCAATGTTGGCTAAGGTTGGAGTACATCATTTTAGTGGAAGTAAGTATTTTTGATGACTGCCCCTTTTTTTTTAATTTATGTCCTAGTTTTGGGATTGAAAATTCATGTTAATTTTGTATTTTTGTTTTATAGATTGTGTTTTTTTTTATTTTTGTGAATAAGTTGTTTTTGGAAACCATCAAAGCTTCAATAGATATTGCCTAATGTCTTTGTATGTTTGGACCATTTGTGTTATTATATGAAAAACACCTGTGGTTCCATGACAGACTGATTGGACAAATTACCTAATTTGTTTGTGCATGGATTGCCACTTGCTATGATTGTTTAATTTATTAGTTGTTTTTGGCTCATTTCACACTTTTCAGGTAATGTTGATCTTGGAACTGCATGTGGTAAATATTTCCGTGTTTGCTGTCTCAGCATTATCGATCCTGGTATGCTAGTTTGACCCAAAAAAAAAAAAGAAAAAGAAAAAACTAATCTTGTTCATTCTATGAATGACACCAGTGGATGATGATACTTAAATGTCCTACTTGTTAATTTGCCAGATTTTTACTATTTGTTTATGTGCTTTAGGTGACTCAGACATCATCAAGAGCATGCCCGGGGAACAGTGATAGAAGTGAGTGGATATTGGTTTTACATTTGTCCATCAGGGTTCAATATGGTTAATCATGCACTTTTCTTGGCAGGCAATTCCTACTGTTTTTGAATGTTCAAATGCTGGTTTCGAATTGTCGCTAGATTCTACAATTAGTTGAGATTTCTTGTCATCTTTCTCAAACAGTATTAGTTGGTTGCCAACTCAGAATGTGGTAGCATTGTATCAAAACTGAGATCCTGGTGAGATCTTTCTAGTTCTGATGGTTTTTTTCTACTGTTTCAAGTCATCTGATTTGATATACTTAAGCTACTATTGTGGTTTATTTATGCACCATGCATCTGCTCTCTTTCAACTTAATTTGACAATTGCGGCTAAATTAGTCATGTATACATACAGCTTTTAGATAGATTCTCACCCTCTTTATGTATTATCAATAGTTTTGTAGTTTACATGGTATGTTTTTTTTTTCACCAAACAAAGCATCCTATCATTTATTTGGCTCTCCCTGGAAAAATACTAAATTGTGAGATAAGGAGACCATAACTAGTGATTGATGTATAAACTAATATAGCGGTATTAAGAAACAGATCTTGAGGCTCTTATTTTTGTGTCAGTCATTATTATGGTAGCTTGTGGTCTTTATGTACGAGATAAACAATGTGTGGGGTATTCCAAATGAAACAGAAGGTTGTATGGGTACAACGACAAAAAAAAAAAAAAAAAATTGTACGTGCAACCAGCCTACTTGTGGTTTTCGAGATTTCCAATCTGCCACCTGTTTACATGCAATTACACTAGTAGTATGTATGAATTTATTATGTTATTCACCCAAATTAGATAACTGTATTTATCATTTGGTGATCCACAGTGAGCAATGCATCGATTATTTGTGGGCCCATCATACATCATCGAAAGGTGAGGAGATTAAAATGTTAATTTTCTTAATGTCCTCCAACACAGGAGATTAAAATGTTAATTTTCTTAGTTAGTAGTGTATGAGCGCCACCTCCGTGTTGTGGGACTACCACATAGAATTAAAGGCAATGAGTACTTAGCTAACGGGTGCCGCAATACACTTAGAGGAGGTCGGTTGAGAAAGAGGTGGGGAGGAGGAGGGAGAGCCAGCGACGGAGTCCACGACAGAGAGATAAAGATTCACCATATCACTAATTAATAATATAACTAAATAATAGCACACGTATTCCACATATATACATCAAGTGATATGGTGAATCTTTTTCACTAGATTGATTAATGGATCCTTAATCGGTCTTAATTCAACTATCGATCACTAGATATAGATTAACATAATATCCCAATTTTAAAATGCTCAAATTTCTGATGTAAGGATCAACAATTGTTTCTGTTTAACAGCATGTCTGAACTTATTAATTATGCTCGATTTTGTATAATGATCAACGGTCATGTCTAATCGAGTATCTAAATTTCGAGCAAGTCTTTGTCGTGAGGTCAATGTCGAAGGTCACCTGAGGCAAGCTTCGTTAGGAACAGAACATGTCTTGCTGAAGAGTTTTTAAGTCGGGCGTCGAGTCAGTTTTGACGAATTGATGCATCACCAATAATAAGATAATGATTTGATTCACTTGTATGAAGGCGAGGCGAGATTCAATCAATCCCGAAACTGAAAACCTTGTTTATCCAAATAATAGTCAAAATCTCTACCCCCATATACTGAAAATTAATTTTACTTGGACGCAATTATGGACCCTATCCCCGTGTACTGATTGGTTTCCAAACACAGGTTTGATCGAGTTTGAAATTATCATTGCTACTCCCAACAAAATGGGCATGCATAAAGAGGTGGTGCTGCGATTCAGTGTCGAGAGAGCTGTATCGATTCACAATGCACATAGAAATTTGGTTTTAGCTACTAGATTTGAAGGGGGTGGAAAAAAGAGAGAATCAAGTCTTGCAATTTACAAAACAACCATGAAAGCTCGCTCTCCTTCACTGGAACTGAGCCTCCTCAAAAAGAAGCCACAGTTCAACAGCAGCTACATTCAGGTCTCCCCCTCCCTAATATATAAGAAAGCTAAACAGAGAGCTACCATGTCTTCCATTCGATACCGACCACAATACCCTAACCAACCAATAAACTTATATGAAATTAGTTAAAAGGGGGCCGAGCTCGTCCTCCGAAGCTGATACCTTGGTTCAGGTAGAGGCACAGCAAAAAGTACCCTGTCCAACTCCTGCAATAGAATTAGAGAAAGAACCAAGTCACCTTCCGGTTGCATAGTTCAGTCTTGATCTACAAAATAAATTCGACTGTTTCTCTACGTGCAACATCGGTCCAAAGATATTCTCGATAGCAAAAATAAATATAGCATACCCAGTTTCGCTATATTATTCTATTCTATGAAGAGAATGCTTCTCATATGCTAAAGGTTTTCGGTGATGGCTAAAATGAAGGCTTGATAAGCAATGATTAAAATAAGCCAGATATTTGTACAAGATTAGTGACAGGCATGCAGAAAAAATGGAACTGCCATTGCAACAAGACAGAAAGGAACTCTCCAGCATATGACAAGTGATCTGCAGGAATATCATGACAAATATTTCACAAGCTAAGCTAAAACATTTTTTTTTATATAAATTAGAAGCAGGACAAGCGATTTCATCACCTCTACTCTTTTAATCAAGGATCATTCCTATGGCTTTTAATAAATCAGACTGGTTCACCAGTGTTTCTACTGCATGTTTTTCTTCTCATGTACAACTTGGTATAATATAGGATATATGATCAGAAACCTCATTGAAAAGTTCTGAAGAACACAGTGTCCCCTTCTTCCACTCATGGTGAATCTTACATATTGTGGGAATAAATTGCACAATAGTTTTGATGTGTTTCAGCCGATCCCTACTTCACAGAGATCCTATGAACAAAAATTTCGATCACAAACCACAAGTGTCTCTCTACTCTCCTCTCTGTTTGGATCTCTTTGTTTGGCTCCTAATGAAGGTCCAGCACTTGTACCAGCCTATTAGTAACCAAACACTTCACTGGCAATCCCTCACTTTATATATATATATATATAAACAAAACATCCAGACAATCCCCCTGATACAGGTTGGAATTGATTCCACTCAAAGACAATCTCCTCAAATGTTCCAAAATCTACTGCTCATCCAAATCTATTCCACTGTAAGACAATCTCATATGTTCCAAAAACTACTGCTCCCATGGAATCACTCTGAATACCAATCAATCTTGACTCCTGGTAATACTTGAGCTCTATCTGCTATTTGTCACACTGATTTAGGAGCACTCAAGTAACATATATTGCGAGTCAAGAACATTTAGACATACATGCTTGGACAGAGAAAACTATGGTAAGTGGAATTTCAATCTCTTTGGCAACCACCAGCAGTAAACATATATAGAAATGATGACAATTGAAATAATCAAGAATCTAGTTACCTGAAAAAAATCAGTTGTCAGGCACAGAAATTCAGAATCAAAGATCTATCTTGATTAGAGCTAATAGAAGAAAGCATAAAGATAGCATCACACTATGTGCACGTCAAACAAAGATGGCAAAAGAATACCCTTACATCAAGAACACTGATCTGTGACTATTGGTTGTAGATAGGGTTCCTCATTCTTGGTGGGTATCATGGTAAAAAATTTGTAACTATTAGACTAATTTGAAAGGTATCAAGCTTTATGATATTTTTCCTTGGCAAGTGATTGGAAAAGTAGAGGATAAGCTTTAGCATCACTGTAAGGTTGCTACTTTTCCATAAATAGTAAGCTAATCAGTTCAGCGCCCGGAATATTATCAAGTAATACAGGCCAAAGTGTTTAAAAAAATCATCAAAAAAATCACAAAGCTTCTAAATTTGGCTTCTTGCTTAATGTGGAACGCAAATATCTACAAGCAGGAAAAGATCAAATCATATAAAGACTCTTCTTTCACATGTTTAACACAGACCATATACAACCAGAGGAAACTCAGATCTCTTTACAATCATTAGGTGTCAACACTTCAATGCCAATCTTCAGATTCCTCAGTATTAACTATTATTGAGTATACTATTAAAACTATAGTGAATTAGATTCTAAAGATAGATAAAACTTGACCTAAAACATTCATGAAATAAGAAGGAATATAGTTGCCATTGTCTTTTCAAACCTAAGTGACAAAATGACAACAAACATTATGGAACTAATGAGCTTAAAATTTTAAAGCTTCAATGTAAACCAGGGCTCCAACTAATTCTTTGAAATTCAATAATCTTAAGTTCACTGTACCGGTCCAGACCGGCATACCGAGTTCAGCTTGGTACGGTATATGCCAGTACCGAGTGGTACGCATAGGCATACCGCTCGGTATATATATAATCTAATATAATATAATATTATATAAAAAATTAAAAATAAAACAAAAGGGCGGCGTTGCCTCGTTCCTTCTCCCCACGCGGGGAGACGTTTCTTCTCTTCACGGGCAAAGAAATCACCTGTGAGCGACAGATTACGTGGGCGAAGAGCAATGCCGGACCCCAGGTTTTTCTTCTCCCTCCCTTGGCTGATACCGTTGGAAATCAGCCGCCAAGGTCGAAATCAATCATTACCACCCAATAGCAGCTGGCGATGGTCGAAATCGACCGTTATTGGTTGATTTCGGGTGGTAGCGGGGCGAAAACAACCCAAATCGGTGGTACCGCTCGATAGCGGGTGATCCACATACCAATCAGCTGAAGGATCAATACGTACTGCCCGGTACGGGCGGCACCGTCAGCATTGCATTCCTTGATCTTAAGACATACAGTAAATTTCAAGTGTAGAGTATCCCACATTTGATTTCCCACATCTTTTGTAATCTCTAGTTAGAGTTCAAAAATGACAAATACAGAATCCTGGATCTTGGACATCTTTAACAGGAGAGTTGAGGTTCCACATGTAGCTGTAGCCTAGATCGATTTGCTTGGGTTGAACAAAAGCACAGCCCGATATATGTAAAGCTCACATCCATGATCAGAAAATGAACTCATCCTGAGATTCCTTTAAATCTAGCCAATCGAACCTAAATTGAAGACAGACAGCTTGGTCTGAGTTGGATCAGGTTATTTGAGGGCAGAGCAAATTGAAGTATCCCTTCCAAGTTACAAAGTTAATTGTGTGGCATCCTCTTTCTCATGTCACCTCATCCCTCTGCCAGCATGTGCCAAAAAAGTTGAGCCTTTTTCATTATGCCATAATTCTGACTTGTGTTGCCAAGTTTTAAAAGGCAAGTATTTTTTTATTGTATCATGGTTAGCATCAGATAGCAGATAAAATGATGACACATTGATGACATCCAATTCAGTGAAGATGAAAAAGTTTTCTAGGAAACATTCCATCCAATGACAATTGTTTCTGTTAAAAGGCATGTTTCTCTTACCTGATTGGAACTGTCTTTCATAGAAGAAATGTTACAATGAATTTTTGCAAGCATGTATACGTTCAATTCAAAACAATCAAACTCAAGGTACAGCACAGCACAACTTAGGATAACATTGTGTTTAGTTTAGTGATTTAAAAAGCGCCAAATGCCAAAAGGCGTCAAGGCCTTAAAATGCCCAAGGTGTTAGGAGCTCGCCCGAGCGAAACGAGATGCTCTGAAATATTAAAATATAAAAAATATATAATACAATTGATAAATATGATTATATAAATAAAAATACGACATTAAAATAAAAAGAACTAAAGCGCCAAGTCACATTATCTATCTTATACTAACAAAAATGTCAAAAGACTCAAAACAATAAAGTTTTACATCAACTCAACTAAGGATCGTCGTTTCGCTTTGTACCGTCTGGTACGGGCGGTGTATACCAGTCCGACAGTTGAGTGATACGCAGACCGTCCGCTACCGGGCGGTACCACCAAAATCGACCTTCGGCGATTGATTTCGACCATCGACGATCGATTGAGGGAGAAAAAGGGAAGAAGAGGAGAAGAAGAAATAAGAAGAGAAGAAAGAAGAGGATACATACCTTCTTTCCCCGTGTCATCCTTGCCCGTAGGCGATTCTTCTCCCGCACGAGGAGACGGAACGTCTCCCCGCACGGGGAGCAAGATCGAGGCGACATTGCCGTATTTAATATTATATTATAAATATTAGAATATATTTTAATGTATCGAGCAATACGTACTGTGTGTACCACCTGGTACCGTGTACCATACCGTACCGAGATAATCTCGATACGCTGGTACGGACCGGTATGACAAATCTTGAAATCAACATCGACATTCTCAAACATATAAACTTTTTCTTCCTCTCGTCCATCTTCATCAAAATAAGTGATCTCCTCTTCAAGAATGGCAGGAGATGAACTCGAGGCTTTTGAACTTATTTTTACCTTCGTCATCTGTCTTGTATATGTCTGTAATTCTCCAACACTTGAGACTCTTGTCACATCTTCCCATGTCAAGCTATCATCTTCATATACAAGTTCATATTCAACATCTTGAAAGTTCTCACTCATTTCCCCCACCAGCCACTTATTTGAATCGTCAATGTCTTGTAATGAGATTAGATCAATGTTATTTTGCAAATTAGCCTTTAGTGTACCTGGTCATATTTCACATAACTGTTGTTTCCTAGATATACTATAAGAATAATCCAATAGATGACTCTTGACAAGCCTTCAATGCATGATTATACTTTATAGAAACCAGATCATGTAATCGTTGATGCTTAAACCAATTTCTCTCTTTGTGTGAATCTGTCATGCCATATAATTTAAAAATATAATCATACATCTATCTAAAAAAGAATGGATTAACTAAAATAAAACTTTTCTGTGGAGTGTTTCACACACAACTCGCAACACTATAATTTAAACTAAGAATTTTGATAGTCAATTGCTGTAAGTTAGGAGTGAATTTCCAAATAGACTCCACCATTCAGTTGCAAAATTTGCTTTATTATTAACAATAACATACTATATAAAATTAATTATATAAATTTATAAATACCTAGAAATGTAGTTATCTTAAATCGAACTACCATTGAAATTTCAAAAAGACCATCAACATTCTTATATAAAGATAATTCATGTATGATCTTATCTTGCACCTTAAGGCTTGGAACCAATCTTGTAATGCATTTACATAACCCATTTACAACTTATGCAACAAACCCAATGGAGGTGTTTGTATAAAAAAATTTGGGGTTCAAATAATATACTATCACACAAGGTTTTACTTATCGATCCGTACCGATGTACCGACATATTGTCGGTACCGATACCGAGCGATACACACATTGCATACTGCCCGGTATATCAAAATATATTATATAAAATCATATTAAATATTAAATATATTAAAAAAAAAAAGGGCGATGTCGCCTCGATCTCTCCCCTCGAGGGAGAAAAATAGCGAGCGAGGGCGGCGACAGCTCACGAGCGACTCGCGGGCGAGGACGGCATAAGGTATTCTTTCTTCTTCTCCTCTTCTTTCTTCTTTTTCTCTTCTTCTTCTTCTTCTTCCCTTTTTCTCCCTTAATCGACTGCCGACGACCGAAATCGACCATCGACGATCGATTTTGGCGGTACCGCCCGGTAGCGAACGGTCCGTATACCGGTAACCTAGCGAATTGGTACATACTGCCCATACCAGAAGGTATAGATCGGTATGGAAAACCTTGCTATCACATATAATAGATGATGAAGTTGATAATCCCTTTTTTTGTTAATTATTGTAAATATTTTTTTATACTTTTCTTCATTTCCATCAAAAGATTTTTGAATCGTCTTCTTTGCTTTATTTATAGTCTCATAAATATATCCTATTACAGGTTTCTTCTTATTATCTATCAACCGAAGGACTCAAACAAGAGGGCTCGTTACCTTTAATGTATAAATTATAAGATTCCAAAAGGATGATATTAAGATGAGATCACCAGCCCTTTTGCCTTTCACTTCTTTTACCCATTTGCTTGTTACCAATTTCTCCAAGGTAAATATATTTCTCAAGTTATGTTTTTGACGATGCATGCTCTGTAATGTCAAAGAGTAGCAAATCAAGTGACATCATATCTCACCAAATCCTTGTTGCCTGTGAATTCTCTCAGCATATTCAAAGCCTCAATATGATTATAAAAAAATCAAACGACAAATATTGCCCTTTCTAAGGTCTTCTTGATGTTAGGAATCTTTCTAATATTCTCTAACATTAAATCAATGCAATATGCTGAACATGGAGTTTAATATAAGTGGTCTTTTTGCTTTAAGTAATTTACCTAAGACAAGGGAAAATAAAATTGATAAGACTTAGGAATCACATAGTACTTCAATTCAAATTGGAGATATAAAGTAATTCAACGATTAAAAAATTCAAAAGACAAATCTTACCAGCTAACAAGGAGATTTTCAATAATGAAACTTGCAACTCATAATAAGGAGATTTTAATCCCCCACCATATCTTCCAATAGCTTCGATCATCTCTTTAAAACTGTCTAAATGACAAGTGCTAAAAGGACGACCAACCTGATAGAAGAAGCAAACAATGTTATGAATTATTCTTCCCCTTGTTTCCTAATCACAGGTATCACTTATATTTGTTTGTCTAAATTTTGCTCCTACTTACCCTTTTTATTTCTATGATCCTTGATACATATATAAGTCTCGCAATCCCTTTTTACTCTTCTTAACAACCATGACTTCTTTTCCTTTTCACCATATTCTCTTTTCCCACTTGAATTAACACTTTTTGAATAAAATTCTTCTTTATCATCTCTAATATCTTCAACTATATCCTCGGGTAAAATCCCATAAAATTCATTTCTTTGCATCTTTTTTCAGTCATATAAGCCAGCAACTCTTCTTTTACATCAAGTGGAAACTTCTTGCATGCTGATGCATTCTTGAAATTCCCTACTTGATGCTGCTTTGCACAGAAAATATCACCTCTAGTAGTCTTATCACAAAAGATGAAAATAACTACATTAGGATCTTTAGGATCCTTTAGATAATTATATTCCAAGCAAGATCTTTTTTAAATTTTTTAATGAATCTTTTGAATTACTTGCCATTAATCATGAAAACCTAATAATAGTTCCAAATAAATAGAGATTAAAGTGTTAAAATCTAAATAGAGACTATTATATGATAACAATAGTTAACAATCAAGTGTTAACAGTAGATTATTTAATGTTAATAATAGTTAGAGAGAGAGAAAAGAGTCACCCATAGTGAAAGTGGGGAAGGAGAGGTCAGCAATGACGGAGGAACTTTTGGATAACGATGACGATGAAGGAAGCTGCGAACGACAATAGCAACGGCGAAGGAAGCTTCATATGATAGCAGTAGTTGCAGCGGAAGCTACGGACGACGACGTCATGGGCAGAAGAAGCTTCAGAGGTGTCCATCGATGGCGGAGGAAGCGCGGGCACGGGGGCGCGAGAGGATGAGTTTTGCACATATAGTGCACAAGGGACTGATGCGTAAGTATAAAGAACCCTTCCCAATTATCAGTAGGATAGGCAATGTCTAATATAAGTTGCAGTTGCGAATGTGGCTCAAAATTCACAATGTCTTCCACGCGAACAATTTAAAAGCCTATCACTCATATTCGCAAGATGCATCCAGAAGTGTTCCAACTCGGCTACCCCCCCCCCCACCAGAGCTTCCTATGAAAAGCAAGTTAAAGTCATTTTAGCAGATTGCAAGACAAAGCTACCCAACGAAACAGAGCATATCGAGTACTTAGTAAAGTGGCAAAAACTTCCCCGAACAAAAGCTAGTTTAAAGCCTAAAGATGCCCTGTGACATGAAGAAACAATCATCAAAGCCTACCAGTAAGCGTTGACGAGGGCATCGATAGTTTAAGTAGGGGAGACTGTCACGGACGATCGTTGCACACCTGTAACAACTTCATCAACAGACCGTTCGTCGCTTTTGTTTGCTTACACACAAGGTTTAACTTATCAGTGTACCGACATATTGTCGATACCGATACGGTACTGGTACCAAGCAATATGCACAGTGCATACCACCTGGTATTAAAATATAATATAATAATTTTATAATACATTATTATATAATATAATATTAAAATATTTAAAAAAAAGAAAAGGGTGCCATCGCCGATCTTTCTCCTCGCTACAAAAAAGCGATCAATGCGGTGATGCAAGGCAATGACTAGCAGCGATGTATTCTTTCTTCTCTTCTTTTTCTCTTCTTTCCTTTTTCTTCCTCAATCGATCGTCGACGGACGATTTCTCTCTCAATCAACCATTAACAGTTGATTTCTTCTTCAATCGACAGCCCGATGACCGAAATCGACCGTCGATGGTCGATTTTTGGCGGAACCACCCGGTAATCTGATGGACCGGTATGTACCGCTCGTACCGGGCAGTATAGGTCGAAATTGCAAACCTTGCTTATACATATGTTTGGCAGCGTGTTTCGCCTTGTTTTTGTGTATTATTGCTTAAAAACTATGAGCAAGAAAAGTTTGCAAGGCTGTAGAGTGATCGCTCACTAGAATAGACAACGTACCCCAGAATGGCCCAATTTTCGCATGTCATGGCGTGTCTTTTACAGGCCACGGTGCCAAGCAAAATGTTAGCCAATTCAACACCTCAAAACCACTCGAGTGACATAGGGCTAGATATTGGTGGTTGATTGGATTCACAAATTCGCACATTAAGCCTACAGGAACTTGCCAACATGCTCGACACCCAGAAAGTAGTCGTTTTGCTGAGTTACCACTCTTCGTTTGCCTTCTAAAGTCCTTGTTTTCTCCTTCCTCTCTTTCTCTCTTGCATACTAAATGTTTGCTGAATTGCTTGTAAAGCTATCCTCTTTACGAGACATCAAGACTTGTTTGTCGCTCATTTTCGGAACTAATCAATTTGCTCTTTTGCTTGTAAAGCTATCCGCTTTACGAGACATCAAAATTTGTTTGTCGCTCGTTTTCAAAACTAATCAATTTGCTCTTTTACAGATCCTTTGGGACTTGTGTGAGGTTACAACTAGGCTGACCCTTTATGGAAACGCAAGGGTATCTCACGACTTAGGCAATTCTAGTTAATTCTGTGATAATATGGAAGGTCTAACCAAAAACAAAATTGAGATACCTTAATTAGCTATTAGAAAATACATAAGTTATCTGAGATCTGACCATGTCTCAAGCACACATCAATCATACTTAATTACATAACAGTTACATCCATAAAACAAGGAGCGGGATGATAAACCTCCTAATATCACTTAAACATCAAAAAAGCAATATGAAGAATCATCCAAATAAATCGTATTGATCCTAGATTGTGCAGTACAAATGTGATCAAGGACGGCTTCCCAAAGTAGATGTTCGACACCATAAATGAATCCAGCAATGTAACAATGTGTACTTCACCCAAATACGAAAACAACCACCAAAAAAATCTTTGGAGGGGAAGAAAGTTCTACCTTCTGCTTCTTCAGCCTCTCATTCTCTTCTTCTAGGCGAGAAACCTTGTTTTCCAGCTCATTAGTGTATGCCTAACATAACAAAAAAAATAAGTTCAGAAGACAATCCTTGCCAGCAAAGTTAAAAGCTTTTCTCAGCTTATAGTAGAATTAGAAAAATCAATAAGAGTAAAGCAAAGCAAGTTTGTTGGAGTAATTAGTAGCACAACACCTGCTTTCTAGCTCTTGACCGTGCAGCAGACTCCCGGTTCTTGATCATCCTTTTCTGTCTCCTCTCAGCTAACTTTTCTGCCACGTCCTCAGAACCTCCACGTTTTCTACCAGGTGTCTGAGGATCAGAAAATGCACCCATTGTCGGTGATGATATATTTATCTGGCCCTCAGGGAAAACAGCCTCAAACATAGGCCCAGTGCCAGCACCCAACGGCTGTGGAAGTGGACGACTTGGCATATAAGCCCCCATCAGGCTTTGTTGCCCATGTATCTGTTGATCCATAGTAGCCGTCTGCTGAAATTGCCGCAACCAACTCGTCCCTCGTGTAAAATCCTGTGTGCCAGATATCAAATCAGCATTTCCTACAGGATCCACATTCCCAATCAGATCATTCCCATCTTTTGCAATGCCCTCGGCAACCACCCCAGCCTTCACGAGAAAGTCTTCTAGTGTCATCTCACCAAGCGTCGTCTGCCTTTCATGATCCAATCTCTGTAACTCTTCACCTTTCTTTTTCCCCTGTTGAATGTCCCTCCATACTTCATCCACTGTCTTTTTGCTGAGTTCTTGTGGCATGGTAATGCTTCCCTGACGATGGAGACCAGAGCTGGAGGCATACTGATCTAACGGAATGTCAAGGTCCACACCTGGTAACTGGTTGGCCTCAGCTGCAAACACAGTCTTGAGGAGGTCATCAAGGTTCATGCTGTGTAGGGGCTCTCCTAAGTGATTCTGAACTTCATTGAGGGTCATATTATAGAGTGACCCTTGCCTGGACAAGCCCTGAGTCTGAGAATGCTGGCCATCACTGCCGCCACCTCCACCCTGAGATGCCATTGTCAGCATGTCCATCCACCAACTTCTCCACACAAATACATCAGTGGTCAAAGCCTCCAGCTCAAACACCACATGTAGAGCTCCTGGCGGGAAAAGGAACAAACCCTAGAATCCCCCAAAAATTCTACAGCTTCCTACTAGTACATCTTTCTCGGCAAATATACCGCAAGTGTCTCCTAGCTATCCAAGTCGCAATCTGCTAATCCAAAGACGACAAAGATTAGACCAAAGCCCTCTGAAGGCGTTCATATTTCTGACAAAGCCAACCTGAGGACACTCTCGAGAAGAGATTCTCCCCCAACAAATATATCTTTCATCAATTTCAACGCCCAAAAGAACACAAAAAGGCAAATTTCTTACATGCAAACAGTCCCTTGTGTGAAAATTTCATTTTCAACAGCTGAGATCCTAAACCTCTAAGCCAAAAAGAAAAGCCAAATGCTAGGGTGCTTTTTAACTCTCAGCACCTTCGAAATGAGCATAAACAAATAACAAATTAAATAAAAATGAAACCCCAAAGTGCCTCAGAAAGATAAACACAGATGAAAAAGAACTAGATATCTGCTGTGAAAGCAACCCCCCAAAGGCACAGGAATACAGAGCATCTGCTATGTCAAAAACTCGCACAAAACACATCTAACAAAAAAATCGTCTTCATTAGGGAAGGACGTGAGCTGGGCCTTCCCAAAATTGACCAAAAACCTTCCTTTGTAACCCTTCAATTAGATCCCTTCGTTTTCCCCCAAATTTCAACGACGAAAAGAAAATCACAAGTAAAAGAAGAGCCCGCTCTACTACACTCACCGTCATCAGTTGATCAGATCCGTTGCATCCATCAATTGTGCGTCGCCAATGTTTGCATCGAATCAGGAATCGAGGGGGAGGGAAGCGTTGCAGTGGGGAGAGCGACGCCGGGCGCTCCCAGAAAGCGACCACCCAATTAAAAGAAAACCTACGCAATTTGAGCCGGCAAACAGGTAGTTTATATATATACATATATATATTATATACGCACGGACAAAGGGGAGAGAGGAGAGAGCTATTGGCTAACCACGAGTGGGACCCGCTTGGCTTGGACTCTGGCGTCGCCAAAATTTTGTTTACCCGTGTGGGGAATTACGTCGTGGGTACCACCAGGCTCGTGACTCGAATAATCAAATGAGGTTGCACCTCGCGTGGGCCCCGCAGTATTATCTAATCACAGAACAGGTAGGTGTGAAGATAAGAGACAACGTTGCTGGCTACAATAAACAACTGCAACGAGAAATGGGAAGTGTCGATGTCACAAAATGGTCGTAAAGATGAGCTGAGGAGAGAAATTAAGTAGTAGTAGTAGTAGTAGTAGTTCAGCCGATGCACATCATATCAGTCAATATATAAATAAATCAAATTAATTTACCTGACTCGTCTTAAATTGAGATTTGATTTTGTTTTAACTTAATAAATATGACCTCACATGACAACAACTCAGTTCATTAAGCCATTTCTCATTGACGCATTATAATGTTCTAGCTCCGCTCAAGTACAAAAATAAAATAAAAAATTGCACTAGTATTAAGTCAAATATATGATATATTAAGATAATATTTTTCATTTAATTTGATTTGAGAAATAATCTTTTTCTCTTAATGGTATTCTTGATTGATGGATTTTCATCTTTGCAAATACAAATCTTTAGTCAAGATTCTTAAGCATTAATAAAAAAAATAATCTGATTTTTCTATCTTTCTGTATTTTTTTTTTATAGATGTTAATATATGACAATTTATTACATATGCGAAATATCACTAAACTAATTAAATTTATTTAAATAAAAGATAAACTAATTCATTCCTCGTCCTACAAAACTCACCTAGAGTTTATATAATTAAGACATGAATCGACCTTAATAACAAAACATCTTAGTCAAATCAAAATCTTTTGAGATGAGCAATAAATAATAGATTCTCTTTATATATAGAGAGGAATCACAGAGAGAGGAAAAACAAAAGATAAATACAATAGAACCTAGATAATTATTAGACTCATTCTAGCTCAAGCAACAAACTTTCAGGATGCAAAAGTTTTGTATCTTCTCATGTTTTATATGTAGATGACGGGATCATACCATCGAAAACATAAGCATGACCTCACATCACTCACACACAAGGTGAGAGTAGAACTCGATTCATTCATCTATTTTTCATTGACGTATTACAATGTTCTTGTTTCTTTTTTATAGGCACAAGTATAAGAATTAAAAAAAATTACAGAAATAAAGAATATTACGATCCTATCAAGTCAAATATATGGTGTACTCTTTCATTTGAAGAAGATAATATTTTTTATTTGATTTAATTTGAGAATTAATCTTTCTCTCTTGACTGATGGATTTTATAGCCTTTGCAAAGATGAACTTTTTACTCAAGATTCATGATCATCAATTAAAAATAATCTTTTATCTTTTCTACATTTATTTTTTTTCTCTTAACATATAACAATTTATTACATATTTAAAATTTCACTAAATTAATTAACAATTTTATTTAAATAAAAGATAAAATAATAGATTTTACATCACTCTAATTATTAACTCCTAATTGTTCAACGCCTTTACCCCATTGCACAATTGCCACCTATATTCAAAACTGGTTGTCTTATACTTCTTTTTTTTTATGGATAGATATATTATGTATAAGGGGGATTTTATGAGATGTATTAAATACTTCGTATATTAAGTCAACTTCTTATTTCGATAATAAGATTTGACCATCAACCTTGTTTTATATATCTTCACATTTTTATCTATTCAGATCTTCTTCTTGAAGATCCACTTTCAACCGATGGGTACGATATCCTCAGGTGCATCCATAAGGTTCTAAAGCTTATTTAGGTACATAGAATCCATTTAAGAGTTCATGACTTCTTACCACATCCCGGAGTCTATACTCATAATAGCTTCCTCATAGGTCTAAGAATCTATATCCTGAGTATCCTCTCCACTAATATATCTCACATATTTTTCAAGTGAATGAGATACTCTATCATACCCATACAAAGTTAGAACTTGTGTGCTAGGTATCTGAACAGACTCAGTCTCTAGAATAATGCTTCAGCTAGGTTCTCCAATCTTGCTCAAATCTATCACACTCTCACTATTTTCACTAAGATGTGTTTCTTCTCAAGAAACTCAACCCTCTTTGCAACAAAGACCTTATGGTCCTTAGGATAATAGAAATAGTACCCCCAAGTTTTATTGGGGTATCCTATGAACTTGCATCGTTCCATCCTTGATTTCAAATTATCGAGGTTGTGTCTTTTAACATGGGTAAGGCATCCTCAACTCTTAACAACCTTAAGATCAGGTTTTTTCCCTTCCCATATCTAATATGGTATAGACACTGCCAACCTAGATGGAATTCTGTTCAGAAGATAAGTTACGGTCTCTAGGGCATAACCCCAAAATAAGATGAGTAGGTCAACAAAACTCTTTATGAATCACACCATGTCTAACAACATGCAATTCCTCATTTCTGAGACACCATTGAGCTAAGGTATATAAGGAGGCGTCCATTAGGATAGAATCTCATAGTCTCTAAAGAAATAGGTGAACTTTGTACTCAAATACTCCCCTTGTTCATCTTATCTCATTTCCACTTGGATGCACTTTCATTCATAACATATGGAGCTATATCTAGCATAAATAAATCATTATGCAATATTCCTCTAGTGATCTTATCATCTAAAATCAATGAACATCTATTACTCTAAAAAACTAGTTTATATCCACTAATTATCAAACATGAAATGTGTTAGTTACAAGTGTCATGCAAGCTAATTACGTGAGTGATGGCACGTGTGACACGTTGAGTGATCTTTTTACTTATGATTATTATTGGCATATTGTCACATTATATTATTTATTGCATGTATATATTATGATGTCCTTGGTTATGTGTAATAAGAATTGGATCATGATGAGATCACAATAATAAAACTGATTCACTTTTAAACATATATCCTAAATAATCTCGGTCATAGGTTACTCGAGAGGAACATCGAAATAACTAGATAGATCAGTGTACTATATACCCGCCCATATGAAGGAGGCGATTGGTCTCATAGCCACTTGTGCGTAGACACTTAATGATATAATACATGTGGTCATTGGCGAATGAGTTTACTTATTGATCCACTTATAGAATGCTTTATGATTAATAATACATAATATCATACAACGATTCTATAGTCTGGTAGGATCAATTGGCACTAAGAAGGGGGGGGGGGGGGGGTTAATTAGTGCAAACTAAAATTTTTCTTTCTAAAGCAAAAGATTTTTGAATAAGATATAATAGGAAATCTAAAGCTTTTTATTTTTTAATAAAACAAGTAAGTGATTAAAAGTAAGAAGCTGGAAAGATAATCATGTTTGAGGAAACAAACTTATCGTCTTGCTTTAAAGGAGTTTAGTTAAGTTGGAAGCATCAATTCAACAATATTAAAGCAATGCAAGTATGAAACACTTATAATTTTATAGTGGTTCAGCGCCAATGGCCTATGTCCACTTCCAAGTCCTCCTTCTTGAGGCACACTAGCATCTACTACCAATCTTCTTTGGGTGAAGATCAAACCCTTACACTTGAGCTTACAAGGGAGACTAGATTTACAATTCTAAGCTCTCTCCCTTACCTCTTTTTTTTTCTTACAATTCTCACACAATATTTTCTCAAAATATAATCCCCCAAAAGTGTTGTCCTGAATGTAAGAAAACTTAGGATATTTATAGGCCCTAAATTGACTTCAAAACTGGAGCCAAAATCCAACTCACCCTGAAAATTTGGGTATAGGTGCTTTATCTGCCATCCCAAGCAGTTTACTCAATAGTTGGCTATCGCCCAAATTCTGTGGTATGGGCGGTTCACCCGCCACTTGGGCAGTTTACCCGCCGAAAGCTGTTGCCCATCGCTTGGATTCTATGGTACGGGCCGTCCAACCACCACCCACTGGCGGTTTACCTATCAAAATTTTTGTAAAAGTAGTTTCCTCCCCTTTTCGAATTCTGGCTTGACTTTTACATTGACTAGCTCTTTGGTCAACTGATTGAGCTCAACCAAACCTAGTAGTGGATCTAGTTGCCTCATTGAGTTGATTTGGATTCCTTTCAAATCCAACTCAATTAGGACTCTAACTTCTAACTATAACTCAATGATTATAATACTTAATGATCAATTAAGTCTAATTAAGACCTAACTCCTGCATACTCTAGTAACCTCCGGTAATCTTGCGGCAAGTCCTCTGGTCTTCTTTCTGGTGATCTCCCTTCGTGTTCCCAGCGAGCTTCCTGATTCCTTCGACGAATTTCCTAGTGAACTTCCGATGAGATCCCACCGCATCGTCCGAACTCGACCCGATGCCTAGGCTTTATCTTGGCCCATTATCTAGTTATAACTTTATTGATCCTACCATAGTTAAACATGTACGATGCTAATTATGACTTAATTATATATAATCATAATTACCAAAATATCCATTACAAGATCATCCTGACTCCCAACAAGCTTTTCGGCTACCCTCAACAATCTTCCGGTGAGTCTCGATCTTCTTTTGGTGAACTCCCTTGCGCCATCTTGGCAAACTCTCGATACCCTCAGCGAGCTTCCGATATACTCTTAGTGAGTTCTCAAACGCATCGACTCGATGCATAGACTTAACCTTGGCCAACCTTGATTGTAATAATCCTTCTATCATTATTAATCCTGCATCAATCAACTCTAATAATCCTGTAAGATCAATAATCCATTAATTGATTTCATCATCAAAATTTGAGATTAAACAATCTCCCCCTTTTGATGATGATAATCAATTGATTACAGGAGTTAATCCTAACTCTCCCTAAAACCATACTACTTAAATTTAAGAGAAGCACATACTCTTAAATTCAATTTATCAACATTCTATGCAAATTTTAACATAAATTTACATCCAATCATCAAATCATAAATTGTAAAATATCCAAGTTATATCATTAAGTGTTATCAATGAATATTTTTCAATGTCATGTGTTATCAATATATATTTTTCCCCCCTTGTCATCAACAAAAAGGTGAAATATAGAACTAATAATTTCAAAAACACATAATAACATTACTCTCCCTTAGTATATAGATTAATATAGAAGACTTAAATTTAAGAGAGTTACATCCTCTTGAATTCAAATAAATCAAAGCAATAAGTATTTTGAGCATATAACTTTTCAATTAAAACTTTTCAACTTATCAAAAATTTTCAAGGATTGTTATGAATTTAAAAATATTTGAGAATTTTTCTTCAAATCATTAAGTATAGAAAATTTTTAAATCAATAAGTATAGAAAATTTTCAAGTAATAGAGTATAGAAGATTTTCAAGTCATTGAGCATAAAAAAATTTCAAGTCATAGAAAATCTTAAGTCATAGTGCATAGAAAATTTTAAGTCATAGTGTATAGAAGATTTTTAAGTTATTGAGCATAGAAAATTTTCAAGTCATTAAGCATACCTTTCTTAATAAAATTAATATATTATAAAATTAATCTCTAGTCATCAACCATACCTTTTATAATTAATAAGGAGAGAAACAGGGGAGGTGTTGTTAAATCATTTCATCATGAGAAGAGCTCTTAATAAAATTTAAAAGTAATATTAAGATGAGCTCAAAAGTTCAAGAGATTTAAAGACTACTTATGTATTTTAAATATAGTAAAAGTCATCTCTTGATATATAAAATCATCTCTTGTAAATTTCAAATATGGCACATCTTCATGCATTTTTTTAAAATAATAAGATACCAAATCATGGAGAAAGTTTTCAAAAGTGTAATCACAAAAAGATTAATCTCATGAAATCTAAATTAGTAATTTATATATTTTAATGATTTAGCATTTCTAGGTCTCAACCTCAATCTTGTAGATATATAAAATTCGAATATAAGCTCATTTTTCTCATGTAAATTTTAAAAAAATATAATAAATAAATCTAGTAAGTTCTTTCTTCTCTTTTGGGAAGTGAAAGCTAGTAAATTTTTTATTCCTTTGCATTGTTAAAGGTTACAATTTTATAAGTGTAAAACTTTTCATATTTCACCATTTTTCAATATCATCACATGAAATATATCATGAAAGATTAACATAGTGATGAGATGCATAATTTATAAAGGTAAATTATGAATATCAAGAGACAAATTTATATGAAAAATAATTAAAATAAAATCTCTTGATTTATCTATAAGAAATCTTAAGTTGTCAAGTTCATGATTTGTATAAAAACCACCTTTTAAATAATACAAAAACACATAACAAAATATTTTGATTCATAAAAGAATTCAAGTTATAATTCTAAGAAATCAAAATCATGATATCATTTAATTTAAAAATCATCAAAATCACTTTCAAGAGATTCAAAATATAATTAATAGACTTATTAGTCTCTTAAAATGCTAGTGATTTCATTTCTCTACTTTATGTGAATAAGAAGGTAGAATCAAGATAGAGAAATGAAAAATATCATATCACAAAAATATTCAATTTTAAAGATGTAAATTTTATAAATGTGAATTTCAAAATTAAGCTAAAAATTCAAGATATTCAAGGTGATTCAAAAGTTTAAGAGCTACTCATGTATTTAAAATCATCTCATGTAATTTGGATAGATAAAAAGCATAAAAAATTTCATAAGAAAGCATGATGGTAGATTAAGCTCAAATTGTAAATCAAGTATTTTGTATGCATTTAGAAAGTTCTAATTTTCTTCTAAGCACTTGTTCATCATTCAATGTTTGCTTCTAATCATATTAAAAATTTTATCTCCTACTTTTTTTTATTGTCAAGAGAGAAATATGATTGTATAATTTATTTTCATCCATGTTCAATTTATGTTAAAAAGTAGAAGAGATATCATGTCATTAAAAATTCAAATCTAAAAGATATGATTTTGTTTAATAAGTTTCTTTCTCCATTTTGTAAATAATACAAATGAGTCTTAGGGGATAATCTTAATTTATCCAAGATAAATTTTTTTAATAGAAAAGAAGAATGATCTTGATAAAAATTTTAATTATTATTGTTAAGATCATAAATCTCCTTTTAAAGAAAATCATAGAGATCAATAATGTGATTCCCATGACATATAAGTCAAGTCAAGAAATTAAGAAAATATTAATAATAATACAAATCTCATTTAATTTTCAAATTATCATAAATTTAAGAAATATTAATTTTGGTGATAAGTTATACTAAAAAGAAAGTTATAAGTAATCATGTCATAAAGAATATTATTATCAAATCATAAATGCCAAGAACATAATTTATTTTGATATATTTCTTCCTAGATGAAATTTCAAAGCTTTTGAAATCTTAGGGGACAAGTAAGAAGGATCTTGATTCATATAGAAATATCAAGTTATAAATATGAAAAGTCAAGATCATAATGAAAGGAATCTTAGTTAATAAAAAGATCTCAAATTATAATTTTTAAGATTTCAAGATCATGATTTAAGTTATCAAATAGTCAAAAGCAACATATGTTGGATAGATTCAAACATATCCATTCTTTAAAACAAAATCATTTGAAAACATATCCAAATCATAATAAACAATCACTTTTTGAAAAATTTAAATAAAGTCATGATAGATTGTTTTCCAAAAAAAATAGATAAAAGTTTTCTAATTTATTTTTGTAGTTAAAGAGACTCAATAATAGTATTATTTTATTTCTTGTTGAATGATTCGTAGGATAAAAATATTCTTTCAAGAAGAATTATCCTTCTTTTGAAATTTATTTTAAGAATACAATGACATTTAAGATTAATTATCCTCCTTTAAGTTGTTTCATATGATTTCTTTCTCTCCCTTTTCTATATTGTTCTATGCTAAAATTCTATCATTCAAATCAATCATAGCATTTCAATCAATGTAATATTTAAATTAATCATTCCATAGACTTTGTCAATATTTGAACCATTTAACAATAGTTTTTATATTTAAACCAATTTTTTAATTATCATCAAAATCTCATTTACGTAAATTTCAACATGAGTAATTTTTTATTAATAATAACTTGGGTTCTTTTAGTTCTAGTCTTAGCATACTCTAACTATGCATCATCAAGATTAATTATATAATGATGAACTATTTTTAATAAAAAGATTTGTTATAATAGAAATAAGGATCATTAAGCTTCAAACATCTTAATTTAAATTAATTATTTTTGTTATTGTTACATAGGCTAGTGATCTTTGTAAAAGTATTAGATCTCAAGTCTTGAGCATCTACTTTCAAAATATTATTTAGTGCTCCTAACCTTATTAGGAAACAACTTTATATTATGGGAGGTTTTGATTTAGGTACCCATTTAACAGTGGGTCCTTCATGACATGTTCTTCCCATTTTCTCTAATGACTTAAGATTGTTTATGGTTCCTTTAGGAAACCAAAATAATTTATGTGGACTATAATTTCTAAATAAAGATTTGTAGGTATTATGTCCCAATTTTTTATAATAATTATATTTACTCTTGGTGGTACATTTAATGTAGGTACTCTTACGAATATGGTTGGCTTTTGTTGAATATTTCCAACAAAGCCTATGCCATGTCTATTATTGATATGACCCTTATTGGCAAGGATCATATTTAGGGATTTATTCCCTATCTCAAATTTCTCTAATGTAGTTTTAAGTATACGATTCTCTATTTTAACATTATCTAGCATATCACATTTTAAATATAGTTTAGATGAAGCTAAGGAGTCATGCATTTCATCAAGTATTTTAGTTATCAAACCATGATCAACTTTAAGTAATTTAAAAGACTTACTAAATTTTTTAAACTCATTAAATAAATCATTAAACATGCTTGATAATTTTAAAAATGAAAAAAACTAAAGACTCACTAACCTCATTTTCGATCGCCATTAAAGCAAGGTTCTCCACTTCTTGGTTAAGCATTTGATCGTTGGAGCTCCTCGGCTTCTTTCGTTCATAGCAAGAGGTTGTGTCTATAATTTTTATAAGGTTCAAGTTCATTAATTTTTCGGTTCATTTTTTAAAAGTTTATATCCAAGATTCTTATTACTCGAGATTTCACTCGAGGAGTCATATGTCATTCTTAGTTCACTATCCTTCTGTTCTTTGAAAGGTGTTCTTCAACTTCATTTTTGTAATGTATTTCATTAATTGATTCATTTATATTAGTTGTGCTTTCATGTGTGATTCTTAAAGTATGCCAAATATTAAAAGCTGAATTACAAGCGGAAATATGATTAAATTCATTCATATCAAGAGCATAAAGCAAGGCATTCATAGCCTTTGCGTTTAAAGAGAAAGTCTTCTTCTCCAAATCATTCCAATTATTCATTGGAAGATAAAACTTTTCAAATCCATTCTTAACTATATTCCATAAATCAAAGTCCAAAGAGACGAGGAAAATACGTATCCATGTTTTCCAATATGTGTAATTAGTCTCATTGAACATGAGTGGATGTGAAATGGAATGTCCCTCGTTCATGCCAAAATAAATCATTTACTCAAGTGGGTGTTAATCTAAAGAGTAATAACCTTGCTCTCATACCAATTGTTAGGATCAATTGGCACAAGCTAAAAATTCGAAGCTTTCATTTTTTAATAAAACAAGTGAGTGATTAAAAGTAAGAAGCCGGAAAGATAATCACATTTGAGGAAAAGAACTTATCGTCTCACTTTCAAGGAGTTTAGTTAAGTTGGAAGCATCAATTCAACAACATTCAAGCAATGTAAGTATGAAACACTTCAAACTTTATAGTGGTTCGGCGCCAATGACCTACGTTCACTTCCGAGTCCTCCTTCTTGAGGAACATCGGTATTCACTACCAATCTTCTTTGGGTGAAGATTAAACCCTTACACTTGAGCTTACAAGAGAGGCTAGATTTACAACTATAAGCTTTCTCCCTTACCCTTTTTTTCTTACAATTCTCACACAATATTTTCTCAAAATATAATCCCCCAAAAGTGTTGTCCTGAATGTAAGAAAATTTGGGGTATTTATAGGCCCCAAATTGACTTCAAAACTGGAGCCAAAATCTAACTCACTCGAAAAATTTGGGTATGGGCGGTTTACCCGTCGTCCCAAACGGTTTACCCGCCGTCAACAACTGGCTGCCACCCAGATTCTGTGGTACGGGCAGTTCACCCACCACCTGGGTGATTTACCCACCGAAAGCTACTGCTTGTCGCCCAGATTCTATAGTATGGCGGTCCAACTGTCGCTCATCAGCGGTTTACACGCTGAAATTTTCACAAAAGTGGTTCCCTCCACTTTTCGAATTTCAGCTTGACTTTAAAATTGACCAACTCTTTGGTCAACTAATTGAGCTCAACCAAACCTAGTAGTAGATCTGGTTACCTTATTGAGTTGATTTGGTTTCCTTCCAAATCCAACTCAATTAAGACTCTAACTTCTAACTACGACTCAATGATTATAACACTTAATGATCAATTAAGTATAATTAAAACCTAACTCCCGTATACTCTGGTAACCTCTGATAATCTTGCGATAAGTCCTTCGGTCTTCTTTCCGGTGATCTCCCTTCGCATTCCTAGCGAGCTTCTCGATTCCTTCGGCCAATCTCCTAGCGAACTTCCGACGAGATCCCACTACATCGTTCGAACTCGGTTCGATGCCTAGGCTTTATCTTGGCCCATCATCTGGTTGTAACTTCATTGATCCTACCATAGTTAGACCTGTATGATGCTAATTATGACTTAATTAAATATAATCATAATTATCAAAATATCCATTATAAGACTATCCCGACTCCCGGCAAGCTTTTCGGCTACCCCCAACAATCTTCCAATGAGTCTTGTTCTTCGTTTGGTGAACTCCCTTGCACCATCCTAGCAAACTCCAGATATCCTCGACGAGCTTCCGACACACTCCTAGCGAGTTCCCAAATGTATCGACTCGATGCATGGACTTAACCTTGGCCAACCCTGATTGTAATAATCCTTCTATCGTAACTAATCCTGCATCAATCAACTCTAACAATCTTGTTAGATCAATAATCTATTAATTGATTTCATTATCAAAATTTGAGATTCAACATAGTCCCAATTGTGCATCTGGTCCTTAGACTTAAGACACTAAGGATCCCTTGTTTGAGTACTCCTTTCTTTAATGTCGGACTTACAGGTTTGGAAAGTTTCAGATCCGGTACTACCGATTATCCAGATTGGTAGTCAACTTTACGAAGGCAATTGAGTGTTAATAAAGGATCATCCACTCTCAGTATCGCGAGAGTAATATCTCATGTGTGCTTACTCAAACAAATCTCTAGCCATGGTCATTCAGATTGAGAGAGGAGTTCTCTAGGAGAATCTGATTAGAGTGAGGCTCAAACGGATTTCATATATGACCTGATAATACCATGTCTAATATACGGTCTCTAAAATATTAGTTAGATAAGGGACTATAGGTACACGATAACTGGAGACATACAGGTCCGATGGATTTGATTCCCCTGTACTTTCTGGGTACTATGACATAGTAGCATAGTACATCCATAGTTAATGAGTCGAATTAATTATTATGAAGATAATAATTTGTTAGGATCAATTAGCACTAAGAGTTTGGGTGGAGGTTGAATTAGTGCAAGTGTAAATTCTCATTTTATATAAGAAATATTTTGTTTAAAGCAAAATCATAGATTGGAAGTGTCACTTGATAATTTACAAACAATGATTAAAATCCCGATTAAAATCATAAGGAAGAAGATCGTATTTCTCAATAAACTAATTTGGACACTATCAAGAAGTAAATAAAATAAGCAAATGGAATACTTACAATTTATAGTGGTTGGGCACCAATTGGCCTACGTTCACTCCCGAGTCCTCCTTGAGGTAGACCGGCGTCTACTATCAATCTTCTTTGGGTGAAGACCAAACCCTTACACTTTGAGCTTAGAAGGGAGACTTCAAGAATTTTTTAACTCTAAGCTCTCTCCCTTATCCATTTTCTTTTTCTTATAATTCACACATAATCTTTTTTCATAGAATGTAATCCTAAAAATTGTTGTATGGAATGCAAGAATACTTAACATATTTATAGGCCCCAAGTGGCTTTAGATTTTTAGAGTCAAAAATCAAACTCACCCAGAAAAATTGGGTACAGGTGATTTACCCGTTGACCTAAGTGGTTTACTTATCGTCACCATAAACAGTGTGAGCGATTCAATCATGACCGCTTACCCGCTCGTCGTCGTCAAAAACCGGTATGGACGGTTCACTGCACCAATTTAGTCACTAACAACTACTGGTAGCTGCCCTGATTTTAGGGTACGGGCAGTCAAATCATCGCTCACCAGTGGTTTACCCGTTAGAATCTCTAAAAAAGTGGTTCCCTCAACTTTTCGAATTTCGGCTCGAACCTGATATTGACCAACTCTTTGATCAACTAATTGAGCTCAACCTGAGCTCAATCAAACTCTTTTAGTGGACCCGATTGTCTCATTAAGTTGATTTAGATTACTTCCAAATCTAACTCAATTAGGACTCAAACTCTAACTATGACTCAATGATTATAACTCTTAATGATCAACAAGCTTAAACAAGACCTAACTTCTTTCTTACGGTGAGTCCTATGGTCTTCTTCCGGTGATCTTCCAGTGTGTTCCCAGTGAGTTTCCCGATCCCTTCGGCAAATCTCCTAGTGAACTCCCGGCGATGTCCCACTGCATCGTCTGAAACCACCCGATACCCAAGCTTCATCTTGGCCCATCATTTGATTGTCACTCTATTGCTCCTGTTTTAGTTAGACTAACAATTCTTCCTCTAATACACATGCTAGATTTAAACACTCATCAATTGGTCTTATCATCAAAATATGAGATTCAACAATCTCCCACTTTTTGATCATGACAATCAATTGATGACATGAGTTAATCCTAACTCCCCCTAAATTCATGTCATAATAAAGAAGACTTAAATTCAAAAGAATCAAATATTATTAAATTCAAGTAAATCAAGACATTCAATATTTCAAGCAAATTATATTTCAAGGATACTCATATATCAGTAAAAATTTGCTTTTAAATTTATCATTTCATTAACTCATTACAGATTTTTATGAACTTCAAAACATTTGAAAATTTTCTCTTAAGTCATGAACTTCAAAACATTTGAAAATCTTCTCTTAAGTTATAATCTTTAAAATATTTAAAAATTTTCCCTTAAGTTATTATATAAGTCATCAATATCTATTTAATTTCATAAGTCATCAACATCCATTCCTCCCCCTTTCTCATTAACAAAAATGTGAAATATGGGGCTAAAGATTTTAAGACATGTGAGTTTTTGTTTCACCTTTTTAAAATATGATATGAGTCATAAAGAATTTTCTTTCTCTTGAGAATAAGAAGAAAATAAAATAAGGAAGGAGTTATAAAACATCATTAAACATAGCTCTCAATTTCGAAGATAAACTCAAAACTTCAAGACATTCAAAGAGATTCAAAAGTTTAAGAGCTATTCATGCATTTAAAATCATCTTAAGTAATTTCTAGCAAATAGGTTCGTAAAATATAAAATAAATTTTCTCACTTTTTGTGAATAGTTTAAGAGCTATTCATGCATTTAAAATCATCTCATGGGAACAATAAGATAATTTTAAAAATATTATCATAAATAAAAATAACTTAATTTTATAAAATCAAATAATTCATATATTTTCATAATTTAGCATTCCATGTTCTCTTATAAGAAAATCAAATTGTTCTTCATTTAAGAGTTTTGTAAAAATATCTACTAATTGATGCTTAGTGTCAATAAATTCCAAAGAGATATCTTGACAATTTACATGATCTCTTATAAAATGATATATAATATCAATATGTTTGGTTCTTGAATATTGAATAAGATATTTGGTTAAACATATAGCACTTGTATTATCACATATAGAAATATTTTTTAATTTTATTTCATAATCTTCTAGTGTGTTTTTCATCTAAATCATTTGGGCACAACATGCACTAGCTACAATATATTCTACTTCTACAGTAGATAAAACTACTGAAATTTATTTCTTGGAAGTCCAAGAAACAAGTGCATGTTATGGTTTAATTGATTTTGGATACAATAATCCTAGTTTTGATGCTCCTTTTAAGTATCTAAAAATTCATTTAATTACTTTTAAATGAGATAGTTTTGGGTTAGATTGATACCTTACATATAATCCAACACTAAACATGATACCCGGTCTAGTATTAGTTAAGTATAATAAACTTTCTATCATACCTCTATAAGTTTTTTTATCAAAGTTTTCTCTTTCATTATCTAAGTCTAACTTTATAGATGTACTCATGGGAGTGCTTAATGCTTTAGCATTTTTCATCCTAAATTATTTTATCAAGTTCAAAGTGTACTTAATTTAACTAATAAAAATACCATCATCCTATTATTTTATTTATAATCCTAAAAAGAATATTAACTAATTCATTAGGCTCATTTCAAATTCTTAGCTCATTTTTTTAGCAAAAGACTCACATAAAGATTCATTTGTAGATCCAAAAATGATATAATCAATATAAATTTGAACAACAAGAAGATTATTTTCAAAATACTTAAAAAATAATGTGGTATCATTCTTACCTTTTAAAAATTTATTTAAAATAAGAAAAAACTTAGTCTTTCATACCAAGCTCAAGGGGCTTGTTTTAATCCATAAAGAGCTTTTGTAAGTTTGAAAATATAATTAGAAAGAATATTATTTTCAAAATCAGGGGGTTGTTCAATATACACTTCTTTGGAAATAAAACCATTTAGAAAAGTACTTTTAACATCCATTTGAAATAACTTAAAATTTTTAAAAGAATCAAAGGCAAGGAGCATCCTTATGACTTCAAGTCTAGCCACAGAAGTGAAGGTTTTATCATAATTGATTCCTTCTTCTTAGTTGAAATCTATGGCCACTAATCTAACCTTGTTTTTAACCATGATACCATTTTCATCTTACTTATTTCTAAAGATCCATTTAGTATCAATCACTAAATGGTCATTAGGTCTAGGAATAAGTTTCCATACCTCATTTTTCTCAAATTGATTAAGCTCTTTATGCATTGCGTTAACCCAATAATCATCTCTTAGGGTCTCATCAATGCACTTTAGCTCGATTTGAGAAAAAAACGTGACATTCGCATAAAAATTTCAAAAATAAGATCGAGTTTGAACTCCTTTTGATGTTTCTCCTATTACAGGCTCCTTATGATGATCATTCACATACTTTCAATCCTTAGGTAAGGAATTAGAAGAAAATTCATCCAAGTTAATTTTAGGAGTATTATTATTTAAATTCAAGTTACCAAGATCAAATTCATCATCAAAATCAATCTTTTTAAATTCAAAAAACTCATTAAAAATAACATGAATAAATTCTTTTATTATTAATGTTCCTTTATTAAAAAACGATAAGCTTTTGAAATAGAAGAATAACCTAGAAAAATGCCTTCATTAGATTTTGCATCAAATTTACTTAAAGCATCCTTTTCATTTAAAATAAAATATTTATAAATAAATATTTTAAAATAAAAAATATTAGGTTTTTTACCATTCCATAATTTATAAGGAGTTTTTGTGAGTAATGGTCTTACAAGAACCCTATTTAAAACATAACATGTCGTATTAACCGCTTCGGCCCTAAAATATTTATGTAGACTATATTCATTCAATATTATTCTAGTAATTTCTTATAAGCTCCTATTTTTTCTTTCTACTACCTCATTTTATTGTGAATTTCATGGAGTCGAAAATTATAGATATACCTATTTGAATCACAAAAAATTTTAAAAATTATTATTTTAAAATTCTCCACCATGATCCTTCGTATTGACCAAATCATATATCCTTTTTCATTTTGAATAATTTTATAAAATTTTATGAAATATTTAAATGATCACTTTTATGTGTCATAAAATAGGTCCAAGTATATCTACTAAAGTCATCCACTATAACAAATGTATATTTACTACCACCTAAACTTGTAATATCAATAGGTCCAAATAAATCTATATGAATTAATTGAAGTGGCCTAAAGGTGCTTATTTGATTTTTTATCTTAAAGCTAATATTTATTTATATTTGTTTTACTAATTAACAAGTGTCACATACTTTGTCTTTGATAAACTTAAGATGAGGTAAGCCTCTTACTCATTCCTTGGTAGAAATTTGGTTTAAAAGTTTCATGCTAGTATGATATAATCTTTTATGCCAAATCCAAGCATTATCATTCAAAGTTGACAAATAAGTTTCATTACAAAATTTTTCAATATCTATGGTGTATACATTGTTGTTTCTTAAGGCAATTAAGGATTTTTTTTGTGTGTGACAATTCAATTATACAAGCACTATGTTAAAATTTAAATCATATATCCTTTATCATATAATTGGCTAATACTAAGCAAATTATGTTTCAAGCCATCAACCAATAATACATCTTTGATTAAGAGGTTTGATATGTTACCTATTGTTCATTTTCCAATGATTTTACCCTTGTTGTTATCTTCAAAAGTAACAACTCGTTCATTTAAGCTAGTGAACTTAGAAAAATAAGATGGATCTCCGGTCATGTGCTTTGAGCATCTGCTATCAAGATACAATTTGGTGCTCCTAGCTTTAATTTGGAGACAAACCTACAAAAAAGATATTTTTGGTTTATGTACCCATTTTACATTGGGTCCTTCATAAAAAAACTTTATCTTTCATTTCTAGATGTTTATTATTGTATAGAATTCTCTTGGGAACCCATATAAGTTGATGTGAACTATATTTTCTAAATAGGCATTTATTTGCCTTATATCCCAATTTTTCACAAAAGTTACACTTGATTCTTGGTAGCACATTTAGTGTATGTCCTTTTACAAAGATGGTTGACTTTTGTTGAACATTGCCAACAAAACCTATGTCATTTCTACTATTAATATAATTCTTATTGGCAAGGATCATATTTAGGGATTTGTTCCTAATTTTAGAATTTTCTAATATTATTTTAAGTATGATGTTTTCTTCTTTAACACTATCTAGTATCTCACATTTAGAACATGTATTATGTGATACTAGTGAATCATGCATTTCGTCGTCTACTAACTAATAATTCATGATCATTCTTAAGTAACTTAAAAGATTTGCTAAGTTTTCTAAACTCATCAAACAAATCATGAAACATACAATAATTCTGAAAAGAAACACTTAAAGACACTAACCTCATCTTCGATCACCATTAGAGCATAGTTAGCAACCTCATCTTTGGAGTGGTCTTCTTCATTCGAAGAGCTTGAATCATCCCAAGTGGCTGAAAGTGCTTTCTTCTTGTGTGTCGGCTTCTTCTTTAGATGAGGACATTAATTTTTGAAATGTCATAGTTTTTTGCATTCATAGCATTTGACATTATCATTCTTCGGTTTCTGTTTATTTTTATAATTTTGAAAATTTTTTTGATAACAATGAAATATCATAGTTCTCATCACTCGAGGTTTCACTTGAGGAGTCATTTATTGTCTGAAGTGCTATATCCTTTTTGTTCTTTGGAATGGGTTCATCAAGCTCATCATGAGCTTTATAATTTAGTTTATATATCATAAGAGAGTCAATCAATTCTTCAAAAGGTAAGTTATTTAAGTCTTTGGACTCTTGAATAGCAGTTACTTTAGGATCCCAATTTTTAGGTAAACATCTCAAAATTTTACCAATTAATTCAAAACTTGAAAAATATTTTTCAAGTGCTTTTAGGCCATTAACAACATCCATGAAACGGTTGTACATGTCTCTAATAGACTCACTTGGTTTCATTCAAAATAACTCATAGTTATGAGTTAAAATATTTATCTTAGATTCTTTTACGCGACAAGTCCCTTCGTATGTGATTTCTAGTATGTGCTAAATATCAAAAGCTGATTCGTAAATGGAAACATGATTAAACTCGTTCTTATTAAGAACACAGAATAAGACATTCATAGCCTTTGCATTCAAAGAGAAATTCTTCCTTTCCAAATCATTTAGCTCATTCATTGGTTTAGAAGATTTTTCAAATCCATTCTTAATAATATTCCATAAATCAAGGTCCAAAAAGATAAGAAAGATCGCATCCTTGTCTTTCAATATGTGTAATCCGTCCCATTGAACATGGGAAGACGTGAGATTAAATGTCCCTCATTCATGCCAAAACAAGTCATTTCCTCAAGTGGGTGTTAATCTAACGAGTAACTACCTTACTTTGATACCAATTATTAGGATTAATTGGCACTAAGAGGGGAGGGGGGCGAACTAGTACAAGTGTAAATTCTTGTTTTATATAAAAAATTTTTTGTTTAAAGCAAAATCATATATTAGAAGCATCACTTAGGAGTAGCTCAATTCTTATCGGTAGCAGTATCAGTTTAGGGGAGAGCAAGGGCAGCTTTTGTATATGAGATGGGAGATGGGAGCAAAGCCTGAGATCAAAGAAGGGAATCAAAGGGGATCCGCCCAAAAGGAAGAAAGATTGAGTTAACAAAGTAAGGCTTGTGATGTATATAGAATAGAAGTAAGACCTGCCTCCTGACGTGAGCAATAAGGCTTGTTGTTTGCCTCGAGTAGTAAGGCTCGGTGACTTATTCAGTAGGGCTTGTCTCGTGGGGTGTTCGATTATCCTGTTTGTGTCGTTGATCCATTCCTTTACTTTACTACTGATTTCCATTCCATTGTTTTGATTTCCTACTTCCTCTTCAATAACGTCCTTAGACCTAATCCTCGGAGATACGGGAAAGCAAGAAGAACTAAAGCTTCCTACTGTATTGGATATTGGCTTTCTTAATTACCGAAGATAGAAAATGCCTAACCCGATTGGCTGCCTAATAAAGTATAATCAATAGAAGTATGGCAAGAGTAAAAATAAGGTTATCAAAACCAAGAGTCAGAATAAGGTTGTAAACCAGCTACCCTTCCGGCCAGTAAGTCTACCCTTTTGTCAGAGCTAAAGGAAGCGCGCTATCTAATCACTGGTGTTGGTTCTAGAGCTTTCCATATCTAATCGCTGGTGCTGGTTCTAGAGATTTCCTAGGAGAAAGGTAAGAATAAGAGTAAGGAGACATAGGCTAGGATATGTTTAAAGCAAGGGGAGTGAGCCCGACACTCGAGCTAACACAAATAATACCTTTGGCATTTGTTGGCATCCTATCTATTGTTGGGTGATATGGATATGTATATGTCGTACTAAAACTATCAATAAGGAATGAGTGCTCATGGGGGAGCGGGCTACCAGGTGCATATAAGAATTCAAGTTAGAGTCGGTGAGGTCAATCGGTTTTAATTATTGATTTTAATTTATAGAAAATAATTAAAATCACGATTAAAATCGTAAGGAAGAAGATCGTATTTCTCAATGAACTAATTTGAAACACTATCAAGAATTAAACAAAATAAGCAAATTGAACACTCACAATTTATAGTGGTTCGGTACTAACCGACCTACGTCCACTCTCGAGTCCCCCTTCTTGAGGCACACCGGCGTCCACTACCGATCTTCTTTGGGCGAAGACCAAACCCTTCTTACACTTTGAGCTTACTAGGAAGACTTCAAGAATTTTCTAACTCTGAACTCTCTCTCTTACCTCTTTTCTTTTCTTACAATTCACACATAATCTTTTCTCACATAATATAATCCCAAAAATTATTATATGGAATGCAAGAATACTTGCGATATTTATAGGCCCCAAATGGCTTCAGATTTTTGGAGCCAAAAATTAAACTTATCCAAAAAAAATTGGGTACGGGCAATTTACCTGTCGACCTGGGTGATTTACCTATTGTCAGCTGCCCGGAAACTAGGTATGGGTGGTTCAGTCACCGACTGGGCAGTTTACTCGTTGTCAACTGCCCAGAAACCAGGTATGGACAGTTTACCCGCTAGACCTAGGTAGTTCAGTCGCTGACAACCGCTAGCAGCCGCCTTGATTTTAGGGTACAGGCGGTCTAACCACCGCTCGTTGGTAGTTTACCTGCCAAAATCTTTGGAAAATAGGTTCCCTCAACTTTTCAAATTTTAGCTTGAACCGGATATTGACTAACTCTTTGGTCAACCAATTGAGCTCAACCTGAGCTTAATTAAACCCTTTTAGTGGACTTGGTTACCTCATTGAGTTGATTTTGATTTCTTTCAAATCCAACCCAATTAGGACTCAAACCCTAACTACAACTCTGATTATAACTCTTAATGACCAACAAGCTTAAATAAGACCTAACTCTTGCTTAATCCAATAGCCTCTGGTATTCTTGCGGCGAGTCATATGGTCTTCTTTCGATGATCTCCCAGCGAGCTTTCCGATCCCTTCGGCGAATCTCCCAGCAAACTTCGTCCGAACCCGACCCGATGCCCAAGCTTGATCTTGGCCCATCATCTGGTTGTAACTCCATTACTCTTGTCAAAGTTAGACCTGCAATTCTTCCTCTAATACATATGTTAGATTTAAACACTCATCAATTGATCTCATCATCAAAATCTGAGGTTCAATATAATTCACTATATCATAAGGAGTTCTAATGGGAGTGACTCACACCCAGGTCGATATTAGGCCTAGAGGGTCACACACAAATTATGGATACTTCAAAGAATAGAGAATTGAATGGAGATCTAATTAGTCTATATTCTCATTAGATGAGAACTATACTGATGGGCTCCTTGCATAAAACTCATTTATAGGTCAAAGGAGATTATTGGATAGAGGTTCAATAACACAAGATTAGTGGGTAATTTGATGGAGATCCAATGCCCACTAAGGTAGGACCCCTAGGGTTTTTGATGGCTCTCTATAAATAGGAGGGGAGACTCATAGTTGAGAGGTTGCATCTTTGGTCACCCCCTCCTATTCTCCTCTCTTCCTCCCTCTACGCAGGAGTTGCGAGACTTGAGATTGTGATTAGCAATCCATCATGTGGATACCGCTAGAGAGGAGGATGCTTGACCTCCTTCATTCTCTCTATCCGAATTTGGAAAAACATTGATATACGATCTCCCTAGGTAAATAATCTCTCACACGATGTAGTTTTTTCAGTTTTACGACTTTCTCATGACCCAATATTTTGCATGATGATTTGATCTGCATGGGAAACATATTTTTGTTTTGATCTTTCACTGTGCATGTGATGCTCCCATTTGGTTTCCCAACAGTAGTATCAGAGCCAAGGTTGTTCGTGCAAAAGATTGGTTTTAAATTGTATATGATGAGATTAAATCACATAGAATTGTTCTATGTGCTTTTGCTGTGTTTTTCAGTGAAGGTAGCAAGGAGGGGGGCAGCCACCTGCAGGCAGGTCGCTTGCAAAGAGGGCTGCTCTTGGCCAGGCCCCTGCAAGGGCGGTCGACTGCAACCAGACTACATGTAGGGATGGCCGACTACGGCTAGGCTTCCTGCAAGGGTGGCCACCCATGGCCAAGCCTCCTGTAGTGGTGGCCAAGGCTGTCGCCTACAACGATGGCCACTTCGGGGCATGCACCTACGAGCATGTTGCCTACCGCCAAGGGCGCGGGCACAAAGATCCGCGGGCGGGCTTGCAGACCAAGTGGTTGCATGAGGCCGCGCCGCCTGCCCGCAAGGGCGGTCACCTAAGGGTAGTGGCAGTTGCCTGTGGGCAGGGGCTGCCGCCTATGCACGGGCAATGACAGCAATTGCTGGAAGGTGGTAGGAGGATTAGGGTTTTCTTTTCTATAGCAAAAGTCTGATTCTGCCCTTCGAAATTTGAGAATTTTTGTAATCTATCCTATGCCCAGAATTTTAAAAACACTCTTAACAATTCTGAAAATTTCAAGGTCGATCTTCTTGTCCAAAATTTTAAAAATGCCCTTGTCAATTCTAAAAATTTCTAACATGTCCTAATTTTAATAATTAATTAAATAATTTAATTAATTATTATATATCTAGTAATCCTACATATGATGTGATGTATACATATGATGAATGATGTAGATGGATGATAAAAAATGATATGTTATGATGTGTATAATTGTGATTATTATTATTATTATTATTATTATTAGGGCCTACGGGTCTCTATTTTTCTCATTTATTGTTGGGCAAGCATGCTTGTGATTATTTTATAATTACATAGAGAGGCACAATAGGAGCATAGAGGTGACAACGAGACCCACAATGTCATGGCAGGAGATCACCATGCATGGTGATGTGATGAGGATCCAATAGAACCAATGATGATGAGATGGAGATGCGTCGATGCACTCATAGATCCTATTATGAGTGATTAGGCCCATTGGCTCGGGTTTAATTATATTAGTGATGACTCATGATCATTCGATATAGCTTGCATATATGATATGTGTTATACACCTACTATATATATATATAATATATTAAATATGTATGTGTGTGACACTATATATTATAAGATTGATATAAAACAAAACCCCTCCTACAATAATATTAAGTCGGTGAGCGTGAGGTAATAAGATTGACCCACGTGACCCTTCATCGTTATCAGAAGAAATTAAATCACGACATAGGTTGAGTTGGTCGAGTCCCTTGAGGCTCACCTATCTACGTGATCGAGTTCTTACCTATGACATACAGATATCACTGGTGACCTGAGGACATGGTATGACTTGGTTGAGCAGTCGAGAGCATATCAATCGAATCAGACTTATCTTGTAATAATGGTGATGACTTAATTGAACTTTATGGTTGGTCAAGTAATCAAGACCATGATGATTTGGAGGTCAAACATGATAAGAATCATAAGGAGTTTTGATTGATAAGAGTTGTCTACCTTTCGGGCTTAGTGTAATTGGTCGAATCACTCGAGGTTGCACTAAGACACTGATTGGATCTCGATCCCCACTAGGAGTTTGCCGAAGACTTATGCTTCACATGCTAAGAGTGTCAAGCGATTTGCTAGGAAAATAATAGGAGTACATTAAGATAGAAGTTCATATCTTAATTAGTTTTTCTATAAAATCTACATGTGTTATTAATTTATGTCGCATCTTATTTATTGCTTGTAAACCCCCTACATGACATACTTGATGCAAACCACCTCACTGATCTAAACTACACAGATTGGCTCTGTAATTTAAGAATTATTCTCATGATAGAGGAAATCATATATGTCCTTAACACGATTGTACCCGTGCTAGAGGAAAAGATAAGCCAGGATGAGATCGCTCTCTTTGTGAAGTACATAAATAGTCTTAGAGGATAACTTGTGTGTTGTTCTTATACTTCAGTCCCTACTAGATTCATTTTCATAGTTCATTATTAACTTTAATATGAATAAGTTTGAGGTGACTCTACCTGAGCTCCTCAATATGTTGAGGGAAGTTGAGAGCACTATCGAGAAAGAGAAGTCAATTCTATATATTGGTGAGACTAATAAGAAAAGGAAGGCTATTAAGACCCTTAAGAAGGGCAAGGGTAAAGAAATACCAGGTAAGATAAAGGTTACAAAGAAATACTTGGCAAAGGACAAAGGACAGTGCTTCCACTATGACCAAGATGATCACTGGAAGAGGAACCGTAAGGACTACTTTACAGATAAGGCAAAACAGAATCTTGGAGAAGCTTCTGGTATATTCATGATTAGTCTCCACTTGTCAGATTTTCATGATAACATATGGGTGTTGGATACCGGGAGTGTTTATCATATCTGCAATTGTTTGCAGGTTCTGACAAGACCTAGGAGATTGGCCAAAGGTGAGATGGACCTCAAGATGGACAATGAAGTAAGAGTTGTTACAGTTACCATTAGGGAGGTCACCCTATATCTACCTGGTGTCATTGCATTGGATGCATACTATTTTATTCTCTCTATTATCAAAAATATTATTTTCATCTCCACATATCATGAATATAAATTCGTCTAAGAGGAAAAGAGATGAGGTGAATATTGCAAACCCATGACATTGTAGGCTAGGTTACACACATGAGAAAATGATTTAAAAGTTACTAAAAGATGGATACTTAGATCTATTTGACTATGAGTCACATGGAACTTGTGATCTTGCCTTCGTGCAAAAATGATTAACTCTCCTTTTAATGGAACTGGAGAGAGAGTCACTGAGTTATTGAAACTCATACAAAGTGATGTATGTGGTCCCATATTGACTCAGGCTATAGGTAATTACTCATACTTTATTACATTCACTGATGATTTCTCTAGGTATAGACACGTGTACTTAATGAAGTAGAAGTTCGAGGTCTTTGAACAAAAAATATAAGAATAAAGTAAAAAACCAGATTGGAAAGAGTATTAAGACTCTTCGATTAAATCGAGGAGAAGAGTACTTGAGTACGGAGTTCACCCATTTCCTCAGGGACAATGAGACTCTATCCATTATACACCTTAGCTCAATAGTGTATCAGAAAGGAGGAATTGTACCTTGTTAGACAAGGTGTGGCCCATGATGAGTTTCGCTGATCTACCCATCTCATTCTTAGGATACGATATAGAGACTAGCTTACCTTCTGAACATCAAAGTCGATAGTGTTTATACCATATGAGATATGAAAAGAAAATAAGCTTGATCTTAAGATGTTTAAGATTTAGGGCTGTCATACATATGTTAAAAGACATAATCCCGATAAGCTGGAATCAATGACAAAATGATACAAGTTTGTGTGATATCTCAAGAAAACTTATACATACTATTTATATCATCCCGAGGGCCATAAGGTCTTTATTGCTAAGAGGGTTATGTTTCTTGAGAAGAAACACATTCTTGGTGGAAACAATGAGAGTAAGATAGAGTTTAGCAAGGTTGGAATACCTAGCTCAAGCACCATTCTAGAGTCAAGGAGTTGACTATGACGAAATGGTTCTTCAAGAAGAAGATCGGAGTAGATAGAAAGATGAAGACCTATAAAGCAAGGCTAGTAGTTAAAGAATATCTTAAAGGCAAGGAGTTAACTATAACAAAATATTTTCACCTGTAGCCATGCTTAAATTCATCAGAATTCTTTTGATCATTGCAACACACTATGACTATGAGATCTGGTAGATGGATGTGAAAATGACATTCTTTAATGACAACCTTGAGGATGACATGTATATAATACAGCCAGAGAGATTTATATCTATAGAGAGTCTATATAAAGTATGCAGGATACTCAAGTCCATTTATAGATTGAAGCAAGCTTCCCGAAGTTGGAACATAAGATTTATTGAGGCGATCAGATCTTATGACTTCATTAAGAATGAAGATAAGCCTTGTGTGTATAGGAAGGTAGGTGGGAGCGCTATCACCTTCTTGGTGTTGTATATGGATGGCATCCTAATCATTAGGAATGATATAGGAATGCTCTCTATAATAAAGGCTTGGCTATCTAGAAACTTCTCTATGAAAGACTTAGGGAAAGCATCATATATTTTAGGATTCAAATATATAGAGATAGATCCAAGATTATGCTTAACTTGTCCTAATCTACGTATATAGACTCTATTGTCAAAAGGTTTGGCATGGAGAATTCCAAGAGAAGTCTCATACTGATGAAACATAAAATATCACTTTCTTAGAGTATGTCCCCAAAGACTCATAAAGAAATGACAGACATGGATAGAAAACCCTATGCCTTAGCGATATGATCTATTATATATAATATGTTATGTACCAGGCCTGATATAGCATATGCTCTCAGTGTCATGATCCAGGTTTGAAACACTAGAAGGTAGTGAAGTATATTCTTAAGTACTTGAGAAGGACTAATGATCTTTTACTAGTATATAGAGAAGGTAGTCTTTAGGTTGAGGGCTACATGAACTCTAGTTTTTAGTCCTACATTGATGATAACAAAATCAAATTCAAGGTATATTTTCACCCTAAATAAAGAAGCAATAAGCTGGAAGAGTTCCAAGCAAGATAATATTACTGACTCGACCATAGAGGCAAAGTACATTACTACAGTAGAAGCAGCAAAGGAAAGGGTGTGGATAAAGAAGTTCATCAGGGATTTGGGAGTCATACCAAGCAACATGGAGCTAATTCTCGTATACTGTGATAGTGATAGGGTGATACCTCTAGCAAGAGAACCTAGGTCTTATCAGAATTGTTCTAAGGAGGTTCCATCTGATTAGAGAGGTCATAGCCCGTAAAGATATAGCAATGGAAAGAGTTCAATCCAAAGATAACATTGCAGATCCATTAATAAATCCGTTAGCTCAGATTGTACTTGAGCATCACAGGGGCCTGATGGAGATCAGACACATAGGTGATTGACTTTAGGTCAAGTGGGAGTTGCTGGTTACAAGTGCCCTGCAAGCCAATCACGTGAGTGATGGCACGTGTGACACACTACACGAGCTTTTTGCTTATGATTATTATTAGCACATTCTCATATTATATTATCTGTTATATATATATATATATATATATATATAGTGATGTCCTTGGTTCTGTACAATAGGAATTGGATCGTGATGAGATCATGATAATTAGATCGATTTATCTTTAAACGCAGATCCTAAATAATTTTAGTCATAGGTTACTCGAGAGGGACATCGAGATAACTAGACAAACTAGTATACTGTATACTCGTCCATATAATGGAGGCGATTGGTCTCATAGTAACTTATGTGGAGACACTAAGGATATAGTACAGGTGCTCATTGGATAATAAGTTCACTGATTGATCTGCTTATGAAATGTTGTATGATTAATGATGCCTAATGTTAGACAACAATTACATAGTCCCAAGTATACATCTGGTCCTTAGACTTAAGATACCAATGATATCTTATTTGAGTACTCCTTTCTTTAATACAGGACTTATAAGTTTGAAAAGTTTCAGATCTGGCACAACCAGTTATTGGGATTTATCGCCAACCTTATGAAGACAATTGAGTGTCAATAAATGATCATCCACTCTCGGTATCACAAGAGGAAAATCTCATGTGTGCTTACTCAGACAAATCCCTAGCTAGGGTCATTTGGATTGAGATAGAAGAAGTTCTCTGGGAGAATCTGATTAGAGCGAGACTCAAATAGATTTCGTATGTGGCCTGATAGTACCATATCTAATATATGATCTCTGAGATATTAGTTAGATGAGAGACTATAGATACACAATAATTATGGACATACAAGTCTGATGGATTTGATCCCCTTGTACCGTTTAGAGACTATGACATGGTGGCATAATATATTCATAGTCAATAAGTCAAGTGAATTATTATGGAGATAATAATTTACTATATCAGAAGGAGTTCGGACGGGAGCGACTCATGACCAGCTCGGTATCGGGCCTAGAGGGTCATATATATATGGTGAATGCTTTAGTGAATAAATGATTGGATGGAAATCCAATTAGCCCCTATTCTCATTAGATGAGAACCTGCACTAATAGGCTCCTTGCATGAGGCCAAATTAGAGGTCAAAGGAGATTATTGGATAGAGATCCAATAATGCAATATCAGTGGGTAATTGGATAGAGATCCAATACCTACTAAGGCAGGACCCCTAGGGTTTTTGGTGGCTCTCTATAAATAGGAGGGGAGGCTCATAGTTAAGAGGTTGCATCTTTGGCCACCCCCTCCTATTCTCCTCCCTCTCTCCCTCTACGTAAGAGATACGAGATCTGAGATCGCGATTGGAGGAGTATCGTTGCAGTGATCTATCATCTGATAATCGCTGGAAAGAAAGACACTTGACCTCTTTCATCCTCTCCATCCGAATATGGAAAAATAGGGATATATGATCTCCCTAGGTAAACAATCTCTCACACGATGTAGTTTCTTTTATTCTACGGCTTTCTCACAATTCAATCTTTTGCACAATGATTTGATCTACGTGGGAACTCTATTTTTGTTTTAATCTTCTTTTGCGCATGTGATGCTCCCGCTTAGTTTCCCAACAAAATAAAAATAATATTTTTTATAATCGAGGTAATGTAATAGCATGTATCTAATGTAATGGTAGCTCCACTAGGTAGATGTAGGGTGACCTCACCAATAGCAACTATAGTAACTCTTGCTCTATTACGCATCTTGAGGTCCATCTTGCCTCTCGCTAGTTTCCTAGGCCTTGCCAGAACCTATAACAAATTATATATATGATAAGCACTCCCCATATCTAATACTTATGTTATTATAAAAATCTGATAAATAGATAATGATCATGAATATATCTGAAGCTTCTCCAAGCTTCTGTTTTACCTTCTCTACAAGGTACTTTTTTACAGTTCCTCTTCGAATGCCCATCTTTGTCATAGTGGAAGCACTAGCCTTTGTCCTTGACTGGGTCTTTCTTAGCAACCTTTATCTTACCTGATTTGCCCTTGCCCTTCTTAAGGGACTTATCAGCTTTACTTTTCCTCTTAGTCTCATATATGTAAAGAACTGGTTTCTCTTTCTTGATGGTGCTCTCAAGTTTCCTCAATATATTGAGGAACTCAGGGAGAGACACCTCAAACTTATTTATATTAAAGTTGATAATGAATTAAGAAAATGAATCTAGTAGGGACTGAAATATAAGATCAACATACATGTTATCTTCTAGGACCATTCCTAGACCTGTGAGTTTCTCAATCCACTCTATCCTTAAGACATGGTTCTGAACTAATATCCCCTATATCATCCTGACTCGGAAGAGACTCTTGGATATCTCATATCTTGAAGTTCTTCCCTGTTTCTTAAATAGTTGGCAAAGATGAAGAAGGATGAAATTGGTATCCATACTCTTATGTTGCCTCAGTAGCTCAAGAGTCATAGAGGCCAACATATAGCACTTAGCGAGTGATCTCATTCTCGCTTACCCCTTCCTCTAGTATGAAAAAAATTATGTCAATGACATATATAATTTTCTCCATTATGAGAATAATTTTTAAATTACGGAGCCAATCCATGTAGTTTGGACTAGTGAGGGGTTGACATCAAGTATGCCATGTAGGGGTTTGCAAGCGACATGTTTTTGACAAACAAGATATAGCATAAATGAATAACATGTAGATTTTATATAAAAACTAATTAAGATACATACTTCTATCTTAATTAACTCTTACTATTTTTTTGGAGAATCACACGACACCCTCGGCATGTGAAGTGGAAGTCTTAGACAGACTTTTAGTGGGGATCGAGATCCAATCAGCATCTTAGTGTAATCTCGAGGGACTCGACTAATCACACTAAGCTAAGAAAATTAGACAACTCTTACTAATCACAACTCCTAATGATTCCCGTCCTGTTAGACCTCTAAATCATCATGATCTCGACCTCTCAACCAACCATAATATTCAGTTAAGTTGTCACCATTGTTACAAGATGAGTCTAATTCGATGATATGCCCTCAAGGGACTTGACCAAGCATACCACGTCCTTAGGTCACCGATGACATCTCCATGGCATAGGCAAGATCTTGAATCGAAGATAGATGAGCCTCGAGGGACTCGACTAACTTAACCTATGTTGAAATTTAATTTTTTCCTATAATGATGGAAGGTCGCATGAGTCAATCTTATTATCTCACACTTACCTCGTAGGAGAGGATTTTGTTTTGATCTACTAATATGTCGTGTCACACATATAAATATTTAATATATATATATATATATATATATATATATATATATATACATACCACACCAAATGATCATGCGCCATCACATAATATGATTAGGCATGAGCTAGTGGGTCCAATCACTCACAATAGGATCTATGTGTGTATCAACACATCTCTATGCCCTATGATCATCCATCTCATTATCATCGAATCTGTCGGCTCCCTGACACATCATCATGCGTCGTGATCCCCCATCTCAGCATCGTGGGTCCAGTTGACACATACATACTCCCATTGCGCATCTTCATATAATTACATCAAAATCATAGATATTAAAGCCTAACAATAAATGAGAAAATGGAGGCTCATAGGCCCTAATAATAATAATAATTATATATACACATATCACATCATATGGTCTATGATCATATGTCCACATCATACATCACATGTACATATTATTATATAGGATTACTAGATAAATAATAATTAATTAAACTATTTAATTAATTGTTTTTTTAGAATTCCAGACATACTGAAATTTCTTAATTTGTTAAGGGTATTTTAAGAATTTTGAACAAAAGGATAAAACTAGGAATTTCTTAAATTTCGAAGGGCAGAATCATCCTTTTACCAAAAAAAACCTTAATCCTTATGTCGCCTACCAGCGGGCGATCATCGTCTCCCCTACGTAAGAGGCACTACTACGCGTCGTCGACGGTCGCCCCTTCCCTCGGGCGGCTGCCCCTGCAGGGGCCCTAGCTATAGGAGGTTGTCCCTACAGGCAGCCTGACCATAAGCGATTGCCCCTGTATGGGCCTTGGCTGTAGATGGCTTGCCCACAAGTGGCCACCCCCACCCATAGGCAATTTGCCTATGGGCACTACCTTCATGGCCAAGCTTGCTCGCCACCTCTCCGCAGGCATCTTCAGGTGTAACAAGAACACGTAGAATATGTCTACGCGATTCAATCTCATCACACATAGTTTAAAAGCTAATCATTGCACGAGCAACCTGGTTCTGATAATTGTTGAGAAACCATGAGGGCATCATATATGCAGCGAAAAAATAAAATAAAACTAGTTTTTCACATTTATCACATCATCGTGCAACGATTTATAAGCGAAAAATCGTAAAAATAAAGATATGTGACTCGTGTGAGATTTATTACTTAAGAAGATAGTATATCCCTAAAGCTTTCAGATCTTATGAAAAAGGATTAAGAAGGTCATATGCCCTCCTCTCTAGTGGTATCCACATGGTGGATCGATGTAGTGATGCTCTTATAATCATAGCCAAAAGCCCGTAACTCTTGCGCACCTTCTTGTAGCAATTGTAGAAGAAGATATCATATCTTCTTCATTGTCCTCTCGTAGTTGGGAGAGGGTGGTTGACTGAGAAGAGATGCGAGGGAGAAAAATAGAAGGGGGCAACCAAAGATGCAACCTATTACCTTGTTGGCAACCCTTGTCTCTTATTTATAGAGAGCCACCAAAAATTTTAATGGATCCTACTTTAGTGGATATTGGATCTCTATCCAATTACCCTTACTTTTGGATTATTAGATCTCTATCTAATAATCTTAATTGGCCTCTAATTAGGCCTCATACAAGAAATTCGTTAATGCTGGATTTTTTCTTACTTCTTGGATCTCTATCTAATAATCTTACTTCTTTGATTTTATTTTATTTTTATACTTGACCTTTGATTCTTGATATACTTGACAGCCCCCTACTTCATCTTCTTTTATTTCATTTATAAAGGGGGAGAAAAAAATTAATGTGGCATTTGTGATAAATAAAATCCTCTCAATATTCTTATTCTTATTTTACAAAGGGAGATAAAATGGACTAAATTTCACTATTTATGTGCTAAATGTTGTGATACATGTATAAAAATATTTAAATATGAGTTGAACATTTCTTTTTTTATTAATGATAAAGGGGGAGAAATGACATGATTGATGACACAAGTCAAATATTTTAAATGATGTTTATCATGTGAAATATATTTTTGATTGAAATTTTTATCATGTGATACCAAGAAAAAGAATGTTGTTTTGAAAATTTTATCATATATGGTATCATGGTAATGAATGGTTAAATTGTTAAAATTTGAATGATTAGACAAAATGATCAAAATGTTATACATAAATTCGAAAGTGATGATTATTTTGAATTCACCTTTGCTCTATTTCTCTTATGGCATATAGATAGGGGAGTTAAGGTTAATTCAGTCATCAATTAGTTATCATGATCAAAAAGGGAGAGATTGTTGAATCTCAAATTTTGATTATGAAATCAATTGATGAATTTATGATTTAACTTATGTGTTAGAGATAAGTGATGCAGGATTAACTACGACTGTGAAAATAAGATATAATATGATGTTGGGTCGGAGTCAAGATCGAGCATCAGACCAAGGTTCGGACGATGCAATGGGATCTCGTCAGGAGTACACCGGGAGTTCGCCAAAAGATGATTGAGAGCTCACCGAGAGTTTGTTGGAGGAATGTCGGAAAGTTCACTCGGAGTTCAGAAGATCGATTGATGTGCCAGACAACAAGAATGATTATAATTATTTGTCTTAGTCTGTAGTTAGCATTATGTTTTGAGTCCTAATTTGAGTTAGGTTAAGTGAAATCTAACTAACTCAATTGGAAGCTAACCAGGTCCTCTTTGGGTTAAATTTGATTCATGATAGAGCTCATGTAGTTGACATGTAAAAGGGGTCAACAGAAGGTATGACTAGGGTAGAAAACAATATGGGAAAGTATTGTTCCCGACTGCCTGATGGTAGTACCGTCGTCGCCTAATTTTTCGGGACACTTTCAGTGGTAGTACCGCTTATACCCGAATTTTTCGGCAATAGTTGAATTTTAGCTCCAATTTTTAAAGTCAAATTGGGTCTATCGATACCTCAAGTATTCTTGCATGGGAAAGTAAGAAAGCACATGAAAAGTGATCAAAATATTGGGTAAAATTTTGTGAAAATTGATAGCTTTCCTTAAATACTCCAAGTGTAAAGTGAGTTTAAGGGAAGAGTGAAAGATTGTAAAGATTCCTCTCTTGAACCTGTAAAAAGGAGAAAAGTGTAAAGGGGTGTTTGGTCTTTGTCCATGAAAAGAAATCATTAGTGGACACCAGTGCACCTCGACGAAGGAGGACTCGGGAAGTGGATGTAGTTCAAGTTTTTGACCAAATAATTATAAATCCTGAGTACTTCTCTTTTGTCTCTCTTTAAGTTTAATCTTAACCTTAGTGGCTATTATCTAATTTTGAGAAAAGCATAATCACCTTCTTTTGGCTTTGTTTTAAATCGCTCTCTAACAAATTTTAATAAAACCACTTCCGATTTTGATTTTACTTCAAGATTGAAACCAAGTTTTTTAGCTTTTCTACTAACCCACACCCTCCCTCAGTGCTAACTCGATCCTAACAATATTTATGTTAATGATAAAATGGGAGAAGTAGCAATCCATGCCTAGCTTATGCATTGAATTAGGAGACTTATGATGTTTTTATAACTTTTAATTAGTAATGACTCATGCCTAACTTTTATTTTTCTAGAATTTGAAGCTTGATTGAATATTTGGGCTTGAAATGATAATATTAAGATCAAATTTATCTCAGTTTAAATTAAAGAGTACCATTGAAAAAAAGTTTTATTTTAAATTCAAATTCATTACATTTTTAAGATGATATAGATGGGGGAGTTTTGTTAATACCCGACCATAACCTCTCATAACTTAAACTTATCTTTGATGTTAATATCCTTAATGTTATGATATCAAGGTAGAAAGGGAGAGTAGCATGATATCTTTCTTTTTTTTTTAATAATGACAAAGGAGGAGAGAGAAATAGACTTCAACATTTTTTCTTTTTATTGATGATAAAGGGGGACAAGTAATGATAAATTTTTGATGATATGGCAACTATGTTGTACTCTTATATATGTTATATTTGATGATATTAACTTATGGTATTTGTTTGAGATTGTCTAACTATTTTGGCATTCTAATTATGGATATGATGTGATTATTTAACTAAAATTATGTATATTATTCTTATAATAATTATATTAAAAATTATTATGATTTCTAATTAAGATCATTTCGACCTGAATTCAAAGAGTAGCAATGAAATATTATCATATTTGAATTCAAGTTTATCAAAATATTCTAAATTGGCATATAAACAGAGGGAGTTTAGTTAAAACTTCATTATCAATTGACTATCATCATCAAGAAAAGAGAAATTTTTGAATCCTAAAAGTTATTTTATGATGAAATCAATTGATGAGTTTATAGACAAATATGTTTTTGAGAGAAGTGACACAAGAAATACTTCGATCACAGACACAAACCATCACAGGGCAAATTGTAAGTAGGAGAATCATATGTTGGCCCAAAAGTATCATGTCAAAGATTAGACATTAGGCTGGAGGATTTATCGACATGCCAAAGGATGAACTTTGTGCCATGAGTTCAAGCATCGGCCCAAAAGGATCAGGTATTGAGCTAAAAGATCGAATGTTATGAGAAGTCGACATGCCAATAGATCGGGTGATACGCCGAAGGAAAAGATGATGCGTTAGAGGTCTGAACAAAGTGTCGAATAATCATATGACATATCGAAATGCTAGACAACATGCTGAAAGCTTCATGATTGTGTTAAATGTGTGATTGAGTAGTTAAGTCTTGAACGAGGTTATTTGGGGTTAAATTGAGTTGGTATTGGATCGCAACCATGCCAACTTAATTAGAAGCTCAATAGGTCTAAACCAAAGCCGAATTAGGCCTATTGGAAGGCTAATTCAATGACCTAAGGTTGGCCTGAGAGGTAGTATAGCCAGGCCCACGTGGTGGTACTGCTTGAGAGTCAAAAAACACATGTTTGTGCGTTTCTAATAACATTGCGGTGGTACTGCCCGGGACGATGGTGGTACCGCTAGAGCCCAGATTTTCGATATTTGTTCAACAGTAGTATTACACAATACCAATGATAGTACCGCTAGTACCTAAAAATCTTAGGGATTTAAATTTTTGGCTCCATTCTTGGAGCTTTTTGAGGTTTATAAATACTCCACTCATGCTTGCTTGAGTTTAGAAGTATTTCTAAGTTGTAAGAGGGTTAAGGTCTCTTGTAAAAGAGAGGTATAAAAGTTCTCTCCTAAACTTATTAAATTGAGAAGAGTTGGTGTAAAGGTTATCTCCTGAGACTAGTAAAAGGAGAAGAGTTGTAACAATGATAGATCTCCACCCGTTGAAAAGAAGATTGATAGTGAAAACTAATGGCCTCAAGGGAAAAGGAATTGACGGTGGACATAAGTCGGGACAATCGAACCATTATAAATTAGTTTACATCCTTCTCTTGCTTTGCTTTATTATTACTTACTGATTTACCGACTCACTACCCATACTCACACTTAATGTTAAACCATTATAAATCACTAACTAAACACCCCAAAACCCTCCCCCCCCCAACAAAAGGATCTAAATTAAGCCTTACTTTTCACATTGATAATAGATGAACTATATTATTTGCTGATGTATTATCTTAGTTGATGAGAGCCTAAGTAAAATTAATTAAAAACATGAGCTATAAAAGTAAGATTATAAACTAAATGTTTTAGATTAAGTATGCAATATATAAAATATAATTTTAGTGATTCTAGAAATAGATAAAAAATATAGTTAAATTGGATGAATAAAAAAGTTTCTTTAAATAAAAAGCCTTAAATATTTAGATCAAGTATTCAATAACATGAAAGGATCAATGAAGATATTATTTATAGAGTAAAAATGAAATGATTAAATGGCAAGAGCGATTAGGAGCCTTATGTGATCATTAAATATCTTTAAGATTAAAAAATATATTGTAGGATAATTCTGAGACCAATAATATTTTATAGATCTAAGTGTTGGACAGTTAAAAAATATATATATAAAAAATTTATGTTATCAAAATAAGAATGTTAAGATTAACTTGTGAAGTTACTTACAAAGATAGAAATTAATTATCTTTATTCGTGAATAATTAGGTATCAGTTCGATAAATAATAATATAAGAGAAAATTATTTAAGATAATTCGAGCATATCCTAAGAAGACCTAGAGATGTGATAGTCATAATAAATAAAATAATTAATATCACTAATATGATGAGACATAATAAAATTTAAAAAATTAATAAAAATATAAATAAAAATTTATATATTTTGAACTTAACTAGTCTTTTACATATCTCACTCAATAGATAAAATCTCTTTATAATCGATCCCAAATTATTTTACTATGTTCAACTCTATGTATTCCTCTATCCGTAGAGTACATTGAATGTACAGAAATGGCTATAATAGAGTTTCTTTTATTCGTATTAACAGCTACTCTAGGAGGAATATTTTTATGTGGTGCTAACGATTTAATAACTATCTTTGTAGCTCCAGAATGTTTCAGTTTATATTTCTACCTATTATCTGGATATACCGAGAGAGATGTACGGTCTAATGAGGCTACTATGAAATATTTACTCATGGGTGAGGCAAGCTCTTCTATTCGGGTTCATAGTTTCTCTTGGCTATATGGTTCATCTGGGGGGAGATCGAGCTTTAAGAAATAGTGAATGGTCTTATCAATATACAAATTATTGAAACTTGAAGCTTTAATATTGTTGATATATATATATATATATATATATGAAAATGTGAAGAATATATTATACTTGTCACTACCTAAATCCGGAAACACATCAACTTTAAAAGTAGGCGTTGTGTGGATAGTAACTCAAATATCATTTAAAGAAGAAGAAAAAAAAAAAAGCCACTTATTTGAGAGCATGCCACTGCGGAGCCATTGCAATCGATCTACGGAGCTTGCTCAGCTACTCTCCGTAGTTGTTGTCTCAGCCTTAGTTTCGATCTGAGATTTATCGTCTCCTTCGCCAGTGACATCCTCTTCCCGTTCGATTTTGGAAACACGAAACATGGCCAGATGCGTATCTCCTGCATCGATCACAGACGTCGAGCCTCCATGAAGTATCACAAAGGAGTTTGCATGCACTTTGACTGATAAGTAATGCAATGAAACGGAAGCTTCTGCGTGTGATTACCAAATATTATGCAAGACCCCGGCGGCACAGTCGTCACTGCACCAGGTCTGAGCTTCTTGTCATCGATGTAAGTCCCATTGGTGCTGTCCAAATCCGTGATGAGCAGCGTTCCTCCCTTCTTCTCCAGCCGTGCATGCAAACCGGAAACTGTTCGACGAATTGGCTCAAACGTGAGCAGTCTTGTAATCAAACAAAATGAACTGCGAACTTGACGTAGATTGAATCTTGATATGGACAGAATAATAGTAGTTAAATAGTTAGGGATACCTGTAGCAACTGGAATTACCATATCAGCTTTGTCTGGAAGACGTCCTACGGTGACAGCATCCTGGGCGGTAGGATATGATCAGTTGTATTTGCCGAGATAATGAACATTTTTTGGCACAAGTAGCAATCTAATAATCCAGTGAAAAAAACATACCGAAGCTATTACGAATGCATCAGGAAGTGGGACTTTAAATCCAATGTGTCTTGAATCTCCATCACCTGCAAAGTTATTATTTTCAGGAAAGGATGAGTGTTGTCTACTGCCTAACACTCAGCAAAATGAGCTCTCATCTGACAAAAGTCAACATTGCTGCAGTGGAGAAGAGGGAGAGGGTGACAGACCTACTGGTTTAAGAAGCCATCTCTCCGGCGAAGAAACTGAGGAGCTTTCATCGGTGGAGGACCTGGGAGCAGTAATATCTCTACCCTTTGGTGTCGCAGGCAGCAATTGCTTGATCTGGGAGCTCTTAGAGCAGAGAGGGGGGATGGAATGTGTGGACGAGTTGAACGGTAGCTCACGAAAGGCAGAAAGAGATGGCAGGGAAGGGAGACAGAGAGGCCATTTGGAGTTGGAGAATGCTACAGATCGTGAGCCTACCGCTGCTGCTGCCATTCTCTCCCTCAGGATGTGTCGTTTTATTGCAGATTGAAGGGGGCAAAAAAAGAGTCAGAGCTTCCTTCTCCTTCCGTGCAAAGCTGGAGAAGAATGGATAACTCTGAGACAGCTGCAATGATTCTCCACCAGTCCACAGATTTCCAATCTGTGTTGTTAAGACAGCGCAAGCGACCGAGAATAACCTGCTGTTGACGCAAAATGGCTTATGTCTCCTTCTTTAATGCTATAATTCCATTACTGTCTGTCCATTGGGTGGTAGAAATTTCAGGATTTAATATATTTTGTTAGTCAATTTAATCGATCTACTACTAATAATTAATTTGAATTTTAGTTATTTTGATTTAACGATTAGATTTGTCAACTTTAAGTGAACTAAGTAAGGATGGTGGTGTTCATTAAACGAGTTGTTAAAATAATCAAGTGAACCATCAAAGAAAAAAAATACCATCCATGCTCATTGATTTTTATTTTTTTTTATTTTTTACTTACTTTTATACAAATATTGAGAAATCAAGACCTTTCAAACAACTAAATACCATGAGACCTTTCAAACTATTAAACCGATTGATCCATACTTCATTGAATTTGAATTTACCCATACTTATATTAAAATAAATATAAAATTTTATTTGAAAGGTCTTAAACTTTTAAAAAAACAAAAATCGTGAGACAATATAACCCATATAGCTTTAGATAAATAAATAATGGCTATCATTAATAATTAACAAACACAGATTGACTATTCATATTTTCACCACCCTCATCTCTTGCAAATTATACTATTTAGATGAGCCTAATTATATATATAGTACGTCCCGTCGACTCTGTTGACAAAAATATCGTAGGGTTTATCACTGAGCACATGTTGACTCAGTCTTACTTTGATTACCACTGAACATATGCGATATTTCTATCAACAAAATCGATGATGTAAAAAGAAATAAGATTAAATATTTCACTTTAGTAAACATAAAAGTCTCAATATAACAATGTAGCTAATTACAAAAGATAATATGTAACACATTTCACTTTCATTCAGTAAATTTGGAATAATGTATAAAAATTAACCACATAAATCCAAACAGAGCCAAGCATTTATCTGGTTCATTGGATTTATCTTCCATATGCTGGTTGGACTTCAGATCGCATTCAAACAGAGCCAAGCATTTGCACAAACTTGATATGTATTTGAAGCCAACTGCATCATGTCTAAATAAATCTATTGCAGGAGAAGAAGGGGTTATTTGTCTCATTTCTCCTGTAAAATTGGTTGACTCATTATATATATATGTGTGTTATTTCCTAAGTTTCAAGTAATGAGACTGAGACCAGCAACCTTTGAAACATTCCTTTGGTCCATCAGCCTCCTCACTCCCTCAGCGTCATCAAACCTACCAGCCTCAGTAAGCATATTAGACAAGACAACATAGTCTCCACTATAACCCTTTTCCAACTCCATGATCCTCCTCATCACCCTTTCACCAATCTCCACCTCACCATGCTTGCTGCAGCCACCCAGGAGGGTCCTCCACACGACAACATTCACTTCCATTGGCATCCCAGCTATCATATCCTCTGCCTCTTTCAACCTGCCTGCCCTTCCCAACAAGTCAATCATGCAACCATAGTGCTTAATCTCCGGCTGGATGCCGAAATCGTACACCATGCTGATGAATAGCCTCAGTCCTGCTTCCACAAGCCCCCCATGATTACAGGCATTCAACATGCTCAGGAATGTCACTCTATTCGGCTTAAAGTTTCCGGTCTTCATTTGGTCGAACAGTTTCATGGCCTCATTCGCCATTCCGTGCATTGCAAACCCAGAGGCCATCGAAGTCCACGAGACCAAATTCCTGCGGCTTCCCATGTGCTCGAAGAACTTGTATGAATCCTCCATCGAGCCACACTTGCCATACATGTCGATCAGAGAATTCTCGACCCGCACATCCAACAACGAAAGGCCACGCTTCTGGGAATAAGCATGCAACGCCTCCACGTTATCGAGAGCTCCGAGACTCGAGATGGCAGGAGCTATGGCCAGCACCGTGATCTCCGTGGGCATTAAACCTTCTGCCATCATCTGGCGGAACAGAGCCAGTGCTTCAAGCGGTCGGTCAGCTCGGGTGTACCCGTCGATCAAGCCGGTCCAGGAGATCACATTGCGGTCAGGCATTTGACTGAAAAGCAATCTAGCAAAGGCGAGCTCGCCCCAACTCGCCAATGCGGTGATCAAGGCGTTCCAAGAAACGGAGTTTCTGTCGGGCATTTCGTCGAACGCCCTCTTAGCTTCCACCAAAGAGCCACAAGTCGCGTACATATTGACGAGGGCTGTATCCACATAGACATTACAAGCTAAGCCTTTCTTGATTGTGAGGTCATGGAACTGGGCCCCGACACAGGGCTGCGACAAGTTAGCACAGGCCTTGAGGAGGAAGGAGAAGGTGAAGGTGTCAGCGGGGAGGGGGTGGCAGCAGCAGAGCCGTTCCATATGCTTGTAGAGATGGATGGCCTCCTGGGGGAAGCAGCCCAGAGCGTAGTGTCTGATGAGGGTATTCCACACTCTGATGCCAGTCTGGTCCATGTGGTTGCGGTGGAGAGCGGCGGTGACGAGTATGGAGTGTACCTGGAGTGAAGGACCTCGCTTCGGCTGGTGTTTGAGGAGGACAGAGAGAAGCAGGTCGTCGATGCGGGCGAGGGGCAGGAAGGAGGGCATCGGAAGGAGCATGGTTGGTGCAGCAGAGCTGCTGAGAGAATGGTGGACAGTTAATGGGGGGAAGGATGCCTTGGTGAACCATGGCATTGCCCTTGAGGTGTGGATGGCGGATTGCCCCTTCAGAAGAGAAGGAAACAAAAGGGCTGGTGGTCCCACTCATGGATTTCTCTTCGAAGATGTATGTAGTGGTGATTACATAGATATATATATATATATATATATATAGTACAACTCTGGTCTTGACTAAATCATTTTTAATCTAGACTAAGTTCTCCTCTTTTTTTTTCTTTCTTTATTTAATATATTTTAAAAAAAATTTAAAAAAAAATATATACAACATTCAACCCAACTCAGAACTTAGTTGTTGGAGTGTCGATGGTAAGTAGTAATCTTGTCTCCTACTTGTTTATGGGGAAAAGCCAAAGTTTTTTTTTACTAAGATGGATTTTAAGCGATGGCAGATAAAAGATGTTATTGTATCTTACAACACTGACATACAAAATTTGGTTGCATTATAAAAAGCATAGAAGCACAATGATTTTTGTGTCAAAATTATATCTGCAGTGGCTTCGATAATACATTATACCAACCAACATACATAACCCAATAAATTTTGCAAAAGAATTGTGGGAGCCTCTCAATAAAAAAATATATATATAGATCACAAGATGTTGACTCAAAAAAATTTATAACCGATAAATTTCTATATTTCAAAACCATTGACTCGAAAACAATAATGAGTCAAGTCCAAAAACTTCATATGAGATATATGCACACAAAAAAAAAGGATGACTTTAAATGAGTTTCTTTTGTTGCTATAATTATTGAAAAAAAAAATTATCATCTACTTGGAAAGACTTCAAAAATTATTTGAAATATAATTGAACAGAAATGAAACTTCAAAATATCCTTGTCAATTTGAGGATAAAGGAATGTTAGCTTTCTGGAAGAATGGCAAGAGAATAATATAGTACATTATGATAATTTCAATCTCTAATGTTTTAGAATTAATCAAGAGTATCTATTTATATTGACTAAAAAATAGAATATATATATTTTAAAATATTAAAAATTTATTATATTTTAATAAATCTCGTCCTCATCTAAACTAATCTCATCTCTATCTAAAGTAGATTTAGATCTAAATTTTTATTTTTTATTTTATTTAACCCTAACTAATTAAATTAATTTTAACTACTTAAATTAATTCTACTTGAATTGATCCAAGTCAATCAGATTTCAAAATGAGTAAATGGAAAAAGCATTTTAGTGATGGTCTGAATCAATAGAAAAATAGATTAAACAGTTTAATGAAATTTACTTTATTTACAACAAACAAAGGAGACAATTCAAGAAAGACCAAATGCAAAATGCATCTGACCCAGATAGACAAGTTGTCGAAAGATGTGTTTAATTTAATACTTTCCATTGTGGTTGTCTGAAGCCAAGGAGTGTACGTGGGTAGAGGGTACTTAAGCCAATGGTTTGTTCAAGATGAATGCAATGGTTATACATCATGATTTCAATAACAATAAAAATAAGTCTTTTATATATTTGATTGTGTCCTTCAATTTATGGCATGGTAGATTATGATATGTAAATTTTAATACTTTATGAAGATTAATGAACTTATACTTATTGCCTTCATTATATGTAAAAATGATCCTAATCATAAATATGAAATATATGTAGAGGTCACATTTTCATTCAGTTGAAAGGAAATTTACACCTCTATAATTGATTCATAGTAATAAAGTACTTTATTATTTTTTATCGATGGTTGCATAAGATACTATTATATGTATTTACTGAGAAGTAAAGATGAGGGATTACAAGTGTTTAAATATTATAAGAATGAGGTTGAGGATCAACTTAGTAAATAAATAAAATATATCTGAAGTAATAGAGATGGAAATATAGAGTATTCTTTTGAGTCTGGTATTATTCGTCATATTATTACTCTCTATTCACCTCAATCAAATATTGCATTCAATCAAATAGTATTGTTGAATGCAATAATCAAAATTTTAAAGAGATATGAATGTTATGTTGATAAGTTCCAGTTTACCTCAAAATTCGTGCAGGGAAATAATTTTCTTGGCTAACCATATTCTTAATAAGATACTCCATAAAGGAAAAGATAAAACTCCCTATAAGTTATAAAAATATTATAAATGTTTCTACAAATATTTGAAAGTGTGAGGGGGTTTAGTTAAAGTAGAAAAACCTAAGCCTAAACAAATAAAAATTAGGCCTAAAATAGTTGATTGCATATTTATTAGATATGCTTATAATTAGTAGTGCATATCGATTGCTTGTGCATGAAGTCAAAACATTCTTGACATAGATGCAAGTATAAAAGATATAAGTTTTAAGAAAATAACTTACGATATTATAAGTGGTGGTCGGTGTTGGGAAAAATATATTGAATATGGAATATTTTTTTATATATATAAATAAGTTTTTTTATCAAAATTTTCAATTTATTATTAAAAAATTAATATTAATTAGAATAAGATACGAATAATAGATTAATCATAAAGTGAGACACCAGATTTTTAATGTGAAAATCTCATGTGAAAAAAATCACGGAACCGTAATCCACTCAAACTTCCACTATTATCACCAAATAGAATAATAGATTTACAATAAAACTTCTCCAAAATAACTAGAGGATTACAATGATATCAATAACATATATCTTAGTTCATCAATAACATAGCATCATCAATATTGATGGATCTCACAATACAAAAGATCAAAACTCATTAAGTGGATATATCAGAAAACTATCATAGATAAGGTAAATCACATATCATAACTGTTATGATTGTAGATGTGATTGTAACAATTCTTTACATAAAATTTAGGTCAAAACTAACAAAGTTTTACCATTCGATACTCTTTCCTAACCTTTCTCTATTTTTTTTTCTCTCTCTTTGTTAGTGTGCAGTTTCTTTGAATGTTTCAGCAGCTTCGTTGCACAACTGCTTAGATTAGGTTTTTCTCTTTTTTTTAATAAATCAGATTTGAGCTAAATATCTAGCCTGAGCTCACCTATGGGTTTAACCTAATAAGTCTCCCCTGCAGCTCATATGGTGGGTTGTACTAAGCCTGATCTCTATCTACATGCTTTAAGCTTCTCTTTAGGCAAAGAATTTATCAATATATCTAAACCATTCTCATCGGTATGTACCTTTTCTAAATTTAATTCTTTCATCTCAAGCACATCACTAATCTAGTAATATCTTACATCAATATGCTTAGATATAGAATTGTATGTTGAATTCATAGAGAGGTGAATAATACTCTGACTATCATAGTAAACATTGTATCCTTCCTATTTCAAACTCAATTCCTGTAAAAATCTTTTCATTCATAAAGCTTCCTTATATGCTCCAATAATTGCTATATATTCTGATTTTGTGGTCGATAGAGTAACACAATTCTGTAACTTAGACTGCCAAGAGACTGCTCCCCCTGCAAAAGTCATCAAGAATTCTGAAGTGGATTTCTTTGAATTAGTATCATCAGCCATGTCTGTATCTGTGTAACCCTTTAGCACAAGTTTATCAATGCCAAAACATAAACACAACCTGGTAATACCTCTTAGATATCTGAAGATCTATTTTACTATTACCCAATGTTCCTAACTATGATTAGAGAGAAATCGACTGATAACTCCAACTGCATAAGTTATATCTGGCCTAGTGCAAACTATAGCATACATCAAACTGCCTACTGCTGATGAGTAAGGCACTTTGGATATTTCTTCTTTTTCTTTCTCACTTGTGGGATGTTGTTTCGAACTCAACTTAAAATGACCTGCAAGTGAAGAATAAACTGCTTTGGCCTTATTCATATTGAATCTTTTAAGAACCTTTTCAATATAAGCCTCCTGAAATAACTAAATCCTTCCATTCTTTTTATTATGAAGAATCTTCATACCAAGTATTTGTCTCACGATCCTAAGTCTTTCATAGCAAAAGACTTACTTAGTTCCCTCTTAAGCTTCTCAATTTTACCAGCATCATAGCTAATAATCAGCATATCATCAACATATATTAGGAGAATAATGAAATCATCATATGAAAACTTCTTTATAAATACACAATGGCTATATGTGATTTTATTATACCCTTGACTCATCATAAAGGAATCAAACTTCTTATACCACTATCTAGATAACTGTTTGAGTCCACATAAGCTTTTCTTAAGCTTACACATTAGATTTTTTTTTCTCTTGACTTTGAAACATTCTGGTTGCTCGATATAAATTTCTTCTTTTAAGTCACCATATAAAAATGTAGTTTTCACATTAAGTTGTTCAACTTTTAAATTCAAGCGGGCAGCCAAACCAAGAATAACTCAGATAGAGGATATTTTTACCACGGGAGAAAATATTTCTTCAAAGTCAATACCCTTTTTATGACTAGATCATTTTGTAACTAATTACGTCTTATATCTTTATTGTGAGCTATTATTTTCGACTTCAATTTATAAACCCATTTATTCTTAAGAGCTTTCTTGCCTGTAGGTAAATTTACCAAGTCATAGGTGTGGTTCTCAAGCAATGATCTCATGTCTTCTTGCATGGCTTTAACCCACTCATTCTTATGCTCATGTATAATAGCATCTTGGTAATTTTTTAGTTCTCCATTGTCAGTCAACATAACATACTCATGTGGAGGATATCTTGTAGATGATCTTCGTTCTTTTGTAGATCTTCTAAGTGGAATCTCATCTGGTGGTGGAGGTGCTTGCTTAGTTTGTTCAGTTGGATCGACTTCATCAACTGTAGGAGTATCATCACTAACATTCTCACCACCATCTTCTTGTCTATATCTCCCTCTTGATCATCATGAACTATAAATGGAGGAACTTAGCCCAAACTCCAAGGAATATAAACATAGGTATTTTGTTTCTCAATATTATCACTATTTTCAAACAATTGGTCTTTAAGAAACATGACATCTCTGTTTCTAATAATTTTCTTATCCACTGGATCCCATGTACCCGAACTCTTCATGACCATATCCTAAGAAAATACGTGTTTTTACCTTATTATCAATTTTTGATCTCTCATATTTAAGAATATTAACAAATAATTTGCCCCAAATACTCTTAAGTGATCATAAGATACATCTTTCCATTTTCATACTCTCTCTGGAACATCACTATTTAGAGGAACTGATGAAGAAAGGTTTCTCAAATTAATTATAGTTCTTATAGCCTCCCCCCAAAATGGCTTAAGTAACTTGGCATGGGAAAGTATGCACTTAATCCTTTCTTAAATGGTTCTGTTCATCCTTTCTGCCACACCATTATGCTGAGGAGTTTTAGGAATTATCTTCTCAAGCCTGATATCATGAAACCTACAATAATTCTCAAAAGGACCCTTGTACTCACTACTATTATCTGCTCTAACACTTTTAATTTTTCTTCCTATTTCTCTTTCAACACTAGCATGAAACTCTTTGAAAACATCGAGTAATTGGTCAATAGATCTCAAAATAAAAGCCGAAACTTTTCTAGAATGGTCATCAATAAAAGTAATAAATAAAGAGCACCTCCAAGAGTTCTAGTTTGCATAGTACAGAATAAAATTAACAAATAAAGAGCACCTCCAAGAGTTCTAGTTTACATAGTGCAGACATCAGTATGAACTAAGTCAATAATATTTAATCTTCTAGATAATGGATAAGTATGAAAGACAACTCTATGTGTTTTTCCAACTAAGAAATGATTACAAGATTGAAGAGATATACCTTGTAACTTTGGTAAGAACTATTTTCTAGCAAGAGTTTGAAGTCCTTTCTCGCTAATATGACTAAACCTTTTATGCCAAAGATCTATACTTCCATCCTTTCTGATTGCATTAATCTCCTCTTTGAATAGCTTAGCCTTCATGACATAAAAAAAATTCTACTTCTTTCCTCTTGCAACAATCAAAGAACCTTTAGTGAGTTTTCATTTAATTTCATTAAAAGAGTATATAAATCCCTTATCATCAAGTTTTCCTTTAGATATCAAGTTAAGATGAATATCTGGAACGTGTCTTACATCTTTGAGTATCAATTTACTCCTAATACTGATCTCTAAGTAAATATCTCCAATACCCACAATCTTAGATGTACCACTATTTCCCATTTTGACATTTCCAAAATCACTAGCAGTGTAAGATCTGAAGAAATCACCATGAGAAGTAACATAAAAGGAAGCATTAGAATTAATCACTCAGTCACTATCCTGAGCTACAAGACTAACACATCCATCATCACAAAGAATAATAATATCACCTTCAGCAACAACTGTATTAGTCTCTTTCTCATTTTTCTTTCTTTCATTTTGTTCTCTCTTTCAGAACCTACACTCTTTATTCATGTGACCTGGTCTATTGTAGTTGAAACATTTGATATCTTTTCTGGACTTGGATCTTCCTTTATAACCATATGGATTCTTACTATAACTTCTTCCATGTCATTCTTATTTTTCAATAGTAAGTGCACCAGAAGAAGATTCTCCTTGTTCTTTTCTTCTGACATTTTTCAATAGTTAGATTTTTCTCTAGCATTGAGTTAGAAATTATCATAATAAATATTTCCTAACATCTCATCATCTATATTCATTTTCATAGTAATCAGCTTGTTTGGAAGACTCTAAAATATGCTTATATGCTCAATAATATTACCATCATCTTTATACTTTAAATTGACAATTCTTCTGAGGAGAGAAATTTTGTTTCTCACTGTCTTCTTTGCAAAGAGATTTTCTAGCATCTATCAAACAACATTAGCTCTAGTTTCATCAGAAATATGCTCATGCAAATTTATATTCATCCATCTTCTAATATAGGCAATAGCTTTTCTATGATGTACTTCTCATTCTTCATCATCCATAGTAGAAGATTTTACTTTAACTTTCATGTACAAATCTTTGCAATAGAACAAATCTTCCATCATCCACCTCCAAGTAGAATAATTTGATGAGTTCAATTTAATTATACCATCTAACTCTTTTATTTCAATCACACAAGAAAAAATGTACCAAATAACATACGCTCTGATACCACTTGTTAGGAAAAACTTATTAAATATGGAATAATATTTTTTCCTCTTTGTGTATCAAAATGGGTTCCTCACCAAAATTATCAACTTGTTACTAAAAAAATAAATATTAATCAGAACAAGATACACAACAGAATAATAGATTAACCACAAAGTGAGACATCAGACTTTTAATGTGAAAAACTCAATACGAGAAAAACCACAAGACCATAGTCTACCCAAACTTCCACTATCACCAAATAGGATAATAAGTTTATAATGAAACTTCTCCAAAATAACTAGAAGATCATAATGACATTAATAACATTTATCTTGGTTCACCAATAGCATGACATCATCAATATTGATGAATCTCATAATAGGAAAGATCGAAACTCACTAAGTGGATATATCAAAAAAAATATCATACAAAGAATAAACCACGTATGATTACCATTAGGATTATAGATCTAATTGAAACTACCAAAATTTTATCATTCTATCTCAAAACTTTCTTTCTTTAATTTCTCTCTCTCTCTCTCTCTCTCTCTCTCTCTCTCTCTCTCTCTTTTGGGGTTACATTACAGTTTCTTTGTACGTACGTTTTCGCGTTGTTGTGCCACTGGTTAGATTAGGATTTTTTTTCTTTTTTTAACAATAAATTAGATTTAAACTAAATACTTAAATATCCAGCACAAATCCATACTAAAAATCAAGACTCAATAAAAGGGCCAAGATATCTAAATCTTTTGAACCAAATTTTCAAACTTATTTATTAGAAAATAAACTCGAGATGTACAATGAAGTTATGTCAACTCCAAAAACCCTATTTTGGAAAGAGACTATTAATAATGAAAATGAATCCATCTTACAATATCATATATGAGAGTTGGTGATTTTCTACATGCAAGTCTTTAGGCAATAAATGGATTTTCAAGAGGAAATTAAAAAGTGATGAATTAATAGATAAAGGTGGTCAAATGTTTTAGGAAAAAAAAAAGAAGGTATTGACTTTTTTTTTATACATATTCATCAGTTACAAGATAAATGTTGATTCGATTATTAATTGTAATTCTGACATTACGTAGTCTCAAAATCCATCAAATACATATCAAGACGTATTTGTAAATGATGAATTAAAAGAAAAAAATTATATATAGAACAATCCAAGGGGTTTGTGGCTTTGAACATGAGAAGAAAGTTTGCAGGCTTGTTAAATGTTTATATAGATTAAAACAAGCACCTAAGTAATGATATAAAAAAATTTGACATAATGATCCTGCAAAAAAAGTTATAATATTAATGAGTGTGATAAAATGTGTTTACATCAAAACACATGTCATTATGTGCTTATGTGTTAACGGTATGCTGATTTTGGGCAGCAATTATGATATTATCATATTAACTAAGAAAATATTGATAAAATATTTTAATATAAAGGATTTGGGTGAGGCGGATTTCATCGTAGGGATTACTAAGATCTGTAAGACATCTGACTGGTACTATCACAGTTTCATTATATTGAGACCATATTAAAGAAATTTTATGCATGATAGTTCAATCAAAACTTTAATAAATTTTGAATCTATCTTAGTCAAATAATAATGATGAACCCCATATCACAATCATGCTATACACATCCAATTATAGCATAAACTATTAATAAGTTAAGTAGGTTTACGTGTAATACAAGAAATGACCATTGGAAAGCATTAACTAGAGTTCTTAGGTATCTAAGATACATCATGAATTATATATCCATATGCAACCAAGATATCTGACACAAAAGATATCTGACACAAAGGATACAATATGCAAACAAGATATCTGACACAAAAGATATTAAATCTATTACCATTGGAGGAGCCACCATGGCATGGAGGTCCTCAAAGCAAACATATATAGTAAAAAAAATCCATGATGTTATCTGAACTGATCACTTTAGATAAAAGCTGCTGAGAAAGTAGAATGACTTCAAAGTTTCTTAGAGGAGGATATTTTATTTTGAGTTAAACCTATGCATAGTTAGTCGACTATTGAAAGGGCACAGAACAGTATATATAATAGTAAGTCTCGTCATAGTCATTGAAGACATAATATCATAAAGTAGTTGATCTCAGATGTTATGATCATAAACGATTGTATGAAATCAAAGGAGAATGTCTAATATCAAGGATTACAAAAAGATCAAGTATAATACTAGTTATCGAAGGGAATTCGATTAAAGTCTATCAAATAAGAATCTTGGTAATGATAACTCAACCTTATTGATTAAAGATCCTAAAAATCTTGGTTAAATGGGACAACTAAATTATGAAAGATTCACTGCAATCCTTTGGGAGACTATTCAACTCATTCCTATGATAAATAAGCAGTGCCTCTAAAGTATATCAAAATAAGTTGTATTTTTTAATGATTTTCATATCTAAGTAAAATATAGTGTAATAATTTCAATCACCTATATTATTGAGGCTGCTTTTATAATAATTTTTAAGGCTTCAATTTTGTAAAGCAATTATGAATCCACTGAAGTGGTCGAAATAAACATTATAAATATCGGACGGAATTAGATTAGATTAATAAGATTAACTTATAAAGGTCTAATAAGTGTACTAGTATCAACTCCACGTATTTTGGCCAATAATTTAGGTAAATGAAGTTGATAGACCAACTAGACGAGCATAATCATAAGAATATAATGTGTGAGATAAAAGATTATATAGATAATTACTTTTATCGTGCTTTATGCGTTGGACCGTTCAAGATATTATGTTCACTAATTAGCCAAGTAAATTATATCGATAGCATTGTGTTAAAAGAAATATTTAATGCCACAAGCTACCTATCCTTATATGCTATATATGTTATATTTATGTATATTTTATTAAAAAAAATTAGATTGTTGGAATATATATTTCCAAATGAATGAAAAATTTTCACTTGAATATATATTAAAGTTACTTTCGAATGAATAAACATGCTGTTTCACCCGGATAGATATGTCTTTTTGTCAAAAGAACCGGTATATCTATCTAATGTGCATAGATAGATCTTATCTCATACATTTATTTCATCAAAAATAAAAAAGCACATTCTTGCATTCATTTGACATCCATCAAAAGAGAATATAAAGCATATGAAGTTTGATATTTTTTTATAATTTAGAGTGCTATTATTGCAAGAAGTGGTCATTGTAACTTAGGAGATGACTGTCGCTAAACCGTAAACATTAGCGCAGGACAAATTCATCGTAAAGAGAAAGAGTCCCAACTCTTGCCTGGATCAAATTATTTTTTAATTTATTTTTTTTTCTTTCAATCAAATTATTTTAAATTAAAAAATATATAATATTCAATCCGATAGACATACCAATCATTAGAAAGTTCAGATAGCAACGGTTAGGTAGAAAGTTTTACATGTTTCGTAAGACCAGAAGGAAATAATAAAAGTAGGAAGGAAAAAAGATATCAATCCTAAAGTCTAAACCAAAACAAAATGAAAGCCAAGGTCAATGTTTTGGCTTTGGAGATTTTGGATATCAGTTTATCCTAGCTAAAGCTAAAGCTAAAGCAATGAGTATTGCATTTTGGCTCAAGTGAGGAGTATGTGAGTGATCTCAGAAGGTTTAGGCATGTCGATTCATGATGGCTAACTCCTCACGTTAACTGTCTTGTGGAAGGGGAGAAGACGTACACTCTACAAATATATAAATGATTACATGTGGAAGAAAAATAAAAACACGTGGTTGATAAAAATGAGGATATCATAAATGATGACATTTAGATAAAGTTAGAGTGTGCTTAGTATATAAAATGAAAAAGATAATTGAGTCCTTTAAGTTATATTTTGGTTGGTATAGAAAAATCATCTTGATCGTGCAATGGTATGACGGGCAATTGGACAATGAGTGATACAAACTGCACAATTGCCCCCTCCGACTTATATGATATTAAGATGATTAACGATTTATGTCATATCCACTTAAATACATAAAAAATGACTCAAAACATGCTCTCTCTTTTTTTTTTTTTTTTTGGTTACATAATGGTGTAATAGGTGAGCAAATGATGTACGAAGCATGTCCCAAGTTCTTCGTTATGCAACTTGAAACACTCGAGTTCAACCCTATGCCACTTGCGAGATTTCCATCGCCAATGATGAGCGGAACACATTATGATGATTTATCTGCACTTTATGACTATTCTGACACAAAAAAAAAAAAAAAAAAAACTCAATATGAGTTAGTTTTGATTGCATGATGGTGTGACAAGCGAGTGGATCTTCCACGAAAAATATTGTATAACTCTCTTGGTGTTAAAAAATCTCATCCGGTCCTAAGAGCATATAAAAAGTACATAACATATTTATTCTAAATATATTATCATCTGTGGGACTAATTGATGTGCTTAAAAGGAATATTCTGATGACCCCACTTCTAAAATCTTTAGAAAGAGGAAATACATGATTTTTCTTTCTACATGTTTTAGTAGACTGGGATAAAAGCATCATCAACCCATAGCCTACTCTTACGAGTATAATGAATGCCCTTAGAGATACGTAAAAAGGCTTCTGATGACTTGAACACTTCGTGCATCCTTCTCGAAGCGATTGACAAAGCCCATGAAGGCTTAGTTAGTTAATTAATTTAATTAATTAATTAATTAATTAATAATAATAATAATAATAATAATAATAATAATAATACATCAGTTACAAACTAAGTGTGCAGGTGGAGAGATGCTCCACTCTACAACCAGACCGAGCATGGAATCCTCTTTAAAATTAATCTTATGGAGACAACTTATATTAGAAGTCAGTAATTGTGTAGGCCGTAAAGTTGAGCAACAAACACCGGTCATCTTTAAATCTCGCAGAAAGGAGTATCTTAAAACTGGGTGTGGCCGCCGCCAAACTTCTTCCCCCCCCATGGCTTTGGCTTTGGCTTTGGCTTTGGCTTTGGCTTTGGCATACGTTCTTTGTGGAATCATACAGGAGGACTTGTTTGACTGTACTTCCTTCCAGGGGTTGTGAACCTTTCTCCATCTCTTAATGGTTCCAAAGTAAGCACAGTTACTGCATCTATTCCAGATAAGAACGGAGCCAAAGTCATGCTAAGCAACATCATTTGCTGCACTAATGTCGAAGTCCAACAACAATTTTTCTCGGCCTCTTGTCGAGATAGATAGCTGATTGCACTTTGTTTCTGCTGCACACAATCATATAACAACGTTACAACCTTCAATGCGCGGGCGCACCCCATCCATCAATACAAAACATCTATTCCAAAAAAAAAAAAAAAAAAAAAAATGCTGAACCTCTCGTCACTGTTTGTTTCTTTGTATCTTCATCTTTGTGTCGTCACATCTCGTATGATGATGATGCTTTGGCCCGCTGTGCACCGTGCGCTAACTGCGAGCCCAAGTCAGAGCTCAGCAGCAACGGGTATGGCAGTGAATCCAGCGCCGCGGCGTTGTCGAACGTCCTTGGAACTGTTGGTTTCTTTGCGGGGAATGAGAACCCCTCGTCCTCTTCCAAGCAGCAACTACTGTTCACCGTCTGCTTGCGCTTCAGAACGCGGTCATTGATCGGAACAGCAAGCTCGGGTTGGTTGCAGTGAGGGATGAACGGTGGTGGGTTGGACTCGGGGTAATTGATCCAACAGTTTTGTGATCCCAGTACATCCGGTGGGTTCTCCAGCAGTCGCGCGAGCGTCGAGTAATCTGCGGCGTCGAGGAGCTCGGTCAGAGAGTAGGATTTCGGTAGCTTGAGGAAGCTGTTGTGCTGCATGCCGTGTGGCGAGGCAGCCTCCGCGCCCGCCGACTCTTCTTGCTCTGCATCCAGCGGCAGTTGATGATTGCTCTTCTTGTAGATTCGGCAGAGGACCCAGTCATCTAGCTGAGACAGCACAGCAGCCAGTGAGCTCGGACTCGGATCTAATTACGCATAGTCAGTCTCATGCAGTAGACAAAATATATATATATATATATATATATATATAGAGAGAGAGAGAGAGAGAGAGGAGGAGATTACTCTCATGGAGGATCCTCTGAGTTTGATGTTATGGTAATCGTTGCTCCTCAGAGCTTCGGCGAGGCGGTACTCGTGCATGATCCAGTCCGTCTTCACCCCCTTGGGGGGCTTCCCCTTGTAGAACACGAGCGCCTTCTTGACCCCAATGTTGTCGCTCATCCCCTTGCTCGCAACGATGGGCTTATCCGTCCCCGTCGCCTTCCAGTACCCGGATGCCGCCGCCCGATTCGGCCGCACCCCGTTGGGGTACTTCCGATCCCGGGGGCTGAAGAAGTACCACTCTCGATCCCCGAACAGCGCTTTGGCTTCATATCACCAGCACAAAACACACCATCACAGCAATCAGTACCATAGGATTCGAGGAGAACACAGAGAGAGCGTCGGGAGCAACACGAACCGGGGAGTTCCCACGGGTCGAACTTGTAGATGTCGACCTCCGCGATGATCGACACCGGGCATGGCATCGAGGCAGCTCGGTTCCTCAGGTAGTGAAGGATGAGCTCCTCGTCGGTGGGGTGGAATCGGAACCCCGGTGGAAGACTGGTCGGATTCGACATGATCTCACTGCCGAGCTGAGACAAAAGAAGACGAAGAAGAAGGGAAGGTTGAAATTTTTGGGCGAAGCGGATGGAGGGTGGCTTTATGGCCGCAGTAGTTTTGTCGTGTAGTGGGGGTGCACACGTGTGGGGTTTCGGACCAGGGGCAGTATCGTCACGCGGGAAAACACGTGTCGAGCAAGGAGGGAGGGACCAGAGCCGGTGCGTTGGACGGCCCTGATCTGACGCGACGAGATCGACGTCAGCGATGGACTTTTCGACATAAACGGACAAAAAAAGAAAAGGGAGTTCGCTGGTTTGGGATTAGTATATGCCGGCGCACGCCAGTTAGGCTTCTTCGGTTGTACGAAGAGGATAACTACGGTTGACCAACCACGGTGGGGTCAAGCTTGACACGTGGAGGGACGCACGGTCAAATTATATTAATCCACTACAATACGAGTTTAATTTTACTGCTGGGTGTGGTGTGGGGGGTGTGTTTTAATTGTTGGGCGTGGAATCAAATGCCGCCTAATCATGATGTTGATGCGTAGCAGCCTCAAAAATCGATTAGTGTTGTGTGTTGTTGGATTGCGAGAGGTCAATTTGGTATTCGCATGCCAAATCCAAATCAGTGGATTTGGCAAGCCATTTGTGTGACACATGCAACCTTATCGTACGCTTATTTTGATTTCGCAACCACTTATTTGATTTGCCGTGATTGCCGAATCACTAATTTATCTTCTAAAATAACTACACATCTTAAATTTTTTGAATTGAAGTGCTCCTTGGAATTACATCCAACGGTAAGTCAATTGTGCTTCTTCTTCTTCTTTTTTTTTTTTTCTATCTCGTAAATAAATTTCAAGTTCTTGGATATATATATATATATATATATGACTAATGTGAATACTATTATTATTTTTTATAATCATATCCCTAAGATACCCAATGAGATTATGTAATACCTTACTCCTAATTTCACTCACACACTACAATCATGGCTAACATAGGATATTACATTTCAGGTCTTTTGATTACTGCTATCAATAGGAGTGCAACGGAAAGTAGGTAATCTTAAAATTAAGACATGTTAATGTACTAAACAAAACAATGAGATTTTATCTGTACATACTGATTTTGATATCTGTATATCACTATAACCTCTAACAAAAATAAAAAAAAAACCATATGCATACCATGTTTAAAAGTTATATACCTAAAATGTCCATTATATTTACTCTAGCATTAGCTTGATTTTTCTACTTAATCACTTGGGTAGGATGCTAGCATCCTCCTAACATAGAGTTTGTAGTGAATAATTACTCAACAAGTATAAACTTTTATAGTTGTATTCAAGTTAGTATGCATATGTCATATGGATAACATTTCAAAATCATTAGCATAATACATTTCACGATAAACCCCTCATCCTATAACTTATATGTACATATAGGAAGCATAGTAAATTCATGAACTTCTACGCCCTATATCATAACATATACGTGCACTCTCGTATCACACATTATAATTTATTTACATGTATTTTCATACCGTATGTCATAATATAAACATGTACTCACACACGACATGTCATATATATAGGTGCACTCCCACACTACACGTTATAATATATATGTGTATTCTCAATCCGCACATCATAGTATCTACATGCATTGCATATCGTAACATATTTGTGTACTCCCATATTGCACATCACACAAAATACATGCACTCTTACACACCCGTCATCATATAAGCATTTATATAAGATATTTTTAATCGTAATTCATATATTTTATATTTACAAAATATATATACATGTCATATATATACATGCACTCTTACACACCCGTCATACATTCAAGTTTAGCTCATGACTAGGTTATGATGATCATATTAGTATAAACATACTTTTCAAAATACATTATGCATATGATAATTTATATGACCACTATCTTATAGTGAATTAAACTTATAATTACCTGATTGAACTCCATATCGAAGATGCTACGGTAAGATCATTTTACTTAATGATCGAGTGTGAAAGTGAGCGATACACCTATACGACTGGGATCATAGGATCATGAGATACCTTAATTAAGAAACGTACCTCTTGAATTATTGATTTATAATAACTTATAATTTATAAAAAAATTGATAAGATCACTTATAAAATAAACTATACTTAACCTAAAAATTTATCTAAATTTTATTATCAATTTTTCAATAATTCATTATAAATAAATGAACTAATTAGTATCAATCAAATCATTATATAAAGATTCTACAAAAAAAAAATTAATTTATTATTTTAGCTGACTAAACGTTCTTAAATTATCATAAAATTTTGTAAAAGAATATGAGACATATAAAACTAATTGCACATCAATTTTTAGCTTTAAATCAAATCATTTGGAAGCTAAACTATCCTCCTAATTCAAATACTAACACATAGTGTTTTGCTAAAAATAAGTTGAGACTATCTATATTTACAAACTTTATATTTTGGTGTGCAGAGGTGTTACTCAATTCTAAATCTCACATAATTCTAAGATAATCATTTAAAGTATATCAAAAAGGATAAAATCAAAACACTAAAGGGATCAATTCAGCTTGAATAGAACCCCTTCTCAGAAAATAGGAGATTCTAAGTACCTCAGATTGGGATAATTATGACTCTATGCACAAATCTCAGGTTAAAGTTATTCCAAAAACCTTGGAGCCATAAAAGAATCATACAAAATATATCCAAAAATTAAATATTATTTCAAAGTCTAGCTTACCAAAAAATAGTTAAAAAAATTAGTTTATAATATGTAAAACTGAAACTATAGTAAGGAAAAAAAATTAAAATTTTTTTACCACAATCTTTCTTATAGATGGGGTTTCTTAAACTCCATGACAAAAGCTGTGAGAATCGCTAAAGAATAAGAGAAAGGATAGTGGATTATTAGGTTGATAAAAGGGATAAGGCTGAAATAAAATAAAGGTGCTTTAGAAGTTACTTTTAAGGTTCACGGTTCAATATCATTAGACCTCATTTAAAGTTTTTTCTTCTTCTTTTACTAATATAATTTTAATATTATATCAAATTCAATTGAGTTTAATTTGATTTGACATAGATGACAATTTTGGTCTAAGCTTATCCTTCGATCTCACTTATGTATTTGAACATTTAGTGTAACACTCCTCTTTGATTTACATCTTAATTTAATTTTTTTTAATTACTCCATGCATGCCTAAGTAGTTTATGTTCCTCCATATACATAATATTTAAAACTCAAATTTATTTATGTGAATCATGGAGATTCCGATCGATTAAAATTCAATCGTCACTTCTAATCACTATATACAAATTTATTAACATAACTTAACCTCATATTCAAGTTTGCTAGCATATCTGGGCTTGTAGGGATATGCTTAACATAAATATTAAAGCTTATACATGCTCAACTAACACTTTGTAGAACATTAAGAACGATATCTCTAAAAAGCATTTACTTCAATATTAAAAGTTGAAAAATATCATTTATCATATTTATAAAACATAGATTCATTTATCATATTTATAAAACATAGATATCACAAATCATATCACTAAATGAAAATTATATATACATATTATATGTACTTCTATTGACATATTAATTATAGTTCAACGTGTATGAGACTAGTGTACTACGGATCGACTCTAAAATTATGGTGGATATTATATTCTAGGATACTCCTCCATAACAAGTTTTTAATTTGGTTGGAAATATACAAGAGTTATTATTAATTTTTTTACATATCTAGTGAAGGAATGTTATTTCCAATTGGTGGTCCTCTTTTAGTTAAGTTATCAAATATTTTCAGTTTTGAATTGGATGTTGACCTTCATAACTTGATTTTTTTTTTCATTGGCACTTATGCCAACTGTATATATGTATTTTCATTCTAATTAGTAATTTTTGCTCGTACAACCAGATTGGAGGTTGACCTCCAAAACTTGAATTTTTAGATCACCACTCTAATGTGTGTGTTGTTGTTGTTCTAATTAATAAAGATTAGCCACCCTATTTTAAACAAACAAAAAAAAAAATCATCTTCTTATATACAAATATCTCTATCATTTTCTCCTAATTTATCAACGACCTTCATCAACACATATCTCTTGTTCATCTCTCTCAATACCATCGCTAATATCATCACTATGGTATCCATATTTTAGGTCATAAAATTTTTAATGATGTACAAAACATGTTGGGTAATATGTTAATATGAGTTCTACTAATATGATAATAGAATACACAACTAAATTTCATTATGACGATGGCTATAGCATCTGATGATAGTTGTGATGTCAATAAAGATAATGATGAGAAGCTGAGGACGCGATAGAACGGTGACAATGATAACACTTGAGAGAGTTGAAGGTGGTGATGAGCAAAGTGATGTTTGTCAACAGAAATGACAATGAAAGTGGAAGTGTAGAGAAAGAACTATAAGATGGAGGATGTGATACGGTGGCTATGTTATAAGTGTAGTGGTGGAGTTAGGTGGCAAAGTAGGAGATGATTGAGGAATGAGGATAACAAAGTGACAAGTTTTATTGGAGAATAGACCAAAATTTTTTTCTAGAGGTTAGATTGACTTGTGAATAGATTGACACAGAATTGTAGTACAAGTGTGGATCAAATAAGACCTTCCAACTTTGTCTTGTGTGTTCATGTGAGTGATTCCTATTTATAGCAAAAGGTGGATGTAAGAGGGTGTGTCCATTGTGTGATATATGACCGCTGATCATAAATAAATGAGTTTGTTTAGTTGTCAATTTGTCCTCTCAAAACCTATTTATTCTTTCCTCTAAATTTTTTTCTTATTTGAATTTGTGTAAGCCTATGCCCCTTCCAAGTGATATCAAGTTGACTTTCTAAGAGGTGCGATTTGACAATTCTTGTGATTTAAAGAGGTCATAACAATTAATGGTGATTGATGAGTTAGGCCATAGATCGAAATATACTACTGATTTCTTCTTTAGAAAACTTAAATATGGTGTGTGCGGTGATTTGCTTCTCTCCCAATGGCCAAAGCTTGTGAGAGAACTTTTCAGGATATTAAAAATCAAGATAATTATAAACCTTATTTAGAGCAAATATTTTAGTGAAATTGATTTTATTTTTAATGAGTAGCCGATAAATTACAAATTTTAAAGCATTTTCAGATTTGGAAGAGGAGAGCAGAGAATTATAATTTTTTTTATAAAGCAATAGACTAAAATATTTTTCATGAATATAATATATATATATAGTTTTAATTAGAATAGAAAATTATGATTAGATCGAGATAGAATTAGAAGTCTGGATTAGAAAGAAATTTTGTGCTCGTCATCATTTATCTATGCAAATATACTATATTGTACTGCTCCTTGTTCTTTTATAATTTTGATTTTACATTATATCTTATCTTGAATTTGCACAAACTTACAAACTAGAAAAGAAAAAAAAAAAGTTTGCTTCTCTAAAGGATGGAAATTCTTTTTTAATCACTTTTCTAGACATTGTTGAGAATATATGAGTTACTGAGAACGTAACAAGGATATGAGTTGTATATTAATTAAAGAAGGAGAAAAAAATCATACACTAATAATAACATAAAAATAGAATAATAAATAAAATAAAAAATTTATTGTTAATTAAAAGAACATAAAGAGTCTCTATTTGTAGAGCTAAAACCCCCTAAAGATTATAGTCGTTTACATCCCAATCTTATGAACTCCAAGCAGTCTACAACTTAATATTCTAAACCTCAAGATTATATATCAAGATTATATTAGCAATCAAGTTTCTTTGGTTTGATGTTGTTCTTTTTTTTATCAATTTCATCCCAAAAAATCTTAAATTTTGACTAATGCCAATATATTTAATATCATAAATCAGTACATGAAACATGATTTTAATTTATATCATTGACATTTTTCCTTGCGTGTGAGTGTCAGATATCTCATGATCTTTTGTTTGATACCATCAGACATGATCTTAATTTATACTCCTTATCGACACCTGATGCAAAGTATGAAGAGATGATGATGAGTTGAGGTTGTCATCCTCATCCCGTTCACCACGGGAGGACTTGTGGTTGAGGAACTCATGCTGAACTTTATGGTGGATGGATGGGTGGAGTTCGAAGTGCGATATTCTTTTTAGAGATTGACTTGAATACATTATTGTTGACGATGACTTGGTCCTCCTCATGCGTGATGAAGATGATGATGATGATGATGAAGAAGAAGAAGAAGAAGAAGAAGCCAAGAAGAAGAGGATGATGACTTGGACTGAAGCCATATGTTTCATTTACAAGACTTCTCCTTGTAGATCTTGCACTGCGTCGTCAAAAGAACACCTCTTTTACGTACTAAAAATAATGATCTTACAGTAACTCCACTAGTGAAGGTTGTCCGCACATTTCTTTCCTTCTTTCTTGTGTGTTGTGATGGTGCTTTGTCCATGGATTCTTTCTTTACCACTCTTATGGTATCGTGGCCATGGGAAAGCAGATATTTGGAGAGGCAGGTGAGGATGTTACTTGTAACCCTCCCTTTTTTTTTTACTTTTTTTTTTTGTATACATCTGTGAGTGAGACAAGCAAGTCAGTGCAGAAAATAGAGATGAATCTTAGTACGACAAATGGAAAGTATAATTTTGTTGTTGTGAACTGATCATCCTGAAGCTTTCACTCATGCAATTCCTGATGATATATATATATATATATATATATATATATATATATATATATATATATATATTCTTTTCTTACCTTTATCTGAGACATGCAAACCTCGATTTTATAACTAAAATATTGATTCGATAGGGATAACTTCGTTGATAAATATTTTATCATATTATTACGAGATCCGAGGCAACATCATGATGATTTATGGTTTAATTTACAATCCCATTAATTCATTGTCAGGTTTGAATTGAGATGCCAATTTTCCTGGGTCATTTCGAATTGCATAAAATAATTATCATTCACGCAGAGAAATATATGTTCTCATGCATACATTGCATGTTTTCACGCATTTTGTTTCACATCTGATTCACATTGATTGGGGCTTGGATCATTTGTATTATTCCATAATAATATTTTATGCTTTTTCATAAATATTGTTACTCTAAAATCAACCATAAGACAAAAATTATAAAACAACAAAGATATCTTTAGATATTAGTGTCTTTTAAGCCTTCATTAATGTCGCAACTTAGATTGAAAAAAAAAAAAAGAAAAAGGTTTATTTGTTATTTCAATTTGCAAAACAAGAGCCCAGATAAGATTAATCATCCCATTCTCAAGGTATCAATCATCATGAGGACCTCAACCTTGGCCATGATAAAAACCTATATTATCTTAGTTATCTAATACGACTAATGCTTTGCTCACTGAAACTTAATGAGGCCAAACAATGCCTCTAGAGTTGGGCAGTGTTTTGAAGATTTAGTATGAGATGCTAACCAATGTGCACAACCTTGTGTAGATGAGAAATGCTATAAAGCAGTTCAATATATATATATATATATATATATATATATATATATATATATATATATATATATATATATATATATATATATATACTCCTTGTTTATAATTTTAACCAAATTTTTTGTAATTCAATATATCTATCACTACCCTCACATATGAATTTGATCCCCATGGCCTTGTAGCTCTCTTATCACTTGTAAGAATAAGAAAGCTAATTCCTCCATCCTTAGTGCTGGCACTGCATGATTTGGTGTGCATTAAGTTTAAACCCACCACCGTTAGGCTTAAGTCATCGAAGTAGAAATGAGTCGATCCATCTCAGGTTGGATTCCCTCATGTGAAGAGGAGTCTTATTAGTGCATCACACTTACCATAAAGATAGTGGATAAGGGGCTTGCTTATCCAAGCATAGATCATCTCGGACCTTCCATGTCAACCAAAACAGCTACAAGGAAGGAGAAGGGGTGTCATATCCCAATCATCCCCTTCCCATAATTCATTGTAGTTATCTAAATTTGGCACAGACATTAAATTCCACAATCTGTGGAGATAATTGCGGCGTTAGGCACAGACAAAATAAGCTGATGGAGGCCGATGGCATGGGTTTTCCTGCGACAGAAAAAAAATAATGGAGTGGAGGTTGCTTGAGGAGGCAATGAACAAAGCATGCATCCATCTATCTCGAAGTAGATGATGGTAAAGGGAAGCGACGGCACACGTGAGGAGGATTATACAAAAAGACAAAAGAGCATTCAAAGCTTGTGCTTGCCTTACTCACTACCTTCCCATGCAACAACATGCCGGCCTCCAATGAGTTACGTAAAATAAATTTGTTTTATATATATATATAGGAATTTAAATAAGAGTTGGTGTTAAGTAGGTATACTTCACTCAACTTTCCTGTTAACTTAGCATGCTCCTAGGATAATTTAATCTTGTCAATTATCTCAAATATGCATAAAAAGGATTTGAATATCAATCAAACGAGTGCGTACTAATCGGTATTTATTGGTTTTTGTTGTTCTTTTTATATTACATTGGATGAGTTTATTATCTATGTTCAATGTCATTATTTAGGGATAATAGTGGTCCCCTCTCAAATCGGACGATGTGGCTCAAAGCCAATCGATGTGGAAGGACGAGGCCGGATGATCAATTTTTCGGACCCCGCCCTCTGACACACATGAGCGATGTGTCACAAATAGGCAGACAAGTCTGATGTCTGACATCATCGAATACCGTGTAGTCATCATCATGTCGCATAAGAACATGAGGGAACCACACGACAACAGAGCAGAAACAACATGCAACTGGCAACACGTATAGCCACCGACGCTGCCGGTGACATTAAACGGACTAGCAGGGAACGTCAGAAGAATGATGAAGTCGAGACTTGACTAGTCGATGACATAGAGATATAAAATGTCACCCCAAGGTACATTCACTCTCCCTCTCTACTTCAATTCAAAAGGAGATGAAGCTCTGATGCTCAAGCATGATGTCGGACTTCACCCTTCTGATCAATCCTAACTTGATCGTCGGAGGGACCTTCTCGGGAACCCACCACCCGGGAGGTCTTGTCTTGCAGGAACAGCCCAACGAGGTTAGAAAGACCCGCATCAAGGTCACAACCGGAGCATCGACACCCGCCGACCTCGAATTGCCAGTGTGGAGCACCTCTCATGCTAGCGGCTCGAACCCCTTTGTGTGGATCCATTGGACGTGGTGGAAGACTAACAACATTTGGCACTAGAAGGAGGGCCGCCAATGTCACCAGAGCACTCGATGCCTATCAATCCTAGAGAGGACGCCTCTCCCGCAACCCAACCAACCTCGGGAGGAGCCTATCGACCCCCGCCTCCATTCCCTCTATTCGGAGATGGGAACACATCTTCCCACACTCAGGGGTGATACTGGAGTTTACTTAACGACCCTAGGCTAACTCCACCCCCGTCGAACCCAAGGACCCTGATAGTAACTGATAATGCATTTCAGGGGTTTACTAACTAGGTCCAAGTCATCGCGGGAATGCTTCAAGCAATTATCCCCTACATCCAACAACTCGCCCAATAACCGAGCTCATGGCCCCCAACTACTCCCCTGCCTCAGACAAGAGCAACACTACCACAAAATGAGCAACCACCGATGATCCGCTCCATAGATGACTCGCTCCATTTCTCCCTGGAGTCCGATCGGGCCCCTTAGGAGACGTAATTAAGTGATCGGTGCCCGTGCCTAGTGCATCGGCCCACAACTTTCCAAACCCTGACACACTCTCCTCGGACTCCACTGGTTTCATAAGGGAGCAATTATGCTTGGTGAATCAGAGGCTCGATGATGTCTGAAGGACCCTAAGGACAAAAGACGAGCACGCCAAGGGTCCCCTCTGTGGTTCTCCCTTTGTCCAGGAAATTCAAGATGCCACGCGTAGATGATTCTGTATGGCACCTTGGATGCCATAATGTGTAGAGCTTTCCTGATGACTCTATGAGGGATCACTCGAGGATGGTACAGTCGGTTATCACCCTCCTCCATTCACTCTGTCGATTAACTCGCAAGGGAGTTCGAGGGCAACTTTCTCTCTAACGCCCGACCAAAGCCAACTGCCACATCCCTCCTCAAGATAAGGCAGAAGGAGGAGGAACACCTCAGCCAATACCTCACCGATTTTACAGACGAAGTTAGGGTCATTCCCGATGCGCACCCATTGTTAGTCATCCAGGCTTTTATGATCGGGATCATGCCTTCCCGCCTTTTTTAGTTGCTTGTGGAGCGACTCCCCACAATTGTACCAGAGATGTTGCAGAGGGCTAACCAGTATGTCACCGAGACTTTGGTGGTGGAGAAACGCGAAGATCAGAAGCGCCCCGGGGTGAACCCTCTCGGGGTCCACCCTTTGGGCTCTCAAGGAGGAGGATGGAAAGAGGTGAATAGACCATGCCCCGGTCGCCCAATGTTCCGCTCAACTCCACTTGAATGGAGATCTTCCTCCAGATCTAAGAAAAGAGACTCTTAAAGACTCTCAACCCACTGAGGTTTCGAGTCGAGGATTGAGATTATCATCGTTACTATCGCTTCCACCGTGACTAGGAGCATGATACTAAGGAATGCTACAACTTGAAGAACCAGATCGAGGACCTTATCCACCTCGGCCACCTCGACCGATATATAAGGAAGCCACATGAGCGATCCCTCCATCTGAAGGGACTAGTGGAATGGCACATCGATGTCATTGTGGGCGGCCCGGTCATGGGTAGCATTAGCTCCTCAGCAAGGAAGGCATACGCCCATACGGAAGTTCAAAAGAGGCTCTAACCTCGACCCCGAGGTGATCCGGGATTTACCTTCGAGTCCGAGAGTGAATACCCAGACCATGACGATGCCTTGGTGGTCACGACCCACATTGCAAATGCCTGCGTCAGATGCATTATGATATACACAAGGAGCTTCACCGACATATTGTACCTCAATGCTTTTCATAAGCTCAGAATGACTAACCGGGACCTCGCTCCTATGACTTCAACTTTGACAGGGTTCACCGGCGACGCGATAACTCCAGTAAGCATTGCAACCCTCCCCGTGACTTTTAGTGACAAGCCAAGAACAAAGACCCTCATGGTTCATTTCATAATAGTGGACCTCCCCTCAGCCTACAACGTGATTATCGAACAACCAACCATCAATAAGCTAAGGGCGATCGTCTCCACATACCATCACAATATGAAGTTCCTGACAAATGCAGGCCCAAGGGAGACCAAGAGTGACCCCTAAGAGTCAAGGTGATGCTACCTAGCGGCAACAACCATCCCTAGGAAAGACAAGAAGACTCTGGTTCCTGACCCGCGTGAACCCCACAGACCTGACACTCGACCCGAGCCATCCGAATCAACACTGGAAGTGCCACTGGAAAAGGCTCACCCGAAGAGGATAGTACAGGTCAGGCCAGGTTTGCCCGAGGACCAACGCAACTAGCTTATAGATTTTCTTAGACGTTATTCCGATGTTTTCGCCTGGTTAATGAGTGACATGTCAGGTATACACCCCCAGATTGCATAACATCAACTGAACACAACCTTGAGAGCTCGACCGATGCAATAGAAACTAAGAAAGTTTGCCCTAGATCTGCAGAAGGCCATTAAAGAAGAAGTAGATCGGCTATTAGAGGCCGGGTTCATAACAGAGATTAGGTACCTGACTTGGATATCCAATGTGGTTCTCGTAAAAAAAGCTAATGAAAAGTGGTGCATGTGTATTGATTACACCGATCTTAATCGGGTCTGCTTGAAGGATTGTTATCCACTAACAAGGATTGATTAGTTGATAGACTCCACCTTGGGGCATGAGCTCCTTTCCTTCATGGATGCGTTCTCAGGATATAACCAGATCCGAATGGCCCCTCAAGATCAGGAAAAGACGGCCTTCATCACACACCAAGGAACCTATTGTTATAGGGTGATGCCATTCGGGTTAAAGAACATGAGGGCTACCTACCAGAGAATGGTCAACCAACTATTCAAGGATCAACTAGGCAAAAACATGGAGGCCTACATTGATGACATGATTGTCAAGAGCAAGAAAGCAAAGACACACTGCACGGATCTTGCTGAAACATTTCGAACCGTTAAGAAGTTATGAATGAAGCTCAACCCCGCCAAATATGTCTCTGGCGTAGAGTCAAGAAAATTCCTTGGCTTCCTTATTCACCAATGAGGAATGAGGAATAAACATGAACCTAGAGAAGATCAAGGCCATCACTGACATGAAATTACCCCAGACCATCAAGGAAGTCCAACGCCTCATCGGGAGGTTGGCAACTATAGGGCGGTTCGTATCTTAGGCCAACGACCGAAGTTAACCCATCCTGCGGGTGCTAAGGCATAACAAAGACTTAAGCTGGGTCCCCAAGTGCGAGCAAGCATTCCAAGAGCTCAAGGCCCATCTCGCGACTTTACCTCGAATGTCCTCGGTCGACTCGGGCGACCAACTTGAGATATACCTCTCTGCCATGGAACGAGCCGTCAGCTCGATTTTGATAAAGCTCAACGGAAATAGCCAGCGACCTGTCTACTACATTAGCCATATCCTGCAAGGTGCAGAGGAGTGGTACCCTACGATAGAAAAACTCACTCTCGTCCTAGTCCTCGTGGTCATAAAGCTGAGCCCTACTTCCAGACTCATACGATCAAAGTAGTCACTGACCAACCACTATGCCAAAGTTTTTCTAAATTTGACATTTCAGGATGAATGCTTAAGTAGTCGATAGAACTCATCGAATTCGACCTGGAGTATGCCCCGAGGAAGGAGATCAAAGCCCAAGCCATTGCAGACTTCTCCTCAGAACTGACCGCCCTAGAAAACCCCTAGGAAAAACCTGTGTGGACTCTCCACGTTGACGGATCGACGAATTCCTCTAGGGGAGGAACCAGAATAGTCCTAAGGGATCTCGGTGGGCAAACCTGGGAACATGTCGTGCAGTTAAAATTTTCAACTACCAACAATGAAGCAGAGTATGAAGCATTGTTGTTCGGGTTACAACTGGCCATGGAGCTACAAACTGATTCCCAATTGGTCACCGATCAAATCGACGGGAGCTTCGTATTGGGAAACCTACAATGGGTGCATCACATGCGCAGTGAAAATCAAAACGAAAACTAATTTCTCACGTAGATCAAATCGTCGTGCAAAAGATTAGGGTCATGAGAAAAATGTAAAAATCGCGATGTGTGAGAGATTGATTTTACCTAGGGAGATCGTATATCCCTGTATTTCAGAAACAGATGGAGAAGATAAAGGAGGCCAAGCATCCTCCTCTCTAGCGGTATCCACATGATAGATCTCTGCAGCGAAACTCCTCCAATCTGATCTTGTAACTCTTGCTCAGAGGAAGGGAGGAGAATAGGAAGTGGTGGCTAAAGTTGCAGCCTATCAACCAAGAGTCTCCCCTCCTATTTATAGAGAGCCACCAAAAAACCCTAGGGCTCCTGCCTTAGTGGGTACTGGATCTCCATCCAATTACCCACTAACCTTGCATTATTGAATCTCTATCTAATAATCTCCTTAGGCCTCTAATTGGGCCTTAATCAAGGAGTCCAATCAACATATGGTCTCATCTAATGAGAATAGGGGCTAATTGGATCTCCATCCAATCTTCTATTCGCTGAAGCATCCACCATATATGTGTGACCCTCTAGGCCCGATATCGAGCTGGCCGTGAGTCACTCCCATCAGAACTCCTTATGATATAGTGAATTATTATCTCCATAATAATTCACTCGACTCATCGACTATGGACGTACTAGGCCACTACGCTATAGTCCCTAGATGGTACAGGGGGATCGAATCCATCGGACCTATCTGTCCACAATTACCATGTATCTATGATCCCCCATCCAACTAATATCCTAGAGACCATATATTGGATATAGTACTGTCAGGTCAGATACAGAATTAGTTTGTCTTGCTCTAATTGGATTCTACCCGAGAACTCCTTCTCTCTCAATCCGAATGACCCTAGCCAGGGATTTGTCTAAGCAAGCACATATGAGATATTCCTCTCATGATACCGAGAGTAGATGATCCTCTATTGACACTCAATTACCTTTGCAAGGTTGGCTACAATCCCGATAACCAATTATACCAAATCTGGAGCTTTTTAAACCTGTAAGTCTGACATTAAAAAAAGTACTCATACAAGGCATCCTTGGTGTCTCAAGTCCAAGGACCAGATACACAATTGGGATTATCGAATCACTGTTTGACATTAGGTATCATTAACCATACAACATTTCATAAGCGGATCAATCAGTGAACTCATTCTCCAATGAGCACCTGTACTATATCCTTAGTGTCTCCACATAAGTGACTATGAGACACCTGTACTATATCCTTAGTGTCTCCACATAAGTGACTATAAGACCAATCGCCTCCATCATATGGATGGGTATATAGTACACTAGTTTGTCCGGTTATCTCGATGTCCCTCTCAAGTAACCTACGACCGAGATTATTTAGGATCTGCGTTTAAAGATGAATCGATCTCATTATCATGATCTGATTCCCATTACATAGAACCAAGGATATCACAATATATATGCTACATATAATATAATGTGAGAATATGCTAATATTAATCATAAGTAAAAAGATTACGCAGTGTGTCACACGTGCTATCACTCGCGTGATTGGCTTACCGGGCACCTGTACCTAGCACTTCGAGGCTCGATAACCATACATGGTTCGCTATCTCTCCGAGGCCTGTCGATTGATAGATACGATCGAGTACTTCAAAATCTTCTAAATCCCTCGCCTTAGGAATGCCAGAGCCGATACCCTAGCTCGATTGGCTCTACTAACATAGCTAGTGATTTATTGACCATCCTATCATGGGCTTAGCTGATTTTACGTAAGCCGTGCGACACCCATACGTGCCCGTCTACAAAGGTCAGCCCTCCCCGAGATCTCCTAGAGTCCCTTAAACTTACAAAAGAGAAAACGAGCCAGAAGAAGTAATTCTCATCGGATCCACAAGCAACTACTCAAGAAAACACTTTATAAAGCCAAATACAAATTACACCCATGGACATTACAAACTCAGAAAGGTTGCACACAAAGGATAATTGTCCATTATAGACCGAAGTCCCCACAAGTGCTTATAAGACACACTTATATTTATAAGCCAAACTTGGCCATAAAGCAAATCAAACTAGGGTTGCTAAGCCTACTGTAAGCCTGCTTCTTGCTGTACAAGATATGTACATAAATCGAAGGACACGGATAAACACGAGCATTTTATCGAATATCTTGTTTACATTATTGTCCATGACATTCTCCCCCACTTATTCCTTCAACATCCTCATTGAAGCCACTGTAGACGCTACATCTCCTTGCATTATGCTGAATCTTTAATCTTCTGCTTTAGCTGCAACATGCCCCTTTAGCTCCCAACTGCTCTCCGCCACTGCTGTTGAGTAGTCGAACTCTGATCTGCCATATTGCTTTAACTCACCAATGACTGAATCTGGTGTAGGGTTGGCTGAGTTGTGCTGATCCTTGTTGGTTCTCGTGGATCCTTCTGATGAAGGAAAATACTTGTCTTATTATGTGCCAGTATCGCAGTATATTTATATTGCTTGAACTGGATGGATGCTTGTTGGGTCTCCGTCATCTTCAATTTTTAGTTCACTCCTTTAGCAATTCACCTTCATCCACCCACTCTTGGGTCACACCTGGATGAGACATAGCTCTAGGACAGTCCGTCGCCTAGTAGCTCCTAAAGTCCCTTGACTTCGCTAGAGTTTGTGCACCATTGTCTGGATCCTGGGCTTCTATCCCCTACCAGCACAATCTTGCTATGCACCACTTATTCCTGATAATTCGAATGGCAACACTATGACATATTCTTCAAGAGTACCCGCCTCTATGTCCTCTTGCCCCATGCTAAAGTCTCTTGTTCCCAACTTTGCCTCCGCAAGTTGAATCACCTTAGTTACTCTGTCAAATGCATCTCTGAGGTAGCTTGTATGTGCCTCGAAGCTCCCTTCATCTTTGGCACCATGCAAAATAAGTCTATCTCGTCAGAATGAAGAACCCATGGAACAACATGATCCCACTCTTGCCTCTACAAGAGTTCATGCCCTTGACCTCTATCCAAGGAAAGCTTCATGCCTCTGCTCCATGTTTCATCTTCTATGTCGACTCTCTTCATGCGACTTGGATACTTTAACAAGTTCCACCCAAGTCGCTCCACTCCTCGATTTGTATTGAGATGATAGTGGCTCTCGCGTCCACCATTCCACGGGTCAACCCTCATTTTTGCATCGACTCTAAGTGTGCCTTTATATGATATTGTCTTGGATTGCTCCCCCACTTGATCTCGAAATGCATCCATTAATACATTATCTCATTCGAGATCATGCGATGATTCCATGTCACTCGCTCGATCTGTTAAGATTTAAGGAAATATAGCCTTAAGAAACTCTTCCTCAATATGTGCAGTCTGTTGTATATGATTCTCCCACTAGAGAACTAGGACTTATCCCTCCTGGATATCTATCATGCTAGAGCAACTTTTCTCTTTACATACTTCCCACTGAAAGTTTCAGAGACTACCATCCCCTTTGGACTACTCTGTCTTGCTGAACTTGTGCCTTGTTCTATCCTTGCAAATGCACTTGCTAGATTGCGACCCTTTGCCAATACAGTCTCCATTGCACTCTTCAAGATCTAGCAATGTGTTGAACTTATTGTATATTTCCGCCACCTACGGACGTATCCTTTCCATGTCGAAGAGAAAGTTCTGATGCTCCAAGGTGCCAAGTTCCGATCACACCTTAGGATGGCCACAAACACTTCATCGTCTGTGTACAAGTCCTTCTATGAGTACCGAATCCTTCGAGTTAGCAATTCCCCTTACCTCTGTGAGCTTTACACAACTCTTTCGGTCGTTACGCAACACCTCTCACTTTGCACGATCTCATCTTTCACCAAGCACCCTACTTTACCTTGAGCACCGTCAAGTTTTATGTGCTACGCATTCTTCCCAATCTTTATGTGCACCTTAAGCACCGTCAAGTTTTACATTGAGCCATAGCTTGAACTCAACCATCCCAATCTTTATGTGCTACGCATTCTTCTTCGTTTGCTTGTCCTCGTGGTACCTCTTGCACAAAGGGTTGGCCATTCCTCTGAATGCCAAACTTGGATGCCCACTCCTCTGAGCGACTCCTTTCCTTACATCTCAATATCCATTTCCCCCAAACGGTTACGCATGCTGGCTGTCCTCCACACAGTCCAGCTAGGTCCCCCACGTTTGTATGGCAAGTGTTTCTACATATGCTTGTCCTGCTCTGATACCATACTGTCACGGGCTTAGCTAATTTTGCCTAAGTCGTGCGGCTCCCATGCGTGTCCGTCCGTAAAGGTTAGCCCTCCCCGAGATCTCCTTGAGTCCCTTAGACTTACAAAAGAGAAAACGGGCCAGAAGAAGCAATTCTCATGGGATCCACAAGCAACTGCTGAAGCAAACACTTTATAAAACTAAATACAAATTACACCCATGGACATTACAAACTCAGAAAGGTTGCACACAAAGGATAATGGTCCATTACAAACTGATGTCCCCACAAGTGCTTACAAGACACACTTATATTTATAAGTCAAACTTGGCTATAAAGTAAATCAAACTAGGACTGTTAAGCCTACTGTAAGCCCGCTTCTTGCTGTACAAGATATATATATAAACCGAAGGACACGGACAAACATGAGCATTTCATCGAACACCTTGTTTACATTGTTTTCTGTGACAATCCCTAGCCTCTGCAAGCCGATAGTCACCACAGTTGAGGCGGCCACTACGACCCCGCACCCCGACTAGAGGGAGGAAATACTATGCTACAATAAATATGCAATCCTCCCAGCAGACAAGGCCGCTGCCTGACGAATCAGAAGGGCTGAAGCATGGTTTGCCATTGTCAATGGGTGCCTCTACAGAAGTGCTTTCAGCCAGCCCCTGTTGCGGTGCTTATCGAGACCCGAGGGTGACATAGTGCTTGCCGAGGTCCACGAGGGGATATATGGTGAACATATTGGAGGGTGCACGTTGGCTTTCAAGAACCTTTGCCTCAAATACTATTGGTCGACCATGCAAGTAGACGCAAAATCCTATGTCCGGAGATACATAGAATGCCAGAAGTATGCCTATGTTCCTCGCCAGCCAGCGTTGCCACTCTACTCGACTCGTTGCGCTTGACCCTTCGTACAATGAGGGATGGACCTTCTTAGCCCATTCAAATAAACGATTGGGTAGCATAAGTTCCTAATTATCGGAGTGGATTATTTTACCAAGTGGGTTGAGGATGAGCCCTTGGCCTTGATTACCGAGAAGCAGATGGAGACTTTTGGCTGGAAAAACATCATAACAAGGTTCGGCCTGCCAAAGGTCATAATTACATACAACAGGACGCAGTTCAACAACCCTAAGTTCAAGACTTTCTGTGGAAACTACAATATCCAACTGAAGTTCAGTTCGATGGCTCACCCCCAAGCCAATGGATTGGCATAAGTAACCAATAGAAGCATATTAGAAGGGATGCGAAGACGAGTAGAGGGGACTTCGACAGCCTGGGTCAAGGAGCTCCCTAGCATCCTATGGGCTTTGTGGACACTTGGCGAAGGGGTCCAACTCGATCATAATGTCCGGGTGCTTCCCTCGAAGTCGCTCGAGTGCCACATGGTACCCGAACTCATAGCTAACATTCCCTATCTTCTCGAGGTCAGATTTGAATCCTTAGGACCCCTTGTAGGCGGCTACCGCCTTCTGGCCCTTGGCCTTTAGTTTGGCTTCAAGGAGTGCTATTGCCTCGATCAGTGAAAGAACATCCCCCTCCAAACGAGCTCGGTTGTTCTGAGCCCCATCCAAATTAGAGCGCAAAAGCCCGACTTCCTACTCCAATTCCACTCGCTGACTTTTGAGGGACTCCAGTTCAGTCCTTATCCTCTTGATCTCGGCCTCTAGCTCTTTCGCTCGTTGCTCGGTAGCCGCAACTAACTCCTAGCTAACGATAGCCTTCAGCTCCTTGTTCGCAACCCAAAGAGTCAGAATCTTCTTGTGCTAACTCCAAACCAGTCAGCCAGCATCATGGACCCGATCGATGAGGGCACTGATGAAGTGAAGTCCCTGCAAGTAGACAAGAGTTATGCTTCAAAAAAAAGGGGGAGGTTTGGCAGATATCCTTACCCAGATAGCTGATTTGCCAGCCCGATTCATGAGCTCCTCGGAGGAGCATATACTTGCTTTGCCATGGTGGGGTGTAGAGCTACCCACAAGTATTCCCCAAACAATGGCCCCTCAATCCAAAACAAACTAGACCTAGAGATGATCGACTGTCTCGGCACCAAGGGGTCCTCACCCTCGACGCATTTCAGTTACGTCATGATAGAAGTGAAGTACCTATCTGCCCCCACTCGGTCTTCGACCTTGCACAACTCCCTCATGGTGTACCCTCACTCGGGGACCTCCCCGAGCTCTACCGTCCCTTTGCCCTTGTCGGCAGAGGTCCTTACAGTGCTCTCAGAAGTGTCCATAAGTTGTTCAGCGGTCACCTTCCAAAGGCATTTCCTCAAACCTGCCTCTGCGTCAGAGCTAGGGCGCTTCTCGACCGTGGACACCCCAGCATCCCTACTGTAGGCACGTTGGCTACCGACGGAGCCGCCGAACCGCTACCCACTCCATCGCGAGGCTTCATCTTGCCAAGGTTAAACATCTCAACATAACAAAAGGTACGATTAGGAAAAAATCCAAATCCAATCTAAAAACATAAAAGACATACCCTCAAGGGCAAGGCTGAGATCCGCTTCGGCCAACTAGGCCTCGTTCATATCCTTTACCCCTATTAAAATAGAAAGGATCCCCCAGAGGATCTCAACTAGTTCGGTCTCATCAGTTGACAATACCAGTATGAAGCTACTCATTGTCTGAGAGGTCCACTCGATCGGGAAGCTCTAGCCTTGGTAGCAGGAAATGTAGAAAAAAATTTGACTTCCAGCCTTTGTTGCTGGAAGGCGCACTGCTCACGTGGAATCCACTGCGAGCGGCCAAGTAATACCTGGCTTGCCCCCGACTTAACCGGAAGCAAGGCATAAACAACTCTTGGGTAGCCCTTATACCCGACACATGACACTCCCACAGAAAAGCCACCAGATACTATCATGAGTTGGGCACCATCTGGGATGGACACTCAAGGGCATCGGTTGACAAAATGAAGCTACACGGAAAAGCATCATAAGGACGCTCCCCCGACAGAGGGACATGAAGTTTATACTCCAGAGGAATGAAATAGTTCTTCCTCATCTCGACCAACCGACGAGTTCTCACGGTCAAGTCTATATTAAAGAAAGAATGCATCACCGCCAAGGCATCAACGGTCCCTGAGTCGCCCAGAGCACTGGTCGACAGGACAACCACCAATGACATAGAGTCCCTAGAGGGATGACTCAAAACCCTAGACCTATGGGTCAAAAGTTCGACCGACCGAGACTGGAGTGGTAGGAGGCAGAAGACATCTGACCTGCTCAAGAGACCATCAGGGGAAAAAGAAGGGGATGAAGGTCAAAGATGCTGGTGTAGCCAGCGTCGGAGATGACGAAGAAACAACAGTGACAGTAGAGTAGAAGTACGCAGTGTAAGAGAAGGCTGTAGAATAATAAGGGCAGGGGGACTAGTACCTCGCCCCTGTGCCTGCTAGCACTTTGTCTTCCCCAAAAAGGTGGGACAGCTCATCATGATGCCTCGCGTCACCCTGCGAGTGATTCTTATCAACAAACAAATCTTTCTCAATCCCAAGAAGAACATCCCTGACTATCTACAAGCGAGCTCTCAGCCTCACCCGAGGGTTTTCAATTCCGACTATCTACGAGCGAGCTCCCGACCTTGCCCCCGGGCTTATAGTCCCGACACTAGTCCAAAGGCTCTCTTACCCGACTACTCAACACACCACTAGACCCCGCCCGACTATTCGTAACACAGGCCAATCGAGGCAACACGACCTCAAGCGCATATAGATCCCTCCATCGTACAAACCTCGAGCCTGAAGGATCCTCCCCTCGCCTTCTAAAAGACTTCAACGTAGCCTCCTTCTCGGGGGGGGGGGGGGAGGGGGGGAGGATAATAGTGGTCCTCCTCCCAAACCGGACGACGTGGCCCAAGGCCAATCGACGTGGAAGGACGGGGCCGGATGACCAATTTTTCAAACCCCACCCTTTGATGTACACGAACGACGTGACACAAATAGACAGACAAGCCTGAGGTTTGGCAGCATCGGACACCGTGCAGTCACCATCAGGTCTCATAAGAACCTGAGGGAACCGCATGACAACAGAACAGAAACAATATGCAACCGACAGTACGTATAACCGTCGACGTTGTCGGCGATATTAAACGGGCTGACAGAGAATGCCAAAGGAATGATGAAGCCAAGACTTGACTGGTCGGTGACATAGAGGTATAAAATGTCACCCCAAGGTCTCTCTCAATATACGTTCACTCTCCCTCTCTACTTCAATTCAAAAGGAGAGGAAGCTCTGGCGCTCAAGTAGGATGCCGGACTTTACCCTTCCGATCAACCCTAACTTGATCGTCGGAGGGACCTCCCCAGGAACCCACCACTTGGGAGGTCTTGTCTTGTAGGAACAATCCAACGAGGTTAGAAAGACCCGCATCAAAGTCACAACCGGAGTATCGACACCCGTCGATCTCGGATTGCTTGCGTGGAGCGCCTCTCGTGCTAACGACTCGAACCCCGATGTGCGGATCCACTGGACGTGATTGAAGACTCATAACATATCAGAATACACAGAATTATTTTGCTCCGAGTACAGAATAACTGAGGATTGTATTCTATTGTAGAGAAAACAATATGACAAAAGCATATAAAATAGATTTTACTACATTTTTAATTTAATACATAAAAGAAATTGTATGAAGACTGAAGAAGATGAAAATGGAGAGACTTTGAACAAGAACAGCAAGAAAGTGCCATCCGATTGAGGAATTATCTTTAAAGGAAACCCAACATCTTTTAACTCTGTTGTTGAGACTGTTCCTAGTCCAAGCTCACTGGTCTATTCCGAAGACTAAAGTACCGGAAGAAGTTACATGACTTTGAGTAAAAAGTTCACTATCTTTTGAAGTAATGCCTCCGGCACTATGTAGAGTTTTCTGTCATTTTGATATGAATCATCTCCACAACACAATAATTTTTTTTTTTTTATGCGGAAGGAATAATCCGGAAGGAAACACCAAGTGCTTCCCCAATTTCCTTTTACAGGGCTTTACACAGTTATACCTTCTCTTAACAGCCTAGTGTTCTTTAATAATAATTGCAACATCTAAGCTCCACACATTAGAAGAGGCAGTGCCATGGTATCTCATAGAGTCTGGCAACGAGAGGTTAGCATGATGTCTCGTGTAGCATGGAGGAGTTTTGTGGCTTTGGATGCAACACTGATTTCACAGCGTAATCAAATAACCAATTCACTTTTGTTTACCTACAAAAGTCTCTCGAGCATCATCTTATACAAAGTTGTTCATTAAGATAAAATCTCTCTCTCTCTCTCTTGTAATTTTTTCCTCCGTACTTAATACTTTATCATGAACTTTAACTTATCGATAAACCTTAGAATCAAGTATCAAGTAGGACCAAGTAGACCTGGATTTAATGTGGAATTATTAGTTCAGAGAGGCACCATAGAGAGCAATCCTACTGATCCATGAAACGTTCATACTTCTAAGCATGGCGTATTTATGCTCCAACCTATGTTTCGGCATGTAAAGACGGGCTTTTTCGCAAGGCAGAGGGGTTTCCCAAGTGGCTGCAAAGGAAAAAGTTCAAGTTTTTTAGGACATCCCCAGGGAAGACACCAAATTTTGCACTTCCAAAGGAACATGCACGGAACCAATATAACCTCATCTAGTCTTAGCATTTACACAATTCAAGACAAAAATTATGGGCATGTTAAAGAATCACCCCGTAACATTAGACCAATGAAAAATACTACAAACCGCCAAGGTTTGCTTTGCTAGATGCATCAATGACCACCACCTGTGCAGCAGTCTCCATAAACATCACATCAGGTGCATTAGGCCTGGTTTCACAAGCCGATGAACCCACGTGTTCAACCTACCAACTTGTGGAGTATAGCTCTCCTGCCATTTACAAGGATCCGTATAAGGTACCATACAATCATCATCAGCTAAAGCGGTTCAAGGGATCCACTCTTTAGCCTCTCCATCCGTGCTTGTAATCCAGATAATGCCTTCTCATCCATTGGATGAATACTGGTTTGTTGTGTTGTTGGTGTTTCCCCATCAACACGTTCTCCATGGAGCACATTACCATTGATATGTGCTAACGGCCGGGCTGAACCATCCAAACTGCCAGCGGCAGCCGCAGCTTGTATGCTTTTCATCCGCTCTCTGATGGCATCCAGTGTCCCCATTGTAACTGCAGGAGCTGGTAAAATTTGATAACCAGATAACAATTATCAGTCAGCCTAGCAATGCACCTGGTCATGCACATGCCTGTGTCATATATATATATATATATATATATTAGAGAGAGAGAGAGAGAGAGAGAGAGAGAACCAGCTGGATATCGGTCCATCCGATCGTCTCCCAAGTGAGGCCTGAACTCTGATGCATCAGTTTGACCTCTCAGAGCAGCTGTTGACCCAACAGCATCATTGTCCACATATGAAGCAGCAACATTAGGGTGTATGCTTTCATTTTTTACATTGATCGACTTTGTGTGTACAGGAGAGAGGGGTCCAAACTTTGGGGATGGAAGAGTTGCTATGGGAGGTGGAGTGGACATGGGAAGGCTAGAAGGAGTCCTTCCAGCTGCTGCGTTCTTCTCCATCTGGATGTAAAAATAACAGAAGATCAGATACAAATTAAACACAACTTTAGTGGTGCCAATTAGAGGCATATTGGGAATAATAACTGCTAACCTGAGCCAACCCATCTCTGATATACGTTCTAAAAGCCTCACTTGCATTTTGGAGCTGAGAAAATATATCAACCTATGAAAAAACCAAAGAATTTCATCATATATACAAAAGAACATGAATCAGAAAACTCCTGAACACAAATGATAATTCAGAGTATTTCCAACTAAGGTATTTACCTTAGGGTATAGCTGGGTAATCCGGTAGAGTTCATATAGTCCAATTGTACATGTTTGCTTGTCACCAATCTTCTTAAACACTGCAGCAAGCTCTTGCTATTGCAATGCAAAACCAAAGATCTCAGAAGCCAACAAGGGCAAAATAATAGGTGCATAAAAAGCGACAAGTAAAAGTTGAAACATACAAGGTAGTGGAATGTCAAAATTGATTAAAAGTGCTAAACTCAATAGTGCCAAAGGTGAACACACCTTCAATTGAGCATCTGCTGAATGTGTTGTAGGAGTTGGACTATTTGAAGCAGTGTCACCCCAATGTGTTTGTCCCATGGGGCCAGATGGAGTCAACATTCTAGCAGCTGCAAGAGTCTAAATATACAGAGATATATACAAGGACATAAATCAGTTCAGATAAAATCACAAAAACAAAATTCAGGATCAAGCTTCTCTACTCAAGTATACCTGAAGATTTAGGTCAATATAGGCAAGAATGATAGGCTGAGGTTCTGTGTCTATAGGCACCATAGAGAGGTGACCCTTTATAGCTGTACCTCGGAGTTTCACAAGTTCATGCAGAACAGTTTTAACCATCCGTAGTGGTTTGTCATCAGCTCCAGCCCTGAAGTTAAAAACAATCAGTAAGAATTAGAACCATGTAATTCTTCCATCCATAATAAAGCAATTGTTAAATTGCTCAATTCCCAAGCAAACAAAAAAATTCACCTCCTCCGTATCTCTTCCATCCCCAACTCTTGCAGGTATACATGAATGCTTTGAAGAATACGGTCAAGATCGACTTCATAAATTGTGCTCTGTAATACCTGTATCAGCCACAATGGATAAAGTGAAAAAAAATGTACTGGACTAGATAAAATCTTTAAATATTTTAGAAAGGCACCTTGGTCAACTTAATTAAGCATTTAACAACTAGATCTGAGAATTTCTGATTCCTGGTAATGAGAGCTTCAGATGATACAGTAGACGGCCACCTCGAAGAGTCCAGAGGTCTCAATAAATTAATTAGCACCACAAAAGATGATGTTCTTTCTGCATTATCCTGCTCAAATATAAACACCATGATATAAGTAGTGGAGTAATGCAGACAATTAAAGGTAAAAACAAGAAAATTACCAACCAGTATTTTGAGCATTAAAACATTTAGTGCTTTCAGCAATTGGCTACCATCATCCATTAAAGGAACTCTTTCATCCAAAAGCCAAAGAAGAAGTTCAGTGATCAGGTTGTCTAATGTACTCTCTTTCACAGCATGAGCTAGTTTTTTGATCTGAAAGGTCTGCAGCAAAACAAACTGTTGTAAATTCTGTTCAAGACTGATCAAAATAGAGAACAAGAAATCCACCGAATAATAAATACCTGCATAAGCGTATTAAGCACATATTTGCAAGATCTTGACGATGCTCCAGAAAGGCTGAAATTAAAGGTATTAGGGACCTGCATAAGTTGACCATTAAGATCAGCAGAAAGACAATAGCACATTTTTCAGAACAAAATAGAGAAAAGATTCAACTACCATTGTGGCTAGGCACGAAACTAATCTGTCTGCATCTTTAACAATATCTTCAATTACACTGCTGTCAGGATCATTTGAGACCTGCGTTAGCTCATGGCATATAACTTTCATACCTTCAACTGACTGCACCAAAGCAAAAAATGACAAATTGAAAAGATATTAGAGCAACAAAGGCATCATTAAAAGTAGCACATGTTCTGAACAGAGATGATCCTCTACAGGCCAAATTTAACCAAGATCATAAAAGAACCAAACCATATTGACGTTGTTCAAGACAAATCCAGTCTTGGCCGATTTCTCAGCCTTAATAGTCAAAATCAGCATAAGCAACTGCACCCCAGTTGGTTGATTGACTAATTATCATCAATTCAACAGCCTCAAAAGAAGAAAATGAAGAGAAGGAAAGGAAATACATAAAAGAAGAGGGAAATACATAAAAGACACAACTATGACAGTGAAATACAGGGCACATTATTACTGCTTCATTTGTTATTTGTTAAGAGGGAAGCAAAGATTAAGGAATTTCATAAAAGAAACTCATAAATATGATCGTGAAATACAAGGTACATTATTACTGTTTCATTTGTTATTTGCTACAAACGTTGCATTAGTTGTCTCATCCAAGTGGCAATGCATCCACAATCATGTAAAAGGTAAAAAGTGAGAAAACAGGATTGACAATAAATAAGGAAGCTTTCTAAGAGAAGGAAATTTCAAGAGATTCAAAATAAATCCCAAATCCTATCTTTCTTTCTTCAGTTAAGATTATTTTAATTTTCCTTTTAATTACCCCATATTTTCTTGCATGGTGATTAAAAAAGCACTAGAGTCATGAAAGGCCCAGCATCTTCAAAAGTGCATGGCATCTCATCCCCCCCAAGAAAAACGAAATAGAAAACAACTTCCTCAACAAAGACAATAAAAAAGTGTCATCAGCAAACAAATCATAAATTAACCCTTCTAAATTACCATGACCATAAAATGACTCCTACGATGTTGGAAAGAAAGTAGTAATAGTGTTAAAGTTAGCAAACAAACCTGCTCGGGCAAACCCATTGCAATAATATCAAGAGCTTCATGCCAGTCAGTGGGACCATTTGCGCCAGCAAATTGTCGAGCTAAAAGATTCCTTTCATCAGAGTGAGCATAAGATATATTTTCCCTGAATTAAACAGTTCATAATCAGCCAAACAGGGAATAAGGGAGCAAAAAGAACAAGAAAGTCATAACGTGCATATGTCGGAGCACCTCATGCTTATAACCATATTTCAGACCTTATTATTACATTTACGAAATATCACACATACCTTGCTGCCATTGGAACAGAGACAGAACGTGAGTAAACTTCTCCACTCTGTTCTGCTACATCTAGCCTGAGATTCCAACTAATGCACATGTTAGCATAGTCTGTTAAAAACTTAAAATCGGTACACAGTATATACATATATTTATAACAGACAAGACAAATTTCAGAGCCAAATATATACGCTGTCCATCATGAAAATCGTAGGACTAGCCACTATTAACTCACAATTTCTCATGAATACTAGGCAGATATCTTTTCCACATTTTCTGAGACAATGCACCATGTAAAGAATTAACATGAAACATAACAAATAGTTGAGAATCATGCAAAGTAAAGTAACCATATATATGGAAGCCTTTTAACATCATTGTGTTAGCAAAACTCTAAGGATCAATAGAGCCATGAATCAAATTTTGGTTGTACTGGTTGGTACTGACTGGAATTTATCATGTCAGTCATAAGGCTAGAATTATGTCAATCATAGTGCTAACACATCAGATTTATTGTGACAGTTTTATTTTAAGTTCATCTTTTTTACATAGAAGACAAAAAATACACAAGGTTTTAAAGTGGGTTCGAGGTGATTACTCATGTAGGCAGAAAAAAGTAATTGGTCTGTCTAGTCAAACTTCACCTAGGAACTACAGGACAAGCAAAGCAACTAGCAGATCACCCAAATGCTGAGACAACTACTCCTAGCTAACATTTGCTGTAGCTCAAGCACTAACGCACAAGGAGGATATTACTGATGGCATGTCATGCTTGTTAATTTGGAATAGGCCAGCAGGCCTCCCATTGTGTTTCACTTCGAGAAACAGCTTCCACAAGGTCATTCAAGAAAGGTAGATACCAAATAAGATTAAAGAAAGATAAACGTTGTTTCCAAGAAAAGGAAAAGAACATGCATTTTCTGAATTGAAGAAAATGGTCAGATGTATATATATTTGCAAAAGAAAAGAACACTTGGAACTTCTTTGGTCAATATATTCTCACTTATTGTAAAACAGCATTAAAAAGTGTCGTTAAAATAAAACCCTACACATGGAAGATCTACATAATCTAAGTTCAACCCATTCATTATCATGGAGTAAGACAAATTTAATACAAAACTGAAAAATCAATTCTACTATTTTCTTCCTAGTGACGAAATCCAAATAAAGAACCTGGATAATTTTACTGGTGAACAATGGGTAAACCGACCAGTGTATTGTTTTACAGACACTTCAATCAATAAGCATTTGAAGACTTGAATAAATTTAACAAAATTAATAATAATCTGACAAATGGATTTCCTACAATTTTTTTATCTTCAATCAAGTAAAACTCAAAAGGTTTGAATTGTAAGCATAAATCAAATGGAAAATCATAACGAGATGTATTAACCTAATAGGGCAAGATTATATTAGACTTTCTGTGAGACGAGGTAAATCGAAAATTAATTGAGTAACATTTTGAAGCATACAATATAGCTCAACGTAAGTCAAAAAAAAATACTTGAAACCTATCTATCCACATTATATATAATGGATGTCCCAAGAGAGCTCATATATCTAGAATTTGCCATGGAACTAGGAAACACACACACAAATACATATACATATATATGCATAAAGGGTAAATGATAAGACACAGCAATAATGAGAGAGACCCATTCTCTCGGACTGAACGCCTTAAAGCAGCTCTGGCATCACCAGGCTTTCCTTCCTTTCTTTTCTCCATCTCCCTAGCCTGAGCAAAACACAAAACATATCGAGTAAGAAAAGAAAATCAGCAGCAAAGTAACCATTAATAGGAAACATCTCTAGCAATAAAATCATGACCCTTCCTAGGTCACCATTATCCTGTCTAAGACAATGATATTTCCGTCTCCCATGTCAGTCAAAGCATATAACACAGAAGTATAATACTGACCTTCCATTTAAATCTGTCATCAAGCATACTCCTTTGAGCATCAGATAGCTTCCCGACATATCTCCATACATCTTCCCCTGTTCAGTAGGAATAAATCTAAATGCAGGTATAATGAGGCACCAATATGGTACTTTTCTGTAATTGACAAGTATTATGAAAGGTGAAATCAATGCCACAAAATCAAAGGGCCTCAGTTACAAAAGAACAATCCCAGCGATAGTTGTACACTCATGGCACAAAAGATGCACACCAAGATTTTTGTAAGCAGTAGCCATTGTGTTGAGAGCAGCTTTCCTAATTTCACCATCTCGTTCTGATGTTAACCCAGCAACAAGCTGCAAACATTTCAACTGTCCACCAATCTGAAAAAAGACAAAAAAACAATAAGCATTTTGCACAAGGGCAAGACTGCAAAAGTATGATAGTTAAGGTTGACCTCAGCTCCATAACGATCAATTAAGTATTCAATAAAATCGACACACTCTATTCGAGTTCGATTGTTCTTTGAACGCAAGCCTTCCAATATATATGGAAGGAACTTTGATGCTGAATAGATAATAACAATTTGCTTCATCATTTCACGCATCTTCTCCCTGACCTTTTCAATGTTATGACCAGACTGCATTGAAAAACAAGATGAAATTACCTCACACTGCAAAAAGTGACATACAGCAGCTACAGAATAAATTCTGATAAAATAGGATGGATAATTATAAAATATTGTACATGACCAAATTATCAAGAAAAAAACAAAAAGACTCAGTAATCGAACCGAGTAAACTGACATGCATTCGTTAGATAAAAATCTCGGTCAAAATAAGCATAAACAAATGAACCTTCTCTGCAAGGCATGGAAGAAACATTGCAGCTTCTGCCTCAGTCAAAGTGTAACCCTCATCCTTTAGAACACCAAAAAGCTCAGGAAGGAATTCAAGCACCTACATGTCATGTTTAGAGAAAAGATGCATCAGTACTCCATATTATAAACAGTTATAACATAGCACCAAGAACCATAATCAAACAGGAAATTATTTACCTTCAACAAGCATGTTGTGTTGGACTCACAAAACCGCAATACAAACCACCTTAAAAGTATGTCAAGAAGTTCAATTATTTCTTTCTTATTTGTTGCTAGAACCTATAATAACCAGAAGATGGGTAAGTTATTCAGAGAATAAAGCACCTGCAAATGACACATGCACAACATTGATTGTCAACATAGAACTATAAAGTAAAAGGACCTTTTGCAACAATTCAAGTCCATCTACTTGCTTCTTGAAATCTGTGCTTAGAAGTCGCCTATGTAGGTCTTCTCTGAAATGCTTCACAAAATCATACTGCAGTAAAAAGCTTTAATATCAAATAATAGGAATGTTTTAATTGTTTAAAAATACATATAAATATACCATTGTTGAAACAATTTTTTTTCTGCATTCCTAACATCATATACTGAGGTTCCTGCAAGTCTCACACTGGCATGGCCCACGTGAATGACCATGTGCCCCGCCAATGGAGCCCACCTGCTTGACCAATCAACTATGCAGGGCCCTGAAAGTTTTCACATAAAGCTCTATGCCACTAGCCGTACATTCAAAATAAAGGGACTAGACATGTTAATGACATAGTTGCGGTCTTCATTTCGACATACAAGCTTTCCATTTGACAAATCATTTGGTGCTATCAAAAAATTCATCAAACATCATCAACCAAAGAAAATCATATTGACTACCTCTAAACCTGTGTGGTAAAACAAAGAACTAATTTTCACCATCAATGCCATATGTGGTTCATCGCCCATCTATGTTAAATAGAAAAATATATAACATCCTCATTTTACTCCAATTCTGAACATGCAGACCTACCAAATATTTACTGAAAAAAATCACACAACAATAACAATCATGGAAAACACTTTCTTCTTCATACGTGATCTCTGCAATACACATTTTTCTATGCATACCTTTGAATTGTGATTACTAACAACTGTTATGGAAGCATTCCACCTCACCTTCTAAAATTCTCTATGGATTCATGTGCCCGATGTTCCAAATTTATTTCTGAAGTTTGTTTTGGCTAATTGTGCCCGTTGCTGGTTTACTAGATCAAACTAAATAGAGTATTTATGTTACAGTACAAATAAAAAGTGAACAGTTTCAAAATCCATTGATGTATAATAAAGAATCCTTTTCAAGGGTTGGAGACAATGCAAGGGAGAATCCACGAATAATCACTTGTAATGATACTATTATATTCAATTGAAACATCATCCCTTCTCACAGTTTGTAACATTTAAATTTGATTCTACATGTTATTCTCCTAAAAGGAGGGAACTTGACCACAGAATTGGAATTAAACAATATATTAAACTGGAATCTTGGCAAACATTGACAGCCTTCAATTTATGCAGCATCAGGCACATAACTATATATTGCTGGTCAAAGCTTAGACATTACATCTTGTTAAGCTTTCATCAATTAGGTTGCAATGGTGCAAGGTATTTTTCTGAATTTATGATCAGGGAATCATGAGAAAGATGTTTCTAATAGTAATCTTTTCTGAATTTAATGTTAGTTAATGTTTGGAAATTTTTATTTGACCACTGTGCATGAAAGGATAAGACAGCTGGTCAACATAGAGAGCAAAATTGGATTGGATATGTGATAAACATTTGTATCCAGTTCTACATAGTGATATGAATTCAGATATGGATACTAGACCAATAAAACATTTTGCAACCACATTCATTCAAAATGGATGCACAACAAAAACAAATTCAAGTTAGATCTTCATGGATACAGATGTGAATTCACGAATTTTCCATCAATAAGAAAAGAATCAACTCAAACCTCATTTTTCTAAAAAGGAACATGAAGACTTGAAAGCATGTAAATCAGAAAAATGATGGATTCAAGAAAAAAAGAAAAAACTAATTAAACATCTTTCCTAGTTTCAAGACAGATATGTTTATACTCATTTATATAGATATTTGGATTTTTGACAACCAAAGATGGATGGAACTAAATCAATAGATGTACCCACATCAGAAAGATCAGTAAATAAAATCTAACATGAATATAGATCAACATAGATATACCCTTGTATCCAAATCCTACTCCGATTGTCATCCCACCCCTTTCATGACAAGCCAAATGTCATTTTAACTCATCCGCAAAACATCTCAAACCAATGAGAATAGTGTTCCCATATATTTTTTTTATAACTGTATGTGATAAGGTACAAGGAAACTTTCAGATCAGAGTTGTTTGAGATGCAAACCTCCAGATCCTGAATTTGCTCTGGACGTGGCTCCTCAAACTTGAATCTTCGAATAACAAGCCTCTCCCTATCTTCCTGCAACGTACCCAACATAAATGATAAAGCTTAAAATCTTAGCAAATATGTTGATATTATCTCTACCATGGAAACACACCTTATTTGAGTCCTTGATGTTAAATAAAGCCTGTGACTGGACTGCAAGATCTTGAGCAGAAACAAAAGGGTCAAGTTTTGAAGCCCTAGTTGGAACACCTCTCTGTCAAAACAAAACATAAAAGTCAGCACCATCCCTGGTAAAAATTATCTTACGACCAGGAAGAAAAAACACACCATTGATGTAGCCTTGGTGCCAGGTCTAGAGCCACGGTCATTGCTAATGTTTGATCCTGGTTTTCCATTCTTCATACTTGGTTTTGATGCCAGACCCATGGAAATCAATCTTGTGGTTTCTGAAGCTTCTAGAGTTAGCAAACAAGAAACAAAATATTAAAAAAACAAAATTGAGAGAAAAGTAAATTTGTAAGACAGGAGACTTTCAACAAGATACCTTCAGTCAGACCAGAAGGCTTTATCCGCTCAAGTACAAGAGCTAAGGCAGGTCCCTTTAGATCCTTCATACACTTAGTAGCCTAAGCAATTATGAGACAAGATATACATGTTACTAATCCATGACATCCAAGGTGCAAGAGAAGAGGGAAGGGGGAAAGTAGGTAATGCAACATTCACATACTGCCTCTTGTCCACAAACCCTCAGCACTTCACCTATACAACATTCAGCAGCCTTACGAACTTCTGCTGATTTATCCTGAAAGAAAATACCATCCGCTATTTATAATACATCCTTCTCAAGGTATCTGTAACTAATGCATCTCTAAGTTAAGACCCACAGTCAAAGCAGCAGCAGTTGGCTTTAAGAGGTGTGAAGTATCAGACAAGTCGTTAGCTTTTGATAAATGCCTTGTTAGCCAATCAAAAAGATCTTTTCGCCCCTCTGCCCCTAGTTTTGGATCAGCCAATGCAACTGTGATGTAAGGAACCTAGAAAAAGTGCAGACAAACATGTTAGCAAAAAATAATGGGAGAAAGCAAGTTAAAAATCACAATAGGTCAAAAAAGCACCATCTTATCCAGATGAACAGCAAGAACCCATGAATCTAAGGTATTTAGAGTGCATTCTCTCATATGCTTTTTGTTATCCCCGAGACATTTCAATATATCTGACAAAATTCCCTTTATAAAAAGAATGTTAGTTATTCAATCAACAAGGCTAAAAGATGCCTTGACATAAGAAAAAAGAGATTTTGTAGAATAGGACTGCTAACCTTGCTAGATTTCTCGACAGGAGAACCCATTGCAGATGCAAGACTGCCAATGACAGTCAAAGTCACCATTACCAAATTTTTATTGCTATCACATAGACGGCCTCGAAGAGCACCTAACAACTCAACTGGTAGTTGCAGGAATACAATAGGCATCAACATCAATATGAATTTGTTGATATTTGTAAATCAACTTTAAAAACATAAGGAATACCAGTTCCAGCAGGTTGGATACGTTTATGTGCTTCTTCCAGAATCTTGTTAATGGACTCAATTGACTCCAAACGAACCTATAGATCCAGTGGAACATATTTAGACTGCATTATATCACGAAGATTAAGAAAGAAGATTAACAAAATAAAGCCATAAAACATCATACTTTCCAATCAGGACTCCCTAGATCTTTCAGTAGATTAGGTGTTATCTTTGCACTAATATCTTCGCGTGGCAGGCCATCAGACTCAGCAGCAGAAATAGATGAACCAGAATCTAAGGCTTTTACTGCCTTCTTGGGAGCTGCAGCAGCACCCTGTCAATTACATAATAAGTACCAGAAGCGTAGACTCAAAGAGCTCCAAGGAGAAGTCATATTCCAACCTTCATTTTCGTACCTCATATGGGTTCTTTTCATACTCAGAATCCAGGGCACTTAGAAGTGCAGGCTTGACGTCAGTCATAAAACCCTTGATATCTGCAAGGAAGCAAAACTTAGAACACCTGTTTAGGTCATGACCAACCAAGCCTTAAGCCAGCTGAAGAATTTTACCTGGGCCAACAAACTTGTGTAATATTCCAATAAGTTTAATCGTTGCATTCCTTGTCGCAGCAGTACTAGATTGAAGCCCAATATCTTTGCAAAAATCAATTAGATCCTGCAACCACGGAATTTTACAGTGAAGATAAACAAGAAGAATTTTTCAGAACATCTAACGGAAAAAATCTCCAAATAGTACCTTCAGCTTTATGTGGGAAACTCCAAAATCTTCAACAGCAGAGACCATCCATGAAATACCCTCACTAAGAACCTTGGGGTTCTTGTGATCTTTCATGATTTTGTACAGCTTATATGTCACGGAAACAACTTGTGAGTGTTTCAAGTATGATAAGGTGAAAACAACATAAATGAATCTTGTAAAAAATGTACTCAATCCAAGAACTACTTACTCTATCAAAAATAAATCCTGGACCAACTGCCTCAGAAAAAGTAGTAAGGCACTTCATTGCTCGGGAACGTGTTTTAATATCTGCAACCCTTTCGCTAATGCCTGTCAACATGAGGCCTCCCTCAAAAATTACTCAATTGGATATCACTATAGTTCTAAATCGAAAAGAAGCAACAGCCAAGCCACTTATTAAAAATCACATAAAGTTAAAAAAGCAAATACTTCTTTATCAAATCCAGTGCCCATTCTTATTTAAAAATATTTGTATGCTTCAAGACTATACAAAGACTGATTGCTTGGACAAGAACTAGTGGTATTTCTGGGTTTGAGTCCGACAAGGCTCATTGAGGCTGGAGCACATTCATGTCAGAGTATAGCCAAAGCCTTATGAGTTTCCAAACCTCAAATGGAGTGGTCATACAAGCACAAACCAGCTTTTCTAAGATTAGCTAAAAGAAAATAATAAAAAATGTTACCACTTTATTGAATACCTAAAAGACACAGCACCACACATCGCTTAGGAAGCCTTTTCACAGTGCAAGATATGTATGTGATGACCTCAATGACCTGTTGTTGGACCTGTCCCACAAACATTTTTACATATCAAGCAAAGCATACAAGTCAGTGGCTAGCTTTTCAAAATTCATGTGAAATTACCTGCACATTTTTCTCACCCCATCCAGGAACAGCACATAAAAAACGAATCAGAATCTCAGCAGACTGATCAAGATTCTGAAGATTCTCAACCTCCTGCTTTAGCAGGCCCACAGCTGTCAGAAGGCATAGTGTGTTCAGCATTCAGTTGATCATGTATGGAAGGAATGGGTTGTTTTAGAATCAGAAAAATAAGATATTAAAATGAACAGAAGATTAATCCTCCTATGTAAGGACAAATTACCTACATAGACTAGACAAGCAAATTGACAAAAAAAAGAGAAACAAAAGTTAGTGCACATACTCTGGAAAAAGGTCATATTATCTTATGGAATTACAGATAGCAAACAAAATAAAGCAAGGGCTGGCCTCATAAAACACTATACCGTTTTAGTTTTTCAAAACAAATATACATTCAGTATTATTGACAACTTTGAGCAATAAATACACTGTTGGTCTAATAAGAATTTTATCCAAGAACGTTGAGCACTTAAGGAACCACATATGCAAGTGCAGAGGCACGGGCCATTTATGGAGTCATGACAATTGCATGTCATGCCAAGAAACATAATTATAGCTTGCAAAAGGGTCCAGAGATACCAACAGCATATTACGGGCTTGGCATGGGCCCACAGAACACCATACCTCCCAACATCGCATTACACAACTGACGTTAAGTGGCAACTGATGTAAAGTGGCAACTGATGTAAAGTGGCAACCATCATTAAGCAACATTGTCATCACAGGAATTCAGGAATTTAAAAGGAGATTTTAAGATTAAACAATAAATTCTGCACATTAAATACCAACAAAGTAATTGGAAAGGATGAACTAGCATCCATTAACTTATGGCCTGAAAAAAAAAGCTTCTAGTCATATGACATGCAAAATGATAGAAAATTTTGTCGCTTATGATATGCAGTAATGCATACAGCATTAGAACATGAGGAGATCTTCAGCAATTTGTTCTAGGAAAATAAACATAACTAAATTAATCCTTTTTTTCAGTTATTATGGTAGTGGATACATAAATGAATGTATCCTAATAGAACATCAACAAACTTCAAACTGCAGGTATTGACAAAGACTAGAAGAGACCACAAAACTTGAGTGGAAGTACAGAAATACAGATTATTGTCAATAAATTCAATAGATACAACGGCAAGACATAGTGAACAAAAACCTTCAAGGCGTTCCTTCCAAACACCACTCTTCAGCTGGGAAATAGTTTCGGCCTTTATAAGAGAACCCAATCTCCCTTCAATTTCCTCCAAACTCATTTCTCCTGGCTGATATTGACCAAAATAAATAAAAAGATCAGTGCTACACTATTTTTGTATTGCATGTGTTCCAAAAAACACAGGATGTATTATATTTTTAAAACAATTTTATTTTCACATCACAAATTACCTCAACATCTTCAGTCTCAACTGATCCTAAAGCCTTTGATTGCCCTGCCCCATCAGCCTTTTTCACGTTGGTCTTAACTAAGACACTTTTCTTGGTGGTTGTCTGATTAAAGAAAATCATTCAATTTAATCAGTAATTTGATCTAACAAACCACTTGTTACATAGTCATATCCCAACTCACCCCCACCTGAATGGGCTTCCTCCCACTAAGCATGCTTACAGCAGAGCGCCTCACAAATGAACTATTGGTGCCCTGCACATGCAATGACAACAAACATAATTACTTTCTTACATTAAATATTACTAAATAATATATTACAGGTATCCATAGTACCAATGAGTCATATGAAAAGGGGGACTTGGTTATTACAGATGAAATTGCAAATGTACCATCATCATCAAGAAACAAGGCAAAAAAATGTCTAGTTTTAAATAATTAAATGTGTGAAATAGTTTATTTTCACTAAGTGTATGATAAAACAAGTAACAGAACAGGAGAACAGCCTACGAGTAATACAGCTTCAAATTCGGTTTAGTCGATTAACAAACAAGCAGGCATGACAGATCATTGATTGATGAAATGTGAATTTGTGTTCTCTAAAGGTATAAAAGTTGATCAAAAGGGAAAAAAAGATAACTGATCCATGCACAAATTAATGATAAATAAATGAGTATTTGTAGAAAATGTACAGTAAACAAAAGTATAATTGTGTACAAACCTAAAGAAAATTTACAGCTTGCAGAATTAGCTAACATGTACATTGACATTTATATAGAATAAAATGTCTGTATGCAATAGTCACGGAGACATGAAAGAACAAAAATGAAATGAGTAAGCAAATAAATTAGATGCATCTTGCATAAGGATCATGAACATCTGAAAACTCACACAAAGGTAATTAACAGTGAGTTGCTTAGATTTTCTTTTTCTGATAAATTTGTTATATTGCACAGAAAAAGGGGCTAATCATAGCCACAAGGAAGTTCAGGCAAGGGACTGTGCACCTCAATCCTTATGCTACAACATGAAATGCCTCTGCACCTTGAATCCATACACTACAAATCCAAAAAATATAATTTTGAGCATTTTAGCCTCATATGACTGGAACCATGGCCTAAAAGATGAGCATTGAAGTCACTGTTGCCATAAGTGCTATGTGCCAAAAGGCACAAAGGTTCCATACTACCTGATGTATTGGTTGCTTGTCCGAGCAAAACAGGCACTTACCTTACAAAAACTATGAAAATATAACTAAGCTTAAAGATAATTATTAGAAAAGAACTTCAATGAGCCATTAGTTTTATATCATTATATATGCAACTGATTACAACTGAAAAATCAATTACATATATTAAATAGAATTTTAATTGACATAAAAATAAATCATAGCCATAAAGAAAATCAAAATGTAATACCTCCACGAAAAAATTCAAAGTTCAACCCTACCTAGTTTTGATGATGTGGCCTTGACAACCATAGGTTCCACGGTGTTGATGGAGGAGAGAGAAGAAATTACAGAGGGAAAGGCACGATATGCAAAGGCCATGACAGCCGAAGGAGCTGCCATGCACAGAAGAGAGAGAAGGGGAGGTTTCTGCATAGTCAGCAGCTGAGCACAAAGGTGAGATTCTAGGGGAAAGAAGAGGGAACCAGGTGGCAACGGCAGTAGAATCTTTGTAGAGGTGAGAGGAAAGAGTAATAGGGATGTAGAGGTGAGAGGAAAGAGTGATAGGGATGAGAAGAAAAAAGGAAGTGAAGACGAGAGAAGATACACAACAGAAAAGGGGAGAACTGGTCGGCGACGGTGGACCACCATGGCGGCAGATCAGCAGCAGCAGAAGTCCAACAACCCAGACCACAACATTTTCATGTAAGTTAAAACATGTGTCACATACTTCAAGATAATTGTCAACTACACCTATATTGGTTACAGTATGTGTATGGGAACCAAGGTTCGCCATACCGGTCCATACCGACGTACCAAGATTTGGCCGGTACGGTATGGTATGTCGGTACAGCTCGGTATGCCCAAGCATACCGAGCAACACAAATAAATAATATTTTAATGATCAAAAAATATTATTTTTTTAAAACTGAAAAATTAGAAAAAAAATTTGGGTTAGGGTTTGTATGATAGAAAATTGGTATAGATTCAACAAAATCAATGTAAATTAGGAAAAAATAATATTACATATCTTTTTCGAGCTTTGAGGAACCGTTTTGAGAAAGTGAGAGAGTTTGAGAAAAAGTGAGTGTGTGAAGTGAAATGGGAAAAGGATGAGTTTAAATAGAGTTAAAAAGGGTTTTTCGACCGTTACAGAGTCTGTAACGATCGATTTTGATGTTTTACAAGGTCACTAACGGTTGAGTTCGACTGTTACAAGGTTTGTAACGATTGAGTTCGACTATTACAAGGTCTATAACGGCTGAGTTTGATCATTACAGGGTCTATAACGATTGAGTTCGACCGTTACAAGGTCTGTAATGGTTGAGTTCAACTGTTACAAGGTCTGTAATGGTTGAGTTCGACCGTTACCGACCATTAGCGATCGGTAACGATTAAAAATTCGACCATTACCGAGTGGTATCGATCAATTTCGCCCATTATATTTCTGTAACGGTCAATTCCGACCATTATATAACATGTAACGATTGGTACTGTCTGGTACAGGGTGGTCGGTCCATGTACCGATAAACCATCGGACTGGTACGTACCGCCCATACCGGATGGTATGGAAAACCTTGATGGGAACATACATTACTAAATTAGGCTTCTATACAAAAAAAATGTGGACATCCTAATCTGACAAATATTGCCATTGGTTTACCATATCATACAAGACTCAGATCCTTCCAGCATGGCTAACAAGTTCTGGCTAACAAACTCTCATTCAAATTATCTAGTTTTATGTTGTCCAATGACAAATAGGCAGATAAAAAATAATCACAACCAGCATGATTGTGAAAAGGAGAATAAGAAAGAAAACTTACCCCATTACTGGATATTCTGGTGGTTGAATTTAAGATTGTAACTGGCAGCAAATAATCAAAGATAAGCACGACAAACATCAACAAAAACTCAAAACTACCAACTCAACCAAAATGTAACTAGATTCTAACCTTCTCCTGAAGTAGAGGTCTCACCACCACCAGAGCTTCCAATCAGATCTGAGAGCTTCTTTTTTCTAACATCATCAAGTTTCTCTAATGATCTTTCTAAAGGTCTCATGCCAACCATCTATAATAAAGCAATAATTCCTCGTTTTACACTAGGAAATAGTTCTCCACTAGTGAAAAAGATATAAAAATGCACCTCTCATATGCAAATACCTTAGCTACAGCTGCCAATGCAGCAAAAGCAGCATCTCTCACTTCAGGAGTACCATCATTAAGGCTCTGCAATTGTAATTAGAAAATTGTATTTAAAGGCAACAGATGCAATGACAACTAAGTTATGTTGTGGTGTTCTGGTAAGAAATGAACAATTCTTCCAATCTAACCTCCAGAAATATAGGCACATAATCCTTATGCAATTTAAGAACAGTTGCTTTGTTATTTGTCTCGATACAGAATGTGACCCAGTTTAATGTTAATGAGCGCACATGTGGAACCTTATTCTTCACAGCCAATTTAACATCTGCAGCAACAAGCAATTAATTATTCAGGAAGCAGAGAGAAGCTACCAAAGCTAATAAGGCAGCCCGGTAAAATTTCTCAGATGACAGTCAAAATTTCGCATGATCAAATATAATTAGATATCACAGAGTGCATCAAAAAGTTTAGTTGCAATTTGCTTGACAATAATATAGACGTATAAGTTAATTACCATAAAAGTTCCATCTGTTTTCCACAAAATGACTTAGATGAGAAGCATAAAAAAGAATGAACCAAAGATGATCAGGACAAGCTGAAATTCACACAATTGTCTGTGATGTAGTACTGGATTTGTGCTGTACAAATTTAATTTTCAGTTATTTTAGACTAAAAACATAATTGAAAAAGCATCGAAGCAAGATAAGTCTCAATCTTGCTGAAACTTCTTTTAAAAGAACTAGAGTGCACCCATGATCAACTATTTTGTTCCCTCGTTGTCTGATCAACAATCAGGGTGGTTCTATTCTTCTGTTGTTTAGCTGGTTTTCCTTTGACACCTGCCCATCGCGTGGGATTAAAGCTGTTTACCTCCCCTGTATAGATTGATCACTAGTTGCAATTGCTCATGGCACAAGGTTGCTTTCATGATTTCTGACTCAATTTCATGGCTTTTAAAAAAGAAAGGTGCATTGTTCAGTCAACTTTTAAATTATGTTCAAGCTGAACCCTGCTAGGTCATGCTATGCCAAAAGGCATCTTAGATAAGACTCCAACTTTTTCTAATTGTTAAAAACTGATTAAAAAGTAAATATTCAGTCCAATTCTGCTCACAGTTAGATGACAATTATAGGATCAAAAGCAAGGTTCACCATATCGGTCCGTACCGGCATACCGAGTTTATCTCAGTATGGTACGGTACCCGGTACCAAGCAGTATGCACAGTACATACCGCTCAAGATTATATTATAATATAATATTTTATAATACAATGTTATATAATATAATATTAATATAATATATATTAAAAAATAAAAAAGCTGGTGATGTCGCCTCGATCCTTCTCCCCACGCAGGGAGAAGGAATCGCCCGCTGGTGATTCTTCGCCCGCGAGTGACGGACCGCAAGGGAGAACCAACGAAGAGCATCACATGAGGTATTTTTCTCTTCTTCTTCTCCTTTTTCTTATTTCTCCTTCAATCGACCGCCAATGGTCGAAATCGACCGATGACGACTGATTTAAGCGGTACCGCCCGATAGCGGCCAGTCCGTGTACCAGTCAGCTGGCGGACCATACATACCGCCCGGTATGGGGCCTTACCGCCCTGTCACGGACTTAGCTGAATTTGCCTAAGCCGTGCTGCACCTTAGCGGCAAACTTGAAGACTTAGTTTGAATTGTCTAAGTCGCGAAACAACCTTGCTCAATGTTCTAGACTTAACTGGGATTGCCTAAGTCATTAAACGCCAAAGTGTTATCTGTCCGCAAAGGGTCAGCTCACTTACAACCTCGTGTCGGTCCTAAAGGACCTGCAAAAGAGAAGTTGATTAGCTTGAAAACGAGCGACGAACAAGTCCCGACGTCTCGCCAAAAGGGAAGCCTTACAAGCAATTCGTCGAACACCTTGAGTGCAACAGAAACAAGAGAAAGAGAGCAAAACAGGACTTTAGAAGGTTGTACGATCGCAAGTCCACAAACGACGGTTCTCAAGATATCGAACGCAAGTCAAGTTCAACTACTGATGAATGCTCACACCCGATACCATCCCAAAGCCCCATCCCCCCTATGCCATCCGAGTGGTTCCAAGGGGTTGAGATGGCTGACACTTCGCACCGCTCAAAATGCATGCCGCAACAAGCGAAAGCGACCCAAAACTAGGCTGTTTTAGGCTCTTTTGGTTATGCACAGTAAACGGTCATTCTGCAGCATTCCAAACTATTTCTGCTCACATTTCTTAGGCAAAAACACATATAAACAAGGCAAAACAAACTGCCAAACATCTGTACAAGTAAGCAAAAGCGACAAATGATTCGTTGAACGAAGATGTTATGGTTAAGAACCGACCGTCTGTGACATTCTCCCCCATTTAAACTATCGACGCCCTCGTCGACGCTTTCTGATAGGCCTTGACGATTGCTTCATGTCGTAGGGCGTCTTCGGGCTCTCAATTGACTTCGGTTTGGGGAAGTTTTCGCCACTTCACCAAATACTCGATTTGCTCCACTCCGTTGGGTAGTTGTATCTTTTTTATCTTTTTGGCCTCCTTCTCCAAGTAAGACTGCGGAATATCTACATTCCGACGCCATTCCTTGGCAAAATGGTATGCTGATGGACTACTCTCCATATAACGAATAGCCAATGTGTGATAATCTCGAAGGGGCTCTTGTTGGACATAGAGCTTCACTGCAAGTTGTAGGAGAATTAAGTTATATCCAACAGCTTCACCCAATGTCGTTGGTTGGAACTCATGTAGTGCCGGAGATAATGCTCCAAGAGCGAGTTGATCCTTTCAGTTTGGCCATCTGTCTAGGGGTGGAGGCTTGTGGAGAAGTGTAACTTGGACTGCAACAATTTGAATAGTTGGTCCAGAATCATGCATCACGATCACTGATGATGTTTTACGGGACTCCCCAATACTTCACCATATTCTTCATCATCAACTTAGCGGCCACTTCTGCTGAATAGTATAAGGGTGCAACAATTAATGTTGCATACTTAGAAAATCGATCGACCACCACTAGTATCGACCCGAATCCCCCTACTATCGGCAAGCTTGATATGAAGTCCAAAGACATGCTCTCCCAAGGCCTTTCAGGTACGGGTAGCGGCTCCAGAAGTCCCACCGGCTTCCGCTGCTCTACCTTATCTTGTTAGCAAGAGAGGCATGTTCGAACATAATCCTCCACATCAGTCTCCATCTTTGGCTAATAGAAGGCCCTCTCCACGAGTTTGATGGATACACGGATATCCAGCCCAAAGAGAGTCATGACACTCTTTCAAGAGTTCACACCTTAAATTATCCGCTCGCAAAACATAAATTTTGTTCCCTTTGGTATAAATGAATCCCTCCTGAACCTAAAATCATTGTCTTTCCCTCTTTAATGAGTTGCATCAGGGTTATTGCATGAGGATCACTGTACAGCCCATCCCTGATCCTAGAAAGGAAGTTGGAGTGTAATTGACTTGTTTGGCCTCTACCCTCCAACTGTATAGCATTCACCAATTCCTCTTTATGGCTTAATGCATTGGCTACGACATTTGCCTTTCCGAGTTTATACTCCATTACCATGTCGAACTCGGCTAAGAAGTCCTGCCATCGTGCTTGTTTCGAGTAGAGTTTCTTTTAAATCTGGAAGTAACTCAATGTGACATTGTCCGTCCTCAGCACGAAAGGTGCTCCCAAAAGGTAGTGTCGCCAGACTCGTAGACAGTGGACCACCGCTATCATCTCCTTCTCATGCACTGGGTATCACCGCTCAGTCTCGTTGAGCTTGCGACTCTCATAGGTCACTTGATGACCTTCTTACATACATATTCCCCAATAGCGAAGTCGGAAGCATCTGTATGGACTTCAAAAGACTTCCCATAGTCTGGTAATTTGTGTACTGGTTCCATCAACAGAGCAATCTTAGAAAGCCGCTTCACACTTATCCGACCATCTCCAAGACTACTTCTTTAGCAACTCCGTCAATGGAGCTGCATACTTCGAGTATCCAGCTATGAAACGCCGATAATAGTTAACGAACCCAAGGAAGGATCTTAACCCTGGCACCTTCTTTGGTGTCCGCCAGTCTGCCACAACTTGCACCTTCGATTTATCCATCCGGATAGAACAATCACCGATTCGATGCCCCAAGAATAGAATCTTCGTCTGAGCAAAGTAACACTTCTCCCTCTTTACAAACAAAGTGTTCTCTCTGAGAACCTTGAAGATTGTCCAAAGATGCTCAACATGCTCCTCAAGTGTTTGTCTATAAACAACTATATCATCTAGGTAGACGACCACAAACTTGTCCAAATATTCCTTGAACAGTTGGTTTATTAGAGTACAAAATGTGGTTGGAGCGTTGGTTAAGCCGAAAGGCATCAACAAGAACTCAAATGCTCCATACTTGGTCACACATGTAGTCTTTGTCTCGTCACCTTCTGCAATATGCACTTGCCAATACCCTGACCGAAGGTCGAGTTTAGAGAAGTACTTGGTCTTGCCCAGTTAATTGAACAAATCCGCGATGAGCGGGATAGGATATTTGTTCTTCACCGTCACTTTATTCAGGGCTCGATAATCGACACATAATAGAAGGCTCCAATCTTATTTCTTCTAGAAGAGGACTGGAGCTCCGAATGGTGCTTTTGAACTGCGGATGAGACCACCGCTCAGTAGTTCGTCTAACTACTTCTTGAGTTCTGCTAACTCTGGAGGGGACATACGGTATGGTGGTCTTGCAGGAGGCTTAACTCTCGGCTCCAGCTCAATGCGATGATCCATGCCACTCCGTGGTGGTAGAGTCTTTGGTAACTCAGTCAGCATAACATCTAAAAACTCCTTCAGGATGTTCACCACCGTAGCAGGTTCTTGAATTACCTCCCCACCAAGTGTCTCTAGCTTTATGCTGCTACAAAGGTTGATTCACCTTTTCGCACTCCCTTCTTTAATTGTAATGTTGATATTTATTGTGGGTCCTTTGTTCCTCCTCGAGAAACTGGAACCACGCAAAGGTCGTCGCCTCTCATTAGACATAGAGAGTTCAAAAACGACATAAGCACCAACTTTGCTGCGTGCATGAATTCCATTCCAAGAATCACTTGGAAGTCATCCAAGGGTACCACAATCATGCTCCCGCTCTATGTTCTGATCTTAATGGGGACCCCCTTTGCTAGTCCAGAGATTCGCTTGGCCTCCAAATTCACAGCCTTCATACGACTTGGGTTGTTTTCTAAGATTAGTCCAAGTCGCTTAGCTTCTCTATCGACAATAAAATTGTGGGCAACGCCCGTGTCCACCATTGCCCGGGTTGTTCGGGCATTTAACTTGATGTCCACATACATCAGCTCGCTGCTCACTGCCTGTGATGGCTTTGCCTTTGTGTTCTCCCCCAATTGACCCCGTAATACATTCAACAAACGCATTGCTCCCATTCGGGGTCTTTGCAACTCCTCGTCATCGCTACTGGATTCAAAACTGCTCGAACTAAAGGAGGCTTTGCCCTTATCCGACTTGTGGGGGTGTATCGATGCAGTTAAAGTATTGAGCGCCTGCTTTTGCGGGCACTCCCTCACCATATGTGGTCCTCCGCATAAGCTAGACTTCGAGGCCTTGCCTTTTGAGCTTGGGCCCTTATGGAAGTTCTTCTTCTTTTGTTCGCCTCCAAACTCCTTCGTTCGAGAGTATTTTGCTGGGCGATTTCCCGATGATTGTTTCTTTTTACCCAAGTCCTCTGAAGAAACAAAGTCAGTCAGCCTTTCTGCGACTGCAATTGCCCCGACCACGTCGATAACATTCCTCCGATGTTGTTGCGCCCATGGCTTTAGGCCATCGAAGAAGCTGAAGAGTTTGTCCTTCTTGGACATGTCTTGTACATCCAACATCATGGCCGAAAATTGCTTTACATAGTCTTTGATGGATGTACTTTGGCGGAGTTGTCTCAGTTTCCTTCTTGCGATAAACTTTTTGTTCTCGAACAAGAACTAAGTTCTCATCTCTCGCTTCAAGTCTTCCCATGTATCCACATGACATCGACCTTGTTGGACCTCTTCCCAATGGGTTCACCACCAAAGTTTTGCATCTCCGTTTAGATACATTGTTGCCATAGAAACTTTGGTTTCCTTCGAATCGGGTCTCGTAGCACGAAAATATTATTCCATCTCGAACAAAAAATTTTCGAGCTCCTTGGCATCTCTACCACCCCCATAGCAATGCGGCTCAGGTGCCCTGAAGCTTTATGGCGGCGCAGCACGGGTATTGTTCCCTCCCACATTAAGAGTTCTTGTGAGTAACGTCACCTTTGTCGTGAGTTCCGCCATAACTTTGTGTAGATGTCGTACCGAGTCTTTGGTATCCTCCGTTAGTCGGTCGACCAGTGACTCAACCCTGTCTATCCGAGATTCAGCTTATTCTTACGAGCTCTCTACCCTAAGGAGTCTTCGTTGCCCTTGATAGAGTTCCTCCAAGCTCGCTTCAAGAACATCGAGGCGTGTTTCCACCGTTGTAAGTCTCTCTTTGTGGCTCCTTTTTCCAGTTAGGGCACTAGATTTTGCCTCCTCTCGCGGAGAGTACCCAACTTCACGCTCGTCTTGTTCGTTGTCGTGCTCCTCATAAGCAACTCCAACAACTTACGAGCGAGTTTGCACTTGCAACCCACCTGCGGCTACTTGGGGCAAGGGTCCGACTTGCCCCATCTTGCTCGATTCACCATAATGCTTCGCCATGGCAAGATTGCGAATCTTCTTCGCTGCTTGTTTGAATTGCTTGTCTGCTCTGATACCACACTGGCACATACTGAGCTGAATTTGCTTAAGTCGTGCGGCACCCTAACAGCAAACTTGAAGACTTAGTTGAAATTGCCTAAGTCGCGAAGCAACCTTGCTCAATGTTTCGGACTCGGCTGGGATTGCCTAAGTCATGAAACACCAAAGCATTATTTGTCCGCAAAGGGTCAACCCACTTACAACCTCGTGTTGGTCCCGAAGGACCTGCAAAAGAGAAGTTGATTAGCTTGAAAACGAGCAACGGACAAGTCTTGACGTCTCGCCAAAAGGGAAGCCTTACAAGTAATTCGTCGAACACCTTGAGTGCAACATAAAAAGAAGAGAGAGAGCGAAACATGACTTTAGAGGGTTGTAAGAACGGTCACAAGTCCATAAACGATGATTCCCAAGGTATCGAACGCAAGTCGAGTTCAACTACTGATGAATGCTCACACCCGATACCATCCTAAAGCCCCATCCCCACCTGGGCCACCCGGGTGGTTCCAAGGGGTTGAGATGGCTGACACTACCACTCAAAATGCATGCCGCAACACGCGAAAATGACCCAAAACTGGGCCATTTTGGGCTATTTTGGTTCTGCACAGTGAACGATCGTTCTCGTTCCAAACTATTTCTGCTCACATTTCTTAGGCAAAACACATAAAAACAAAGCAAAACAGGTTGTCAAACATCTGTACAAGTAAGCAAAAGCGACAAACGATCCATTGAGCAAAGGTGTTGCGGTTGAGCGTCGATCGTCCGTAATAGCTCGGTAAGGCAAACCTTATTAAAAGTGTGGTAATTTAGATTTTGTTATTGGTTACTTTTAGTGTTTATTTTTGAATACATACTCATGGTAATCATATCTTAAATTTCTACAACATTTTTCTACATGTTTATCAATATAAAAACATATACAAACATTCATGTCATGATGGTATCTAAGCCAGATATTAGCAAGTTTAATAAAATTCTAGTTACTGAAAACACATCAAGGAAAATATATATAAAAGAAGTCAACTGCATAAATGAATACAAAAATTAAACAGTTTAGAATACTTTACTTCATAAAGTTCTAGCTTAAAATACCCAAGCACTCACGTCATGATTGTATTTGAGCCAGATATTCGAAAGTTTAATCAAATTCTAGCTACTGGAAACACATCAAGGAAAAGATATATACAATTCTAGTTCAATCAAGCATTCATGTCAATAAAAAAACGTATACATGCATTCATGCCATGATTGTATCTCAGCCAGATCTTAGAAAGATTAATAAAATTCTAGTCACTGAAAACACATCAAGGAAAAGATATATAAAAGGATTCAATTGCACAAATAAATACAAAAATTGAATAGTTTATAATACTTTACCATACTGAATAAGTTTATAGCTTGAAATAATCACAAGCACGGCAAGGTTTGTCATCTCGTACTATACTGACGTATTGAGCTCAGCTCGGTATGATATGGTACAAGCGTACCGAGCAGTACACTAGCATATCGCTCAATATAAAATAAGAAAAAGGTGATGTCGCCTCATTCCTTCTCCCCATGTGGGGAGACATTTCTTCTCCCCGCACAGGGAGAAGAAATGTCCCTGCAAAGCCACGTCGATGAGGCTTCACGCTCTCGTTTCTTCTCCCCGCGATCGCCAAAGCTTATTCTCCCAGCGAAACCTCGCTGAGGCTTCTTCTCCCCACGCGACGAATCAGGAATGTCGAGGGAAAGCAACATCAGATCTCCATGTTCTCCCTTCTCTTCTCCCTCTTCTTCCCCCTCTTCCTCCTATTCTCCCTCTTCTTCTCCCTCTTCTTCCTTCTCCCTCAACTGATACCATCCGACAGCGAGCGACGACGGTCAAAATCGACTGTTACCGACTGATTTCAGGCGGTAACAAGGCGAAAACAGCCTCAATTGGTGGTATCACCCGATAGCGGGTGGTCCGCGAACCGGTCTAATGGCGGACCGCCCCATCAGTATTCAGACCTTGAGGGACAGCATATAGAAAACAGTACATACTGAAAATGCACAAATTGGAGTCTGACAAGCATCACCTACTATCTCACATACCAATGGAACAGCATAATAGTTATTCACTCACCTTCAATAGCATCAGCAAGTGTCAAACATCCAGACTTGTGCATTGCTTGAAGAGCTAGAGTAAGAGCCTCTGTCATAACTGGTTTTTTCTCCTTCAACTTTTCCTGGTAAAAGAAACATAGAAGTAAATGTTTATTAGCCTGTTGCATAATAAAATTTCAAACAAACTGCAGGTCTGAATAGAGAGGACTTTATGAAATAAAACCATTCTGCAATATCGAAAGTGTATGGGACCTCAATATGTTAAAAAGGATGATAAAAGGGTACTTTAAGTACTCACAAGTAGTACAGGTAACAGAAATCGTGAGCTTGCAGCAAAGTGATTTCTCAGACCTTTTGCCAGGTTTCCTATTGCTTGAATTGCCTCTACAGAAACAGCTAGATTCACATCTGTGACAAGCTGCAAATATAGTAATGTGCACAATATAATAAACCCGTAAAGGATGTGTCCCACCTTAGCAAATAAAGCCATTATCAGAGCCATGAGCCTCATTTCAAATATTCGGGCAACAGAAAGCAAAAGCTAAGAAATTTTGTTGGTGCTGCAGATTACAGAACACTTATGTCATGAAGTTCGGAACCCTAAACCAGAACATGCCATCAAAATTAAAAGTCATACAGAAAGTGGGTCTACAATGAACAGCAAATTAGCCAATACCAAGCCATAGAATCAAGTGTTTATGCACACCATAGAGGTACCTTTTTGAGGGTCCGACAGACTTCACTAAAATCACCAGAAGCAATTCTTTTAGTTGAAGAAAGTTTAGTAAGTTCAGCAACAGCATCCCTCCTTTCAGACCATTTAACAGCTTTCTAGTATAACACAATGGCATACATGATTAGTCAGATAGAAAGACAAAGAAACAGCCTACCAGTAAAGACCTAATATTTCAGATGTACAATCTACCAACATACAGAATAGGCAGAAAACAACATAAGAAAAAGAACTAACCACTCCATCCCAAAAGCCAGACTTATCCAAAGGCGTCAAAATGTCCACAGGATCAACAAGCTCATATTCATCTATTTCTTGAGGGGCTGAAAGATGAAATATATTAGAACAATTTGTAAAGCAAAAAAAAAATCCATTTATCAAAATCAAGAATTTGTTCAAACTAGCAGCCAAATTTATATTAAGTAGCAAAAGAATATATTTGATTCTCTTACCATCCGCAGTAGATTCTTCAGAAGCACCAGAACCCAGGGTTTCAGAAACAACTTCTTGTTCTGGTTCCTTGTCTTGCTCAGATCTAAAACATATTTTTTTTTAAATATATTACTCATAAACAAAAACTAGTTGATTTCTTAATATCTCCTTTATTATGAACTAATTGCAAAAGGAAATAAGTCTTGCTGGTCTAGAAACAAAGTCTTGTTTATTATATCGTACAGAATTGATCAAAAACTAAAAAACAAAATGCACTATAAATCTTTGAACATCCAAACCGCATTATGTCTTTGCAAGTTCTATTTATCCATCCTAAAATGTCTACTGAAAAGATTTTCATGCTTCAGGCAATATGACAAACATACAAGTTCAAATGCAACATATACATTAGTGTAGTCACCATATCAAAATATTGGATCATGGCGTATATAATGTCTGATATCCAATTTATACATTAAAGAATAAAAACAAGGTGCACATGCAAGTGTGCCAAGGACAACCCGAGAAAAGAAACATTCAGAAGGCCTAATATTTGATGAATTTGACCATGTTTAAATATTTTTAAACCAATATGAAGATTTAAACTAGTATATTCAAAGGTAATTTATATGGTATAGCCATCACTACTACTAATGAGAGTTCAGGTCCATAGACAAATTGATGATAAGGTTTTATATTGCACTGGTTATCTTAAAGTACCAAAAAGTATACTTTCAATTAGCTCTAAGAAACAATATTAACAATTATCAAAGTAAAAGAAATAACAGAACATTTAATGTTCCAAAACTTATCAGAGCTAACGATACTTCACTGCTGCAGTGACTATTAAATGTCAAATGATAAAATAAAAGGAAAAGAAAGCTCTGTCAGATCCTGAGAGAAGCATCAAAATGAAAAACAAACATTTGAAGAAAAATCACATCAAGTTTAGCACAAAGAAACCACTGTGACGTAATCATTGGCACCTACTTCCTTAAGCATACTTAAAAACGTTGGGTGTGCCCTCATGGATATTTGAAGGATGTTTCCAACTTTCCATGCTAATTTTTGAAATGAGAACAAAAAGTTCTTCATCAATTAATGGAAGAGTGCGAATTATAATTTGGACAAAAAGAAACTGAAATTATTGTACAATAAGAACCAATTGATGCAAGAGACTGAGAGAGTGGGCTAAAGTATAACTCTTATTTGAGTATTATTCAAGTCAAGTCTAAGATTAAGTTGTCTTTTCTACTTTGTGAAAATTGTGGATGATTTGCGTCCCTGACACCGACTCTCTCATTATGATTGTTTCCCTTTAAGGTAGTATCATATCCATGGACTCTCAATGAAGTTAATTAGAGGCATCAAGTTTGTTTGTATTTTCATGTAATGACATCAGGTCATGCAATCAAATTCTGTAAAACAAAAGCTGTCTGCTTTGGGCAGGACACTTTGGTGGCTATGAGGCTAAATCTTCTCAAGATATCCTCCTCTTCTGTTAGGTATGTGTGGCCTTTTTTTTAATAAAACTCATTACTTTTCAGGAGAGAGGAAGGGGTTACAAACATCAAAAGTTGTCACATGGGAGCATCTTTTATATTTCTATTTTATTTTCCCAAGTTACTCAAGGAGAAGAAACAGCAAGCTGAACAAAAAAATGTAGAAGTCAACATTGAGCATGATTAAATATTGTCGGGATTGATTGAAAATTTAATCCCTAGAAGAAAGATGAGATTTGATGAAGAATCTATAAAGAAAAGACTCTATAACAGAAAACAGTATGTAAAACCAAATTTTATCTCACAAAATAGATGTGGGAGTAAATAATCCCTAAAAAGTAGGACAATCAATTAGATTAAATTTATGGTTCATCACTTTTCTTGATTGTATTTTCCATATTTCTTCAGCTTTTCTTGTTATTTTTATACTCAAAATGCTATTTAAGGAAAAAAATAGTACATTGAACAACATGGCAAAACAAATGAATTTTTTAATTTCTACATAGTCAGACCACCAACCCTAGGAGTGACCCCTAGAAATTGGGCCAGTCATAGTAATTATGCCCATAGAACAATTGCATCATCCACAATTAGAACATGGGGAAGTGTGAAGCCTTTATCCTAGGAGTTAATCCATGAGGCTAAGTGAGTGATATTTGTCCCTATTCTTCTTCCTTAATCTCATATAATATCTTCTCTTTTTCTATTATAAACATATCATGTTCAATATAAAAATAATATATTTTCTTTGTTCCAAGAGCTCTGTCCAACACCAAAATGAAGGTTTCCAAACACAAAGCCATGTATTTGCAAATGTTGCATTTACAAATGCATGCATTACCTTGTGCATAGGCTCCAAAAACACAATTTCCAAATAGCCCTAATTGAAATGATCTAAATCATAGTTCCATGACAAAGGGGTCTTCAGACTGTTGCCTTTTAATCAATTTGGTAATTGTGTATGGGGTTTTAGTTTCTAGGCTGTTCGTATGAGTGACTTCATAATCAATTAAGTTGATCTTAATTTAAAAGCCCTTCGTTCATGGTTTGATATAATGGAAATGAAACCTAAATATTTATAAAAGGCTTCCTAATCATATATATATATGATTAATAATGACCATATCCAAAAAAGTCTTCCTAAACAAAAGACAATTACTGTTCCAGACTAAATTCAATAATCATGAAAATATACCATATACCTCCTTCAAGTTTCGAGGATAATGCATAATAAGATAGGGATATGACCAAACATCCATTAAATCCTTGATTGAAAAAGCAATGACTAGTTTAGTTGCATGTAAGATGTTGATACTCCACTATGATTAACTTTTATACTCTTTCAGAAATGTCATATTTGATCTCCATTATAAAAATATAAATATTAGACATTCAACAAAGAGAGAGCATATGAGTAAGATAACTTTATGACACAAACTCAATTTAATAACTAGATTACCTTATTTTTCGAGTAGGCCGAGCAATTCCAGAGACATGGGCAAGCTCTGCTTCCAACTCTTTTTTCTTCATATGATTAGAAAGGTTAATTCAGCAGTTCATATAAGCATTAGATCATGACAATTAAATGACCAGATTCTTACCATGGTATCTCGCATTTTTTCAAATAGAATAGACTTTACTGGTTCTTTTCCAATCCAACGACATAGTTCAAGTGTAAGCCCTTTTGAAGATGCCCGAACATTTTGATCTTGGTGATCAAAAAGTTCAGGAAGCATTTTAAGAATTTTCTTTGGAGGAACCACCTTTGCCCCAAATTCACTAGAGTAAGCAAGTAAAAGGGATGTCAGTTATTAAAATCTAGAATGAACAGAAACCTAAAAGAAATTAAACATATTATAAGAATGAGTTTGATATACACCTAAGAGCCTGAAACATCACATCAATAGCAGGCACAACTGCCTTAGCAACTTTATTTTTTATTGCTTTCTCCATTGCTTCCTGAGATTCAACATAATTGACTTCAGAAAGTTTGGTAAAATATACTGAAAGAATCCAACCAAACAACCATATAAGTCATGGTGCACAATGAACTAGGAAAGGACCACACAGCATAGTCATCAGCAGACCATTGAGAATATTACTACTCAGTCAACTACCATCTTATTGTAGTTTAGCTCTTAAATGTAATGAAAGATGCATATCCAATCAAACATAACAACAAGAAAATTTACTAGCAACACAAAATATATAAAGCAACACAATGATAACAACATAAATTTAATGCTAAGGTAGAAACACATAGGAAGTTTTTTTGCCTTTAATTTAAAAATATTCTCCAACCTATAAATCAGTCATCACCCCAACAGTAAGAAAAGTCACAACCTCAACAGCCTGCCTCCACTCATTCAACCCCAAACAAACATAACACCCCCTCTACAGAACACACAGAATGCACACGTGCATACGTGCACGTGCACACACACAGCATGTGCTGCCCATATGAATGTGGACTTGGGCATGCACATTAACAGCCACACCCACAAGTGAAGGTGCATGCACACACACTCAACACACAACACATGTACATATCGATGCAGCCAACGTGGATGCACACAAACTCATATAAAACATTTAAAATATTAGTGGGAAAAGAAAATTAATTCGAAATATATTACATGTAGCTTTTATACCTAAAATGTAGTTACATAATCAGAACAGCATTACGAGATGACTGGTTCTTGGATATTATTTGCAGAAACTTACCCTCAGAAATCACAGTGATATAACCGGTTTTTCTGTATTTTGGGGAATGCTCAACAGTAACAAGAGCTAGAAGAAAATTCTCTAAAAAATAATATTAATATAAATGAGAAGTTTAAACAGCCATCTTTAACATAATATTCAGCTTATAGCAGAATTAAGTGTATACAAAATAATATGCTTAGAGTCTTCACAATGTCACATTTTAAAGAAGAATCTATAATAACATACCAAAAAGGGAGGTTCGGCACACAAGTCACCCACCAATGCACCATATTTTCAATATAAGAATGCCAACCAAGAAAACATGCTAGAGAATTCAAGTCCCTTAAGCATATAATTTTACAATGTCCTATGTGCTGACTTGTCTTGAGTTTTTATCGGTAAACTTCCGATTGATATCTAATCAGTTTCAAAGAGTCTGATACTCAACAAATGACAATTAACTAATATATCTGACAAATCTCTGATTTTTGCCAATGCTCACTGGAATAAATACTGATATCGGCTTTCTAGCCATTTGTTACCAGTATCTCTGTCTCTGATCGAGCATGTGTATAAAAGCTGAAACAATTAAACACGACTGTCCAATATTCAACATATACATGATACAATTTAATCCTACTTCCTCCTTATATGACGAAGCAAATTTTAACTTCATTTTTAAATTAGCCTCTATACCAGTTCAACAGCAGAGCGATCTACAGAGTCATGAAATCCATGATTGTATCATGCATCAACAGGTTAACATCCAGATTAGATGGACAAGTCAAGCCTCCTAGTCTCTAAAACTTTTGGTGAGAAGTTATCATTTGTATCTTCCAAGAGCGGTGGCCAAAAGATGAGACTCAAACCAATTCTGGAGCTGAATTACTCAAGGAAATATCATGTTTTGCTTCATACATAAATTATCAATATTAACAGTTAATTTGTATGAGGTTATGTCACGAGATTAGTTAACAGAAAAAGAAATGAACAGGAATGCCCAATGGCAAGAATGAAACCCATGATTGAACAGATTAGAAACACACAAAGCATATTGAGCTCTTATTCCAAGCTCAGAAGTGAATCATGGACAACTACATGACAAGAAATATAAACCAAACATAGAGCTCAGAACAGTTGAAGCCTTGTCTATGTTTATAGTTTGGAGTTATATGCTAAGAAAATTCTATAAAAATAAAGAAACAAAGACAATATACGCCAATAATGCAAATGACAATAAGAAGCAGAATGCCAGTTCATACTTCACGGAAAAGGTCAGAATTGTCTAGGACAGTTACAATCCAAAGAATATAAGCAAAAAAGCAATGTTTTCAGAAAACACTGAGAAGGGTGTCTATGGAAGTTATTATCTTCTCACCAAGAACACTTCGGCTGCTTCCAACTCCACCCACAAAAGAAACGCAGTCTGTGCTTTCTCTACTGTCTTCGGCCTGCCGGTGAGACATTTAGCGACGATGGAATCACAGACTTCCTTCGCATACCTACAACAAGATAGAGAAATAACTCCATAAACGATCGGGATGCAATAATGTCGCCCAAACCTGCAACAATAGAGAAGAAATAAGCAACCTCCCAGCATCAGCATCCGCAGCACGCAAAAACGCAATTAGGGCATCCAGCGCCTTCTCCTGCACTGGCGCATTGGAGTCCGCCACAGTCTTTCTGAAGAGATGCCCTAATCGACAAAAATTCCAAATCAATCAAAACTAACAGCTTCAGTCAAGATTCAGAAACCACCTAGAGACAAAAAAAAAAAAATCAACCTACAAAATTCTGTTCATCCGCATCACCACTCATCCACCCGACCAAGAAACCCACAGATCAAGTGGAAGCGGACACGGAAAAGGCCAGAATAGACGAGAACGAACCCGATCGAGACAGGATCGGGGCTTACCGAACTCTTTGAGGCGCGGATCCTTCGGATCGGTGATGGAGTCGCAGAGTGCGGCCAGATCGATATTGGCGTCGTTCCGCACCTTCCAGTTCTTATGTAGGAGCCGCTCCTCCCACGGCAGCTTCTTCGCCTCCTTCAGCAACTTCTCGTCCTCCGTCGACATCGCGCTGCACCCCTCCTCTCTTCACCTCCGAGGAAATGTTCGCGGACCAGTAGAAATACTTGCAGATCGGACCGAATGGTCCGTCGTCGCTCCTCTTCTCGTGATCTCTTCGCCGGCGAGTGGAACGGGAAGAAAGGGAAAGAAAACAAAAATAAAAATAAAAATAAAAGGAATGAGGGGGGAAGAGAGAAGAAATGGGATTGGGGACGAGAGGGAGCGAGGGGAGAGCGGAGATTTGTTTGGGGGTCGAGGCACGTGGGAGTCGGTAGGTTGTGGGTCGGAGTTTGAAGCGACGAGGGTTCGCACGTGCGCGACGAGACGTGCTCCGGCGAGCAGGGCCCCAGCGAGGAGTGGGTGGGCCCATGACGCCGTCGGTTCGAATTGAGCGGAGCGGAGCGCCCTGCCCCAGCAAAAAAGAAAACGAGTGTCGATTCTGTCACGACCGACGGTGAAACCCGCATACTTTACCGGCTGGAGACGGCGTCATCATAATTGAGCATGAGGGGGACCCACCGGAAGGACTTTCGGAGTAGGTGGGCACGTAAATTGAAAATTTATAAAAAGGAAAAGAAAGCGTCATCCGGCACGGGTGTGGCACGTGATTCGTGGGTGGAGCGTCTCTTTTTGTGCCTCTTTCGTTAATGCTGCTGTTGTGATGAGACTACTCGGTTGTTGGCTACCACCAGAGTCTCTTGTACACCATACATGGAGACTAAAAAAATTAAAGTTGCTTTCGCAAATACAACATTAATGACAGTATATGAATATAATGCATTTAGCGGTTACAGCCCTATTTAGGTATCATATATCATATATATATATATATATATATATATATATATATATATATATATATATATCACACGATAATGATAAATTCCTCAAAATTAAAAAAGAATTTTGATGTATGCCTCTTTTTCTTTATTCATTATCTTATTTTTTAATAGATAAGATTATCTATAATCTTAGTCTCATTACTTTCACCTCTCCCACTATTTGATCAAGATGGTTGAATAGCTTGAGAATGATGCATGGGTCATGTGACGGGAGAAGTAAGGAGATGAAGCCCCCTGGTCACCTTTTTTTTTTTTTTTTTCAATCCTTTTTCCTTCATCAACATCTAGGACGAAGTCTTATACGATGAGGCCTTAGTGACACTTTTGATAATAATAGATAAGGACAAAGATAGAAAAAATAGACAAGAGTAAAATCATAATTTATAAATGAGAATGAGACGTGCCCGGTAAAACGAAAGTGACGAACAATAATAAGGGACAGAAATAATCATGACATAATAATAAAATTGAGACAAGAGTTAATATTATTTTTTAAAAAATAAGAGACCCTCTATTAGAATAAAAAAAATGGATAGATTTTTAGAAAAAATAAAATAAAACTTGGGGCTTGTTAAGAGAATTTATCCTATAATATATATAATAAAATATTAATACAAACTTATATTTGAGCATCCATCTATCCCTAAGATATCTAAATAAATTATATGTATCTAGTATATGAGAATTAACGGATGTTTATAAGATAAAACGGCTAAGAATATTGCAAAAACAATTCGTGAATTCTATTATCAAAATTTTCATGTTCATTGAACATTATTTACATATATAGGATTTTTATATAAACCGTCCTGATGATAAGCAATGCACGACGAGGCCTAGTCTCATGTTAAATATTGAAACGTGCTTGGTCCGTCTGATATCATATATAACATATGTGTGGAAAACGAGAAGTATTAGGATGCAATTCGTATGCGGTACAAAAAGGTTCCGGTAAGTCTAAAAAATGGGAGCAAAGGCTGTCAAAAATCTCGAGATTGCACATCCGTATCGAGGTCATGCATAAAGCTTTCGAATTTGATATAAGCATCTAACTATTCGAATTTGATTGAACTTGATCGAACCATGCTCTAAGATGCAAATCCATTTTTAGAATTCTAAAATTTATGACAATAAATTAGATTTCTAAAATTGAAAATCTAAACGTGATTTTTTACCTTATATAATTAATACATCCAATTTTTGTTAATATTATGTCTCCAAGGAGGCATCCGAGTGATAAGATGCAAATCCAATTCTCCAAAGTGTTCCATTGCAATCGTAATTATTGCATAGTTTATTAGCCAGTAAAAACTTTGATAATCGATTAGTATACTTTCGATACAACATAATTCAACAAATAAAACACAAATATAGAAGACCAAAAATCCAGCCAATAGAATTACGCTTAAATTAATCCATTATTTATTATACATGCGCTTTAGCTATTGACATTTACAAATATTCGGTGCAATATCAGTCTATAGATCTGCACAAGTGACAGAATTGTAGCCTTTTCGAATGCCTTATAGAACAATCAAAGAATTCATGCCCATGTTAGTACTTCCATAAGTCCAAAGTAATCCTATAGAAACTGCAAGAAAAGAGGAGCGTGCGTGGATGGTGCGGAAAGAGGAGAGCATTGAGAGGAACACGGGTGAAGGAGAGAAGAGTTTGACCGGTCGTGGAGGCCCAAATTTCTCCATCCATTGATCCAACCGCGTCTTCTTTGCCACCTATAAAACCAGGTCGTGGACATGGAGCGAAGACCGAAGCTCCCAGTTGGTCTTCCGCCAATTCCACTTCATCTTCTCCAAGCGTTAGCTGGGATCTTCCAATGGCCTCCGGCTAGCTTTCCTCATCTCCATTTGCCACTCTTCACATCCTTCAGCTGTTGCAGCCGAAAGGACAGAGAGGGAGGTGGGGGGGAGAGAGAGAGAGAGCGCGAGGGAGACACTGTTAACCAGGCCGGCTAAAGACGGGAGGGAGCGAGCGAGAGAGAGAGAGAGAGAGAGAGAGAGAGAGAGAGAGATGGTGCGTGCCGTGTTCATCGCCCTGTGCTTGGTGTTGAGCCTCTCCGGCGTCCGCGCCGAGGACCCCTACCTCTTCTTCACGTGGAACGTGACCTACGGCACCATCGCCCCGTTGGGCGTCCCTCAGCAGGGCATCCTCATCAATGGCCAGTTCCCCGGCCCCAACATCAACTCCACCACCAACAACAACATCGTCATCAACGTCTTCAACAACCTCGATCAGCCCTTCCTTCTCTCATGGTCGGTGTCACCTCTCGATCTTCGCCGTCTCCCAGTCGTCGATCGGTGCTTGACATGTGCTTGTCGATGGTCCGTGCAGGAACGGGATCCAGCAGAGGAAGAACTCGTGGCAAGACGGTCTGGCCGGCACCAACTGCCCCATCCAGCCCGGCAAGAACTTTACTTACCACTTCCAGGTGAAGGACCAGATCGGCAGCTTCTTCTACTTCCCGTCACTAGGCATGCACAAGGCGGCCGGTGGCTTCGGTGGCCTCCGGATCAACAGTCGCCTCCTCATCCCGGTGCCGTTCGACCCCCCGGCCGATGATTACACCGTCCTCATCGGCGACTGGTACGCCAAGGATCACAAGGCTCTCGCCGGGATCCTCGACGCGGGCCGCAGCATCGGCCTCCCCGACGGCGTCATCATTAACGGCAAGACCGGCAAGGACAGAACCGGCAAAGACGGCAAGCCGCTGTTCGTGATGGAGGCCGGGAAGGTCTACCGCTACCGCATCTGCAACACCGGGATCAGGGCCTCCCTCAACTTCCGCATCCAGGGCCACTCCATGGAGCTGGTGGAGACCGACGGGTCGCACACCATGCAGAACCTGTACGACTCCCTCGACGTCCACGTTGGGCAGTGTTACTCCGTCCTCGTCACTGCCAACCAGCCCCCCGGCGACTACTACCTAGTGGCGTCCACCCGGTTCATGAAGAAGGTGCTCACCGCCACCGGCATCGTCTGCTACGCTGGCTCCAAGGTCCCGCCGTCGGCTGTCCTCCCCAAGGCACCCACGGGCTGGGCGTGGTCATTCAACCAGTGGCGGTCCTTCCGATGGAACCTCACCGCCAGCGCCGCCCGGCCGAACCCCCAGGGCTCCTACCATTACGGAAGCATCGACATCACCCGCACCATCAAGTTCGCCAACTCGCGCGCCGTTGTCGGCGGCAAGAACCGGTTCGCCCTCAATGGCATCTCGCACGTGGATGTCGACACGCCGCTCAAGCACCTGGAATACTTCGGCGTCGCTGACAAGTTCTTCAAGTACAACCTCACCGGCGACGAGCCGCGGGCGAGCAGCGATCCGGTCACCCTGGCCCCCAACGTCATCACGGTGGAGTTCAGGACATTCGTGGAGGTCATCTTCGAGAACCCTGAGAAGCAGCCGCAATTCTACCACTTGGATGGCTACTCCTTCTTCCCCGTCGGGTACTTCATCTCTCTCCTCTGTAACTCTCACTTACTCGCCCATGGATCCGATTTGACTCGCCATTTGCTTATCATGGGGAGCAGAATGGGGCCAGGGAAGTGGACGCCGGAGAGTAGGAAGCGGTACAACCTCCTCGACGCGGTGAGCAGGCACGCGATTCAGGTGTACCCCAAGTCGTGGACGGCGATCATGCTGACGTTCGACAACGCCGGGATGTGGAACCTGAGGTCGGAGCTGTGGGAGAGGCGTTACCTGGGCCAGCAGCTCTACATCAGCGTGCAGTCGCCGGCGCGGTCGCTCAGGGACGAGTACAGCCTGCCGGACACGGTTTTGCTCTGCGGGGCGGTCGCGACCCTCCCCAAGCCACCTCCATACACCTAAGACGTCGGGCTTACTGGTGCATTGTACTGTGTGTGAATGAGAGTGGTGTGGAGATTGATCTTTATGAGCATTGTCAGCTCATCGGCACTTTGGTTTGGCTTCATGTAAAGATTCACAGTCTCCACATTAATGAAAACCCTTTTTTTCTAAAGAATATCAGATATTAGGCATAACATTTTAAAATATTTCATTAATATGAAACTTTATTCAACTAATGACTCAACACTAACCAATAAAATTATTTCTAAAAAAACTATTGGATGAATTTTAAAAACAATCTAAGTTTAAGAATTTTTCATAGCATCTTAACTTCAAAAAATTCTGGTAGACGTTTTTTAGTCAACTGAAAATATCATTTTGCTGCTACCTTACCTCACCTCCACATATTAGTTATCCTTTATCTTTTTAGTTAGTCCATCCAGTCAAATCTTATTGGACTGAAGAATGTGCTAGGTATAAGTGACCTGCAAATCAATTACAGCATGTGTAAAACATTGTATAATTTTTTTATATTATGATTATTATTAATATTTTTCTCACATTATATATATTTTCTATTACGCGTGCTTGCGTGTATATATATATATATATATATATATATATATATATATATATATATATATATATATATATATATATATATATATATATATAGTGATGTTCTTAGATTTGTGTAATGAAAATAAGATCATGATGAGATAATGATAATGAGACCAATTGTCTTTAAACACAAATCATAAATAATCTCGATCATATGTTACTCGAGAGAGACATCGAGATAACCAAATAGATCGGTTTACTATATTCATGTTCATGTGATGAAGGTCGCTAGTCTCACAGTCATTCATGTGGGAACTAAGGATACAATACATGTGCACATTAGAGAATAAATTTACTGATTGATCCACTTACGAAATGTTGGATGTTTAATTATACTTGATGTTAGATAGTGATTTTCATAGTCCTAATTGTCTATCTAATCCCTAAAGTTGAGATACGAAGGATCTTTTGTTTGAGTATTCATTTCTTTGACGTCAGACTTACATCTCTAGAAAGTTTCAAATCCAATACAACCGGTTATCGGCATTGGTAGCAAACTTTATGAATACAATTAAGTGTCAATAGAAGATCATCAAATATCAGTATCATGAGAGAAATATCATGTGTGTTATCGCTTAGGTAAACCTCTATCCATGGTCATTCTGATTGAGAGAATTCTCTAGGAGAATCTGATTAAAGCAAGACTCGGATTGATTCTATATGTGTTTTATAGTACCATGCATAATATATGGTATTTGGATATTAAATGAATGATGGACTATAGATACACAATAAATATTAACAAATAGGTCCAATAGATTAGATTTCCTATACCGTCTAAAGAATATGATGTAGTGGCCTAGTACGCCCATAGTCGACGAGTTGAGTGAATTGTTATAGGATAATAATTCACTAAGTTAGAAGGAGTTTTGATATTTAAAACTCACAACTAGCTCGATATTGGGCCTAGAGGGTCACACACATATGGTGGATGATTATAGTGAGTAGAGAATTAGATATAAATTATTTAATGAGCCCCTATTATCATTGGATGAGACCCAATATTAATTAACTCTTTTCATGAGATCTAATTAGAGAAAAATTAAGATTATTGGATAGAGATCCAATAATTCAAGAGTTGAGGATAACTGAATAAAGATCCAATACTAACTAAGGTAGGATCTATTAGGGTTTATAAGGCTCTTTATAAATAGGAGGCAGGGGCAGCACAAAAGATAATAGACTACATCTTTAGCCACTCTCTCCTATTCTCCTCCCTCTCATCTCTTGTCAGCTGATCACCTTTCTCCCTACTGTGTGAGGGAAAGAAAAAAAATTCTTCTTCCACGTTTGTTGTAAGGTGGTGTGCAAAAGTTGCGAAGAAGGTGCACAAAAGTTATGAGTTTTTTTCTACAATTTGAGGAGCATCGCTGCATTGATCCATCGTATGAACATAATTATAGAAGAGGATGTCTGACTTTCTTAATCCTCTTCTATTGGATTTAGAAGTTTCAGGGATATACGATCTCCCTAGATAATATATCTTACATGATTTGTAGTTTTTCACGTACCAATCATTAACCTCTATGACTCCTAAGCTACAAAGGCAACATGAGAGCATGGATGTCAATTCTATTCTTTTTTATTTTTGCTAGCTGTTTGAGGAACATGGAAGAATTCAAAGATATAAGATATCTAAGAGTCTCTTTCGAGCTAGGTTAACAGAGGGGACATCAGTTTAGAACCATGTCTTGAGGATGATAGAGTGGATTGAGAAATTCATAGGTCTAGGAATGATCATAAAGAATAACTATGTGTTGATCTTATACTTTAGTTCCTACCATATTCCTTTTCTCAGTTTATTATGCACTTCAATATGAACAAGTTTGAGGTAACTCTCCTTGAGCTCCTCAATATATTGAGGGATGCTAAAAGCACTATCAAAAAAGATATTGGTGAGACCAGGAAGAAAAGGAAGGCTGATAAGTCCCTTAAGAAGGGTAAGAGCAAGGGTAGATTAGGTAATGAAAAGGTTAACAAGAAAAATTCGATAAAGGACAATGACCAATTTTTTCACTACGACAAAGATAGACACTTGAAGAGGAACTATAAAGAGTACCTTGTAGAGAAGGCAAAATATAAGCTTTGGGAAGCTTCAGGTACATTCATAATCAATCTCCATTTATTATATTTTTATGATAACACGTGGGTATTATATACCTGAAGTACTAATCATATCTATAATTCATTTCAGGTTCTAACAAAGCTTAGGAGACTAGTGAGAGGCGAGATGAACCTCAAGATGTACAATAGAGCAAGAGTTGTTGCAATTATTATTAGTGAGGTCACCATATATCTGCCTGGTGGAGCCACTATTATATTTGATGCATGTTATTACATTCCCTTTATTATCAAAATTATTATTTTCATTTCATGTTTAACAATTATGGATATAAATTAGTTTTTAAAAAATAAGAGTTGTTTATTGATTTTGGATGATGAGATTATTATTAGAGAAATATAAAATAATGGTTTATATGAGCTAGACATTCTCCACATATCATGAATATAAGTATATCCAAAAGGAAACGAGATAAGGTGAACAAGACATATATATGACATTATAGACTAGGTTATATTCATGAGAGAAATATTCAAAAGTTACTAAAAGATAGATACTTAGATCTATTTGACTATGAGTCATATGCAACTTGTGAACCTTGCATTCGTGGGAAGTTGACCAACTCTTTGTTTAGTAGAACTGAAGAGAGAGCCATTGAATTGTTGAAACTCATACACAGCGATGTGTAATCCAATATTGACTCATGCCACAGGTGATTACTCCTATTTCATTACTTTCATTGATAATTTCTCTAGGTATAGACATGTGTACTTGATGAAGTATAAGTCCGAGGTCTTTAAGAAATTCAGAAAGTATAAGAATGAAGTAGAGAACTGGACTGGAAAGAGTATTAAGACTCTTCGATTGGATCGAGGAGGAGAGTGTTATGATCGTAATGACAATAAGAGGGGGGTTGAATTATTGCTTATCAAAAAAAGATCTGATTTGAAATCTTACGAATGAGAATATAAATCGAAAAACCTTTTAACTTGAAAGCGTGAGTAAAGTAAATTAGTAAGCAAATGACAAGTAAAAGTAAGAAGAAAATATAAATTAATTTATAATGGTTCGATCATCCCAACATACGTCCACTCCCGATTCCTCTTCTCTCGAGGCCACCGACTTTCACTAACGATCTTCTTTTCAATGAGCGAAAATCAACTACCCTTACAACACTTTCTCCTAGGCTCAGGAGAGAACTTTTACAAACTCTTTTTTATAATACCTCATGCCTCCTTAAAATTACAACTAAACTTAAGGAGGAAAAGACTCAAATACTATGAGTTTACAATACTTTTAGCTCGAGTATTTTATCACCTTTTCACACATTTTTCACACGTATTTGTGCTATCTTTGATGCTTTTGTAAGCAAGAATGGGTGAAGTATTTATAGATCCTCAAATGGCTTCAAAATTGGAGTCAAAGTTTTAAATCCTTGATTTTTCGGGGTATTGGTGGTACCACCATCAATATTGGATGGTACTACTATCGAACAAAATCCATAATACTGGACTCTAGCGGTACTACCATCGGAATAAGCCATACCACCATCGCCAAGCGGTACCATCGCTTGTTGATACCACTACCGATAGGGGGCAGTACCACTGCTTGGATTCCCGAAAAAGCACAAATACTATGCTTTCCATAGCTTAGGTGGTACCATCACCCATGTCATTTCCACGTCAGCAAATTTATCTTTCTTAAAGCCCAATTCAGCCTTAGTTCAGGCCCAATGGATCTCAAATTAAGTTAGTATAATTATTATCATATACCAATTTAATTTGACTCTAAATGATCATGATTAAGACTTAACCACTCAATTACATATCCAACACAATCATGAAGTAATCAACACATTGTCCAACATTTTGGCATGTCATATGATCATCCAACACTTTGTCTGAACCTCCATTGCATCGTCCTTTTCTTTAGCATATTGCCTGATCTATCGATATATTAACTTTCCACGACATCCGATCTTTTAGTGTAATACCCGATCATTCTGGCTCAACGCCCGAACTCATGGCACAAAGTCCATATTTTGACATGTCGACTAATCCTATGGCCCAACATCCAATCTTTGACATGATACTCCGTTGGCCCAATGTTTTATTCTCCTGCTTTAATAATTTATCCTGTGATGATTCGTGTCCATGATCAAAGTATTTTCTGCGTCACTTATCTTGAAAGTATATTAGTTCATAATTCATCAATTGATTTCATCATTAAAATTCGGGATTCAACCGAGAGTACTTGAGTACAGAGTTCACCTATTTCCTCAGGGACTATGAGATTCTATCCCAATGACACCTCCTTATACACCTTAGCTCAATGGTATATCAAAAAAGAGAAATTACACGCTGTTAGACATGGTGCAGGCCATGATGAGTTTCGTCGATCTACCTATCTCATTTTAGGGACATGCTATAGAGATTATAACTTACCTTCTAAATAGAGTTCCATCTAGGTTGGCAGTGTCCACACCATATGAGATATAAAAATGAAAGAAATTTAATCTTAAAGTTGTTAAGATTTGAGGTTGCCATACTCACGTTAGAAGACACAATCCCGATAAATTGAAATCATAGATGGAGCGATGTAAGTTTGTGGAATACCCAAAGAAAACTTAGGGATACTAATTTTATCATTCCGAGGATCAGAAGGTTTTTGTTTCTAAAAGGTACATGTTCCTTAAGAAGGAACACGTTCTTAATGGAAAAAGGATGAGTGTGATAGAGTTGAGCGAGATTAGAGAACCTAGCTTAGCACCATTACGAAGGCCGAGTCTGTTTAGGTACTAGCACATAAGTTTCAACTTTATGTAGGTCTGATAGAGTATTACACTCTCCTGAGAGATACGTGGGACATATCAATAGAGATGACACTTAGAATATTAATTCTCATACCTATGAGGCTATTATAAGTATAGACTTCGGGAAGTGGTAAGAGGCTATGAATTCTGAGATGGATTCCATGTACTCCAGCAAGGTTTAAAACATTATTAATGCACCTGAGGGTATTATACCTATCGACTGTAAGAGAACCCAAGTCTCACCAAAATTGTTCTGAGGAGGTTTCAATTGATTAGATAGATCATGGCCTGTAAAGATGTAGCAATGGAAAAAGTTTCATCTGAAGATGATATTACATATCTACTAACAAAGCTGTTATCTCAAATTATTTTTAGGTATCACATAGGTCAATGAGGATAAGATACATAGGTAATTGACTTTAGGTCAAGTGGGAGATTGCTAGTTACAAGTGCTTTATAAGTCAATCAAGTGAGTGATGGCATGTGTGACATATTATACAGTCTTTTTACATTATGATTACTATTGATATTTTCTCATATTATATAATTATTTATTTTATATATATTATAATGTTTTTGAATTTGTGCAATAAAAATTGGATCATGATGAGTTCATAATAATGAGACATATTCACATTTAAACATAAACCTTAAATAATTTCGATCATAGGTTACTTAAGAAGGACATCAAAATAACTGGATAGATCGATGTATTATATTCCTGTCCATGTGATAGAGGCAGTTGATCTCATAGTCACTTGTATGAGGATACTAAGGATACAATACATGTGCTTATTTGAGAATGAATTTATTGATTAATCTGCTTACGGAATGTTGGATGGTTAATAATACCTAACATTAGACAATGATTTCGTAGTCTCAATTGTATATCAGGTCTTAAGACTTAAAATATTAAGGATACCTTGTTTGAATACTACTTTCTTTGATATTGGACTTATAGGTCAGGTAAGTTTCAAATCTGGTACAATCAGTTATCCGGATTAGTAGCTAACCTTATGAAGGTAATTGAGTGTCAATAAAGGATCATCCACTCTTTGTATATAGAGAGGAATATCCTGTGTATTATCGCTCAAGCAAATCTCTAGCTAGGGTCGTTCAGATTTAGAGATGAGTTCTTCGGGAGAATCCGATTAGAGCGAGACTTAAATCGTGTATTATCGCTCAAGCAAATCTCTAACTAGGGTCGTTCAGATTTAGAGATGAGTTCTTCGAGAGAATCCGATTAGAGCGAGACTTAAATGGATTCCATATGTGGCTTGATAGTACTATACATAATATACAATCTTTAAGATATTAGATGGATAAGAGACTATAGATACACGATAATTAAGGATAAATAAATCTAATGGATTAGACCCCCTATACCGTTTGGGGACTATGACATAGTGGCATAATATGTCCATAGTCGATGAGTTGAATGAATTATTATATGATAATAATTCACTGAGTCAGAAAGAGTTCTGACGAGTGTAACTAATGACCAGCTCGATATTGGGCCTAGAGGATCACACATATATGATGGATGATGGTAGCGAGTAAAGGATTATATATGAGTTATCTAATGAGCCCCTGTTATCATTGGATGAGACCCAACATTAATGGACTCCTTATTTGAGACCCAATTAGAGATAAATTGAGATTATTGAATAAAGATCTAATAATTCAATAGGTATAGATAATTGGATAGAGATTTAAAACCTACTAAGGCAGGATCCATTTGGGTTTATGATACTCTTCATAAATAGAAGGTAGGGGTGGCTAACAAAGGTGATAGGCTGCATCTTTGGCTGCCCCCTCTATTATCCTCCCTCCCATCTCTTCTTGACCGACCACCCCTCTCCTTGCTGCATGACAATAATGAAGAAAAAGTTCTTCCATGTTCATTGTAAGGTGTTGCGCAAAAGCTATGAAGAAGGTACATAAAAGTTGTGAGGTTTTTGCTACTATTTGAGGAGTATCTGTATCGATTTATCTATGTCGATACCATTAGAGAAAAGAACATCTGACCTCTTTAATCATCTTCCATTGGATCTAGAAGTTTTAAAGATAAACGATCTCCCTAGGTAATGCATTTTACATGATTCGTAGTTTTCGATTTTATGATTTTTCGCACACTAATCGTTGCATGACGATGTGATTAATATGAAAAACCTTTTATTTTATTTTTCTATTACACATGTGATACTCTTGAGGTTACCCAACATAGTGAAGGTGTAGCCTTCGAGACTATCATCATCGCCCATAACCCCTCCTCGTTATTGATCATTTGCAAGGAAGATGTGACTAGGCCTTGCCTATAGCCTCCTTCGTTGGCCACAAAGGAGTCATAGCCCCTCCTCGCCATCGATCGTCGATGAGGAAGGAGGCTATGAGCATGTCCTCACTGTTACGCATAGCCTCCCTTATTGGTCGTAGAGAGGTTGCGCCTTTATTATTAGTTTAGTAGAGGTTCGATAGGGACCACTATAGGTGGGGTAATGTGGCGAAGGGGGGCGACCAACGAGGCAGAGGAGCAACCATGAGGGGTTGAGTGAAGAGCATTGATCGATGAAGGTATAGTGGTTATTTTTTTAAAAAACGAGTTATGTGAAAAATTTTCAAAATTAGAGTATTATCTAGTAAATTTTTGAACACCGATTTTTGTATATAAATTCGTCTGAAAGAAAGTTTGAAGAATATGTTGACTTTTCTTGGTTTCTATTGCAGTTATATATTGTTTTGCATAAGGTAGCAAATCCTCATTTTCTATATCATTTGAGAAGATTTTGTTTTTTTACAAAATATATCATTTGAACAAAAGAACTGTTTGGATCCAATGAAATATAGATCAGTTGGATCAAATCTTCAACTAAATCATTTCACTATTAAATCAAACTGATTATATTATATTTTAAAAATCATAGTATATTGGTCGGGAGCATCTCGTGATAGGTCAGCTGAGACAAGGTTGACAGTGGACTGGCTGAGACTAGGTTGACAATGGAACGACTATGACCAGGTCGGTAATAAAATGACCAAGACTGGTTCGATAAAGGAATGGCCGAGACTAGGGTAGCGATAAAATGATCGAGACTGGTTTGATAATGGAATGATCGAGACCAGGTCGACGATAAAATGGCCGAGACTAGTTCAACAATAGAATGATCAAGACCAAGTTGGCGATAAAATGGCCAAGACTGGTTCGATAATGGATTGGACGAGACTAGGATGACAAAGACTGGCCAAGACTGAGTCAGTAGTGGATTAGTCAAGACTACGTTGACAATGGAATAACTAAGACTAAGTCGACAATAAAATGGCTGAGACCAAGTCGGCAATAAAGTGACCGAGATTGAGTTGACAGTGGATCGACTGAGACTAGACCGACAAAGACTAGCCGAGACTAAGTCAGTAGGGGACTGGTCAAGACTGAGTTGGCAAGGAACTGGCCGAGATTGAGTCAACAGTGGACTGGCTGAGATTGAATCGATAATGGACTGGCTGAGACTAAGTCAGTAGGGAACTAGCCAAGACTGAGTTGACAGTGGATTGGCCGAGACTAGGTCAATAATAGACTGGCTAAGACTGGTTCGACAATGAAATACTCAAGATTGGTTTGACAATGGAATGGTCGAAACCAGGTTGGTAATAAAATAATTGAGATTGGTTCAATAATGGACTGACCATGACTAGGTAGACAGAGACTGGCCGAGACCGAGTCAGTTAGAGACTGGCCGAGACTAGGTCACTGATGGACTGGCTGAGACTAAGTTGGTAGTGGACTAGCTAGGACTAGGTCGACAAAGACTGATTGAGACTACATCAGCAGGGGACCATCCGAGACTGAGTTAACAAGGGAATGGTCGAGATTGAGTCAGCAAGGACTGACCAAGATTGAGTCAATAGCAGATTGATTGAGACTAGGTCAAAGATGGATTAGCTGAGATTGATTCGATAGGAGACTGGCCGAGACTAAGTCAGCAAGGACTAGTCGAGACTGAGTCGACAAGGGATTCGTCGAGATTGAGTCAGCAAGGACTGGTCGAGATTGAGTCAACAGTGGATTGGTTGAGACTAGGTCAGCGATAGATTGGTCGAGATTAAGTTGACAAGGGACTGGCCGAGACTAAGTCGACAAGGACTAGCCGAGACTGAGTTGACAGGGGACTGGCCGAGACTAAGTTGGCAGAGGACTGGCCAAGACCGAGTCGACAATGGACTGGCCAAGAGTAGGTCGGTGATGGATTGGCCAAGACTGAGTCAACTGGGGACTGGCCGAGATTGAGTCAGCAAAGGTGCTTGCCTTTTCAAGCGAAAAATTTGAACTATGACAATTGCTGGTGCACCTTGCTCCTTTTCAATGGGGATACTTTCCTATGATGAGGGAGTGTAAAGTTGTTACGTTGTGAGTGAGCGGCTCCGTAGGTGGGGTGCCTTTCTCAAGGTGGATTTTTGAGGGCATCCAGACCCATTTATTGCGAATCCCATCAGGATCTTGGGGTGTCATGTTGTCCCTCCATCGGGAAGGCGAAGGGTTGCTTTGGGCAGTGCGTCCATTACCTAGAGGGTATCCCTTCAACTGAAAAGTTACCTCGATTTGTCTACCTTCGTTCATCTTTATAAGCCCCATCTGCAGGGTGTGAAGGCTTATTGCTCCTTGTCCTTTGCTTGCTCTTCTTTCGCTCTTATGTTCTTCGACGTCTACCCCCTTCGGTCGTCTTCAGTTCATTAGCAGTTGAGTCTTTACATCCTTTGCATCCTTTGCTTTCTTTATTTCTTTGCAATGTCTCCCTCGTTGTTAAGTAATGAGACGAATTTGGGGGTTGTTCCCTGTTTAGGTCTTCATCTTCCATAGATGAGAAAGCCTCCAAAGCCTTAGTGACTATGCTCTAGGAGCATTATGAGGATTTGATCATATAAATCCTTCTTACCCCACATTAGGTCTAGGTACCTTTTGTACCAAATATGATCTACATGTGTTGGAGGTCGATCAGTAGTCGTTCGATCTATTTTCGAACAAATTTAGATTGTTAGTGGATGCCTTCGAGGTGAAGCTGAGGCTTCCCCTACATTTGTTGGTGGTGTCGTGCATCTGTCATTAGAGGGTTTCACCTTTCTACATAGCACCAAACTCTTAGCATTATTTGGTGGTTTTTATCGGGGAGTGTCGGGTGATTGGGATCGACTTGATGCTCACCCTGTTTTTAGCATACTTCTACCTTAGCAAGGGGCAGGGAGCTACTATATGATCTCTAGAAGTGGTTTCTAAGGGGTGAAAATTCTATTTTTTCTCTATGAGCGCCTTTAGGGGCCAGGGTTTCAACATGAAATGGATCGATCAAGATGTCGACCATTCCCCTCCCCTTTTGATAAAGGATGAGGCAAAGCAAGTGGTACGCACGAGGGGAATCCTTTCTTCCTCCAAAGCCATCAAGTCTATGAATGAGGCCTCTCTGGTGGAGGTGGGCCTTAGTTCGGCCCCTGAGGGGTACTACTCATCTTATCTTTGGCCTTAGTTCTGCTCAACTGTTCTGCCGGGGGCTCCCCTGCCCCCTGATAGAACCCCAAAAGGAGCTATATAGATTTTGATCTTTGAGGGAGATCAACCCTTGGAACGCTGTAGGGGTTCCTCCCTCCTAGATTTGGCACAAGGTTGAAATAAAATTGATAATTGCTTGATTCAAGAGAATGACAGCTACATCACTATATAGGGATCAAAACCCTAGCCTAAGGGGGTACTTAACTAAGTAAAATTATCTCTTTGCCCCTCTTATAGCCAACCTGCCTAAATAGGAATATGAGGTGACTAGGTTGGCTCTATAGCTGACCTAAGCAGGGGGAAACTCTAGCCAACCAACCCAGTAAGGGGGCGACGGCCACTAAGCCCTAAGGGCTAATCTAAACCCTAGCCATACTCCTTTATAAGATAGGTGACTTTATTACAATATAGCAGAGTTTTATTGACTACTTCTAAGGAGATTAGGACTCAACTATGTTGGAGTCCTATCAAACCCGCCCTCTTAAAATTAGCCTTGTCCTCAAGGCTGAAGTTCCATGAACTCACGGAATCGGGTCTTCAGCTCCTCATCAGCTTGGGTGTCAGTTGGAAGAATTTGAGCTGAGTCGTCATCTTTGAATTTCCATTTGAGGTGGGATACTTGGAGGATCAACTATAATTTTGATTTAGTGCATGGATCTGATCTCCAAGTTGGGGCCCCAATATGATTCCTAATTTTGCAAGGCCCAAAGAAATAGGGAGACCACTATATTGAGGCTTGAATTTCATGCTAGTGGAGCTTGAGATAAAGGGGGACTTGATCTTTCTTAGGAAATTTTCTTCTGCTACGGTATTTGTCAAGGGAAAGTTTCTTCCTTCCATGGGCTGCCACATGGTTAGTCTTTAGTGATAGACAATCTTTCTTCTGGAATGGTGACTGCCTTCTGGTATAGTTCAGAATGATGAGAGCCCAATTTGGTGTGAGCATGGATTGCGATTCTTTTAGTTTAACTCCTCTTTCGTGCCATGGACTTATATCCAACCATATTTTAAATTTGATAGTAATTAGTATCTAATGTAAAAACCTCGTATAAAGTATGTGGGAAGCCTCAGTGTAAATTAGGACTCGACCATATTGTATAAGAAAGAATAGCCCAAATTCTAACTCTTGATACGTTGGCCTCAATGACTAATGTACGATCGAAATCGGGCAGCACTAGGACCGATGTTATCGTCATGGCTGCCTTGAGTTGTTCAAAGGCTACAGAGGCTTTATCTGACCACAAGAAGGAATCTTTCTTCAGTAAAGATGTGAGCGAGGCACTGATCTTGTCATAATCTTTCACAAAATTTTGGTAGTAGCCTGTGAGTCTAAGAAAATCGCGTAATGATTATACGTTTGTAAGCCTCAGCCATCCTTACATTGACTCGATCTTTGTCGGGTCCACAGCTACTCTATCCTATAATATAATGTGCCCAAGATACTCTAATTACAATATAAGAAGCTACACTTTGACTGTTTAATATAAGGAGTATTCTCCCGAAGAATCGTTAGAACAGTTCGTAAGTGCTGAAAATATATATCAAGCATAGGGCTATAAATGAGAATATCATCAAAGAATATCAATACGAACTTATATAGTAAACTCTAGAAGATGTCATTCATCAGGCTTTGGGAATTAGTAGGAGCATTCGTAAGTTCGAAAGGTATTACCAGAAACTCATAGTGGCTGTTATGCGTGCGAAATACAGTTTTCAAAATATCTTCAGTGCATACCCAAATCTGATGGTGTCTAGATCGGAGATCCAATTTAGTGAGGACTTGGGCTCCTTTTAATTCGTCCAAGAGTTCATCTAGGAATGAGATAGGATATTTATCCTTGACGACAATAGCATTTAGAACCTGGTAGTCAACACACATCCACCACCGGTGAGGAGTAAGAGTTGCAGCTCGATCGAATCACCACGGTGTTAAGCATCTCTTTAATAATATTCTCGATCTTGTCCTTCTGTAAGTGAGGATAGTGGTATGATCATAAATTTGCTAGAGGTTTGCCTGCCAAAATAGGAATGAAGTGGTCATGTGGTCGGTTAGGGGGCAGCCCGCGCGACTCCAAGAAAATATCCACGAATTCATTCAGGCAAAGGGCAAGCTTAGGATCTGAGTTTTGTATGTTCTCCCCCATAGATAACTACTGAATATGCATTAAGAATCCACTATGTGATTTGTGCAAAACTTTCTCTATTTGTTGTGACGAAATGGTGGAAATTTGGTTCTCGCGTTTGCCTCATAATGTGACTTGTCTCCCTTTGCAATAAAATTTCATGATTAATTTAGAAATTTTTTTAGGAGATATTATCTAGTGTTATAAGCCATTCAATCCCAAGTATGGCTTCATAATTATCAATGGGTAGGAGGAAGAAATCAGTTACCACTTCTTGATCTTGGAGGAGTAGTTTCACCTGCGGGCACTGTTGGTCTCAATTAAAGATTCGGTCGTCGGCAAACTTTATGTCAAACTTATTACAACCTTCGATTTGAAGCGTCAAACATGCAACAACCTTACTATTGAGGAAGTTATTGGTGTTGCTCATGTCGATGAGAACGATGATGAGTTGCTGTTTTAGAAGTCCTCCAACTTTCATCATCTGCGGGTTGGAATAGCTGGCCGATGCGTGCACTGTGTTGTTGGCCGATTGAGACTCTTCCTCTATGGCTTCTTCTTTAGGTTCAAAGGCTTCTTCAGATGTTTCATTGTCCTCATCCTCTGCTGGTTCAATCATAAGGAGCCAGCCCTTTTTACAGTGATGTTCGTGGCTCCACGATTCGTCGCAATGCCAACATAACTCCTTGGACGATCGTTTTCAAAGCTCAACTCTTGTCAACTTTTTTAGTGCAGGGGCTTGGATGGCAGTAGTGGGGGTAGTAGGCATCGGCATGGCTGGTCGGGGAGTGACCCTTGTCCTTTGTACCTCGTGGTTCAATCGTTCTTCCTGGATATGCGTGTAGAAAATTGCCACCATAAGAGTGTATGGTTGCCGCGCCTTTACTTCTCCTCGGATCTTCGGCTTTAGGCTCTCAATAAAAGTACCTAAAAGTTATTTCTTAGACTAATTCTCAGTTTGGTTAGATAAATGCTTAAACATTATTTGGTATTCTTGTATTGTAGATGTTTGATGAATCTTTGCCAATTATCCATCGATGTTGTTGAAATCGATTGGTCTAAAGCGGTCTAGTAATCCTTCCTTGAATCACTACCAAGAGAGTCCTCCATAAGTGTGCTTAAACCAATTAAACCACTGAATAACATCTCCCTCGAGGTGGATGGCAGCAATCTCCACCCGTGTGGCGTTGGCGGTTCGATAGAATCGAAAATAGTGCTTCGCGCTTGAGATCCACTCGATTGGGTCTCCTTCTTCCAATCTAAGGAAGTCAACGTTCATGTATGGATTATTGAGATCAGAGGTGATGTGACCATTTTCTTGAGGATCATCTCGCTGATCTCAAGCTTCTCCATATTGTGATTTCCTCGGGTTCGACAGTCGGCCAATGCTGAATTTGGCGAACAGGGATCACATCTTCTCTTCTATACAGTTTCAAAAGGCTTCAAGCTTTACATTAATAGCCTCCTCTGATGCCATAGTATATGCCTCTAGATTTATAATATTGAGATCTTTTTTCTGTTGTCGGGTTAGTGGCATGAAAATTTTAGAGAAGGGGGTGGCCGGTTGGAAGGTGAATCGGCTTGGATGGAAGTAGGCTATGATTTAGGGCAGATTTTGGGCTACGATTTTATAGAGTTTAGGCTACAAATTGGTCTAGTTTTAGGGTTGTGATAGTAGTAGATAAAGGTTAAGAAAATAGGTTTTAGATCTGGGATAGATGACAGCAAAGGTAGGCATCTCGGTAAGGAAAGTTGGCTAAAAAGATATGTGGAAAGATAAGGAAGTAGGCTGATTTGGGTGACTAATTTGGAGGCTGTTTAGATTCAATTTAGGGTAATATTTGGAAGGATTTTTGATAAGGATGGTAGGGTTTGGAGATGAGGAAAAAAGAATCTGAAATCTCACAAAAAATAGCACTCAAATCTGATAGAATTCGGTGAAAAAAATTGTTGCAATGTGCTATCCTACTGAACCGTTTTTACGTCGGAGAAACAATGACTTCTCGACATGAATTCTAGAGAAAAGTTCAAGAAAATTATATAAAAACCCTTGGTTCAGATGTTGTTAATACCAATAACAAGTTTAACAAAATTTTGGCAGCATAACAGTTGGGAAATAGGGCAAAAGGCGAAAGGCAGATTCCTTCGGTATAAAATTCCAAAACTATGTGATGGTCAAAGATTATACAAAAAGAAACCAGTTCCAAAAAGAGTTTTTTCATAAAATCAAATCAAGATGAAAGCTAACTTGATCTTGAGAATTGTATAAAAATTTCATCCAAAAAGGATGAACAAAAGTTCAGTTTCAAGAGGCCAATAGATGGAAGGCAGATTCTGCATTGTAAAATTTTAGTATTGTGCAATAAAGAATCGTAGTGCTATAAGTCCAGATCCAGAAGGAGTTTTTTCATGAGATTGGTCTTAGATGAAAGGTAAGACGATCTATAAAATTGTATAAAAGTTATAGCCAAAAAAGATAATTAAAAGTTTAGTTTCAAGAAGCAACAATCGATTGAAAATTTCTATAGTGTTTTGCCTTTGCAACGATGATAACGTTTGCGACGAACAAAATTTACAGTGGATAAAATTTGGAAAAAATCTTCAACATATAAAGTAAGGAATCTTGCAGTATTGAAGAGGCATGGATGATAAAAATATACTAGATTTCTAGATCAAACATAAGGGGCAGTGGCAGATTGATTTGATCTACGACTGGGGTGGAAGGTGGAGGCGCGTATCGCAACAATTGTGGGAATTACTTAGGAAGGTGGAGGCGACTGAGATGGCTACAGGGGCAGCAAGATCGCTGCTCTGATACCAGATGATAGAACCCCAGAAGGAGCTCTATAGATTTGATCCTTGAGGGAAATCAACCCTTGGAACGTTGTAGGGGTTCCTCCCTCCTAGATTCGGCATAAGGCTGAAATAAAATTGATAATTGCTTGATTCAAGAGAGGTGGCGACTATATTATTATATAGAGATCAAAACCCTAGCCTAACGGGATGTTTGCCTAAGTAAAATTATCTCTTTGCCCCTCTTATAGCCAACCTGCCTTAATAGGAACAGGGGGCAACTAAGTTGGCTCTATAGCCGACCTAAGCAGGGGAAAACTCTAGCTAACTAACCCAGTAAGGGGGCGATGACCACTAAGCTCTAAGGGCTAATCTAAACCCTAGCCATACTCCTTTATAAGATAGGAATGACTTTATTACAATCTAGTAGGGTTTTATTAGCTACTTCTAGGGAGATTAGGACTCAACCCTATTGGAGTCCTATCACCCCCCTCTGGCGAAGGAGGTCAACATCACCCTTTTCAATTGCTGCTTGATAATGCAATAAAGAACTTGGTCATGGTGAGCCATTTCTTCGTCTCCTCTTTTTTGAATTCCTTTCGGGGTTTGTGCTAACACATCAACTCTATAGCACCACCATTTCTCTATGGGCCTGATAGACCGGGTGTGTGACTCCGAGAGAGTTGTGGACAAGCTCTCCAAAATAATTGATGGACTTTGGGTCGAGGTCCGAAAGCTCAAAGATGAGGCAGGCTTAGTCGCGGTGGTGACCATTGAGGCTCGGGTCAGTGAGATGACTTAGTAATTAGAGGGTCTCAAGTCCCAGCTCAGTGAGGCCTAATGCCAAGAGCAGGCCCAAGGGTGGGTGCAGATCTTAGAGGCTCTACTCTAAGGCTTGGGGGACGATCTGGATAACACCCAAGAGGTGGAGTCATATCTGATGGTGGTCCGATTAGCATTGCAGAAGGCTGAGAACTCCCTTATCGCGGAGTAGCGTGCCGCCCCTAAGAGAGCCCGGGTAACCATTTCCGAGTACAAGGAAACTCTCGACTTTAAGCTTCATTTTGAGAAGATGGGTTGGGTCAACTATGAGTATGGGTACAAGATCGCCCTAACGTGCTACCGGGCAAGGTATCCCCAGTTGGAGATCAAGGAGGACCCTTACACTACTCTCCCAGAGGACGACAATGTGTCGATGGAGGCGAACATCCCCTTCGATGATAGCGACCCTCTAGTGACATAGGAGCCCCTCGTCAAAGCCACTAGCGTCGCTTCCTCCTTCCTTTTATTACTGGACTTGTCGGGGTCGACATCAAACGTCCTCAACTGATAATGTACTTGTTTTATTATTAAGGGACACCTTTTCTTTCGACCTTCTGACTTATCTGTCATCTGTTGCTTGACTAATCATTGGTTGTGCTGTCTCGACTGAGTGAGTGACACATCTCTTCTTCTACTAACTTTTGAAGGAGATAAGTCATGTATCAGGACATGCCCCATGCCTATTCGACCTTGACCGAATGCTTAGTATCTGATAAGTCATGTGTCATGATATGCTTCGTGTTTGGTTGGGTTGGGTTCAACCAAATGCTTTGTATCTGAAATTAATAAGTCATTTGTCGGGACACATTATGATTGGACTAACGGTCGGGACATGTCTTGGGTTTTAAGTCCCGACAGCGTGAGCGATGCAACTTTATTCCTTTAATTGAAAAATGCTCCCTTTTAGGCTAATGACTTATTTGTCCAGTCCTCTCCTCGCATCCTGACCTGCTACTTATGCTTCTTCTTTCGTGGGTTTCATAGGGACTCACCGAGTCATAACTTAAATGTAGAACTTTCTCAAGTTGGACACGTGCCATGTTCTAGGCAGTCAGACTCCTTCTCGGTTAGCTAGGTGGTAGGCTTCATCTCAGACCAATCGATGACTCGATAGGGTCCCTCCCAGCTTGGGGCTAGCTTTCCTTAGCAATGGATTGAGTCGCTGACCTCGACCTTTCATAGCACTAAGTCCCCGATCTTGATGGATGGGGGATGGACCCTCTGGTTGTAAATCTTTGCAATGACATTTTTGTACGCCAGAGCTCGCAGGTGTGCATCGGCCGCTTGCTCTTCTATCTGGATGAGATTCGCTTGAAGCCTCTCCTCTCAGGTGCCTTCCTCGTAGTTCTCGACCTAGAGGGTTAGGAAGACCACTTCGGGCGGTAGCACTGCCTTAGTGTCAAATGCTAGGCTGTAGGGAGATTTGCCCGTGGCAGTCTTCGGGGTGGTTCGCGATGCCCATAAGATACTCAGGAGCTTGTCGACCCAGGTTCCTTTTGCTTCACTGACCCTCTTTTTAAGGCCTTCATGTATTGCCCGATTGGTCACTTCGCCCAGGCCATTGGTTTGAGGGTGCGCTACTAAGCTAAACTTTGGATGGACTCTGTAGGCTGTGTAGAACTCCTTGAATCTCGTGTTCTTGAACTGGGTCCTATTGTCGGTGATGATGGTTTTAGGGATGCCGAACTAGGTGATGATTTTTTACCATATAAACTTTTCAACTTGCTTCTCTGTTATTGATGCTAAAGGCTCAACCTTGACCCACTTGGTGAAGTACTTGATGACGATTATGATGAATCTTCGCCATCCTGATGTCAGAGGGAAGGGGTCGAGGAGGTCCATCCCCCATTATACAAAGGGCCATGTGCAGTCAATAAGCGTTAAGGGGACTACAAGTTGATGTTGCACCTAAGCGTGCTTCTAGCACTATGGGCATCACGACACATAGTCCATGGTATCCCGACGCATGGTCGACCAATAGTAGCCCTATATGATGGTTTTGAATGCCAGGGTCCGACCGTCAATGTGTTCTCTATAAATGCCCACGTGGATTTTGGCTAGCACCGTTTCTGCTTCCACGAGAGTAAGGCACTGGAGGAGGGGTAGGTTGAATGACATGCGATAGAGTCGATCACTGACTTCATAATAGCGAGCTTGCATGCATCTTAGTCACTGAGCAACGGTCAAGTTAACTAGGAGAATCTCATCCTTCTTGTATCAGAGGATGTCCTCCATCCAGTTAAGTGTGACCTCAGCGATAGCGATGTCTAGATTTGCGATAGATCGGGCGATGATTACTTCTACATCTGAAGAGTAGCCGCTAATCCCTTGTGTCGAGACCTTCTTGGCTACTATGTTGGCTTGCATGTTCTCCTCCAGGGGAACCCTAGTTAGGGAAAAGTCATCGCACCTCAGCCAAGTATTTTATCATGATTGGGTCACAGGCTTCGTAGTCCCCGTTGATATGTCCGACCACCAATTAGGAGTCGTTGAAGACCCTAAGCTCCTTTATGTCTAACTCTGAGGCCAGGAGTAGCTTGGACAACAAGGCTTTATATCCAGCCTCATTGTTGGTAGCTTTAAACTCGAAGTAGAGCGCGCACTCGTGTAGTTGGTCATCAGCCCCCTTTAAGATGAGGCCTACTCCGCATCTCTCGACGTTGGCTGAATTGTCAACAAACAGGGTCCACTCTTGTTTCGTAGCCCCGTGGGCATTGGCTGAGGTGGGGGTTAACTCATAAATGAAATTTGCCAGAGCATGTGCTTTGATGGCCGTCCTTGGGACATACTGAACATCAAATTCCCCGAGCTCGATTAACCATCAAAGAATTCATTAATTACTACTCTAATGGTGTGGACTTGAAAGTAGGGGCACATCTTCCTGACCACTTATATTAAGGCTAGGACCAGCTTCTGGATACGAGGATATCATTCCTCGAGCCCATTTAGGATGTGGCTAGATTAGTAGATGGGCCTCTGCGTGCTTGATTCTTCCAGGACTAGGACCGAGCTGATTGTGTGCTTATAGGCGGCCAAATATAAGCTAAGTGGTTCGCTTGGGCTTGTTGTGGTGAGTTGTGGCAGTCGAGCGAGATGTGCCTTTAACTTTCAAAGGCGTCCTAACACTCAGAGTTCCACTGGAAATCTTTGGCACGCTTCAGCACATGGAAGAAGGGGAGACATTTATCTCCAGACTAGGACAAGAATCAACTTATGGCAGTCAATCTCCCCGTGAGTCATTGTGTCTCATTGAGTGTCCGGGGGGGGGGGGGGGGGGATGCATCATAGTTATAGCCCAGATCTTCTTCAGGTTCGCATTTATCTCCCTCTAGTGAATGATAAAGCTGAGAAACTTCCCCGAGCCAATCTCGAAGATGCATTTGGGGGGGTTGAGCCTTATTTAGAAATTTTTTTAAGGGTTCAGAATGTCTCAACGATATTAGGATCAATTGGCATTTAGGGGGTGGGGGTGGGGGGTGATGAAACAAAAAACTGGAAGCGTTTTGTTTAAGTTGAGTGCATTAGCAAATAAACCTTGAACACTACTAAGTTACTATCTTACTTAAAGAAAACATGAGTAAAAATAGATAAGCTAAAAAAGTAAAGTTAGAAGATTTAGTTTATAGTGGTTCGATCAAAACTTGACCTACTTCCACTTTTCAGAGTCACCCTCCTTAAAGCCCGTCGATGTCCATTAATGACTTTCTTCGGGTGAAGATTAAACCCTTACACTACTCACTCTCTCCTTTTCACAGGTTCAGGAGAGAAACCTTAACAGTATTTCACTTACAACTCACAAGGGGGATTCTCAAGACTTTTATAAGGTTTTCACAAAGATTATAACCACTTCCTTACACATTCCCTTGCCCCCTTTCTTTCTCACTTTTTTGCACACTTTTCTTTTTAACTTTCTTGCAAATTTTCTTATCCTCAATGTAAGAAAACTTGGGATATTTATAGACCCCAATTGACTTTAGAAAATAGAGCTAAAAATTTAAACGTATTCAAAAAATCTGAGTACGGACGGTACTACCATCAGTGCCGATAGTACTATCATCAAAAACTGTCCTTAAAATAGGGTACTACTACCGCCGACCTAGGTGGTACTACTACTGCCCACTGATGGTACTACTATTGAAAATCCTAGAAAGGTGTTTTCTATACTTTTCCATTCCTAACTTATACATTCAGTTGACCTCTTCCTAGGTCAACCAAATGAGCTTAACCCAAACCCAAAGTGGACTCGGTTTGCCTTACTTGAGTTAATTTACTTAATTATGACTCAAAACTATCTAAGACTCATTGATTATAATAGTACAAGACTATTAAGTTCAACAATCGACCTAACCACCGGCAACCTCCAACAAATTTTTGGCAAGTCTTACGGTCTTCTTCTAGCGATCTCCTGGTGTGTTCTCAGCAAGCTTCTCGATCCCTTTGGCAAACTCCTAGCGAACTCCTGGTGAGCTCCCACTGCATCGTCCAAACCTTAGCCTGATGCTCGAACTTGATTCTAGCCCAATATCTGATTGTGATTCATTTTCTCTATCGTAGTTAACCCTGCATTACTTTCTCTAACACACATATTAGATCAAAAACCCATCAATTGATTTCATCATCAAAATCTGAGATTCAATAATCTCCCCCTTTCTGATGATGACAACCAATTCATGATGGGAGTTAATCTTTACTCCCCATATGTCCATGCTATAATTCAAATAGAGTAAACTTAAATTTAAAAGAACTACTCTTGAATTCAAGTATCATGATATAACATTTTAAACAATTTTCATCAATACATCAAAGATGTAATATTACATTCATACATCAATTTCATAAATGATACAACATCAATTTCAAACATTTTTACCTTAAGTCATCAACTATCAACTCATCAAAGATTTTCAAAGTATACAACATTATATTCAAATTTATGTATCAGTCATATATTAATTTACAATTCTCCCCCTTAAGTTATCAATCATTTCTCCCCCTTTATTTATCAACAAAAGGGATAAATGCACGTTTTACCATTTTTCTACATGTGTCATCAATATGTCATTTCTCCCCCTTTGTTATTAACAAAAAAGAGAAATATTGAGCAAATAATTTCAAGACACATAATTTTATCATGTGTCAAATTTCTCTATATTTATTAAAAAATAAATATTGATTATATATCTAAACATTTAGTGCATAAAGAAGTTGTTTTATTGCTCCCCCTTAGTAAAAAATAGAATAAGAGACATAAGTTTTCATTAAAAATTTTCACCCTTTTGTAAATAAGAAGGAAGAAGAAATAAGGGAAGGGTGCAAAAACATCACATCACTATAAATTTTAAAAAGGTTATTTCGAAGATGAGCTCAAAAATCCAAGAAATCTAGGAGATATTCAAGAAATCCGTAAAATAGCAAATTAAGAAAATTACACATTATGCATTCAGTTGAGTTAGCATTCCTAACTCTCTCCTAATAAAATCAAATTATTTTTATTTAATGGTTTAGTGAAAATATCTACTAATTGATGCTGAGTATCAATAAATTCCAAAGATATATCATGATTATTCAGATGATCTCTAATGAAGTGATGCATAATATCAATAAGTTTAGTTATTGAGTCTTGAACGAGATTTTTAGTTAAACATATTACACTAGTGTTGTCACATTTTATAGGGATATTTTTTAAGTGAATTCCATAATATTCTAAGGTATTTTTTATCCAAATAACTTGGGCACAACATGCACCAACTGTATTATATTTAACTTCAACTATAGATAACACAACTGAACTTTGTTTCTTGGAAGACCGAGAAATAAGAGCATGCACTAAAAATTAACATGTCTCTATAGTACTTTTTATATCTATTCTACAACCTCCAAAATCAACATTCGCATACGCAAGTAAATCAAAGTTCTTAGATTTAGGATACCATAAACCTAAATCAAAGGTTCCTTTTAAATATCTAAATATTTGTTTAACTACCTTAAAGTGAGAAAAGTTTAGGATTGGATTGAAACTTTACACACAATCCAACACTAAACATTATATACGTTCTAGTAGCAGTTAAATACAACAAGCTACCTATCATTTTTCTATAAGTTTTTTAATCAAATTTTCTCCCTCATTATCTAAGTCTAATTTTGTAGAAGTGCTCATGGGTGTGTTTATGGCCTTAGTATTTTCTATACCAAAACGTTTTAACAAGTCTAAGGTATACTTAGTTTGACTAATAAAGATACAATCATTTAATTATTTTATTTATAATTCTAAAAAAAAGATAATTCACCCATTAGGCTCATCTCAAATTATTGGCTCATATTCTTAGCAAAAGATTCACGTAAGAATTCATTTGTTAAACAAAAAATTATATTATCTACATAAATTTGGATAACAAGAAATTTATTTTTAAAATACTTAAAAGATAATGTGGTATCAACCTTTGTTTTTCAAAGAATTATTCAAAATTGGGAAAGAGCTAAGTCTTTTATACCAAGCTTGAGGGGCTTGTTTTAATCCATAAAGAGCTTTAAAAAGTTTGAAAAAATGATTCGAGAAGAGACTATTTTTAAAACTGGGGGTTTGTTCAACATATACTTCTGTTAGAACCCTTGTGGATTCTAAGCTTGGGGTTGATCTCTATAGGGGATCGACCTCCTGGAACTCTATAGGGGTTCCGTCCTCCAAGGTTTTCTACACAATGACTGAAAGAAATTTGATTTATTGATGATTAAAAGGTTGATGCTACAAGTGTTTATATAAGGTCTCAAAACCCTAACTCATAATAGGACTTATACTCTATGAAGACTCCTCCATAATGAAAGACTCCAACCCCTAATGAATCTCCTACTCTAAGTAAACTAAGACTCCAACTCCTAATTTAACTCTTAATCAGCCCTAGAGAGAGCCCTAACTAAATGGAACTCTCCCTCTTTAACCCTAGCCAGCCTCCCTAATAGGTGGGGGTGAAGGCTGATAGACCCCTACTCCATAAGGACTTCTCTCTAACTCTAAAGAGAGTCCTAAGCTAAGTGAGACTCTACTAGAAGAGTCATAACTCTAGAAGAGTCCCAACCCCTAGAAGAAATTCAACCCTAGCTGACTTCCCCTCATCAAGGTGGGCGACCAATTGCGTTGATTACATGCTTGACTTAGTTGACTCCAACCGAATCTAACTTTTACTCTAGTTTAGCCGAATCCTAACTCTACTAGAATTTGGGTTGATTTATTACAATGGAGTCAAATCTTCTCATAGTCGACCTAATGTCAGGTCTAGGTTGGCCAACAAGGCCCAATCTAATGACTCAACTCAATTGACTAAGACCTAACTAAATTAAGGTCCTAACAGACTCGCCCTCTTCAAATCAATCTTATCCTCAAGGCTGATGCTCTATGCAATTTGGGTCCTGGTCTGCAATTCTTATCGAATCTTTCTCGTGGTATCTATGGTAGGTGTACCATGGTCCTACAACTAGCATTGCCTTGTATCTCTCCAGTAATTGTAGTAGTGTCTGGGTGGTGGTGCATCATGATCTTGCGATCCCATGTAATCATCAACTAAACTTAGGCCTCCTCATCAGTCAAGATATCCGGTGGGTAGATTTGGATTGAGTCATCTTCTCTAAACTTCCATTTGAAGCGGGATACTTGGAGGATCAGTTATATTTCTGAATTGGTGTATAGATCCAATCCACAAGTCATGGCTCCAATGTGATCTCTAAATTTATAGGGTCTAAAGAAATAGAGAGACCACTTCTTTGAGGCTCGAGTCTTTATAGATTCCTACTGATAGAGCTGAAGATGAAGGAAGACTATATCTTCAATAACAAACTTTCTTTTACTATGACGTTTGTCGGGCGACTGTTTCTTTCTTTTATAGGCTGGCGTGTGGTTGTTCTTTAGTGGTAGCCAGGTTTTTCTCTAACATGGTGGCTGCCCTCTAGTAGAGTCTATGGTAATATAAGCCTGATCTAAGTTTGGAGTGAGTAGAAGCAGTATTTTTTTAGGGCTTATTTTCATCTCTCCTTTTTGCCTTGACCTGTATCATGTTAAGCTACAAATTCAGCAATGATCAATATTTCCTCATCATAGATTGATAGCTTCAAATGATATGGAGAGAGGATTTTATTGATATAGGCTAGAGGTTGGTCATCTTGCATAAGGACAACACAAATTCTAGCTTTGATGCATCAATCACAAACACTTTGTTGGAGTCGGGTAAAGCTAGCACCGGTGAAGAGTAAGGACTGCAACTTGGCTGAATGACCCATATTTCAAGCATCTCTTTTACAATCCTCTTTATTTCATCTTTTTGGAGGTGAGGATGATGATATGGCTGAGTGTTTGCTGGTGGTTTACCTAAAAGAATTTGATGATCATGCTGTCAGGTAGGAGGTAGGTTGCATGGTTCAGCGAAGATATCTAAAAATTTAGTAATCAATTGAAGAAGGTTTGGGTGTTCAAATTTTGTTAGCTCCCCATAGGTTGCTACTGGAGTTGCATTAGGAAGTCGTTGTTCACTTTGTACAAGACTTTCTCTATTTGTTGCATTGAAATCGTCATAACATTGCTCCCGTGTTTCCCATGTAGGATCACCTATTTTCTATCACCTATTTTCTATGGCTGAAAAATTTCAGGAAACATTACCTAATGTAGTTAGCCATTCGATGCTAAGCATGACCTCATAATCATCGAGTAGGATATCATAGATAAAATTATAAACAAGGTGTTCGATGTAATGCTCATGTTTGCTTGTGTCTTTTGATTTTTGTATATATTTTGTACACCAAGTAGCGGGCTTATAGTAGGCTCGGTAACCCTAGTTTGGTTAGTTTTTGTGATCAATTTTGGCTTGTAAATAAGAGTCATATTATGTGGATATCTATGGAGAATTCGGTCTACAATGGACCATAATCTATTGTGTGCAACCGTTCAGAACTTGTAAAGTCAATAGTTATAATTTGTATTTGCTATATAAAGTGTTTGCTAAAGCTGTTGGTTGTGGATCCCATAGGAAGTGCTTCCTCTAACTCGTTTTCTCTTTTATAAGTCCTAAGGGACCCTAGGAGGTTTCAGGGAGGCTGACCTTTATGGATGGATTCACAAGGGTGTCACATGACTTAGCAAAACTAGTTAAGTCTGTGATAGGGAGGAGGAAAAAATCAGCAATGATCCTTTGGTCCTGTAAAAATAATTTCACTTAAGAGCACTTCAAAATTCGGCCATCGGTGACCTTAATATCAAACCTACTGTAATCCTTGATATAAAGTGACATCCGAGCAGCAACCTTATTATTCATAAAATTATTAGTGCTCCCGGTATTGATGAGGATGGTGATTGGTTGTCGTTTAAGTAGTCCTCCCACTTTCATCGTCTGCGGTTTTGCTTAGCCAACAAGAACATACATCGTACAATCGACCAACTGTTGTTCTTCCTTTGTGACCTCCTCCTCATGCTCCTAAACCTCCTCTTCTAAATCTTCAATGGGTTCAATCAGTAGAAGGCGTCCCTTTTTGCAGTGATGGTCAAGGCTCCACAGTTCGTCGCAATGCCAATAAAGGCCCTTCGCCAATCTATCGTAAAGTTCATCTCTCGTCAATTTCTTTACCAGCAAAGGACAGTTGGGAGCAGGGGTATTGAAGGTTTATATGTTGCTGGTCTAGGAGTGGTCCTTGTCCTTCGAGTGTCTTGGTTGAGCTGCTCCTCTTGGATTCGAGTGAAGGAGATTGCAACTATCAAGGTGCAGGGCTGCTGCGCTTTAACTTCTCCTCTTATATCCGACTTGAGTCCTTCAATAAATGTCTGTAATAATTGTTTGTCAGACCAATCACGAGTGAGGTTAGATAATCTCTTAAATCTGGTATGGTATTTTTATTGAATCTCAGATTTTGATGATGAAATCAATTGATGGGTTATTGATCTAACATGAGTTACTAAAAATTGATTGATGTAGAATTAACTACGACAAAGAGAATATGACAATCAGGATTGGCCAAATTAAAGTCCATGCATCAGGCTGGGGTTCGGACGATGTGGTTGGGAACTCGCCAGGAGTGCGTCGGGAGCTCGCCGAGGGTATCAGGAGCTTGTCATGATGGCGCAAGAGAGTTCTCTAGAAGAAGACCAAGACTCACCAGAAGATTATCGAGGGTAGCCGAAAAGCTTATCGGGAGTTGGGAAGGTCTTGAAGTGGATGTATTTGGCAATTATGATTATAATTAATTAAGTTATAGTAAGCATCGTGTAAGTTAACCATGATAGTGAAAAATAATTACAGATCAGACATGGACCCAGGATCAAGGTTAGGCATCAGGCCAAGGATTAGACGATATAAGAGAGCTCGTCGGGAGTTCGCTAGGGGATTCGCCTAAGGGATTGGGAAGCTCACTAGGAACATGTCGGGAGATCGTTGGAGGAAGACCATGAGACTCACCACTGTAGAATCCAGAGGTTGTTAGATTACGAAAGTAAGGTCATAAGTTTGGTAGTCATGTTTGATTATAATCTTTAAGTCGTAGATTAAGAGTGAGTACGATTTGAGTGTGATTTGGAAATAAACTCAAAGAGGTAATCGAGTCCATTATTGGGGTTTGATTAAGCTCAAGTTGAGCTCAATTAGTTGACCAGAAGATTGGTCAACTGATGGTTCAAGCTGGAATGAGAAAAGTGGATGGAACCACTTTTTCGGAGATTCCGACGGGTAAACCGCTGGTAAGCGAGGGTTAAACCGCCACTACTCAGGTTTTCGGGCGACTAACGGTGGCTGAACAGCCCAGGGCCGACAGATAAACCGCCCATACCCAAGCTTTCGGGCGGTTGAGCCATCCAGGTCGACGGGTAAACCACCCATACTTGGATTTTTCGGGTATATTTAAATTTTGGTTCTAAAATTCTGAAGCTATTTAGGGCTATAAATACCCCAAGTTTTCTTGTATTCTATACAACACTTTTGGAAAAAAAATTCTGTGAAAAACTTGTGTGAAGTATAAGAAAAAGAAAAGGGGTAAGGGAGTAATCAAAGAGTTATAATCTTGTCTCCTTTGTAAGCTCAAGTGTAAGATTTTGGTTTTCACCAAAAAAAAATTGATAGTGGACGATAGTGTGCCTCAAGGAGGAGGACTCGGGAGTGGATGTAGGTCGTTGGTGTCGAACCACTATAAATTGTAAGTTTTTCCCTTTGCTTATCTTGTTTACTTCTTGATATTGTTCTAAATTAGTTCATTGAGAAATATGATCTTCTTCCTTATGATTTTAATTGGGATTTTAATTGTTATCTACAAATTATCAAGTGACGCTTCTGATTTGTGATTTTGCTCTAAACAAAAAGTTTCTTGTTTAAAACGAGAATTTTATACCTACACTAATTCACCCCCCTCTTGGTGCCAATTGATCCTAACAATTGGTATCAGAGCCACGTTTTTCTCATTTAGTTTAACACTTAAGAAAAATGACTTTTTTCGACATTAACGAGGGTTTGCATCACAAGTCCTCATATGTTTAATGAGACAGACTATACATCTTGAAAAATTCGAATGTGTATCTTTTTTATTTCGATAGGTTTTGATTTGTGGTGTATTATTGAAAAATATTTTCAGAAGTCATCCAATCCCTTAAATGATTGGAATGATTATGAAAAATAAATATTTTTGTTGAATGCAAAGTTTATGCATGCCTTATATTGTACACTTAATAAAAATGAGTTTAATCATATTTCTGCTTGTGATTCAGCTTTCGATATTTGTCATACATTAGAAATGAGATATGAAAGCACAACTAAATCAAATGAATCAATAAATGAAATGTCTTATAAAAATAAACTTGAAGAACACTTTCCAAAGAACGGATAGGAATGTGAACCGATAAGAACATATAACTCAACGAGTGAAATCTTGAGTGATTAGGACTTTGAACACTTGACAAATGAACTGGATAAATTAATAAATATAAACTATAAAAATGATCTTATAATCATGGACAGGAACTCTTGCTTTAAATGCAAGAAGCCAAAACACCCCGAAGATTGAAAGCACAATCAAAATGAAGTGGAGAATCTCGTGCTTATTGCCATTAACAATGAGGTAAGTGATTCCTCCAAAGTCTGATTTAATTTTGATAAATTATCAAATATTTTTCATGAGCTTTATGATTAATTTATAATGATTAGCAAATCTTATAAATTACTTAAGAAAGAGCATGATTCTTTAGTTAGTAAATTTAAACAAATGCATGATACATCACCATCATATAATTTATGCACTAAATATAAAACCTTGAATGATGCATCAATATTATATTTTTCTTATTCTAATTATGAGTCATTAGAGATAATTAAACAAGAAAAATACATACTACAATAAACTCAAAAATGACTTAATATAGATAATGAGTCTCGAAACATGATCCATGTTGATATGGGTCATGTCCATAAAGAAAGTATTAGCATTATGTGTGAGACTCATTAAAAGCTAACTATCCTCGTTAGAAGACTCATATTACACTCTTTGCCCAAAAATAGATTTAATTTTTATAATAGATGTGGACACTTTGCTTATGTGTTTATTAATAAATTATAGTCCATATAAATTAATTTGGGTTCCTAAAGGAACCATAAATTCCTTAGGGTACCTAAATCAAAGACTCCCATAATATAAAGTTGTCTCATAACAAGGCTAGGAGCATTAAGTAATGTTTTGAAAGTAGATACTCAAGGCACATGATTTGAGATCTAATAATCTTTCAAGTTCACTAGCCTAAGTAAATAATGAGAAAAATTATTAAAAATAAAATTATTGATAATAAATCTTAAGGATGATTCGTTGTTATAATTAATCTTAATTGATCTCAATAATGTATAATCTTTGCATTAGCAAGAGCATATTATAATTAGAACCAAGAAAGTTTAGCTATTTTTAATAAAGAATATATACAATCAAATTTATGCAAATGAGATTTTAACGATGATTGCTAAATGGTTCAAATATTGATAAAGTCTATGGAATGATTGATTTAAATGTTACATTAATTGAAATGCTATGATTGAATGATTATATTGAATGATAGAATTTTAACATAGAACAATATAGAAAAGGGAGAGAAAAATCATGCTTCGTTGTCTAGTATTTTTATAAATTAAAAATATATTTAATGAAAATAAAATGAGTATGGTAACTCATTACACTAAGTCTAAAAATCATTTGAATTGAAATAAATCAAAGTTTTTGTTTGAAAATATTTTATTACAATGATCTTAATGAAATTTTGTTTTTGACTTTAAATGACATTTTATTCTTGAAATAAATTAGAAAAGAATAATTATTCTTAAAAATATATTTATCTTTTGAATCCTTTGATAAGATAAAATGATACATTTATTGTTAAATCTCTTTAACTACAAAAATGAATTAGATAACTTTAGCTATCTTCATTTGAATAACAATCTATGTTGACTTTATTGAAATTATTTAAAAAGTGATTTTTAATGATAATTTTAGATAATTTTTAAATAATTTTATTTTTAAAAATTAATGAATCTATCCAACGTTATCGATATTTTTGGTGATTTTATCATGATCTTGACAAGTTAAAAAATTGTAACTTTAAATATTTATATAAATCAAGTTAGTTTGAATAAGTTTATAAATGAATCATAATTTTATCTATTTAAAACTACAACATGAATCTAAACAATGATCTTGATGATTTGAAATCACATAAATAAGTTGAGTTCCTATATTTCCATATCTCATTTTGCAAAATCATACTTGTAACTTGATAATTTTAATAAATTAAGATTTTTCTTATAAAATTGATCTCCTAAAATTTTTTATTATCTAAAAGGAGATTTATTAAATTAAATTATATATTTTGGTATTCATAAGTGTCTTTCTTGATATGATTTATTTTATAACTTGTGATAAGTTGAAAATTAAATGAAATATGCATGATTTGATAACTTGTATTCACAAATAAAAGGTGAAGTAAATTTATTAAATCATGTCTTTTAGATTTGAATATTTATTTTTATTGATATAATACCTCTTATACTTTTGGGCATAAATTGAACATGATTAAGAAAAAAATATGTCATCATATTTCTTTTTTGACAATGAAAAAGAAAAAGATAAAATTATTAATATGATTACAAGCAAATTGGATATGATAACCTTAAATGAGAAACAATTTAGTTAGAATAAATTTAAAATTTTTTAAATACATACAAAATACATAATTCAGAATTTGAACTTGATGTATTATCATATTTTTCTTTGGATTTATTGGACTTTATAAATTATACTTCTTATCAAAAATATGCATACAAAATACTTGATTAATAATTTAAACTATCATGTTTTCTTCTGGAATTCTTGATGCATATTATCAAAATTTACATGAAAGAGGATCTACAAAAATACATGATTTGCTATTCGTGTTAGAAAATCACATAATTTAAATGCATGAGTGGCTCTTAATTCTTAGATCTTGGAATTTACATCTAAAAGATTGAGCCCTATTTTTGTGATACAATGTCTCTCACACCCCTCCCTTGTTTCCTATTTATTATTCAAAGAAAGGAAAGAAAATTCTTTCATAAGAAAATTATGTCTATATCCTATCAAGGGGGAGAAAAATTGTTAGCTTGCATGATATAAAATTGCTATCTTGAACATTGCAAAGGAAGCAAAAATTTGCTAGCTTGCACTTCTCAAAAAAGAAGAAAGAACTTACTAGCTTTATTTGCTATATTTTTTTAAAATTTATATAAGATGAATTTGTTGAGCTCATATTCAAAATATTCTTTTAAAATCTACAAGATTTAAGAATGCTAAATCATGAAAATATATAAATTGCTAATCTAGATTTCATGAGAATATATAAACTACAAGATTTTGTGATACTATTTTTGAAAACTTTCTCCATGATTTCATCTTATTGTTTACAAAAAGGGAGAAAAAAATTGCATGAAGATGTGCTATATTTGAAATTTATAAGAGATGATTTTTAGTATCAAGAGATGATTTTTACTATATTTAAAATTATATGAGATGATTTTAAATGCATAAATAGCTTCTATATTCTTTAATATTTTGGAGTTTTGAACTTATTTTCAAAATTCACCTCTATAAAATTGAGAGTTATACTTAATTTATAAGTCCTCCCTTATTTTCTTTCCTTCTTATTCACAAGAGGAAGAAAATTCTTTATGATTCATATCTTATTTTACAAAGGAGGAGCAAAAACTCATGTACCTTAAAATCTTTAGCCCTATATTTTACCTTTTTGTTGATAACAAAGGGGGGAAAATATACATTAACAACACATGACATTGAGAAATATACATTGATGACAGATGATACTAATCTTGGATATCTTTTTGAAACCCATTCAATGATATGATGCAAATTTATGTTGAAATTTACGTAGAATGTTGATTACTTGAATTTAAGAGTGTGTAATTCTCTTAAATTTAAGTGGCATGGATTTAGAAGGAGTTAGGATTAACTCCTGTCATCAATTGATTATTATTATCAAAAGAGGGAGATTGTTGAATCTCGAATTTTGATGATGAAATCAATTGATGAGTTATTGATGCATGATTAATTATGATAGAGAATATGATAATTAGGAATGGCTAAAGTCAAGTCCATGTATTGGTCTGGGGTTTGGACGATGCAATTGGGAACTAGCCAAGAGTGCGCCGGGAGCTCGCTGAGGGCATCAGGAGCTGGCCAAAATGGCGCAAGGGAGTTCGCCAGAAGAAGGCCGAGACTCGTTCGAAGATTGTTGGGGGTAGCCGAAAAGCTTATCGTGAGTTGGGAAGGTTTTGAAGTAGATGTGTTTGGCAATTATGATTATAATTAATTAAATTATAGTTAGTATTATGCAGGTTAACTATGATGGTGAAAAGGAATTACAGATCAGACATGGAACCATGATTAAGCTTAGGCATTGGGCCAAGGATTGGACGATGTAGAGGGAACTTTCTTGGAGTTCGCTAGGAGATTCGCCGAAGGGATTGGGAAGCTCGCTAGGAACATGCCGAGAGATCGCTGGTGGAAAGACCATGAGACTCGTCACTGTAGAATCTGGAGGTTATCGGATTGCGGTAGTAGGGTCGTAAGCTTGGTGGTCATATTTGATTGTAATCTTTAAGTCATAGTTTAAAAGTGAGTCCGATTTGAGTGTGATTTGAAAATCAACTCAAAGAGGCAACCAGGTCCACTATTAGGGTTTGATTGAGCTCAGGTTGAGTTCAATTAGTTGACTAGAGGACTAGTCAACTGATGATTCAAGCCAGAATTCGAAAAGTAGAGGGAACCACTTTTTCCGAGATTCTAACGGGTAAACAGTCGCCACCCAGGTTTTCGAGTGATTGACGACGGCTAAACCGCCCAGGGCCGATGAGTAAACTACCCATACCCAGGCTTTCGGGCGGTTGAGCTGCCCAGGTCGACAAGTAAACCGCTCATACCTGGATTTTCCAAGTATATTTGAATTTTGGCTCTACAATTCTGAAGTCATTTGGGGCTATAAATACCTCAAATTTTCTTGCAATCTACACAATACTTTTGGGGGAAAAATTCTATGAAGAACTTATATGAAGTGTAAGAAAAAAAAAAAGGGGATAAGGGAGTAATCAAAGAGTTGTAATCTTGCCTCCCTTGTAAGCTCAAGTGTAAGGGTTTGACCTTCACACAAAGAAAATCGACAATGGACACTAGTGTGTCTCAAGGAGGACTCGGGAGTGGACATAGGCTGTTAGTGCCAAACCACTATAAATTGTAAATGTTTTCCTTTACTTATCTTGTTTACTTCTTGATAGTGTTCCAAATTAGTTCATTAAGAAATATGATTTTCTTCCTTATGATTTTAATTGGGATTTTAATTGTTATCTACAAATTATCAAGTGACGCTTTCGATCTATGATTTTGGTCTAAATAAAAAGTTTATTGTTTAAAAGAATTCCACCCCCCACCCCCCACCCCCCCTCCCTCCCTCTTAGTACCAATTAACCGTAACAATTCTTGGATTGTGGATCAATAGTCCGCTTTTGAATTATCTCATCATTGGGACTCCTTGGGTGTATTTAAACTAATTGTACCATTGAATTATATTTCCTTCGAGATAGATGACAGTGATATCCACCTTGGAAGCCTCCGGTGATAGCGGAAATAGCGTTCGGCATGCGAGAGCCATCCTGTCGGGTCTCGCTCTTCCCATCGAGGGAAGTCCACCCTCATGCATGGCTGCATCAAATCAGTGGCTTGTTCTTCCTTTTTGGGAGGCCTATCTGAACTTTTACCTTGTTGTAATTTTGTCAGGCTTGGAGATTTACCAATTCTAAATTCTACAAAGAGAGCGCATAGTCTATCCTCCAAATGCATCTCAAAGGTCTCCAACTTGGCACCGATTAAATCTACCAATGCCATGGTTTAAGACTCCATATTTGTAACGTCAAGATTCTTCTCTTGTTATTGGGTCAATGATATGAACCAGTTGGGTGGATTGGTGGCCCGAAAGAGGTGGTAGATCAAAGGTAGATGGCTGCTGTTGAGGCTAAAATGTTGTTGTTTTTGGTTGCTACTAGGGCTATGGTTTAGAGCTGGTGTAGGAGGGTTTGGTGACAGATGTTTAGCGTTAGAGGGGTGCCTTAGGGTTATTGTTGATGGTAACAACCGGTTTGATAGGGATGGGTGGCCAAAAGGGTGATAGATCAAGGTTGTGATTTAGGGTTGATAGCTTGTGGTTTAGGTTACTATTGGTGTTACGATTTGAAGGTGTTGTGGTGGCTGGAAAGGATTTTGATCGTAGTGGTTTGAGGCTGAAAATAAAGGTTTACGGTTACTGTTGGGGTAGCAACCGGTTTGGCAAGGTTCAGGTGTTAGTGCAGCAAGATATACCAAAGGGTAATGCTGCAGGATTCTTTATCAAGGGACAACAGTTTTATGATGAAATAATTCCACCAGTATGCCAAGGGTTTTGGGATGGTTCTGATAGCAAGAAATAGATGATGATTAAGGCTATATCAATGCAAAGTATTCAAGAGAATATGATAATAAAATATGACATCAAGTTTTTGGCAAAAAAATATAGTAACAAATTAGTAAGCGACTATTTTGGCTACAGTTTTATGTTACTGTTTTGGCCGGCTATAAAAATTCTAAAAAAAGGCTATAATGGCTATGTCTTAAAGCTAGATGGGTGCCCTAAAGACAATGTGATTGGTGGCAACAAGATTGGTAGGGTTTTGGGTTGTGAGAAGAAGAATGACAAAAGGTACAACAACATAATTTTTTATCAAAAAATTTTAGCAGGATAGATGTAATTTTTTCAAGGATTCGAGTAAAACTTAATGGGAATCCACTGGTAAGGGAAAGGTAATATCGACAAACAATTTGTGAGAGAATATGGCAGCAAAGAATTTGGCAAGATTAAGGAATGCGAGAAGATGGTGTGGTAAAATTTTACGTTAAAGGTCCAGCAGTTTGGACATAAAAGATCAGCAATTTATTTTAATATTTTTTACACAAAACCAAAAGGAAATCCATTGTTAAGGAATATCAAGCTGTCATAAAAAACTCGTAGAAGATTGAGCAGAAAAATTATGACAGCAAGATCAAAACAGGGTAGTAGTATACACATGAATTTTGCAGCATAACTTTCATCGTAAAGATGATAACTTTGAGACAAAGAGTTGTGCAGCACAATAGATGAATACTTTTTTAGGTTTTTTGGGTTTAAGGATAATTTAAATTGCAACAACAGTAAGATAGAATACCAGAACCCGATGCAATTCTTTAGAAAGATCAAAAGGTGATTTGCGGTAGTGGAGATGACCGCTGAATTCGGTGACGATCTAAGCAATTGTGTGAATTGCTTGGACGACTATGGAAGGATGATGGGCGACTAAGAAAGGACAGCGAGATGTCAAGAATGCTACTCTGATACCAAGTGTTAGAATCCTTGCAGATTCTAAGCTTAAGGTTGATCTTTATAGGGGATCAACCTCCTAGAACTCTAGGGGGTTCCCTCCTCCAAGATTTTTTACACAATGGCTGACAGGAATTTGATCTATTCATGATTAAAAGGTTGAGGCTATAAGTTTTTCTATAGAGTCTAAAAACCCTAACTCCTAATGACTCATACTCCATGAAGACTCCTCCCTAATAGAAGACGAACGACTGAGGAAGGGCAGCGAGACGCCAAAAATGCTATTCTGATACCAAGTATTGGAACTATTGCAGATTCTAAGCTTAGGGTTGATATTTATAGGGGTTCAACCTCCTAGAACTCTATAGGGGTTCCCTCCTCCAAGATTTTTTGCACAATGGCTCAAAGGAATTTGTTCTATTCATGATTAAAAGGTTGAGGCTACAAGTGTTTATATAGGGTCTAAAAAACCTAACTCCTAATATGACTCATACTCCATGAAGACTCCTCCCTAATAGAAGACTCCAACTCCTAGTGAATCTCCTACTCCAAGTAAACTAAGACTCTAACTCCTAATTTAACTCTTAATCAACCCTATAGAGAGTCCTAACTAAATGGAACTCTCTCTCTTTAACCCTGGTTGGCCTCCCTAATAGGTGGGGGCGACGGCTAGGAGACTCCCACTCCATGATGACTCCTCTCTAACTCTACAAAGAGTCATAAGCTAAGTGAGACTCTACTAGAAAAGTCCTAACTCTAGAAGAGTTTCAACTCTAGAAGGAACTCAACCCTAGCCGACTTCCCCTTATCATGGTGAGCAGCTAATTGGGTTGATTACATGCTTGACTTGGTTGATTCTAACACAAATCCAACTTCGACTCCAATTCAGTTGAATCCTAACCCTACTAGGATTTATGTTGATTTATTATAATATACTCAAATCTTCTCATAGTCGACCTAATGTTAGGCCTAGGTTGGCCAATAAGGCTCAATCTAAGGACTTAACTCAATTAACTAGGACCTGACTCAGCTAGAGTCCTAACAAATTCTTTGGAAATGAAACCATTAAGAAAATTACTTTTAACATCCATTTAAATAACTTAAAATCTTTGAAAGATGTAAAGACAAAAAGCATCCTTATGACTTTAAGTTTAGCCCCAGGAGTGAATGCTTCTTCATAATCGATCTCTTCTTCTTGGTTGAAACCTTTGGCCACTAATCTAGCCTTGTATCTAACCACGATACTATTTTCATCTTGCTTGTTTCTAAAAAGACTCATTTAGTACAAATCACTAAACGATCACTAGGTCTAGGAACAAGCTCCTATATCTCATTTCTTTTAAATTGATTTAACTCTTCATGCATTGCAATAACCCAAGAATTATTTTTTATGGCTTCATCAATGTATTTTGGTTCAACTTGATAAAGAAATGTGGCATTAGCACAAAAATTTTTAAAAGAAGAATTAGTTTGAACACCTCTTGATGTATTGCCTATTACAAGCTCCTCAGGATGATCATTGAGATACTTTCATTCCTTAGTTAAGGGTTTAGAAGTAGATTTATCCAAGTTGCTTCTAAGAGGGTTATCATTTAAATTCAAAATGCTAAAATCAAATTCATTATCAAAATCAATTTTCTTAAGTTCAAAAATCTTATTGAAAATGACATGAATAGATTCTTCAATTACTAAAGTTTATTTATTGAATACACGATAAACTTTTCAAATAGAAAAATAACTAAGAAAAATGCCTTCATCAGATTTTACATCAAATTTTCGTAAGGTATACTTTTCATTTAAAATAAAATATTTATAACCAAAAACTTTAAAATATGAAATATTAGGTTTTTTTTTACTATTCCACAATTCATAAGGAGTTTTAGAGAGTAATGGTCTTACAAGAACTGTATTCATAATATTTTTCGCATGTCGAGCTAACGACTTTGGCCCAAAAATATTTGGGTATGCTATTTTCGTTTAATATGATTTTAGTCATTTCTTGTAAGCTCCTATTTTTTGTTTCTACTACTCCATTTTGTTATGGATTTCTAGGAGTAGAGAAGTTATGAATATACCCATTTGACTCACAAAAATTTTAAAACTCATTATTTTAAAATTCACCACCATGATCAATACGTATTGATAAAATCATAAAACCTTTTTCATTTTAAATAATTTTATAAAATTTTTAAAAATATTTAAATAATCACTTTTGTGTGCTAGTAAGTCTAAGTATATCTATTATAATCATCTGTTATGACAACTGCATATTTGCTATCTCCTATGCTTATAGTATCAATTGGTTCAAATAAATCTATATGGATCAATTGTAGTGGCTTATAGGTGATTATTTGATTTTTTTGACTTAAACCTACTTTTTATTTGCTTTCCTATTTTGTAGGTGTCACACATTTTATCTTTAACAAACTTAAAGCTGGGTAATCCTCTTACTAAATCTTTAATTGAGATTTAGTTTAATAATTTTATGCTAGTATGACATAGTCTCCTATGCCAAATCCAAGCATCATAATTTAAAGTCGAAAAATATGTTTCATCACAAAAATTTTCAATCTCAATAGTATACACATTATTGTTTCTTAGGGCAATCTAAGATTTATTTTTGTGTGATATTTAAATTATATAAGCATTTGATTCAAATTTCATAATATATCTTTTATTACATAATTAGCTAAGTAGATTATATTTCAAACCATTGACTAATAGCACATCTTCAACTAAAAGGTTTGATTTGTTACCTATGGTTCCTTTCCCAATGAATTTTCCTTTATTGTTGTCTCCGAAGGTGACAACTCCTTCATTTAGGCTAATGAGCTTAGAAAAGTAAGTTGGATCTCCAGCTATATACATTGAGCATCGACTATCAAGGTACCATTTGGTGCTCATAAAGGTTTTTGATTGTTTATGGTTCCTTTAGGAACCAAAATTAATTTATATGGACTATACTTTCACTTGTAAGCTATATGTCCTCATCTACCACAGAAGTTACATTACCACAGAAGTTACATTTAATTTTTGGTGAGGAGTTTAGAATGAGTCATTTAACAAAGATAGTCGGCTTTTGTTATTGCCCATAAAACCTATACCTTCTTTTCTATAAACATGACCCTTATTTGTAAGGATCATGTTTAGAGATTTATTTTCTATTTTAAAATTTTCTAATGTTTGTTGCAATACAATATTTTCCTTTCAAGTTCCTCTTAAGTTTCACATTTAATGCATGAACTATTTGATGGTGATGCTTCATATATTTTTTTTAATTTACTAACTAGTGAATCGTACACTTTCTTAAGTAGTTTATATGACTTACTATTTTTCTAAATTTATCATAAAACTTATAAAAAATATTCACTAATTAAGTAAAAGAGATATTAGAAGACTCACTTATCTCGTCATGGATGGCTATGAGAGCATAGTTAGCAACCTCTTCCTTGATGTGATCTTCTTCATCCGATGAGCTTGAGTTATCCCAAGTTGCTAAGAGAGCCTTCTTCTTGTATGATGCCTTCTTCTTCAATTGTGGACATTCACTTTTGAAATGCCCCTTACTTCTTGCATTCAAAACATATTATGTTGTCATTTTTTATTTATTTTTATTTTTATGATTTTTATTTTTTCATAATTTTTTTTAATTTTTCTTGTCAATAGTGCAATGTCATTGTCTTCATCACTCAAGGCTTCACTCGAGGGATCATCTGCAGTTCTCAGTGCCAAGTCCTTCATATTCTTTGGAAAGTATTCATCTTTAGTCCGCAATGCCAAGTCTTCCTGTTCTTTGGAAGGGGTTCTTTAAGTTAATCATGAGCTTTACAGCTCAGTTCATAAGTTATGAGTGACTCAATAAGTTCTTCAAGAGGAAAATTATTTAGATCTTAGCTTCTTGAATTGCAGTTACTTTAGAATCCCAACTTTTTAGAAGAGATCTTAATATCTTATTAACAAGTTCAAAATTAGAAAAACTTTTACCAAGAGCTTTTAGACTATTGACGACATCCGTGAACCGGATGTACATGTCTCCAATGGTCTGACTTGGTTTTATTCGAAATAATTCATAACTATACACTAAAAGGTTAATTTTAGACTCTTTAACTCGACTAGTGACTTTGTCTATGATTTTAAGTATGTGTCAAATCTCGTGAGCAGTTTTATAAATAGAAACCCGATTAAACTCATTCTTATCAAGAGCACAAAATAAAATATTTTTCCAAATCATTCCATTCGTTCATTGGTTTTGAAGACCTTTCAAAATTATTCTCAATGATGTGCCATAAATCAAAATCCATAGAAATCAGAAAAATATACATCCTTATTTTCCAATACATGTAATTCGTCCCATTGAACATGGGAGGACATGTAATGGAACGTCACTTTTTCACGCCAAATGAAGTTATTTACTCACTTGGGTATTAGTCCAATGAGTAGGACCTCGCTCTAATACCAATTGTTAGAATCAATTGGCACTAAGAGGAGGAGAGGGTGAATTAGTGCAAAAGTTGAAAAACCTTAGTTTTTAAAGACTTGCTCGAAATAAAACCAGAAATCAGAAGCATTTTGTTTAAGTCAAGTGAATGATCAAATAAACTTTAAACAATACTAAGTTACTATCTTACTTAAAGAAAACTTGATTAAAAATAGATAAACTAAAAAAGTAAAGTTAGAAGACTCACAATTTATAGTGGTTCGACTAAAACTTGGCCTACGTCCACTTTTCAGAGTCCTCCTTGAGGCTCGTCGGTGTCCACTAATGACCTTCTTCGAGTAAAGATTAAACCCTTACACTACTCACTCTCTCCTTTTCACGGGTTCAGAAGAGAAACCTTTCAAGTATTTCGCATACAACTCACAAGGAGATTCTTAAGACTTTTACAAGATTTTCATAAGGATTACAACCACTTTATTGCTCACTCCCTTGCCCTCTTTCTTTCTCACTTTCTCACACATTTTTTGCACACTTTTCTTCTCAGTTTTATTGCCAATTTTCTTAACCTCAATGTAAGAAAATTTTGGGTATTTATAGACCCCAATTGACTTCAGAAAATAGAGCCAAAAATTTAATTATGACTCAAAACTAACTACAACTCACTGATTACAGTCGTATAAGACCATCAAGTTTAACAATCGACCTAACCATCAAGTTTAATATTCCCGGCGAGCTTCTTGATCCCTTCGGTGAACTCCTGATGAGTTCCCATTGTATCGTCTGAACCTTGACTCGATGCCCAAACTTAATTTTTGGCCTAACATCTAGTTGTGATTCCTTTCCTCCGTCGTAGTTAACTCGCATTACTTTCTCTAACTTTAGGATCGATGCTTGACATGTCCTTGAGTGACTAAGCAAAAACGTCGACGTTCTTAACCAAGAAGTCAATGAGCTAAATCTTGTCTTTCTCCGGGAGCGCAGACCCAACCTTTAGGACCAGGTCTAGTTAACATTTGTCAAGTGGAACTTTCAACACTCACTTTGTGGGTTCTGACCTATGGGGGGCCTCAGACACTTCTTCGAGGATCAATTAGGGGGCAGCTGGAAAGCAGCCGCGATAGTTTTGCGTTATTGGGGATTGGGAAGACTAGCCTTTTGCTTCTTGGGCAGTGTGACAACGGTCAAGTAGCATCACCTAGACTCCCGAGGGTCACTTCTAACTTCCTTGATCCCTACTTTGATCATGAACTTCATGGTTCGATGGTAGGTGGAGACAATTGCTCTTAGCTTGTTGAGGGTCGACTAGCTGGAGATGACATTATATGCTGACGGTAGGTTGACCACCATAAAGGTGACCATCATGGTCTTGTACCAGGGTTCCTACCTGAGGGTGATGGGTAGGACAATCATCCTAAGAGGGGCGATTAAGTCTCCCATGAACCTGGTGAGATGGAGCTCATTGGCAACAGGGCGACGGTAGTCTTCCAAAGCTTCTAGAAGGCATCGAGGTACAGGATGTCAGTCGAGCTCCCAGTGCTGACCATAACCCTTCTTACTTGTGCGTTGGCGATGCAGACTGAGACCACTAAGGCATCATCATGGTCGGGGTACTCAGCATCTGTTGCCTCAAAGGTGATCTTTGGCTCGTCGATTTGTCGGGGGTGCTTCTCCATGACAGCTCGAGCGTAAGCCTTCTATCCTGATGCTCTGTCCGCACCGGATGTCAACTGGCCAATGATGATGTCAATCTATTTTTCTATCGACTCCTAGAGGCGTGGGGAAGGCTCTCGGGGCCTCTTCACATATCGCTCAAGATATCCCTTATGTATGAACTCCTCGATCTGGTTTCGGAGGTCATGACACTCCTCTGTGTCGTGACCGTAGTCTCGATGGAAACAATAATACTTCGCTCAGTCCCTGAGCACTTAAGGAGTCTTCATGGGGTTGGGCATCCTCATGAGCCCTTTTTCTCTGATTTGAAAAAAGACCTCCATCTTGGACAAGTTCAAAGGAGATGGGAGTGACCTCGGATAGGATGGTTCTAGCCGATCGAGTCGCCTCCTTGGTGGCTACAGAGATTGCCCTCGAGGTTTCTCCGTGCAGGGCCTCTTGTGGTCTTCGCATTTCCCTACCACCAATGCCTCAGCGAGCGTGTATTAGTTCACGCACTAGAGCATCTCGTGCATGGTCGTTGGTGGTTTTCAATCAGTGACCAAAAAAATTATCCTAATTTTTGCGACGAAGCGTGAGACAAAGTGGGAGAGGGGCTCTTCGTCTTTTTTACTTAGGTTGAGGAGCACTTTTATTGATGGCTTTGGCTTGGCGCTGGCTAGGAAGTTAAACTCAAATTCTCTTACTAGTTGGTTGAAGGATGAGACTGAAAGGGGCTTGAGCCAATTGTACCACATCCGATTGGGACCTCGGAGGATAGTTGGAAAGGCTCAGCATATCAGGGCATCATAATGTACAGGGTCATTTATGCTTGAAAGGTGATGACATGTTCCGTCGGGTCTGAGCTTCCATCGTAAGCTTCCAGCGTGGGCAAGCGGAAGCTAGGGGCAATTGACTTGTCTTAAATTTCTTAGATGAAAGGGGATCCCTTGGGAGAGCCTTCTCCATGTTCTTCCTTTAACTTGTGGAACTCCATTTGAACTTCGTTCAGTCGACGATTGACCTAGCGTAGTTAGGCCCGAAATGAGTCTGAGGAGTCAGATGACAAGGCGTCCAACTCAAGGAGGCTAGCAGGAGCTGGTACCTACTTAGGGTTTGGGATGGAGCGTTCCCATCTAGAGAGGAAGGGAAAGAAGCTGGTCCTCCGAGGCCGAGGACATAGAGCGTGACGTGGGTCTCCTCCTTGAGGTGTTTCCTAGGGTTGGTCGATTGTTGGTGATCTTGTGGCATCAGCCCTCCTTCTAGCGTAAAAAATATTAAGGTACTTTATGTTGAATCTTGGATTTTGATGATGAAACCAATCGGCCCTCGATCTTATGAAAATGCTATTACAATTTCTTGAGAGCTCTCCTTGTTTTCTCTAAGTGTAATTTTTGTTTAAGGGAGAGCAAAGAGAGCTGTAAAGGTTATCGCCTAAACTTGTGAAAAAGAGAATATAGATGTAAGAGGGTAGTTGATCTTCACTCGTTAAAAAAAGATCAATAGTGGAAGCCGGTGACTCAACAGAGGAGGAATTGGGTGTGGACATAGGTCATGATGATCGAACCACTATAAAATCGGTATACCTTCTCTTTTCTTCTCTAGTGTTTAATTATCTTGCTTATTACTTTATTTATTCATTATCACCCTACGAACACTTTTAAGTTTAAATACTTTTCGATACAAGCTTCACCGAACAAATTCTTGAAACAACGGAAACTTTTCATTAGCACTAATTCACCACCCCCCCCCTTGGTTTAAAACCCAAGAGCGATGACTTTTGCCATCAATCAAGAGGGACTTTCTATCACTTGTCCTCCCATGTTTAATGGGACGGATACATGTATTGAAAAACTCGAATAAGAATTTTTTCTAATTTCTATAGATTTTGATTTATGATATATTATTGAAATTGGTTCTGAAAAGTCTTTAAACCGATGGACAAATGGAATGATTCGGAAAAAAAAACTTTCTCTTTAAATGCTAAAGTAATGAACGCTTTATTTTGTGCTCTTGATAAAAATAAATTTAATCGAGTTTCTATATGCAAAACTACGCATGAGATTTGACATACACTCAAAATCACACACGAAGGCACCAGTCGAGTCAAAGAGTCAAAAATTAATCTTTTGGTGCACAGAATATGAGTTATGTCATATGAAACCAAATAATACTATTAGAGACATGTATACCTATTTTATGGATGTCGTCAATGGTCTAAAAGTGCTTGGTAAAAAATTTTCTAACTTTAAACTTGTTAACAAAATATTAAGATCTCTTTCAAAAAGTTAGGATCCTAAAATAACGACAATACAAGAAGCAAAGGACCTAAATATTTTTCCACTTGAAGAACTTATTGGGTCTTTGATGATGTACAAAATGGCATATACAGCACATGATAAACTCGAGAACAACCTTCCTAAGAACAGGAAGGATATGACACTTAGAACAAATGAAGACCAATTGAGAGAAAACTCAAGTGACGATGATGATGATAACTTGGCATTACTTAAAAACAAATTAAGAAATTCATAAAAACTACCAAAATAAAAATAGATGCTAAGAACAAAAGTGAGCTAAAAAAGGACTCAATAATATGCTATGAATGTAAGAAGCTTAGACATTTTAAAAATGAATGTCTCCGAGTGAAGAAGAAGCAACAAAAGAAGAAGGTGCTCAAAGCTACTTAGGACGACTCAAGTTCATTCGAAGACGATGAGCCAACCAATAAGGAAGAAATTGTCAATTATGCATTAATGGCATTTGACAATGAGGTAAGTAGCTCTAACGAATCTTTCTTATCTTATGATGAATTATTCAATGCATTTAATAACTTGTTTGATGATTTCAAATTAGTTAGTAAAAAGTATAAATTGTTAAAAAAGGATCATGCTTCTCTTGTTAGTGAATTTAAAAAAATTAAAAAATGAGTATAATTATTGTATGTTAATTCCTTGCACTAAGTGTGAAGAGTTAGATACACGAAAGAAAATATTTCAATATAATAAATATTAGAAAATTTTAAAATAGGTAATAAATCCTTAAACATGATTCTTACTAATAAAGATCATGTTCATAAAAAGAAATGAATTGGCTTTGTAAGAAATAGTCAACAAAAGTCAAATATCTTCATTAAAGGACCCATATTATATATTTCATCTGGAAACAAATATAATTTTTGTAATGAATTTGGATATTATGGCTATAGATATTCATTTAAAAATTATAGTCCACATAAATTAGTTTAGGTTCCAAAAGAAACCATAAACAACTCAATGCCCTTAGAAAAATTAGGTAAAGCTTTTCATAAGGGACCCAAAGTCAAATAACAAGACTCCCCTTCTTGTAGGTATGTCTCCAAACAAAAGCTAGGAGTACAAAATAGTATCTTGATAGTGGATGATCAAAGCACATGATCGGAGATCCAACTCATTTCTCTAACCTCACTAGCCTAGATGAAGGATTTGTCACATTCGGAGACAACAACAAAGGAAATATCATTAGTAAAGGAACCATAGATAACAAGTCAAACATTTTGATTGATGATGTATTATTAGTAGATTATTTAAAACATAATTTACTAAACATTAGTCAATTTTGTGATAAAGGATATATCATCAAATTTGAATCCAATGCTTATATAATTAAAATACTACACCAAAATAGATATTTGATTGTCTTAAAAAATAAAATGTATATACTATTGATATTGATTATTTTTGTAACAAAATATATTTTTCGGCTTTAAATGGTGATGCATGGCTTTGGCATAGGAGATTAGGTCATGGTAGCATAAAACTAATCTCTCAAATCTCAACTATAGAATTTGTAAAATGTTTACCTAGCATCAAGTTTGTCAAAGATAAAGCATATGATGCATGTCAACTAGGAAAACAAGTAAAAATTAGTTTTAAATCAAAGAATCAAATAAGAACCTATAGACCACTTCAATTGATCCATATGGATTTATTTAGATAAATTGATATAACAAATCTAGGAGGTAGCAAATACGCCTTTGTAATTGTAGACAATTATAGTAGAATTACTTAAACATACTTTTTGACACACAAAAGTGACTGGTTTAATTTTTTTTGAAATTTTATAAACTTGTTCAAAACAAAAAGGGTTCTATAATTTCATGTATATGTAGTAATAAAGGTGATGAGTTTCAAAATCGTAATTTTCAAAATTTTTGTGAGTTAAATGGATACAATCATATTTTTTCTACTCCAAGAAATCCACAACAAAATGAAGTAGTTGAAAGAAAAAATAGGAGATTACAAGAAATGACAAGAACTATGTTAAATGAACATAGTCTACCCAAGTATTTTTGGGTCGAAGCCGTTAACAAGACATGCTGTGTAATGAACAAGGTTCTCGTAAGACCATTAATTTCTAAAATTTCTTATGAATTATGGAATAATAAAAGATCTAATATTTTATATTTTAATTTTTTTATTATAAATATTTTATTTTAAATAAAAAAGATATCTTAGAAAAGTTTAATGTAAAATTCGATAAAGACATATTTCTTGAGTATTCCTTAATTTCAAAAGATTATCGTGTCTTTAATAAAAGAATTCTAGTAATTAAGGAATCCATTCATATTATTTTAATGAGGTTCCTATTTGAAGAAAATCAATTTTAAGGATAATTATGATTTTGGTAATTTAAATTTAAATGATAAGTCTCTTCTAAAAAATAACTTGGATGCATCTATTTCCAGGGAATCCTTACCCAATGAATGAAAGTATGTAGATGCTCATCTTAAGGAGCTAATAATATGAGATACATCAAAAGGTATTCAAACTCGTTCGTTATTTAAAATTTTCTGTGCTGAAACACCATTTTTATCTTAAATTGAACCAAAATGAATTAAGGAGTCCTTAAAAGATGATTCTTGGGTTATTGCAATGCATGAGGAGTTAAACCAATTTAAGAGAAATAAGGTGTGAAAGCTTGTTCCTAGACCTAATGACCATTTAGTAATTGGTACTAAGTGGATCTTTAGAAACAAGCAAGATGAACTTGGTATCGTGGTTCAGAACAGACTAGACTATTAGCCAAAGGTTTCAACTAAGAAGAAAATATTGATTAAGAAGAAACCTTCACTCCTATGGCTATACTTGAAGCCATAAGGATGCTCCTTACCTATGCTTCTTTTAAAAACAAATGGATGTCAAAAGTATTTTTCTTAATGGGTTCATTTTAGAAGAAATTTATATTAAACAATCACCTGGATTTGAAAATATTTTTTTTAAAATCATATTTTCAAATTATCTAAGGTTCTTTATGGATTGAAGTAAGCTCCTAGGACTTGGTATGAGAGACTTAGCTCTTTTCTTATTCAAAATAATTTTTTGAAAGGAAAGATCGATACCACATTATTTATTAAGTATTTTAAAAATAATTTTATTATTATTCAAATTTATGTTGATAATATTATTTTTGGTTCTACTAATAAATCCTTATGTAAATCTTTTACCAAAAGTATGAGCCAAGAACTTAAAATATGTTTAACGTGTGAATTAATCTTTTTCTTAGGACTACAAATTAAGCGATTAGATGATGATATTTTCATAAGTCAAACCAAATATACTTTAGATTTGTTAAAATGATTTAATATGTATAGTGCTAAAGCTATAAATTCACCTATGAGCACCTCTACAAAATTGGATTTAGCCAGTGAAGGTGAAGGCTTTGATCAAAAACCTATAAAGGAATGATAGGTAGTTTGCTATATCTAATTGCAACTAGACCAGATATTATTTTTACTATTGTCCTATGTGCAAGATTGTCCAATCCTAAACAATCATTACAAGGTAGTTAAAAAAATTTATTTAGATACTTAAAAGGAACTCTAAATCTAAGATTATGGTATCTGAAATCTGAAAATTTTAATTGCTTATGTTGATGCCGACTTTGGATGATGTAGATTAGATAGAAAAAGTACCTCTGGAACCTATCAATTTCTAGGTCATGCATTAGTCTCTTGGTCTTCCAAGAAGTAAAATACCGTCATATTATCCACAACTGAAGCCGAATATGTTGCGGTAGGTGCATGTTATGCACAAATAATATGGTTGAAAAATACTTTACAAGATTACGAATTTTGTCTTAAAGATATCCCTATAAAGTGTGACAACACGAGCGCAATATGCTTATCAAAAAATCTTATTCAACATTCATGAACTAACCATATTAATATTAGGTATAATTTTATTAGAGATTATGTTAATAACCATGATATATCTTTAGAATTTATTGATACAAAATATCAATTAACTGATATCTTTACAAAGTCATTGAATGAAGAACAATTTAATTTTCTTAGGAGAGAGATAGACATGTTAAATCTACCAAATGAATGAACTATTTACATATATGTTTTGAATCATGATCATTTCTTAATGATTTCTCATCGAGCTATTTACAAAAGGAGAGAATTGTCGAAATGATTTATAATTTTCATGACTTGATTTTTTATCTTTCAATTTCTGCACCTTTGAATCCTTCTCTTCCCTTTCTTTTTGAATAAAGGGGGAGAAAAACTTACAAACTTGCATATCCCAAAAGAGAAGATAAAAGTTATATGTTGCACTTTTCTTCTTTTTGTTGATTAAACAAAGGGAGAAGTTATGATGATTTAATCATGCATGTATGATGTACTTTAAGGGAGAGAAGTTGTGATGATAAATCTAAAATTTGAATCATGCATGGTCTGATGTATTTTGATGATTTAAAATTATATATGCAACACTTGTGATTCTATGATTCATGCAATGATATCTCAACTATGATACAAATTGTTTCGACTTGAATTCAAAGGTTATCACTCCTTCTGAGTTCAGGTTTTCTTTATTACAATATGGCATATATATAGGGGGAGTTTAGTTAAACATCATCAATTGGTTGTTATTATAAAAAAGGAGGAGATTGTTTAATCTCAGATTTTGATGATGAAACCAATTGGAATGTTTGTAACCTGCGTGTTGGTGATACGTGATGCAGGATTAACTCGCCAAGAGTTCGCGAAGGCAAAACAATTAAGGAAGAATCCATCGCTGGGCTAAAGTCAAGGTCAGGAGCTCATCGAGAGCTCGCCAAAGGTCAACCAGGGTTTGGACAATGTGGTTGGGAGCTCACTAAGAGTTCACCGAAGGTCGACCGGGATTCGAACGATGTGGTTGGGAGCTCACCGAAAGTTTGCTAGAGGTTGGTCAAGGTTTAGACGATGTTGTTGGGAGCTCGCCGAGAGTTCACCAGAGGTTTATAGGGAAGTTTATCGGGACTTCGCCAATAGATTGTCGGGAGCTCGAGAGTTCACCAGAAGGATGCTAGAAGTTTATCGGGAGTTCACCGAAGGTGATCGAGAGTTCACTAGGGGTTCACCAGAAGGATGTTGGGAGTTCACCAAGAGTTCTCCAAGACATCAATTACAATTGGATAACAAAGATTGTGTGTTATAATTATTTTGTCTCAAGTGTCATAGTTAGCATCATAATAAAAGTTAGTTTTACTAACTCAATTAAGAGACTATTAGATCTTAATTGAGGCTGATTTGGACTTATTAGAAAGGTTATTTCAGTAACTCAAGGTTAGGTAAGACATGATCTTTGAAGACATGATCTCTAAGAAGACAAAGTCTTCAAAACTATGTCAGGTGATGGTATCGCCCAAGCTGGTGGTACTACTACCAGAATAGTCTCCACTTTTGAAGTCATTTGGGGCTTATAAATACCCCACCCATTCTTGCTTGAGGATGTTGTTGAATCTTAGATTTTGATGATGAAATCAATTGACGGGTTTGTTGATCGAACATATATATTAGAGATGAATGATGTAAAATTAACTATGTCAAGACAATACAATCATATGTTGGGCCGGAGTCAAGTCCGGGCATCATGCCGGGGTTCAGACGATGTAGTGAGAACTCACCGGGAGATCGTCGGAAGCTCGTCGAAGGCATCGAGGGCTTGTCGGGAGTTCACTGGAAGCTCGCCAAATATATCGAGGGTTTGTCGGGAGTTCGCCGGGAGCTCGCCAAAGGCGATCAGGAGTTTGTCGGGAGCTCGACGAAGGTAATCAAGAGCTTACCAGGAATGCACCAGGGGTTCGCCAGAAGATGACCAAGACTCGCCGAGAGCTTGTCGGAGGTTACCAGGAAGATCGTCAAGAGTTGAGAAGGTCACTCGACACATTGGTAAAATTGATTGTATTTGTATGCCTTAGTATGTCGTAGTTAGCATCAATTTGGTTTAGAGTCCAACTTGAGTTAGATTTGGAAGAAATCCAAATTAACTCAAGTGAACCCAGGTCCACATTTGGTTTAGATTGAGATTAGGTTAAGCTCATTTGGTTGACTTGGAAAGGGGTCAACTGAAGGTATAAGTCAGGAATAGAAAAGTAGAGAAAACATTTTTTCGGGATTCCCGACGGTTGTATTGCTAGTGGGCGACGGTTGTATTGCCCAAGTCGGTGATTGTACCATCGTTGCCCTACTTTCAAGGTAGCTTTCACGGAAGTACCGTCGGCGCCAGTAGTTATACTACCTGTACCTGGATTTTCCTGATATATTTAAATTTTTTACTCTAATTTTTTAAGCCAATTAGGGTCTATAAATACTCCAAGTCTTCTTACATTGAGTACATATAACTGGGCTAGAATTCTGAGAAAAATAGTATGTTAAAAGTGTGCAAGAAAAAGTAAGGGGGCAAGGGAGTGAGCAAAAATATTGTAATATTTGTAAGGTTCCTCTTCAGAGCCTATGAAAAGGAGAGTGGGAAGTGTAAGGGTTCGGTCTTCACTCGAAGAATATCGGTATTGGACACCGGTGGACCTCGATGAAGAGGACTGGGGAGTGGACGTAGGTCAAGTTGTAGCCGGACCACTATAAATTCGTGAGCTTCTCTACTCTTGTCTTTTCTATTGTATTTCATTGTTCTTAATTAGTTTAAAGAAAGACAAAGGCAAGAGCATCATCTTTCGACTTTGTTTTAAATTATTTACTTATTCGCTTTCAACGAAGTCCAAGAAACGCTTCCAATTTCTTCTTTACTTCAAGCAAGTTTTTAAAATCGATTATTTTTATACTTGCACTAATACACCCACCCATCCTCCCCTCCCCCCTATTAGTGTTGATTGATCCTAACATATATATGAATTTATAGCAAAAACTTGTGAAAACGTTGTTGCAATTTCTTGAGAGCTTCCCTTATTTTCTCTAAGTGTAGTTTTTGTTTTAGGGAGAACAAAAAGAGTTATCTCCTAAACCTGTGAAAAAGAGAATAGAGTTGTAAGAGGATAATTGATCTTCACCCTTTGAAAGAAGATCAATAGTGGAAGTCATTGATACGAGCTTTACCGAATGAATTCTTGAAACAACGGAAACTTTTCAAGCACTAATTCACACCCCCCACCCCCTTCTTGGTACGAGCTTTACCTCACACTTTGTGCAATGGGTGAGGGGTCAGTATGACTTGGTCCAATTTGAGTGCGTAAGACCATTAATCGTAGCTCTAGGCCGACGAAGGGGGATTGGCGAAAAGCCCAGTCACAGGATCTCCGCGTCAGCATCCTGTGATCCGACGGGTGATCACCTCCTCCTCCTCCCAAGTGGTCGCATCCTGTACAAAGGCCAAAGTCGAGTGTGGGGGGGTAGGGTGCACTCTATGACTCGATCATCCGATGGTCAAGTTAGTGGGAGTCGGAGCTCAAGGAGAAAGATTTCTATAGTCGTGTGTGTGGCCTTTTTCTCCCCCACTATTCATCAAGGCGACTTTTATACCTCGTCTCATGGGGTCGTCATAAAGATGTTTAATGCGTGCTAGCGCCTCAGGGGGTTGAACCGTACTTTGGGCGCTGACACCATCTGAGTTGCGCCACTTCCCACCATGCTTCTTGGTTATCGAGATAGACCGACGACCAGTCCCGAGGTCATAGTCTAGGTTGGCTTTGGGGTGCCTAGCTAGCTCCACCACGGTGGTCTGGGACCCTTGTGAAATGATAGGCCAGGATAGATGTATCATATTTATAATTTAATTATAATTATATCCTTTGCATTTTTTCTTTTATTATCATTTTTTAACTCTTAACATTTCTTAACAATTTTATTTTATCCTATTTTAAATTCTATTTATTTTTATATATAATTTTTCCTTTATTTTCAATCTTTTAAGTTTCTAAAATTGATCTTCTGACTTATTATTTTATTTTAAATTTTACAAATTTATGTCTGAATGATGGATTTGTTTTATTTTTACTCGTTCTATAAGAATTAGTTTTCATATATAATTTTTTGTTTTTTACTTAATATCTTTGTCTACTTTAAAATTTCTTACAGTTAAATTTTTATTTTTATTTTAATTCCTGATTTTAAATATATTTCTATTTAGTATTTTTCATAATTTTTCTATAATATATATCTTAGATTATATTTCAGTTTCCTTTGATTTTTTTATTATCTTACTGTGGGTTGTCTTTTTTTTTATTTTATTAATTTCTCATAGCACTTGGCAGGCCGGTGCAATGTGTTTGTGCTCTCTTTTGTCTTAACAGCAAAGTAAACAAGAAACACTAGCAGCAAGTGCAAAGAAAGATAATTTCCAAAATGCAGATAAAAATGGACACAGCAAAATCAGATATAAAAAATAAACAATAGAATACTAAATACAATATCATTTCTGACTAACCAAGTTTTCCAGGCAAGTTTGGCACTTCAAAAGAAAGAATTGCAGAAGCGAGACGCCAACTATACCCTTATTGCAAAAGAAAATGGAACAACAAGGGTTGAAAATAAAAGTAGGGCAAAATAAAAAAAAAATCAATTTACACTGGTCCAAGGATGGCATCAATCCAATTTGAGGTGCCGATCCAATAAACTTGAGATTATATAACAAAACGAATGATGCAATCAGCTAATACGTGAACTTACCTGCGACATATTGCTATTGTAGACTATCTTCCTACACCCCAGTCTCTTTTCCCATCTCCTTGTCGAGAATCGTAAAACTAAACCAATGCTCTCGTTGTCGAGCAGCCTCTGGATGTTCATTAATCAGAAATAATAATAATAAAACTTTTCCAATTTTATGGACGACCCTCGACGATTGAAGTACCTGATGTCACTGCTGTACTCTGCAGATACAATGTCTCGAAACCCAAATATCTGAAATTAACTGAAATTTGAAGCAAGCAAGATTCTGTCACTTGAGTCTTTGCCTCAATTATGGTCCTACCCCTCAACAGCTGATGTTATGGATTAACATTGCATTCGTCCATGAACCTCTCTTCTTGCGTAAGGTACTTCTTCCAGTACTTCTTGTACTTTGGAATGCCGAGATCAAGCCAAGGCTTCATGTTGCCATCATAATGCAATACTGCCGCATTTTTTACAGTGTCATCCGGGACTCTATAATCATGACCAAGTCCTTGCCGAACCAAAGTATCATCTAGAGAATACATGTGACCATGAAAGACAAGTAAACTTGCTGGAAGTGTTGCAGTTCTCCATGATGCTTCATTTTCATGATTCAACTGTCAACCACAGTGAAAGCAAAAGAATTAGATAATAAAAAAATAGTCAAAAACAATATATATCATCTGGAAGTTCCATTTAAATGGAAGTGGATCAGCTTAGGTGCACCAAAGAACATGACAGACACTATAGCAAATTTTAAAACATTGGCAAAAATCTCAAGTAAACCAACATGTGAACTGTAGCATTTACCTGATGGAGAAATCGTCTGTACATTCCAGTGATATCATGTTCTCTCCATTTATCCAAATCAATTATGTTTAGTCCAGATGTCCAGACACAAGAATTACCATCGTACCTAATGGTGCCCAAATATGATTTCAGTTGACCCAATTTTACCCCACAAAATTCTGTGGCACCATGCACTTTTCCTCCCAAATCAAGATTCCACAAGAATGATATATCTTTTTGGACAACGACATCATCATCCAAAATGATCACCTTCTTTAGGTTCTTGAATATATCGGAAAGAAGAAAATGGGAATGACCAAATACTGAAATATATTTAGTTCTCATCTGCAGAGAGGATGGTTGAGCAATAGTATGAGTGGAGATACGGAACTCCTCAGACATTGACAGTGCTTCCAAATCTAACCCCACAAAATGGTTAAGATCAAGTTCATCAAAGTTCAAGACGTGAATTGCTGCATTTCTGTAAGAATTTCTAGCAAACCAATGCTTCATAGAATAAAAGTTCTGTTTATTAGTGAGCACGTGGAAAACCATGTTATCAGATTCCTGTACCAAAAAGTAATGTCATTGACAACATAGGGAAAAATATCTTCATGTTCAAAACCAGAGAAAATCAAGATTCAGATGCCATACCTCGGAGTTCATTACGGTAGAATTGATTGTTACCGATGATGCTAGTATATTTCTTGAAAAGATTACATAGTGTTGAGAACTTGGATTATCAATTTTGTTAGCAAAGGAATGCTCAATCTCTGCCGACGGAGATTTGAAATACTCTACTGTCAGTCTCATTGAAAGGCAATGGAAACTTTTGGACATGGTCTGGACACCAAGCTGATAAAGGTATGCGCTTTGCTTCATATGAAAATGAGCTTCATCTTCTGTCAGATCAAGTATCTGTCTTAGTTTCCTGTCAACATTATTGCAATCTACAGAGCATGATTTGGCCTTTGCAATAACCTGATCCATCTTGTGTATCTTCCTCTCTATGCTGAAAGGGTAGAATCTCAAATTTCAGAACCAATTCACAATAAAAAAAACAAAAAAAAGTGATGCAACATCTACATTGGAGTTTCTAAAGGTTATTTCCATGAAAACTGCAGTGAAGAACTTGAACTCAAACTAGGATATGAGCCGTTAATTAGAAAAAGGAAACATTCAAAATTTGTGGGTCATTAGAACTTCAACATTTGATTTTAATCAACCAAAAATTAAATTTTCAAGTAGCATAATCAACATTTCATCAGTTAGGAGTATGTTGAAGTTTCGGCAGTCAAATAATTTATCTCAACAAGAACAAGCCAAATTACCAACTATTTAAGGATAGAACTTCATGATTCCTCTCTATGACAACATATCTAATGTAATTCATACTTATGTATGCATATATATTAGGCCAAACATGAATTTTTGAACATTTATAAGCCAGCAGCACATTCACTATTCTGAAAAATCAAAGAGACTAATTAATGTAACTCAAACGACATAAAGATTCTAACTCAAAAGGACAATTTCCAGAGGTTATGACATAATGCTTACTGTGGTGGAAGATCAGGATCAAAGAGACTAATTAATGTATCACAAACGACAAAGAGATTCCAACTCAAAAAGACACTTTCCAGAGGTTATCACATATTGCTTACTGTGGTGGAAGATCAGGATCAGAAACTGCTTCACTAAGAATACGCTCATGATCTTGAATGTTCAGCTTCAGTTCACGTGTCAGGTTTTCCTGTCCCTGAAGTTTTGCAATGCTTGGATAGTAAGCTCTTGCCACAAACAACTGATCCTTGAGTCTCTTCACAACAGAATCTCTCATTACTTCTCTGTGTTCCTTGGACCAGAGGCAATAGCTCCCAAATTCAAGTTCACAAGATCTCTCAGTCTCACCAACATTTGAACCTATGGAATGGTCATGCTTCCCAGGTTTCGCATCAGTCTGCAACAATACAAAAGCTAAGAATTCAGCAAAGCCTACAAATAAGAACATAAAGCATAAAGAACTAAAAGCTGTTTCACATAAATGTCGAGGATGGAAACACGGTCAAATTCAACACAAATACATGTCTCAAAATAAAGGGAAATTAGCAGTTCACCAAAGAATAGAAAAAAAAACATTGCTCTGCTACAACTTGCTAATACACTGGACCAATCAGTTGGATAGATCGACCAAATCATTCCTAAATACAAGACTGCATAAATCTTTTGCCAATAAGATATGCTTACTCTGTTAGGCAGAGATAAAGTTTCTTTTGCAACACCATTATTTTCTACAGGTGGACCTGCACATGATTAATAATAGTCAGAGTTATCTTCAGCCAAAAAAGAGGACTGAAGGAAAGGAAAATATATAAATCATCGGTAGAAATGAGAATACACCTATAATAATACTGGGGCTGGGCATTGCACCATTCAAATTGGGCACGTTGTCCTTCAACACAGCATGAGAATTGGCATCCTTTGGTTCTGAAGCAGATGGAGAACTAACAGTGTCATTGATTCTCTTGGACAATTCCTTATTGGGAGACACACTTTCAGTATCCTAATACACAAGCAATTGAAGAATTTCCATTTTCAGAATTTTTATAAATACTAGTTAACCATATAATAAACTGGCACAAATTTCAGATATTTTCTAAAGACATCCTTTTTCAGATGCAAACGCATCATAAAATTTCAAAAGTTTGATTCTCCATTTTACAGGTGCTACAATTGACCATTGATTATCCTAGAAGAATAATTACCCAAAAAAGAATAAAATTAAATTAAATAGCTGATAAAAATGCAAGAAAAAAAATCCATTGCATCCTTATATGATGCATGTCCAACCTAACCCAAGTCAGGAAAATCTGAAGTTTTACTGCATCTATTCAAAATTCAAACTAATTGGTCATATCATTTAAAGATTTAGGAGAGCAAACTAGCAAAGAAGCAGTTTCCACATCTTTAATCCTGGTGGTAGTAAGGTCCCTTCCTCAATCAAAAATGCAGGTCAAAGCTCGAGTCAAGACCAAACCAAGTCTCAGAAGATAAGTCCTAGTCTTGCTTGGACTAGGAGTTATAAGTCCTATATTTTATTTCCTTGTCTTTAGGGACAACTTTAGAATGTCTCTAAAGTCCTAGTCTAAGAATTATCAAGTTCTGTAATAGGGGATCAGATGCCAGATTAAATTTTTGTCACTTTAACTTGTGTGATGGTAATAAGTTAAGTTCGAGTTTGGTTAGCAAAAGGATAGTGAAGAAACGAGAACCTACAACTAGAGGTCTTGTCAGTCTGTAGTTCCTCCATTTCCTCTTCCTCTTCTTTCACCTTTCGAATTCTTCTCTATCTCTACTCTTTTCTATTTTTCTTGGAGGATACATTCTTCCCTCAAGGAAAGGTACTTGAAAATTCTAGCATCTTAGCCCCCTCCAATTGTATTATACATCTTTGAGATACCAATGCGCACCCTCCAACCCTCATCATATACACTGTCTCTAGTACAACTCTTGTTTTCACAGCCTTTCCCATTTCATCCCAAATAGTAACTCAGAATTTATTTGTCCATGCAATCTAGGTAGCATAGGGATCCAGCAAATGGTAATGGAGGATATCAAAGAAGGTTTGGGTATAGTGATATTGATCTAGGAGCCAACCATAGTGGTTTCCCCAACTCACAATGAAAAGGGACTAAGATAATAAAAACTATGATTAATGACATCAAGGCTCAAGAAATGAGCTTTAAAATCTATAGGTATAAATAAATACTAATAGGATGATAGAACACACTAATCATAATAGTGTTTTAAAAGGCAATTGGGCAAGCATTGCTGATCCAGGTGAGGCGATTGAAGAAGGCACCCCTTGGGCGTATGCTTGAGCCCAAACGTTGGGCGCCTCAGGCATGCATCCAAGCCAAGTTCACATGTGGTTCGGTATGGGCAACTAAGTTGGTTCAACTGAACCAACTAATACAACTTACCGACCCCCTCTCCCCTCCTCCTGCGCTTCGTCCACTGCTGTCTGCAGCTTGGTCCGTTGCGATATGTGGCTTGGTCTGCCACTGAAACTTCGCCCACTGCCATCTGTAGCTTGGTCCGCTGCTGCACCTTCATCTGTTGTTGTCTGCAGCTTTGTCCGCTACCATCTACAGCTTTGTCCATCGTCGGTTACCACCTTCCCCTCCACTGCTGGCCCAACCTCCGCTATCGCCTTCACGACAGTTGCAACCCTCACTTCCACCTATGTTGTTGCCACCTTGGCATGTCTCCTCCAGTTGCAGCTATTATCTTCTCCTCTCAGTGTCATTATTGCTTGCTTCAGTACACATCACTGCCTCATCTTCACTTCCACCTATGTTGCTGCCACATTGGCATCCATCTCCTCCAGTTGCAGGCTTGCAGCTATTATCTTCTCATCTCATTGCTGCTTTTGCTTCCTTCAGTACGCATCACCGCCTCCTCTTATCCTCAAATTCCTTTTTCACTACCTCCTGCCCTCTTCTCTCCCCTTTTCTCTTGGTCCAAGTGTTACTGAGCATACTTCAGGCCATATCAGAACCATACTGGTTTTTCAATTAACTGGTATCAGCACCAAAGCTGAGTTTTTAAACCTTACTAGATATAGTGCAATTATTCATCAAAACTGCATGGTAACTGATATCAACATCAATTTGTGAAAATTCAGTATCCAAACTAAGTGGATCATATCAAAATTAGGCATACGAGTTACATATAAACTAGAAAGAAAGAGGGGAAAATGAGCAAAGGAGGGAAGAGGAGGAAAAAGAGAAATGGCAGTGAAAAATGAGAAGGTGAAGGAAGAGATGAAAAAGGAAATGGAGGAAGAGGAAGCCTAACAATAGGAGGAAATGACATGCCAGATAAAGAGGAAGTGGTCATGGTATGGAGAGGAGATGAGAACGGTGATGCGATAGGAAGAGGCTTCCTAAAATAAAGAGTGGCAATTATAAAACTTGTCAAACTGCAAGAAAAATTTCTCCCCATACATTTGAAAATAAATAAGAAATAAAAAAAGAAATTTCCTAAAATGGTTTGTTCTCATTTATAGAAGAGTTTTATTGTGGCTTTAACTTTCTTAATCTTTTGAGGAGAGATAATTATCAACAAGAAAGCACACTTCCTGACCCTATTGTCTTCATGATAAATCCACTTCTTGACTATATACAAAAACTTCTAGAACATTTTACAACTCCTATCCAATCATTGTTTTTGTCCAGTATTTTGTTTCAGTTATATGTCAAAACCACTAATTTATTTTCAATATTTTTCATTATCATCACAATTGTGGTCATACAGAAGACTCTTTGAAGGACCATTTTCCAAGTATTAAATATAAATATATTGTTTACGATCCAAAATGTTCTCTTTGGTTTGACTTTGTAAGAAATCATTAGATAATGTGATCCATATTTTGTCCTATTATCAATTCTGTTTTTGCTTAATGTATAGACCATGAAATGTTTATTCTTCTTGAAGTCCTGCCCAACCTATCTCCATACATACAACAATAAAGCAGGCAACTCACTTCAGAATATATTTTTTAATCTATTCCCAACAAAAGATGGAAATTCATCATAAGGATCACTAACATTCTGCCCCTCTCAACCTCAAACAAGTCTTTCCTTTCAGTCTCAACTTCATAAAGATAACCCGTATCAGATCAAGAATCTTAAATAAAGTCAAACACATAATCCAGTATATTAATCTATCTGCTATAAAAACACATGACCATAAGGTCCCCATTCTTCAAATCAACTATAACTTTTAATAGCTAAACAGTAACTATGTTGCTCCACTAGGATGACAAAGAACCAATAACTAAAAGAAACTAATATCAGGAGGTTTTATGAATCTGTTGCCTAGGAATTTGTCACTTACGTGTACAAATTTACATATTATGTGCTAAAATGGCAAAGAAATATATCAATTTTTTTTAAAATAGAAGCATGTTAACTTAATGATCACCTAGAATATGTCATGGAAATAAAAAGAGTTCTAAGATCAAAGATAATAATGAAGCATTTTTCAGAAACTACTGAAGCAGAGAACTCTAGCAATTGTCATTACAGCACAGGTTTTGTAACAAGAATATTGAAGCATGGATACTCTAATAAGGGAATTGTTGCAGATGGTAAGTCCAAAAGCAACACTACAACAATATATTTATGCGACAGTAGATTTTGAAATTATATCATGGATTGAAAATGATGTATGGTGCAAGATACCACTAGTATGAAAAAGAAGCAATGATATAATAGAAGAAGATTATGAAAAATAGAAGATAAAGGTTAGGTAGGCTATCAATCTCAAATTTGTCTCCCCAATGGGTATTTCACCCTTGTTATCATGCACAAGAAAAGACAACTTCATGATGGAATTTCTCAATATCAAGTTTACTAATTTTCTCTAAGAAAATACAAATAGAACCTTCCAGAAAAAGCTACAAACAACCTAATTGAACATTAATTCAGATATAACAACTATTAACTCAATTTAAAGGCTGAAAAACAATGCTTTGCAGTATCAATGCCAAAAAGAAAAAAAAAGCTGAAAACAGTACTCTAATCGGATCTTCATTTGAAAGCTGAAAAAGTACTATGTATTAATCAATAACCAGCAGAACCACATCTATAAGAACTCAACATGTGATCAATAATAAACAAAACTAAACTATCCACATGCCTATCTGATCATGGAGATTATAACTTAGAGACACTCCTGTAAGAAATTGATAACAAGCAACATCAAAACAGTTCCATCTTTGGTGAAAAGTATAACTCAAACAGTGTATGGCCCAATAATTAAAAAAAAGAAACAAATTATTGCATCAAGCATCATGGAAACATACAAGATTGGTTTCGGTTAGGTAATTTTGAAGATAGGATGAAAGATTAATACATCCATAACAAGAATATATTCCTTGTCATTTTCCCCTTCTGTGCTTCTGATTTCAACAAGTTTAAAACAAGCAAATGCAGGCAGCATAAGTAAAAGAAAGGATTACAAGACACAATCTTTCTATGCACTAGAAAAAAAAAAAAGACAATGTGTCAAGATATTCAAAGTTAAAAGCCTAATAATTATGTGTAGGATGAACCTCTTGGAAGGGTGGTCCAAAATTGTTTATGACATTATGAATAAACGGCCGATCATCCTGTCACATGCCAGAACCAATATGTTATAATCATCTGTGAACTGGGATGGCCAACACAAAAGCCCAGTTACAAAAGCAGTGTAAAATCTCATCAACAATCACGTCAACCAACAGAAAGACAAAAGAGGGAGAAGAGAACCTCGGAGGGAGTTCTCTCTTCACCACGATCCACGTGATGGTAGATTTCGAAGTTGCTTTCCTAGAGATAAACCAAAACCAGAAATTAGGTGAAATAAACCTATCAAAACAATTTCCTAGCATCATCCTAGCTAATTTGCTCACCTGCTGGGAGCGATCGTCAGCCAGGTATCCTGCAGAAAATGACAGATGCGGATTAAGAAACGTCACCATCCCAGAGAAGATTTCGAGATCAAGAAACAGACAAGGCAATCAAAAGGAACGACCCAAGGTCCATGATTCCCCAATCAGACCACGGATCAGGAGCACCAAGAACCGGAGCTCAACCGCGCAATGCAGTAGGACTGAGACGGGGCCGGGGCTCCACCTCGGCGGTGAGATCTGAGGGCGACATTAGGGTTTTAACGAGGAGGAGGAGGAGGAGGAGGAGGAGGAGAGGCAGATCTGAGATCACGCACCGGAGGGGAAGCGGTTGTGAAGGCCGAGGAGGAAGACGAGGGGAACAAGCATCGAGAAGAAGACCAAGACGAAGACGGCAGCAGCTTGCCCCTTCGACCGCCGCTTCGACGCCGCCTGCGCTGCCGTCGAGACTCCGCCGGCGGCGGCGCCGTACCCTTTCATCTTCACCTCCTATTCACTGTCTTCCTCTCTGTCTCTCTTTCTCAGTAATTGAGAGGGTGAAATCATCCACTCACTCGTCGGCGTCTTCTTCTTTCCACAGCTCTCCGCTTTATCGACTGCCACTCCGATCACTATCACCAATATTGCGACCAAATCCGAATGTAGAGAAATCTGCCTCTCTATCTCTATTTCTGTGTTGATCTTTTCAGTTAAGATCCGAATTGTGTTTGTTTTCGAGCGATACAATCACCAGACGAGAGAGAAAGAGAGAGAGAGAGAGAGAGGCAGAAGACATGATACGGTAAATAAAGAGGAAGAAAGAAAGCAAGTGTTTTGTTGCCTTTTATATGCTCATGTGAAATTCGCAGGTCACGTACTGTTTTAATTATATATATATATATATATATATATATATATATATATATATATATATATATATATATATATATATATATATATATCGAATTATGAGAAAAAACTCATAAATAATTTCTCACGTAATGTTTTTAATTTTAAAAAATAATTATATAAAAAATTATTTTATCTCTGTCTCTCCCTCATGTTCATCTATATTGCCCATGTTAATCCTGTCCTTACATATATCGATAAACTCTTGCACAAGAAAGAGGAGAGCACAAGAGTCATCGTCGCACACTTAATCCTCATCACCATCGTCATCACCTGTAATCCAAAACTCGAGCCAAGCCACCCCCCACCCTCCCCTCTGTCTTGCATGGAGTCGTCCCCTCCACCTCATGTTTAGTCATTCCATTTTGTCGGCTCTCGTCGTGCAATGAAAATGAGGGCGCTAGCGCCACTACCACATTTGTTAACATATTTGATCTGTTGTTGCTTTCGTGCATGTAGGGTTGGATTAAATAGAGGTCGACATGATTTATGAAGGTGGTGATAGCCCTCATGCCCCTTTCTTCCTCATGCGAGGGTCACATGCGAGCACGACAAGAGCAAAGACGTTGAAAATTTTAACGGAGCTAGAAGCAAAATAGTTATTTATGAAAAAGATGCATTCTAGGATATTTCTTTAACATTGCACTATACAAAAAAAAAATCTTAAACTTCTTTTAAAATTTTATCTTGGTATATATTATTTAAATCAAATAGGAGTTACAATAGGGCAATGCATTTATTTATTAGATAAAAATATCTAACTTTTGGATCCATTAAATCATAGGGGATGTTTGGGGATCCATTTATTTGAGATATCAAGGTTTATGGCAACCAATTATGTAATTTGTCATCGAGTATGGATGAAGATTAAAATCCATCACCCTCGTTGATAGAGAGTTTGAAGTTTCTAATTATTGGAATTAGATTATTTTTGTAAAGGCAATTCCGTGCTGGTTTGGCTAAACTTACTCAAACAAATCCTTTTTTTTTTTTAATGGACGGGTCATGATTATTTTTTCCACAAGTACGTGTTTATTAGATTTATTATATTTTTTTCTATAATAATTTATTATTAATTATTAACATTGAAAAGTTGGTCAAAATAAATTAAACTTCAATTATTATAAAGAATGGATAACATAATATAGGTGATTTCCCTAAAAAAAAATTATTTTAAATATTTTCAAATAATTACTCATATTTTCTTTAAAAAAAACTCATGTTTTCTCATTCCTCGTATCAGAGTTATGAGTGATGATTCTAACGTGACAAATGATAGGAAGGATGATGAAAGACATATAGGAGATAGCGAAGATGTTGTAAGATGATAATACAAGAAGAATGAGTCGATGATAGGTCTAATGAGATAGCCACTGATAATAGATTAGCTGCGTTAAAGGATGAGTGGAGGAGAGGTAATTTTAGTTTTGTTAAATTAAAAATATAGTTAAAAAAATCTAAAATGAGACTAGCTGTATGGAAAATAACTAAAATAAAAATATTTTTTTAAGAAAATCATCTCATCATATACACACTAACATTGTTAAATCCCTAATTTTAATTTCTCCTGTTATCAAGATATAATCCACCTATACAAATATAATAGTCTAACCTAATTTAATAAAAAAATAGTATGTAATATAATAAATCGATTATTTGGAATCATTTACATAAATCCTTTAATATTGAACTATATAAAAGAGTATATTTTAATTAAAATATGAGTATTTAAATTTTTATTAATAATTCCTCTACCTCGCTCTCACCGCTCCAGCTCAATCAATAACATAAGGTTTAATTTAGTCTTCCAATAATAAGATCAAATCTAACCAAACAAGATAAATCAATAACATGCAACCTTCTTTTAAACATTATTGTTCCACGTTAACTCTCCTTTCTATTGTTGTGGACTTTAGGACTCCTTTATCTTGCATGCAAAGCTAAGTGACAAGTGAATCGCACCACCCCATTTAGCTGCTGCAATGGTGGCCCTGCAATTGATTACTTTGACTACGTCTTCCCCAATTCAAGAAGAAAACAAGTTTGCAATACGTAAGCTGTGCTTCCGATGGTCATAACATATCAATATCCACATGCCCGGTGCACAAAATCAATCGAAAATTTATATGTTCAAATACATGTATTAAACAAGTGGAAAAAACTTGGTGTCTTATTAGAAAACATTTGGGATCAAGCAAGATATTAGCTCCAACAATCCAAGGACGACTTTGTTTGGTCTGACTTGGTTGACTTAAAAGTTGCAACTAAAACAACCTCAACCTCAAGTTCCTTGTGCCATAAGACCATATCTGATTGGATACAAACAAGACAATGAGAGCATTTAGAGGACTGTATATTATCAAATCAATAAGGAATCCTAACTAAATATATATATATAATATAATATATATATATAATATGCCTTTAGGATTGTATGCTAACAAGTTAATGGAATTACTATTTGAATAAATGCATTAGATATTTATTTTTTATTAAGATTTAAATAAATAGTCATATAATTATTTAAATAATCAGAATTTCTGATACCATACGGTTTGCATCTTTTTTGAATTATATTCCAAAGATGAGATCATATAAAAGACTGAATTTGTACAAGAATACATAATCACACCATTCCTTTGGTTGTTTTAGTTTTTTTTTATCCACAGCCTAATTGCCGGGAAATGGATGGATCAAGCCTTGTTATCTTAATAATCAAGAAAAATGTTTTATAGCAAAATAACAAATAAAATATTAATTTTAGCCTTGGTATATTAGACTAAGTCCTCATATAATAAATAATTCATTAGTACATACCACAGCCACTTATCATATGTATATAATTTTAGGAGTTCATCTTGTAAAATAAAAATAAAAAAATAATGTACTATAATATTTATCTAGTGATAAAATTTCCAAATCAACTATTTTATTCTTTTGTAAAAAATTATTATTATTATTATTATTATTATTATTATTATTTATTATTATTATTATAATATACAAGTGGGGTTGAATAAAAAGCAAGTGATATGTGACCCTATCAGTGTCAGTATTGTTGTAGGGTGTCGGCAAAACCGGTCTCTGTCCAAGCGCTGGATTCCGGTGATCTCGTCGTTACGTGAGAGGGGCCCCAACCATGCCCGATTTGGGACTCAACACCAAACACGGACGACATCTGATGCAATCACACTACATACACACACATTTATGTATTGAGAGATCAAAGAAAGAGGCTATATATTCCAAAGAACACAATTCTTATATGTAGAATCAGATTCGATGCGTCTTTTTAAACCCCACTTGGATATCGTGATATGATATGATTTTTGTCACCTATCGAAGAGCTATGAATTGATGCACATTGGAGAGCGTCTGCTAGTTTTGTTTTTATTTTAATGGTTCCCATATACATATTTTTATTTGATAGACGGTTGAATCAGTAAGAGGATGATTATTTTGTGCTTACTGAATAAGGGAATCTTGATAACAAATATAACATGTTAGTGACACGTAGAATCAGACTTTTCTATATTAAAAAAAAATATTAGGATTCTTATACTTAGTAAAGTAAAATATTTAACCCTAATTATTCTCATATCGTCAATTTAATAAATGAATAATAAGGGTAAAAATAATTTCATAGACATTAGACTACTAATGGCATCAGTGACACACAAGGCCGATAGCGCACGAAGTCGGCACCCAAATCTCCTTTAGAAGGTCACCCTCGCATCGTCTTCTTTCCATGCCATGTTCGGTTGCAACAAGCAAAGGCCTCAGCTTGGTATGCCTCCCATCAAATCTATCGTCAGCTTCATCGGTAAAATCCACATCGCATTATCACGAGCTTAGTTGGTTTTGCCTAAATTGTGCGGTACTCTTGCATGTCCGTTCGCAAAGATCAACCTCCCTCGAAATCTCCTAGGGTCCCCTAGAACCTACAAAAGATAAAACAAGTAAGAAGAAGCACTTTCCATACGATCCACAAGCAACTGGTCTAGCAAACACTTTATAAAATCAATACAAATTACAATCATGGACTTTACAAGCTCTAAATGGTTGCACACAAAAGATCAAAGTTCATTATAGATCGAAGTCCCCGTAAGTGCCTACATGATACAACTCTCATTAACAAGTCGAAACCGACCACAAGGCTAACCAAAACTAGGGCTGTCAAGTCTATTACAAGCCTCCTACTTGCTGTATAAAGAATGTATAAAAATCAAAAAATACAGACAAAACATGAGCATTATATCAAACATATTGTTTATTGTCTGTGACATTCTCCCCCACTTATTCCTTTGACATCCTCGTCAAAGTCACTGTAGATGTTGCATCTCCTTGCCTTTTGTTGAATCTTTAATCTTTTGTTTTAGTTGCAACACGCCCTTTGGCTCCTAGCTGCTCTTTGCCGATGTTATTGAGTAGTAAACTCTGATTCGCCATGCTGCTTCAACTCGCCAATGACTGACTCTTGTGTGGGGTTGGCTGAGCTATATTGATCCTTGTCGATTTCTGTGGATCATTCAGTGAAGGAAAAGATATTCCTTTGTTATGCACTAGTATTGCAATAGTCTCATGGTGCATAAACTGGATGGGTGTTTGTTGGAGTTTTAACGAGCATCGCTTCATAGACTTTGAAGTTTTAAGGTCATTCCTCCATAATATTCGCTTATTGATTCTTCTTCAACTTTAGTTGTCACTTCTAAGTAGGTTCGTATCACTTCTACTATCGATTTACATTCTATTAAGAAATAAAGCGGACAATCTACTCTTAGTAGTATTGATCACCAATAGTGAGGATTTGATAACTATTATCTTCTATAAACTTTCCTCGAAGAGTCACTAAACTTGTGCAAAGCTCCTCTGCTGGATAAATAAGATAATCATGGTACTAAGCTTTGCCTATTCTCTTTGAGTTGAGAAGGCAAAGATTACTTGATTTTGCTTGCCTCCTCGAGGTATAAGAATTGGGTACTCGGTTTCATCCACTCTCTTGAGTTGAAAAGATAAAGGTTACTTATTCGCTCGCCTCCTCGAGGTTGTACTTCATTTATCAAGCTGGTTACTAGCATTTAGCCTGCTTTTTGCGTACATTTTTGAAGCACTTGAAGTGTTTGCACTCATTGTGTTGAGTTAACTACTATGATTCATTTTCCCACTGCCATCGAACTTCTGGAACACAATAAGTTTTAACTAAAAAGAGCAAAAAGTTTATCCCAACTTGGAGTCCCCTAACTTGGAGTAAGTCTTTGATAGTCATGGTGGGATTGTACCGTCTTCTCCCTCACCTTTGCCACCTACTCTTCTAAGTAGAAAAGGTATAGTACCACGTACTGCCTACTTTGTTTCTTAGTCAAGCACTCTTGCACAAACCCAAAGTCCCTTACTTTCGGTTATCTTGATGAGAAGCCCATCAACACTGGTCTTATGAAGTTATTTGGTCTCTGCCCTTCTGTCCTATCTTGATACTTAGAGTTTGCCTCTGTATTCTCCACCTCCTCGACCCCTTTTACGACTAACGCTCTCCCTCCAAGAGAGCAAGGGATTGATGACTCCACATAAGCCCTGCCTTTGCGATACCATAGTGTTGCTAACCCATGGCCCTACTATTTGTTGTCTTGCATCTGTGTCCATTTTTTCATAATCGGTAGATCTACCTCTGTGACACTATAGCACTCCTTTGAGTTCACCTCCTTTCTAACCAACGCTTTGCTTTTGGGTAGCTAAGCCCCTCTTGACTCGTCATTGCTTCCTCGCCCCTTTCGATCACCTACTTCAACACCTCTGTATTCTCCTAACAGTTCTCCTTGGTCAATGGAAGTACAGACTACAACTCTTATATATGGTCTCTACCATCTTGTTGCAGGGCTTGTACTAATTCTGTTCTCCTTAGCTTTCTTGGTAGTAACGTTCGTTTACTCAACTTAGTCCTCTAATTTATCAGGCTCCCTTAAGCGAATGTAAGCACTAGAGCAGTCTAACTCTTTAGTCGCTCTGATCATACCTATGTATGATCAAGTCTCCTCCATGGAACTCTTTGGTACTTGCACTCAGAATTCTCCCTAAGTGGTACACAACCCCTATATGCTGATAACCAAGCTTTTTATCCGATGCAAGGTTCGATGCGTTACACGGAAGACCCGCTACTACGGTACCATGACATTTACTCCTAGAATTCATAGCCCTTCTTTCTGTTGTATTGTTCATCAAAGTGGAGCTCCTAGTAGCTTCTGATCATACCTCCGCATGATCATATCCCTCACCGGACATCTCCACATATGTTGTATCGCCATGAACTATTCCACCATAATCTATTGCACCATGTCGCCTCATGGTGACATCCATATTGCATTCAGATTCTTATGTGATAAACTCGGATTACGATATCTCCATCTATGGCCTCTGCCAACATATCATAGGGCCTCCGCCATCTTCGATTACGTTCGCTTCTTTGGTAATTCAACTTCGCTCACCCATTCTTGGGTCACCCCTAGACGAAGTATCTCTCTAGGACAGTCTATTGCCTAGTAGCTCTTAAAGTCCCCTGACTTCACTAAGATTGGTGCACTATTATCTGGATCCTTGGCCTATATCCCCCTATCAAAACAATCTCCTCTGCGCACCAATTTTTTAATGATAACTCGAGTGGTAGCACTGTGACATATTCTTCAAGAGTATCTGCCTCTGTGTCCTCTTGCCCCATGCTAAGTTCTTTTGATTCCAACTTCGCCTTTGCAAGTTGAATCACCTTAGTTCCTCTATCAAATACTTTTCTGAGATAAGGTGCATGTGCCTTGAAGCTCCCTTCGTCTTTGACACCATACAAAATGAGTCTGCCCCATCGAAATGAAGAACTCATAGAATGACATAATCTCACTCTTACATCTACAAGAGTTCATATCCTTGACCTCTATCCAAGGAAAGTTCCATGCTTCCCTCCATGTTTCCATTTTCTATGTCGACTCCCTTTATGCGACTTGGATACTTTACCAAGTTCTACCCAAGTTGCTCCGCCTCTCGATTTGTATTGAGTTGATGGTGGCCCTCATGCCTACCATTCCATGGATCAACCCTCCATTGAGTTTGATTTCCACATCGACTCTAAGTGTGCCTTCGTATGATGTTGTCATTGTCGCTCCCCCACTTGATCTCGCAATGCATCCACTAATGCATTACTTCATTCAAGATCATGCAACGACTTCTTGCTGCTCGCTCGGTCCATTGAGCTTTGTAGAAATATTGTCTTAAGGTACTCTTCCTCAACATGTGCGGTCTAGTGCATATGATTCTCCCTCTTGTCACGAACAGTCGTCGCTCAACCGCAATATCTTCACTCAACGAACCGTTCATCACTTTTTGTTGTTTGTATAAATGTTTCACAACTTATTTTACCTTGATTTTATGTGTTTTGGCATAAGAAATGAGAGTGAAAATAGTCTCGAATGCTATAGACTGATCACTCATTATACATAGCTAAAACTGTCCAAAACAGCTCTATTTTGGGGCATTTTTTGCGTGTTGCGCGCTCTTAGCGGCACGCAATGCCAGCCATCTCAACACCTTGGAACCCCTCGGGTGGTGTCAGGCTGGATGAGGCTTCAGGTAGATGTCGGGCATAGGCTTTCATCAATAATTGAACTTAGCTTGCGTTTGACACACTTGGGAACCATCGTTTGTAGACTTGTGACTGTTCTTACAGCCCTCTAAAGTCCTATTTCGCTCTTTTTCTCTCTTTTTCTGCTGCACTTAAGGTGTTTAATGAATTGCTTGTAAGAGCTACCCTCTTTGTGAGACATCAGGACTTGTCCGCTGCTCGTCTTCAAAACTAATCAACTTCTCTTTTTACAGGTCCTTCGGGACCCGCATGAGGTTGCAATTGGGTTGACCCTTTGCGGGCAAATATGCTTTGACATTTCATGACTTAGGCAATTCCAGCTAAGTCTACAAGTTTGCCGCAAGGGTGCCACACAGCTTAGGCAAATTCAGCTAAGTCCATGACATTGTGGTATCAGAACAGGCATGCAATTTGAACAAGCAAGCGAAGAAGATTCACAATCTCGCCATGGCGAAACACCATGGTGAATCAAGCAAGCTGGGGCAAGTCGGACCTTTGCCCCAAGCAACCACAGGTGGGCTGCAAGTGCAAACTCGCTCGCAAACTGCTGGAGCCGCTCATGAGGAGCGCGATAGTGAATATGACGAGTGTGAAGTTGAGTACTCTCTACAAGCAGAGGAAGCACAAGGAGAGACTTTCAATGGTAGAAACCCGCCTCGATATTCTTGAAGCGAGATTGGAGGAACTCTACTAAGGCCAACGAAGGCTTCTTAGGGTAGAGAGCTCGCAAGAAGAAGCTGAATCTCGGATTGAGAAAGTTGAATCTTTGATCGATCAACTGATAGAGGACACCAAAGATTTTGTATGACATCTACACGAAGTTGTGACAGAACTCACGGCTAAGGTGACAGTGTTAACAAGGACTCTTGATGTGGGAGGGAACAATACCTATGCTGCGTCACCACAAAATTTTAGGACACCGGAGCCGCATTATTATGGGGGTGCTAGGGATGCCAAAGAGCTTGAAAATTTTTCGTTCGACATGAAATAATATTTTCGTGCTATAAGGCTCGATTATGAAGAGACCAAAGTTGCTATAGTAGCAATGTATCTGAATGGAGATGCAAAACTTTAGTGGCGAACCTGTTAGGAGGAGATCTAGCAAGGTTGATGTCAAGTGGATACATGGGAAGACTTAAAGTGAGAGTTAAGAACTCAGTTCTTGCCCAAGAACACAGAGTTTGTCACAAGAAGGAAACTGAGACAACTCTGCCAAGGTACATCAATCCAAGACTATATGAAATAATTTTCATTACTGATGCTGGATATACAAGATATGTATGAAAAAGATAAGCTATTCAGCTTCCTCGATGGGTTGAAGCTAAGGCACAATAAGAACTACATCGGAGGAATGTCATCAACGTAGTTAGGGCAATTGCGGCCGCAGAAAGGCTAACTGACTTTGTTTCTTCAGAGGATTTGAGAAAGAAGAAACAATCTTTGGGAAATCGCCCAAATAAATACTCTTGAGCGAAGGAGTCTGAGGGAAAATAAAAGAAAAAGAATTTATATAAGGAACCGAGCTCAAAAGGTAAAATCCCAAAGTCTGGTGGATGCTTCTTGTGTGGAGGACCGTATATGGTGAGGGAGTGCCCACAAAAGCAAGCACTCAATCCTTTAACTGTATCAATATATCCCCACAAGTCAGACAAGGGCAAAATTGTCACCCTTAGTTCGAGCAGTTCTGAATCCAGTAGTGACAATGAGGCATCACAAGGACCCAAGATGGGAGCAATGCATTTGTTGAATGTGTTATGGGGTCAAGTAGGGGAGAACACAAAGGTAAAGCCACCAAAGGCAGGAAGCAGCGAGTTGATGTATGTGGACATCAAGCTTAATGGCCGAACAAACCATGCAATGATAGACATGGGCATTACCCATAATTTTGATGTCGATCTGAAGCTAAGTGACTTGGATTAATCTTAGAGAAGAGCCCAAGTCATATGAAGGCTATGAATTCGGAGGCTAAGCGGATCTCCAAACAAGCAAAGGGGGTCCCCATCAAGATTGGAACATGGAGCAAGAGCATAAACTTGATGGCAGTGCAATTGGACAACTTCTAAGTGATTCTTGGAATGGAGTTCATGCACGTGGTGAAGTTGGTGCCAATGTCATTCCTGAACTTCCTATGTCTAATGGGAGGCGACGATCCTTGCATGGTTCCAGTTTCTCGAGGAGAAACTAAGGACCCATAACAAATATCGGCTTTACAATTAAAGAAAGGGGTATGAAAAGGTGAATCGACCTTTATAGCAGCTATGAAACTAGAGACACTTGATGGGGAGGCCATTCAAGAACCTGATGTTGTGGCAAACATCCTGAAGGAGTTCTCATATATGATGTAAATGGAGTTGCTGAGAACTCTACCACTATACAGAGGCATGGATTATTGGATTGAGCTGGAGCCGGAAGTTAAGTCTCCAACGAGACCACCATACTGCATGGCCCCTCTAGAGTTGGCAGAACTGAGAAAGCAGTTAGATGAACTACTAAGCAGTGGTTACATCCGTAGCTCAAAAGTACCTTTCGGAGCTCCAGCCCTCTTCCAGAAGAAACAAGATGAGAGCCTTTGATTATGCATTGATTATCGAGCCCTCAACAAGATGATAGTGAAGAACAAGTATCTCATTCTGCTTATCGCAAACTTATTTGATTAATTGGGCAAGGCAAAGTACTTCTCCAAACTCGACCTTCGGTCAAGGTAGTGGCAAGTGCAGATTGCAGAAGGTGATGAGGTGAAGACTACTTGTGTGATCAGGTATGGAGCATTTGAGTTCTTGGTGATGCCTTTCGGCTTAACCAACATTCCAGCCACATTCCGCACTTTAATAAACCAACTGTTCAAGGAGTATCTGGATAAGTTTGTGGTCATCTACTTAGATGATATCATCGTCTATAGCCAAACACTTGTGAAGCATGTTAAGCACCTCCAAACAAATTTTAAAGTTCTTAGGGAGAATACCTTATTCGTGAAGAGGGAAAAGTGCTACTTCGCCCAAACAAAAATTTTATTCTTAGGGCATCGAATTGGCAATGGTTCTATCCGAATTGACAAGTCTAAGTGCAAGCTGTGGCGGACTGATGAACACCAAAGAAGGTGCCAGAGTTGAGATCCTTCTTTAGGTTCATCAACTATTATTGATGCTTCATAACCGGATATTCGAAGCGCGTAGCTCCATTGATGAAGTTGCTAAAGAAGGAGCAGTCTTGGAGATGGTTAGACAAATGTGATGAGACATTTCAAAACTTAAAGACTATTGTGTTGGAGGAACCTGTACTAAGATTACCAGATTATGAGAAGTCTTTTGAAGTCTATACAGATGCTTCTGACTTTGCTATTGGGGGAGTGAGGGTCATCTAGTGGCCTATGAGAGTCACAAGCTCAATGAGACCGAGCGACGATATCTTGTACATAAGAAGGAGATGACAATGGTGGTCCACTATATATGAATATGGTGACACTACCTTATGGGAGCACCATTCGTGCTAAGAATAGATAATGTTATATTGAGTTACTTCCAAACTCAAAAGAAACTCTCCCCAAAGCAAGCACGATGGTAGGACTTCTTGGTTGAGTTCGATATGGTAATCGAGTATAAGCCTGGAAAAGCAAATGTTGTGGTTGATGTATTAAGCTGGAAAGTGAAACTAGTGAATGTTGTACAGTTGGAGGGCAGAGGCCAAGCAAGTCAATTGCACTTCAACTTCCTTTTTAGGATCAGAGATAGACTATACCATGATCCTCAGGTGGTAACCTTAATGCAACTCATCAAAGAGGGCAAGACATGACAATTTTGGGTCCAGGAGGGACTCATCTACACAAAGGGAAATAGAGTTTATGGTCCACAAGCGGATAACTTAACGCACGAACTCTTGAAAGAGTATCACCATTCCCTTTGGGTTGGACATCCGGGTATCCACCGAACAATGGCTCTTGTGGAGAGGGCCTTCTATTGGCCGAAGATGGGGATAGATATGGAGGAATATGTTCAAACATGCCTTACTTATCAATAGGATAAGGTAGAGTAGCAAAAGCTAATGGCACTTTTGGAGTTGCTTCAGAAAGGTTATGGGAGAGCATTTCCTTGGACTTCACATCAAGCTTGCCCATAGTAAGGGGACTTAGATTGATACTCGTGGTTATCAAATGATTTTCGAAGTATGCAACGTTCATTACTGCACCCCTACATTATTTAGTAGAGGAGGCAGCTAAGTTGATGATGAAAAATGTGGTGAAGTATTTGGGAGTCCCACATAACATCATTAGTGATCGAGATTCTTGGTTTTTGAGACGATTCTGGAACGAGCTATTCAAGATGTTGAGATCTAAGTTATACTTCTCCATAAGCCTCTACCCCAAATGGATGGTCAAACAGAAAGAATCAACTCGCTCTTGGAGGAATATCTCCGGCACTACGTGAGTGCCAACCAACGAGATTAGGTGAAACTATTGGACATAGCCCAATTCTCCTATAACTTATAGTGGAGCTCTACATCTAGCAAGAGCCCCTTCGAGATTATTACGAGATAATAACCATCGAGTCCTTACACCTTGATTATTGGTTATACAGGGAGTAGCCCATCAGCATATCACTTCGCAAAGGAATGATTTCGCAATGCAGATATTACATGGGCTTACTTGGAGAAGGCGGCCAAAAAGATGAAGAAGTGGGTCGACTTGGGAAGGCGACCACATGAGTTCAAAGTTGGTGACATGGTGTTGGTAAAGCTCCAACCAGCATCACTCCAGTTCTTTAGGCACAAAGTGCATAAAGGATTGGTACGCAAGTACGAAGGGCCTTTCCCAATCATCAGCAGGGCAGGCAATATCTCATACAAGTTGCAACTACCAGTATGGTTTATAATTCATAACGTCTTCCATATGAGCAACTTGAAAGCCTACCACTCAGATCCACAAGACGATTCTCGAAATGTTCCAACTCGACTACCTCTCACCAGAGCCTCCTACGAGAAGCGAGTTGAAACTATTCTAGCGGATCATAAGGCAAAGCTACCAAATAGAGCATAGCAAATCGAGTACTTGGTGAAGTGACAAAAGCTTCCTCGACCAGAAGCTAATTGGGAGCTAGAAGATGCCCTACAATATGAAGAAGCCCGCATTAAAGCCTACCAACAAGCGTCGATGAGGGTGTCGATAGTTTAAGTGGGGGAGAATGTCACAAACGGTCGTCGCTCAATCGTAACATTTTCGCTCAATGAATCATTCATCGCTTTTTCTTATTTGTATAGATGTTTCACAGTTTGTTTTGTCTTGATTTTATGTATTTTGGCATAATAAATGGGTGCAAAAATAGTCTAGAATGCTGCAGAATGATTGCTCATTATACAAAGCCAAAACTATCCAAAACAGCTCTATTTTGGGGCATTTTTCATGTGCTGCAGTGATCACTCTGAGTGGCACGAAATGTCAGCCATCTTAGCACCTTGGAACCCCTCGGGTGGCACCGTGCTAGATGGGGCTTCGGGTAGACGTCAGGTATAGGCTTTCATCAACAATTGAACTTGTCTTGCGGCTGACACCCTTGGGAACCATCGTTTATGGACTTGTGACTGTTCTTACAGCCCTTTAAAGTCCTATTTTGCTCTCTTTCTCTCTTTTTCTGCTGCACTCAAGGTGTTTGACAAATTACTTTAAGAGCTACCCTCTTTGTGAGACGTTGGAACTTGTCTATCACTCATCTTCAAAACTAATCAACTTCTCTTTTTTCAGGTACTTCGGGACTCGCACGAGGTTGCAATTGGGCTAACCCTTTGTGGGCAAATACGCTTCAGTGTTTCATGACTTAAGTAATTTCAGCTAAGTCTACGAGTTTGTCGTAAGGGTGCCACACGGCTTAGGCAAATTCAGCTAAGTCCATAACATTCTAGAGAACCAAGATCTATCCCTCCTAGGTTTTTATCATATTAGAGCAACTTTCCTCTTTGCATTCTTCCCACTAGATGTTTTAAAGACCATCATCCCCTTTAGACTATTCCATCTTACTGAATAACTTGTGTCTTACTCTGCCCCCGTAAATACACTTGCTAGATTGTGACTCTTTGCCAATACAGTCCTCAATACATCCTTTAAGGTCTAGTAATATGCTAAACTTGTTACACACTTCAGCCTCTTATGGACATATCCTTTCCATGTTGAAGAGAAATGTTTGATGCTCTATGGCATTGAGTTCCGATCGCCTTAGGATGGTCACGAACACTCCATCATTCGCATATAAGCCCTTACATGAGTACCAAATTATTTGAGTTAGCAGTTCTCCTTATCTCTGTGAGCTTTGCATAACTCTTTCAATTGTTAAGTAACACATCTCACTTTGCACAGTCTCATCCTTTACTAAGCGCCCTACTTGCCTTAAGCACCATCAAGTTTGGTTGCCAACATTGAGTCGTCGCTCGAACTCAGCCATCCCAACCTTTATGTGTTACACATTCTTCTTAGCTTGTTTGTCCTTATGGTGCCTCTCATGCAAAGGGTTAACTATTCATGTTAATGTCAAACCTGGATGCCCGCTCCTTTGAGTGACTTCTTTTTCTACATCTCAATGTCTATTTCCCCCAAACGGTTGAGCGTGCTAGCTGCCCTTCACACAGCCCAACTAGGTTCCCCACGTTTGTATGGCAAATGTTTCTATGTGTGCTTGTCTCGCTCTGATACCAAAATGTCATGGGCTTAGCTAGTCTTGCCTAAGCCGTGCGACACCCTTGCTTGTCCGTCCGCGAAGGTCAGCCTCCCCCAAAACTTCCTAGGGTCCCTTGGGACCTATAAAAGAAAAAACGGGTTAGAAGAAGCCTTTCCTACGGGATCCACAAGTAACTATTCTATCAAATACTTTATAAAATCAATACAAATTACAACGATGGACTTTACAAGCTCTGAACGGTTGCACACAAAGGATCAAGGTCCATTATAGGCCGAAATCTCCACAAGTGCCTACATGACACAACTCTCATTAACAAAGCCGAAACAAGCCACAAAAGCTAACCAAACTAGGGTAGCTAAGCCTATTACAAGCCCACTACTTGCTATACAAAGAATGTACAAAAATCGACGACACAGACAAATATGAGCATTACATCGAACACCTTGTTTATATTTTTGTCCGTGACAGCATGGCGAAGCGTGACCACCTCCTCCGCCTCCACCTATCCCACCACCAACGTTGCAATGTAGGTCGACGACATCAAGTATAAGGAAAAATTTGCATCGTAGGGTGGAGCACGACCACTTCCCCCGTCGCCAACATTGAGGTCCAGGTTAATGGCAACAAGCGTGAGGCGAGTGCCGGAGGTGGTGAAATTATACCACTCCCTTACGCGATGAGACTCTAGGAGAGAGTCTTGTGACGGGGTGCAGGAGGCATCTGTCAATGTTGCATCCGTCTCAAATGCATGTAACATGATCAACACGATCGAGAACCGCTCCGTGCACATTCTCGTCGTAAGTCTTGTTCCCATTTATCCTTGCGCGCCATCAACCTCATGCGTCACCGATGTCATCGACCTTGTGTGCCACTTACATCATCATCATCATTGGTCTATCATCTATGAAATTATTATTATTTTTATCTTTTATCATTAACATTCATGAGGAGAATTAGGATTAAATATATCAATTATATATATATATATAACTATATGGATATATTTTTAAAGTATAAAAATAGAGATGCTAATTCTAGGTTAATTAACTAAGGTGGGTAACATGTAATTAACTAATCCAGCGATGGAGAGCGCCACGGTGTCTCCCCCCCCTCCCCTCCTCATGGCGATGTCTAGAGCTATGCCTTTCCTCCCTTTGCCTGCTCGCTCTTCGCGGCCTCGAACCTCCCCCCTTTCGATCCTTCTCGTTTGCTGACTAGCCGCAAGGAGCTCGGATTTCGGGGGGCGTCTCCAGGCGCGATGAAGGGTAAGTCTCTCCTGAACACGTGCTCCCTTCCTCCTCTCGGCCCTCTCCGCCTCCTCCTCCTCTTTCGTGGACCCAAATGCTCTCCGGCGCTCGCTTTGTTTCTCCTTCTGAATCTGTCCCATCCTCGTCGATTTTCTCCCGGATTTTGTTAATCGATTAAGGATTTTGTTAATCGATTAAGGATTTTGTCGAGTTTGATTCCCGATCGCTCGATGTTTTACGTAAACCTTGGTTGTGCAGTTTGGTTGGATGTCTCCTTCGTTTCGTCGTCCCCCTCCTTGGTTGTGCTTTGGAACTGCTCTTCTCCCCCTTTGATTCTTGATCTGGCCCGAGGCTACTTTCTCTTTCTCTTTTCGTCGGAGCAAGATGCGGTGCGTGTTCTAACCCAGACCCTTGGACTATTAGGAGCGGAAATTCTCCAAACTGATCACTCGGAGATCCAACTTCAAGCACTTGTAGATGGTGATTCTCCAAATGACACCGGTTTGGGGGCTTCCAATCGAGTACTGGGAGCATAACTCGGGTTTGCATCTTGATTCTTGGTTCGGACGGCCCGTACGTGCGGGATTATCGTTGTCTCTCGCTTGTAAGGGGCTTGTATGTCTGTGTTTGTGTCGAGGTCGATTTTTCCAAATCAAGGCTTTCGGTTGGGGAAGCCCAATGAGGGGATCTTCCAATTGGATTCCTTTTTTTTTTTTTTTCTTGACTCGATAACTTCTGAGCAACCCCCCGTCGAAGGTGGAAGGTTCCACCACTGCTGTGTTGGCGTAGCAACCCCCTTCGGCGGATGGAAGACTCGGCGCCTGCACCGCCTGTGTCATCAGTTTTTCATGATCGCCAAGTGCTTGGTCCTTGGATTCGAGTTTTGAGAAAAAGGAACTTCCTGGTTGTGTTCCGCTATTGCAGAGAGACATAAATGCCTGGTTGATCAGTTTTTCATCAGCCGACCACTTCACCCGAACACGGGACGGGGCTGATCTGATGCGGACGTAAATGCCTGGTTGTGTTCCGCTATTGCTGCCCATGGCCTCGGCTCCTACGGTTGCACACCAGCCATCCACGTCTATTGGGAGGGACAAAGGTCAACCGGGGTCTTCGGTCCCTTGCTACGTACTCATCTTCCTCGGTTGCTTTTACTCAACTGGTGGCGCACAGCACCTGTTCTGCACGGCTTGGAGCCCCCGGCTGAGGAGAGACTCTCGCACTTGGGCGCCCTTGGTGATGAGATCGTTGGTGTCTCTCTGCAATACGTGGCAAGTGATCCAAAGTTACCTTCCGGTGCTCGAGGGAGTGTGGCTGTCAATCGTTGCATCCGCTCTCAAGGGCAAGAATTCCTGAGGCCGAAAACAACATTCATTGGTACAAGCGTCTAGCATCGTTTCCGTGCCTATTGACTCCAGGGGAGTACCCGATTTTCGTTCTCCATCTATCTCTGAATGAAAGCTATTTGATGAAATTGTAGAGGCTTAAAGCATCGCCTTCTTCGCGATTACTGACGCCAGCCATGCTCTTTTAAATTTTTCTCCTGATTTGCTCCTTGTGTAGGAAACACATATTGATTCGGCCCAAGCTGACTTGATCATTCGCTCTATCGGATGCCATTGGAAAGGTTCTTTGCAATTGTCTGTTGGGGCTTCGGGGGGCTTTCTTCTTGCATGGAATTCTATAAACACTACAGTCCAGGTGGTAGCTCTCCATGCTCAGTGCATACATGCTGTTGTACAATTTAAGGACAGTAAACCATGACTTCTTACGGTTGTTTATCCGAGTGTTTGTTTTGTTCGCCGTAATTTGGTTTGAGATTTTCTTGCTTCGGTCAATCTTACATGGTGCTCCGTGGTGCATCCTTGAGGATTTTAACTGTATTCTCAACCCTTGTGACAAGAGGGGTGGGACTCCCCTTGCTGTTTAATTTTTCGGTTTGTTGCTTTTGGGATTTTGTTAATGCTATAAGTATGATTGATGTTGGTTTTACCTGGTCGAACTTCACCTAGACAAACAACTGGCGTGGCTTGTCTCGGGTTAGTGTCTGGCTAGATCAGGTTTCTTCTAACACTTGTTGGTTAAATTTTTTTGGACAGTCTTCTGTTAGACATTAAAATCACTCTTGTTCCAATCATTGCCCTTTTGATTGTCTTTGATCAATGAACCAAGAAGCATCTGTTTTGTTTTTTAGAATTTTTGGATTAAAAATAGTGATTTCATGAGGCCATTAGAGCCAACTGGTTGACTGACAATCACGCTCATTCTGCCCCTTCTCATTCTGCTTCTCACCTTGCTATGTTGCAAGGGTTGCTTTCTCATCAGAATTTGGCATCAGTTTTGTTGCTTGGACCAACAGATTGCTTATGTCCAATGTTTGATTATTACTTTGGAGTCTAAAGATGCCCAGGTTGGGCTTAATGATTATGACGTTTCCTAGCTCTCTTTTTGTACAATCGGTTTAATGCTCTTCTTACGCAAGTCAGCTTAAGGTGGTGGGCATTGGCGAAAACTAAATGGATCAATGGCGGTGATTGAAACATCCGTTATTACTATAATTTGATCATTGGCAGAACCATATCCATTCCCTTCGGGTTGGGGATGATATTCTTACATAGGCCTCCGAAATTAGATCTAGCTTTTGTCAACTTCTACAATAGCTTTGGACTTGACTGTATCTTGTCTAAGCTTTTGGCCAATCGTATGAAATGTCTTCTGCCCCAGTTGGTTTCTAATGAGCAATATTCCTTCCTTAATGGTCGTAGTATCCAGGACAATATCTTGGTGGTGTAGGAGGTTGCACGCTCATTGTTTATGTCTGAAGGGAAAACCCCAATGCCATCATCAAGATTGACCTAGAGGAGGCTTATGATCATCTCTCTTGGTCTGCCATCATCAAGGCTCTTCACGTGTCTAACTTCCCTCATCATTTTATTAATTGGGTTTTTGCTTGTATTTTCTCTCCCGAACATGTTTATGTGACTAATGGTGAGCATTTTGCCTGATTTAAGGCAGACAGGGGTATCCGATAGGGTGACCCTCTTTATCCTAATCTTTATATTGTTATAGCTCAGCTCCTCTCCTTTATGATTATTGAGGCTTGTGAGAGTTGCAGACTTCTTTTTGTTTTAAACACAACTTTAAACTGTCCCATTTGATATATTCGGATGATATTTTTTTGTGTTTCAGGGCCACTAGTAAATCTTATGTTTCCATTAGCAATATTTTCTAAAACTATGAGCGCCTAACCCATCAAAAGATTAATATCATTAAATCCAATATCTTTTTGAACACGATGAGTGCCTTACTAATCAAAAGATTAATGTCGTTAAATCCAATATCTTTTTTCCTCAATCTACCCATGCTCAGATCAAACGTGACATTTGCACCTTCTTTAAACTTCTTGAGGATACTTAGGCATGTAGATTTCCCCTGGCGCTGGCATTGGCACTGGCACTTTCCCCTGCATCTGCTTTTGATTCCCGCATCACTTCTATTCAGCATAAACTTGGTGGTGGGTAGAGACACTTATTAAATATATTCTGCTAGCCTCTCCCATGTATAATTTATCTGTTACTTGTGTGCCTCAATCTCTTATTCATAATATTAGGAAGATTTCTTGTGACTTCCTTTGGCAAAAATACTCAAAACACTAAAGGTCTACATCTCATTGGTTAGGATCAAGTTACTACACCTAACCATGTTGTTGTGGCTAAGTATGACTTTTCTCATCCTTGGAAGGTTGTTCATCAACATAACATGAGCTAGTCCTGGCGCTTGTTTCTGAAATCTTTAGATGCTTTAAAATCTGGTTTTTCATTATTGATTGGACATGGTTCTTCTGTTGATGTTCAGAATGATAATTGATTTTTTGATGTTCTAATGAACCTGAAGCCAACTTTTCTGGATATGGATGCTTTTCACAAAATTTCTACTGTTTCCGATCTCATTACTAATGGTCTTGGAATTATGTATGGGTTGTCGCGTTCCTTGTTCGGGCAGGTTTTACATATATGGGTTGTCGATGCTATTTCCTCGATATATTTGCCACTTAATTTCTATGAGGAAATACATATATCTATCCCAATAGCATGCACCCTTGTTTGCTTCTTATATTAATTGGTCTAGCTTGTGGAAATCTGAATGTATTCCTCTTGTTACTTCTGTTAGAAACTTTTACATCAGCATCTTTCTACAACCCATTATATTACAGAGTTTGATATTTTGGATGCTAAAACGTGTTTCTTTGTGGTCAGCAATCTGGTAGTGTAGAGCACTTTTTTTTTTTTCAGTTGTTTGTTTGCTCAAATGTGTTTTTGTTATTATTAGTCATAAGCTTGATTTTTGTTTTCCAATTTTTAAATTTATGACATGCTGATAAGTGGTACCTTGAAGGTAAGGATTTGGATAAGAGGACAAGGACACTTAGGGTTGAGATCATGTATGTTCTTTGGCTGGCTTGGAAGGCCAGAAATGATGTTGCCCTTAGTGATAGTGATAGGAAGGCATCTTGATTTTTTATTTTTTGTGAAATTATTGCTCTATTAATTCTTTATTTGGTAAATATAAGGGAATGCAGTCTGAATCTTATCAGTTTATAGTTACCTGGGGTAAACCTGCTCTAGGATGGATTAAATTGAACACTGATGCGTCGGTTTCTTGCTTATTTGCAAGAGGGGAGCTCTGCCAAGATCGCGATATTCACTATTATGAACATTATTTTTTATTTTGTACTGCAGCTCAACTTGCAAATAATTTATGTTAAAACTGATAGTATCAGCCTCATGGACATTTTATCCAAGGATACGGAGTCTCCATGGCAGCTTCTTAATTTATCTCCATATATCTTTAAACTCTTAAATAAAAAAAAAAAATTCTGAGGTGTAGATTTTTTTATATTTTTGTGAAAAAAAGTTAATGTGTTGATTGGTTGGTTGGAAAATTTTGCTTCCTTGATCATATCTCTCTCTCTCTCTCTCTCTCTTTCCCTTTCTTGTGTGCTTTTTTTTTTTTTTTTTTTTGTGCGTGTGCTGATCTATCAAGCACTGGATGTATTATACCTCTTTCCTAGTAGCATTTTCTTTAAATTCTTGGGACTACACAATACTGTAATTTCCTTCCACATGTGAAGAATAGATCATTGTAATCCTTTCATAGGCTCAAGAAAAAAAACTTATCTTATGCTTTTATTTTTCAAGGTTATATGAACCAAATAATAAACTACATATCTTTTACTCAAGTTCAGAAACAAACTTCCTTCTTCCTAGGGATGAGAAATAAATATAATTTTATAGGCTTAAGGTACAATGCTTGTACAAATTAGAATGAGTTTAAATGATATTAGAACAAATCAAGCTAGATGAACAATAATCCCATCCCATCACCGTAGATGTAGCTTGAAGGAGCACAAAATAATACACCACATATCTTTTTCTTTAGTCTCAGGGACAAACCTTTTTTAGCTTTAGGGATCAGAAATAAGCACAAGGGATATATATCTTTACAGATCATGAGGAGAAGTTACACTCAACTACAACAATGAGTTTAAATAATAATCAAACGAATCAAGCTAGATGAGTTTCCTGCATAAGATTCCTATTTCTAGACGTAAAATAATGTATTAAAGCAGTGATTTGGGTTCTCATTCTAAATTGAATCTGTCTTTGGGATGAAAATTTCAACAAATCTTCATGTCAACATGTTTCTTGTATCTCACAATTAGTGGTGGCACCATAATAGACTCATTTATATGCAATAGTTTAGTGGCAGTCTTCTCAAATTAGCGATCATATACAATTATCACCTTTCCAATAGTTGAGACTTGTTATTATCACCTTTCCCTGCAGATTTGCTTTGCAGTGTCTTTGTTGATATCACTGATTTAGTGATGCTTTCGCTGGTATTATCATGATTTGAATTTTATCTTTATGGCATTAGATGTTGACCATTGAATGCTTTAAATTAAGTAATTGGATATTATTTTAATTATGTACATTCCCACTGACTTCTTTCTTCTTCTTTGGAAGGTGATTGAATCAGGATGATGATGAATACTGAATTGAAGTGATTTAGGATTTGAAGATTTCTAGTTTCGATTCAGGCGAATTGAATCCTAATCATAATTAAGATCCCTTGGGGGTAATAAAGCCGAGATAGTATGATAGAAATAATTATATAATTTTTTTTATCGTATTAATTTTAAATTGAAATGAAGCTTCCTTTGGTAGTGTGAAACAGATTAAAGGATGTCCCTAATTGGTGTATTATAATTTATATATTGCATGTGCATTGATTTCAGATTAGATCATATAGTCTATTCAATTACACTGGAGACAATGAAACCATCAATAACGTAATCCTCGATTGAGTCCATCTTTTATGTGGACTCTATCGATTGAAACTATATTTTGTAAAATGTTCTGAAATTTTAAATGAAAATTAAAAGAAAACTATTTGTAAATGTTTTTGAATAACAAAAATATTTAGGCATGTTTGAATGAGTAAAATGTGCTGTATCATGATCTATTAGCTAGAGATTTAGCATGTTTAGAAATTTTAGTAAAGAAGAATTCTAGAGGTCCATGCCTTACTTTTTATAATTCATGAAAATAAATTATTTTGAAAGAAATATGACTATCTAAATTGCGGTGAATGGGGGATATTTGAAATATGATGCTTTGTTCTCTCTCTCTCTCTCTCTAAATCTCAAATCTTGGCTACTGCCATCGCATTAGAGAATAACAAAACTCAAAATTTTCGATCATGTCGAAACGTGTTGATCTTCATATTTACAATAAAGAAAATTAATTAATGCTTTTTGAATACGGCTAATAGAACCTTTGTTATTCAAACATACAAATTTTATACTGACATTTTTCATACGTAATTAATTCTTTTGGTCCCTATGATAAAGCTAATGAGTCATGTTCAGTGAAATTGACTCCTAATAAAGTGGAAATATGTCGATGTTCATAAGATTTAATATAATTTTTTTTTTTTATACTGATTGTCAGTGGCCTAATTAATATGATCGATCCTCCACATTTTTTTCATTCCATCTCGTGGCCTAACATTGATGGTGGTGCATCAAAACTAATCAATACTGGTGTATTTAGGATAGGTGTCACTAACTCTCCAAAATTTTCAAAAAGTTTTTATATATATATATATATATAATTTTTATTGGATCCTGTAAGCTCTTAGGTACTAATTTCCCAGGTTAGTACCTTAAAATAGGCAAAAATTAACTCCCTTCTCTTCTGTCTTCGCAATCCACAACTTCATGACTGGCGAGTTGAAAGAAGAAAGAAGGGACAAAGTCTAATAAATGGTTCTTTCAACAACCAAAAGAACGGTGGACTCATAGCCCATCTTATTTATATTGTTATGGTTGTCTTTTCTTCTCATTTGGTTCTTTGATTTACAACTTATATTGCGTGTGTGTTTTTTTTTTCCTTTCAAATATTTCAAGTAAGGGATTCAGAAATTAAAGTGAAAATTTTCTCATGTTTTTTCTAATAATAACAGTAATCAGATTGCATGTTTGGGTGGGAGATTTCAAGCATATGATATGATATATGGATGATAATTTTTAATATTATTATCTAAAAGTGTCAGACCCATATGTTTGGTAAAGGAGTGGTTGAAGTATATGATGGATTGATAAAGTAGTGGTTAAATCATTACCACTATGAATTAAATCGTTAAATCACATCGATACCCGAGTAATGATTTTGATGGCCTATAAGGCATGAGAGGTTTGGATTAGTTTTTTTTTTTTTTTTTATAACTAAAGTTTGATTATGTTAAAAAATGTAGAGTGTGTGATATCAAAGTAGCACCTCAAACAAATTTGAAGGACCCAATTTCCTAGACGGGAAAGAAAAAATAGTGTGAGAAAAATAGGTATGGAGTACCATGGATTCTTCAATTTTTCTTGGATTATGAGTTAAGTTGCAAGCTCTACTAGTTCTTTGGTAATCCGTAGCTTGCTTAGAGACATGGATAGCAAAAGTTTATGCATGAGCAGAAGAACCCTTGTGAAATCCCAGACGAGGTTTATGAGGGTGTTTAGCTAAAATTAAAATTTAATGGGGGGGCATTAGATTACCTATTACAAAGGACAAAATTAGCATATATAAGAATCGGAAAAGGCAGGAAATTATGTGGAGAGCTGAGCTTGGAAAAAAAACCACACCATTAATCCTGTTCAGAAATTTACCACATCAACCACATACTAAATCCCTGTGGAGGTTAGGTCATAATGTTGACGCTCTCATCTTAATAGAACCAGCATTTCATGTCTTCTTGGATTGGATCCCTTACATCAACAAGCAATGGTAACATTAGATGTTTTCAGGCATGTAATCATTTGTAAGAAATAATTGATGTAAACAAAATGACTCTGCAGCCTCCTTTCAATGGCGTTACATGTTCAGGGTTAACATCACAATATATTAAAAGACAAGCTACACAAGAAGCAGCAAAAATTGTGGTATTATAGCCTCAAAGCATAAAAAAGACTTGAAAGCTCCGAAAATAAAGACCATTACTAGTAAATTAAAAATGCTGAAAATGAGGGACATTGGTCTCGGTTATATTCTCTGCTGTAACTACTTTGTCCAATGGGCTCTTGCAATGTTTCTGCAGTTCAATATATCTCTGAATGTCAAAATTATGCTTCTGAAATAGTTTCTTTTGTCTTGACAAGAACAGCCTCTTCATAAAGTCTTGGTATGTCGGATCTCTTGATGTAAAAAGGAAGTAGGCATATCCACAAAGAATGCCAGCTGTCGTAGCGAAGAAGGCAATTGGCTCCATGACATCCCATGAGAACTCCCAGAATGTAAGCCGAAAGAAGAGACCAATCTGAACGATCAGGAATCCCAACCCTAACCAAAGTATGCGACGCACTTGCTTGTGAGCAAGCATATCGATTTCCTGTTTCTTTTCCTGCAGCTGCTTCATCTCTTCTCTCCTTGGGTCATTCTCAGGTGTCAAAGCAAGAGGGACAGCCCTTCTTATAAGATCCACAACCTATAGTAAACAGATTTACATGATGAGCATCCAGTTTTTTGGGATATTAACAGTGGGATCACATCATCAAAAGCATTTCATGGACATGATTTTAATACCAAAAGTCTGAAACATGACATAGATGATTTCTTATACTTTTTTTCACAAGAATATTCTGGGAAGTGTTAAACAAAGTCCATTACCCACATGGCTTCCCTGGTCACCTGAGTCAATCAACATAAAAGAGAAACTGAAAAAAAAAAAAAAAGGGTTTTAATAGTTCCAATTTAGATTTGGAAGAAAGGTAAATTGGTAAGCATGGCAAACATCTTAGTGTTACTTATCAAAATCCAGTAATTTTTTGAAGTAATACTCAGCTGCTAACCGGTTAGGTGTGGCACAAGAGAGGATTGTTTTCCAAGTCAGAAAGTAACATGCAGGAATGCAAATTTCAAGTGTCTAATACAAAGTGTGATGCACTATAATTTCAAAGTATACCAGGCAACTTAAATTGCACGAGATGTGAACAGACCATTATGCAAGTACGTGACACACGAAAAGGTTCACCTTTCTATTTTTGACATGTCCAGTAAATGAAGATGATTTTAATTGAGATAACAGAAGTTCCCTAAATGAAACTATAGATAAATAAGAGTTATTACAGATGAAGATTTTGCTTTCTTACACATTAAAATATCTAAAATTATGGCTAACCAGAAAAGCCCAAAGAAAGACTTCAAATAGCCATGACAAAAACTAAATGATGGGTAAAAATGAATGATATTTGAGAATTCTAACCATCCTAAGCTGATATCCTGTTCATTAAAGAAACTGAACTGTCACAAAATTTCACAATTATTATGGTCAAACCTGTGGCCACAATGACTAAAAAATTAAACCATAAAGCGAGAACATGCAAACTCACTTGTAATTATGTCTTTGGTCTCAGATTATGCATTCCAAACAAAGAATTTACAGATCAGACATTATTTAGGCATATGGAAAGTCATCATTGGTAATTTTTCAAACGACATGGTTTGACAGATGTCTTGCAGGAAATGAGAGCAGAAGGTAGTTCCTAGTGTTCTCCCTTCAACTCAGCCACCGACAAAGTGTGGATCCTCTGTTATACCATACATTCACAAAATTCTGAGGCAACTTATCAGAACTCATAAACCCACAGGACCAGCATGAACAAAGTTAAAGAAAACTCATAAATTCTGAAGCAGCTTAGGGCTAATTACATATTACCCCCTGTAGTTTAACCTCTTTAGCATTAAAAATTTACATTGGAATCCCTGTAGTTATGAAAGTGAAAGATCTAGCTCTTCTTACCTTGATGTCTTTGGTTTTACCGACGGAAGCATGAAAACGATGGGCAAAAAAATAATTTCAACATCCCATTTACGTTTTTGATAGTGGCAGATGACGGTAACGCTGAGGGTCGCGGGTGGTTGTTATGGATGAGGAGGGAGAGCGGTGACAAGAGGTGAGGCGACGATACAGATGCCAACGCCTAGCATTTGCATTGGTGCCGCTCAGCATCTGCGTCAGTGTCGACAATAATGCGAGGAAGAGCGGCTTCGCATGCAGCCCTTTCGTTGCTCTACATATGTGTCGTCGCCTCATCTCTCTTCCTCCTCATCCACAATAGTCACCCGCGACTAGCGGCAACTGTCCGCCACCACCGAAGACATAATTGGAACGTTGAAATTACCTTTTTGCCTATCATTTTTATGTGTCCGTCGATAAAGCTGAAGGTTTTAGGGTAAATAGAGCTAGATGTTTCATTTTCATAACTATAAGGATTCCAATGTAAATTTTAAGTTTAGGAATTGGGATGCAAAAGAGGTATAACTACAAGTGGTAATATTTAATTAGCCCCATGTGACCAAAATGAATAAAGTTAGAGAAAACTCATAAATTCAGAAGCAACTTATCAGAACTTATTAGATCCACTGTTAACCTTTTTTGGAATTCTTTACTTGGCATCTAAACAAGGAATTATCAAAGGAAATAAGGAAAGAAAACCGAGATTTCCAATTGGACATCCATCGGCTTCTAAATTCTTTCGGGCACTAGGAAGACGTGATCTTTTTCTGTTAAAGCACCGAAAGATAGTTATCGAACCCACATAGATAAGACTCATGGACAACAAAATTCAATCTTTACTCAACCAAAAAAAAATTAAAATTAAAATTAAAAATTAAAATTTGCGCAGGAGAATGAACAAGATCGAATTTTGGGGTCCCATCAATCTAAGGACCACGCAGATGCGACGTAGAAATCAAATAAGGAACGAGCATCGCAGAAAGGGGCGAGGTGAATTACCTTTTCCGGGTGGAGATATACCTTATCCCTAAACAAGAGGATGACGCCGGCGTCGTCCAAGACGCGGGCGAAGGCTCCGGCCTCCTCCGGAGAGCGGGCCACCCCCATCCTTTCGCATGCCTCCAGGAGCTGCGAGTACCCGATCACCTCCTCCCCGTCCTTCTCCAGCTTCTGCTTGAGCGACTCTACGTTGACCAGTCGCATCAGCCGCTTCGCCTCCGCGAACGTGATCGACTCGGCTGAGCCACTGCCGCCGGCTCCAGCGTTGGGGGAGGGGGAACGGGAACCAGAGTCAGAGAGGGACGAGCAGAAGAGGATGGCACGAGGGAGGGATGGCAGGATCGAGCGCTTCGCAGGGCTGCAGCTGGTGGTCCCGAGCGAGCCGCCTAGGAGGGTGCGGAAGAGAGAGCGGGCAGACGAGGAAGAGGAGCGCCACATTGCGTTGGTTAGGTGCGCGATGGGCCGAGGGAGAGTGATCGGAATGCGAGAATACAAGTGGAGTCGGGGGGGGGGGGGTTGTGGTGGGTGGGGAAGGGGAAGAAAGAGGAAGGCTGAAGGTTTGCGTCAGGGTCGGCCCAGGAAGGGGTCAAAAGCGGAGAACGGGATCACGGGACGATCACAACGTGGTGCGCCGAATCACATTATCGTCACTCCCGGTCAGGGTAAGGGACACGCAGCCAGTGGCATTATACATCATGGCCTCCCGACTATTATTAATACCAATCCCGTAAGTCATGCCACTTCGATGATGATGATGATGATGATGATGATGATGATGATGATGACGACTAACCATCACAATTAATTATTTTCCTATCATCGTTGCCACCGTTGTCAGTCCCATTCAATCAATTAATTGATCATTTATCGATTTTTTTTCACTGAAAACCGCTTAGGCTTATTTTTAAAAAAGATTATTATTATTTTGTCATATTATACCAAACCATACATATATATGAATCGAATTTAGAATCAATTTGGCGGCAAGTCGAATCAATGGAAACACGAAACAATCATGCGGCCCCCGCACAGGGTGTGGGGCCCTTCAACTCAACTGGATGACATTGTTGTGCAGTGGCGACACAACACCGTGTCTCCACATCAACGGATAAGCCATGGCCAACCACGAGAGGAGTTACGTGTTTACTCTCCTAGTCGGACTCGATAGGTTTCCTTCGATTTTTTTTTTTTTTTTTTTTGGTTTCACGGTGATCAGCTACGTGATAGGATCAATTGCTATATGAAATTTTAGATTTATATAAATTTTTTTCTGAAACGAACGAGTGACTAAAAGAAAGTTGCTAAGTTAATGAGCAAATCTAAAAAAAAAACAACGTTTGAAGTAAATAACTTATCGTAAAAATTTTGCTTTTAATGAGTTGAGTTAAATCGAAAGCATTAATACAAGAATATGTAAGTAATTAAAAGTAAAGAAGTGCTCATAATTTATATAGTGGTTCAATGTCAAAGGCCTACGTCCACTCCCGAGTCCTCCTTCTTAAGACACCTGTCCACTCGATTCACTGCAGACGATTCAACCGCCTAGCCTGGGTGGGTCAATCGCCCGAAAGCCTGGGCGGCGACAATACACCCGTTGCTTACTGATAGTTTATCCACCAGAATTTTCACAAAAGTGGTTCCCTCAACTTTCGAATTCTAGCTTGAATATGATGTTGACCAACCCTCTAGTCAACCAATTGAGCTCAACCTGAGCTCAATCAAACCCCAATAGTGGACTCGATTACCTTATTGAGTTGATTTGGATTCCTTCCGAATCCAACTTAATTTGGACTCCAACTCTAACTATGACTCAATGATTACAACACTTAATGACCAATCAAGATAATTAAGACCTAACTCTCACCAATCCGATAATCTCCGACATTCTTGTGATGACTCTTTCGGTCTTCTTCTGGCGATATCCCAGCATGTTCCCAACGAGCTTCCCGGTCCCTTCGATGAATCTCTTAGGGAACATTAGTAAGATCCCACTGTATCATCCGAACCCGGCCCGATGCCCAAGCTTGATCTTAGCCCATCATCTAGTTGTAACTTCATTGCTCCTATCATAGTTAGTTTTATATGATGCTAATTATAACTTAATTAAATACAATCATAATTGTCAAATATTCATTACAAGACCATCCTAACTCCCGGCAAGCTTTTCAACTACCCTCGATAATCTTCCGGCGAGTCTCGGTCTTCTTCTGAGAAACTCTTTTACGCCATCCTAGCGAACTCCTGATACCCTCAACGAGCTCCCGACGCACTCCTGGCGAGTTTTCAACCATATCGACCCAATGTATGGACTTGACTTTGGTCAATCCTAATTGTAATAATTATTTTATCATAATTAGTCCTGCATCAATCAATTCTAATAATCCTATTAGATCAATAATCCATCAATTGATCTCATCATTAAAATATGAGATTCAATAATCTCCCTCTTTTTGATGATAATAATCAATTAATGATATGAGTTAATCCTAACTCCTCCTAAATCTATGTCACTTAAATTTAAGAGAAGCAGACACTCTTAAATTCAAGCAATCAACATTCCATGTAAATTTCAACATAAATTTGCATCAAGTCATCAACTTATGAATCAACTCATCAAATCATAAGTAAAAAGGAATTTAGCATTTATATCTAAGATGTCCAATTTATATCCTTATCCAGGATATTCATGTATTTCAACAAGATCATATGTCATTAATGTATTCATCATATATCATAAATGTATTTATCATGTGTCATCAATATATATTTCTCCCCCTTTGTCATCAATAAAAAGGTAAAGAATAGCTAATAATTTCAAAGTACATGATAACATTACTCCTCCTTAGTATATGCATTATAAAATTTTCTTCCCTTTTAATAAGGAGAGAAATAAGGGAGGTGTTGTTAAATCATTTCATCGTAGAGAAGAGCTCTTAATAAATTTTAAAAGTAATACTAACATGAGCTCAAAAGTTTAAGAGATTTAAAGATTGATTATGTATTTCAAATATAGCAAAAGTTATCTCTTAATATCAAAAATTATCTCTTATAAATTTCAAATATGACACATCTTCATGCAATTTTGGTTATGAAAATAATAAGATAAAATCATGGAGAAAGTTTTCAAAAAAAATGTTATCACAAAAAGGCTTCATTTCATAAAATATATATTAGCAATTTATATATTTTCATCATTTAACATTTCTAGGTCTCAACCTCAATCTTGTATATATAAAATTTTGAATATAAGAATAAATTTTTATAATATAAATTTCAAGAAAATATAGCAAATAAATTTGAATAATAATAAATCATTATCTTTATATAGATTTTTAAAATCATCATTACATGCATGATCATCATACATGATTTCACATCATTATACCTTCTCCCACTTTGTCATCAACAAAAGGAGAAGTGCAATTAACAAGTTTTTGATATATGAAAGCTTAGTAATTTAATAAATTTTTCATTACTTTAGAACATGCATGCTAGTGAATTCATTTTCTCTTTTGAGAATTGCCAGCTAGCAAATATATGCTTACTTTACATTATTTAAGCTAGCAATTTTGTAAGCTAACAAGTTTTACTCCCCTTTTGTCATTGTCAAAAAGAAGGGATAGTTAGAATAGTACAAAACTTTTCCCATTAAATTATTTTTCAAGAAATAAATCAAGACATATACCAATCATCACATAAAATATATCAAGAAAAATTAATATGGTGATGAGATATTTAATTTATGAAAACAAATTGTGAATAGCAAGAGACAAGTGATAGGAGAAACAAATAAAATCTCTTGATTTATCTATAAGAAATATTAAGTTGTCAAGTTCATGATTTGTATAAAAATCTCATTTTATTTATATGAGAATACATAACAAAAGATTTTGATTCATAAAAGATTTAAAATTATAATTTCAAAAATCAAAACCACGATATAGATAAATCACTTATTCAATTTCAAAATCATCAAAATCACTTTTAAGAGATTAAAAATATAATTAATAGACTTATTAGTCTCATAAAATGCTATTTTTTTTTTCTTCACATGTGTGAGCAAGAAGGTAGAACTAAGATAGAGAAATAAAAAATATCATATCATAAAAATACTCGATTTTAAAGACGTAAATTTTATAGATGTGAATCTTAAAATTAAGCTCAAAACTTCAAGATATTCAAGGAGATTCAAAAGTTTAAGAGCTACTTATGCATTTAAAATTATCTCATATAATTTCAAGTATAGCAAAAAAAATCATCTATTGTAAATTTTGATAAAAAGCATCAAAAATTTCATAAAAAGGCATGATATAGATAAAGCTCAAATTGTAAATCAATTATTTTGCATGCATTTAAAAAGTTCTAATTTTCTTTTACGTAATTGTTTCTCATTCAATGTTATCATATCCAAAAATCTTTTAATCATATTGGTAATTACATTTTCTCATTCAATGTTATCATATACAAATTTTTTCTAATTATATTGATAATTATATTTTCACTATTTAGCCATTGTCATGAAGTATGATGACATAATTTCTTTACACCCATGTTCAAAATACTCCCAAAAGTATAAGGGGCATTATGTCATTAGAAATGAAATTTAAAAGACATGATTGAATAATTCTCCAAATAACCTTGATTGAAAATTTTATGAGATCTAAACAATCTTGATCTAATTATCAAAATCATAGATCTCATTTTTACCAAAACAAATAAATCATAGATATTCAAAAATTTGATTTCCATTGAGGATATGACTAGTTTTAGAAATCAAAGGAATGTTCATGATAAAATAAGTCTTATTAAAGATTTAACTTATCACAAATTTAAGAAATATTAATTTTAGTGAGAATTTATACTAAGAAGAAAGTCATAAGTAATCATGTTATGAAGAATATTATTATCAAATCATAAATACCAAGAACATGATTTATTTTGACACATTTCTTCCTAAATGTAATTTAAAAGCTTTTGAAATCTTATGAGATCAAATAAGAAGGACATTAATTCTTATAGAAATATCAAGTTATAAATATTGAGAAGTCAAGATCATGATTAGGATGAAAGTTTTTCTTTAATAAAGGAAAAGAATCTTAGTAAACAATCTTAGTTTATATAAAGATCTCAAATTTTAATTTTTAAGATTTTATAGTCATGATTTAAGTTATCAAAATATCAATAATGTTAGATAAAGTTAAACATATTCATTCTTTAAAATAAAATCATTTGAAAACATATATAAAATCATCATCAAAAATTATTTTTCAGAAAATTTTAATAAAGGCGTCATAAATTATTTTTCAAAAGAAAATAGCTAAAGTTTTCTATTTATTTTTGTACTTAAAGATATTCAACAATAAATGTATTATTTTATCTTTATTAAAGGATTCATGGGATAAATATTATTTCAAGAAGAATTATCTTTCTTTTGAAATTTATTTCAAGAATGCAATGACATTTAATGTCAAAAATGAAATTTCATTATGATCATTGCAAAAATATTTTCAAACAAAAGCTTTGATTCATTTTAAATCCAATGATTTTTGCATGTTGGAAGATTCTATCATGTTATCAAGAAGTTTTTTTTTAAAGAAAGATAATTTAATATATGATTTTTAGGTTCAAAGACAACATACATCATCAACATAAGTTAATACACATTAATACAATAATCATCATCAAAATCTTTCTTTCATACATATACTTTTATTTAAGTTAACTATACTTTATTCTTTCTAATTCTAGCATACTCTAACGCATCATCAAGATTAATTATATAATGATAAACTATTTTTATTATTAACAATTATTCTTATTAATATTTAGCCTAGTGAGCTTGAAAGAATGTTATATCTCAAGTTATATTATGTTGACATCTAAAATATTATTCAGGGCTCCTAGCTTTAATTTTGACATAAACTTACAAGAAGGATATATTTGATTTAGGCACCCATTTTACATTGGGTCATTCATAAAGAATTTTATCTTTCTTTTTTAATTGGTTTTCATTATGTAAAATTTTATTTAGAACCCAAACAAGTTGGTGTGAACTATATTTTTAAATAAATATTTGCTTACCTTATGTCTTAATTTATCACAAAAATTACACATAATTTTTGGTGGTACATTTAATGTAGATCCTTTTACAAAAATGGTTGAATTTTGTTAAACATTGCAGCTTATGTCATTTTTATTATTAATATGACTCTTATTAGCAATGATCATATTTAGGGATTTGTTCCCTATCTCAAATTTCTCTAATGTTATTTTAAGCATGCAATTTTCTTCTTTAATATTATCTAGCATATCACATTTAGAACATGATTTATGCGATGCTGAGGAATCATGTATTTTATCAAGTCTTTTAACTAAAAAATCATGATCAACTTTAAGCAATTTAAAAGACTTGCTAAGTTTTCTAAACTCATCAAACAAGTCATGAAATATATTTAATAATTCTAAAAATAAAATATTTAAAGGCTCACTAACCTCAACATTAATAGTCATAAGAGCAAGATTCTCCACTTCTTAGTTGTGCATTTAATCTTTTAAGCTCCTCAGCTTCTTACGTTCATAACAAGAGATTTTATCCATCTTTACATTATTTTTATGGTTTGAGTTCGTTAATTTTTCTGGTTCATTTGTCAAAAGTTCATGTCCAAGATTCTCATCACTCGAGATTTCACTCGATAAGTCATATGTTCTTCTCGATTTACATTCCTTCCGATTCTTAGGAATATGTTCTTCTTATTTATTTTTAGAAGTATTTTTATTTAATAATTTATTTATATTAAGTGTGCTTTCATATGTTATTTCTAATGCTGTCACATATCAAAAGCCAAATCAAAATAAGAAACTCGATCAAATTCATTTTTATCAAGGGCACAAAGCAAGGCATTCATAGTCTTTCATTCAAAGAGAAAGTTTTCTTCTCCAAATTATTCAAATTGTTCACTGAAAGATAAGAGTTTTCAAATATGTTTTCAACAATAGTCCATAAATCAAGGTCTAAAGAAAGTAAGAAAATTCTCATCCGAGTTTTTCAATAAGTGTAGTCTATTCCATTGAATATGAGAGGACGAACGATAAAAAAACTCTCTTTAAAGCCAATAAGAGTCATTTCTCTTAGGTGTTAAACCAAATAAGAAAAACTAAGGCTCTGATACTAATTGTTAGGATCAATTGGTACTAAGAGGAGGGGTGAATTAGTACAGATATAAATTTTAGGTTTAAATGAAAGCTTTTCAATTAAACCAAGATAGGAAATTCGAAGTTTTTCATTCTTAGTGAAACGAGTGAGTGATTAAAAGAAAGTTGCTAAGTTAATGAGCAAACCGAAAAGATAAGAAACGTTTTAAAGAAATAACTTATCGTAAAAACTTTGCTTTCAAGGAGTTGAGTTAAATCGGAAGCATTAATACAAGAATATGTAAACAATTTAAAGCAAAGAAGTACTCATAATTTTTATAGTGGTTCGACGTCAAAGGCCTACGTCCACTCCTGAGTCCTCCTTCTTGAGGCATACCGACATCCACTATCAATCTTATTTGGGTGAAGATCAAACCCTTATATTTTGCTTACAAGCGAGACTTGAGTAAATTTCTAACTCTAAGATCACTCCATTTACTTTTTTTTTTTCCTTATAAATCACACATAATTTTTTTCATAAAATTTAATTACTCAAAAAGAGTTATTGTGAATGCAAGAATACTTGGGTATTTATAGACCCCAAGTAACTTCAGAAATTGGAGCCAAAAATCAAACATACCCAAAAAAATCAAGTACGGGTGGTTTACTCGCCAACCTGTGTGTCAGTCACCCGAACTCCTGGGTGCCGGCAGTTTACCCATCGGCCCTGGGCGGGTCAACTGCCCAAAGTACCTAGATTCTTGGGTACAGGCGGTTCAATCACCCAGCCTGGGCGGGTTAGTTGTCGTTAGTCGCTCGAAAGTCTAGCGACGACGGTACATCGGCCACTTACCGATGGTTTACCCGTCAAAATTTTTGCAAAAGTGGTTCTCTCCACTTTTTGAATTCGGGCTTGAACTTGATGTTGACCAACCCTCTGGTCAGCCAATTGAGCTTAAGCTGAGCATAATCAAACCCCAATAGTGGACCCGATTGCTTATTGAGTTGATTTGGATTCCTTCCAAATCTAACTCAATTCGAACTCTAATCCTAACTATGACTCAATGATTATAATACTTAATGACCAATCAAGATAATCAAGACCTAACTCCCACCAATCCGGCTACCTCCGGTAAGTCTTCTGGTCTTCTTCCAGCGATCTCCTAGTGTGTTCCCAGCGAGCTTCCCGATCCCTTCGATGAATCTCCTAGCGAATGATTGTGAGATCCTATTGCATCGTCCGAACTCGGCCCGATGCCCAAGCTTAATCTTGGCCCATCATCTGGTTGTAACTTCATTGCTCCTATCATAGTTAGTCCTACGTTATGCTAATTATGACTTAATTAAATATAATCATAATTGTCAAATATCCATTACAAGATCATCCTAATTCTCGATAAGCTTTTTCGCTACCCCCGACAATCTTCCGGTGAGTCTCGGTCTTTTTCTGGCGAACTCCCTTGCGCTATCTTGGCAAACTCCCGATACCCTCGGCAACCTCCCGACGCACTCCTGGCGAGTTTCCAACCGCATCGACCCGATGCATGGACTTGACTTTGGCCAATTCTGATAGTAATAATAAGTAATTAATCGATATTTGATGTAACTCATGTGTAATTAATCTACCCAAACCTTCTCCGATTATGATTTAGAGAATAAATGATTTTTTTTACTTTTAGAATTCATTAAGAATTCGTAGGATTTTTTTCATTTAATTTGGAAAAATAATAACTTAAGTTATTCGATGAGTCTCGTCGGATATGTGCCCTGAATAAAATTTTTTTATGAAAGACGAGTGATGAACAATTGAATTATTACCGAAGATTAAGACTCATCTTCCTCGATATCATGAACAAAAGATAATAACTTAAGAATTTGCGTTGAGCAAGTCACATCTTGTGCTCGATTTAGGCTCGTCTGTATCGATTCGACATCATCCACTATGCAGCTTCTTGGTCAACATCTACCTCTCATTTTACTTTAAAGTAAACTTACTCTATATTTCAAATATGACAAGATTCTGAAAAAATAGGTAGGCAAAGTCAATGATTAATTGACATTAAAAGGACTTTAAAAAATTATTACGGAAAAATTAAAATAAAAATACACTTGAGGAACATGAGGTCAGATCTATCGTAAAAACGATCAACTAGATCATAGACCCATGACACTATAGACAACTCCTCGAGAAGTCTCACTCAAAGTATACTATTTGTATCCATGACATCATCCTCAACGACATTCCGTGGAGACCAATATCATTATTCTCCCCCAACCACCATAGCTAAAAGTAAGATATAACCTAATAACCCATTAGTCGTAATTTGAAATTTCTACTACACCTCGGTTCGAACCATTACCAAAAGCTATAGTAGTGATAAATAAGGAATGACATGATAAGCATGTGATGGACCTAGGCAGTCTCTGAGACACTAGTTCACTTAAGTAGTAGTTTATCAATTTGACTAATTTGATTGGATCGAACCCAAGAATTGATTTGATCGTTAAAGAGACATTTAATTTAAAATATCCTAGATCTAGTTTTACAGATTTGACAGTAACTTAGAGTGAGATTGTGTTGGAATGGACATTCTCAAATAATAAGAAAATAAATTCTTATCCACTATCATCAAAAATAAAATATTTGACCCACGCATAACAAATATTTAATTCACTCTTAAACACGCTTGAGTAAAACATATTTGATTATTAAAAAAAAACTTAGAAAAATCTGATAACCACTCTATTTTAAAAAAAAAAAAAAGTTAACCACTCTTAGATAAAAAAAAAATATAATTTATTTTTATTGACAAAAAATATCGGACATCAGATCCACACTGTAGTTGGGCTAAGGTGCCCAACATTTGATTCACTATAGTGTGAGAAAATATACTCAATCCTTAATCCACTATGGTCTGACACATCACTCCATTCTCTTGGTAAAATAAATCAATCACCATAGTCAACAAGTATAGAGATTAGTGCTTGACACATAGTACCGGAGCATTACATCTTTTGTGACGACAAAAAGTAATTAAAGTGTCAATGCACCATAACCATATAAAGAACTCTTATATCCACCCAAGATTATAAAAAAAAAAAAATCCAGTCAAAATGCTTGTTTGCATCTGAATTTGAATTGGAAAAACATCTACGTGTGTGTGATATATCCTTCTAAAATAAATTAAATTAATACGAAGCACAAAAAATACACCTTTATTAAAGATATAGAATCTTCTTTATATTTGATGCATCTACACAAAATACAACTTAACATTTTTTTTATGCACCCTAATCAAACAAAAAAAAGAAAACTCCCTATACCCAACACGTCCATCCATCTAAGATAAACGTAGTCAATGTGTTTCAATTAAGCAAACGATCTATCTCTAAAGTGCTCATTGTATTCTAACTAAAGAATACATCTTCCCGCATCTAATGTGACTACCTTAAGCATAAGTATTAAAGCTCTGGTGTACTTTACAAAAATATAAAGTATATGTCCTCATCGGATGCATCTATCTAACCCATAAGTATCAAAATACTCAGATATTGCCTAATTGAGCAAAATCTCTTATGTTAAATGCATCAATCTAATCTTGGGTGAAATAAGCATCCCTAGTATCCATTATCTATCCTTGATGTATATACGGCTCCAACATGATGAGCAAAACCTTGTCCAAAAAAATATAATGAGAATAAAAGATAATAAGAATTATTAACACACTGATCAACCTGAAAAATGATGATGTGGCAACGAAGCATGTCGTACGTCAATATGACATCTAAATGGAATATCTTATTATTATGATGCTCAATCTTTTATAATTGATGATGACTCTAGAATGAAAAAGTTTTAAAGAGGACCTTATAAAGTAGTGCTTTCAATCCGAACTCCAATTAATTTTGTACTCTTAAACCATCTTTGTGCCTTTTTATTTTTTTTACTCATACAAATAAGCTCTAAGTTAAGCATATGAGGATCTTGTCGGGCATGCTCGTAATACAAATTTTACAAGAAATGTCTGAATTGGTATTGGATATAGGCATCTCTTAACAAAGTCATCTTGTGGCCTCGTTTAAAATTCTCTAGGCATCATGTTTACTCCGAATTCTTGGTTAAGTCTTTCAAATCTAAAACTAATTTCTTTTTAATTCTAAACATAACAAATTAGAGATTGATAGGATCTAATCTATTACATCAATTTGATGATCAAAATTGACATTATAAGCATTAAGTTTTTTTTTAATATATTGTTGTTTGATGTTGTATTTATACTTTCTAAATAACTTCATTTTTTTTTTGTTTTTAGAAAATAAGTAATCCACTTTAATTTTATACGTAACAGTTAAAAAATGTTAAAGTACTCTGAAAGGATTGGCATGCTGTTCTTCTTTATATATATATATATATATATATATATATATATAGTCTCCTAAGTAAAGATAATTTAATTAAGGTATATATATATATATATGTGTGTGTGTGTGTTTATTTATTTATTTGAATTTAATACACATGTACATGTGTTCGTCCAAAAATTTAAAACTTGTGTAGGTTAGTTGCTGGCTTGAACATTAATTTTTTAAATACATGTTCAATTTATTAGCATATTTTAGGTACAGTATCTTTTGATATACTTCATGAATTCAAATAAACTTATATTGATGATAACCAAGAAAGATTAACTAGAATTTATTAGGGTGGATGTTAACAACATAAACACACCATGTTTAAAAGGTTGTTGTTTCATCTCGCACTTCAAATAAACAATATAAATGAATTTTGAATAAGGAATAATAAATTACTTAAATAATAAATTAAAAAAAATATAAAGTTTAGGAAGAATCGGAAGGATTGTTATCGTTATTTTAAAATGAAATCCCGTCCTTATGTGCAGGGTTATAAGCAAGATTTTTTATATGAGAGTGAAGAGGGAATGGACAAATGTGCTCTATTCTTTGCCTCAAGTGTTTTAAGTCTTTGTTTGAATTTATTAATCATGTATTTTGATTAATTGAGTTAATCTATACAATTATAAGATACGCTAAGAGCAAAGAAAGTAGTACTATAGAACTAAAGCTCCTAAAATTTTCCTTCCCTATAGGGATTAAAGAATTTATTTTCATTGTACTATTATTTATTTTGGATCTCTGTTTATTATTATTATTATTATTATTGATTCTTGTAAAGCTTTTTTTTTTTTTTCTATAGCAAGCACTTAATATTAGATATTTTCTGAAAAAAACATATTTGTCTCTACAAAATATGATAACATACGCCATATGTCACTCACTCCCATCAATGTTTATTCAACAAATTTTGGTGAACCGCTGACTATTAATCATGATCTATGTATACTTAATTTAAGCGAACACATACAAAAATTAAAACACTTTTTTTTTATGTCAGTTATTTTAAGTATTGTTTTCTTTTTCATTGGGATGATGTAAGACATGAATATTGTGAAAGAGGGATCAAAGCACACACGGATTCATGTCAATTGGAATTCTAATTTTATTATATTAACAACCAATCGCTATAACATAAATAAAATATTAACTAAAAATCACACATTTGAAAGGGGCCCAATTGTACAAAACATATATTGCGTAGCAGAAAAAGGCAAAAAAAGAAAAATTTAAATGCAGTTAGATAGGGTTGATTGTTGTCCGTAGGATATGGTCTATTTTACGATAACATTTGATCTCAGACGTCCAAAAATATGATGAGATAAAACAATTGTGGAGGGACCTTTATGCCTCTTCCGTCCGGCCATTTCCATCCTCACGCTTCTTATCCACGCACCGGCCGAGGCACAGCTGTCTCGGGTCGGACACCCGAGCGGAAGACGAAGGGAACGGGCAGAGCCGAGATCCAAGGTATCCTGTGGGTCCCACGGAGATCTGCTGGTGGGAGATCCTGTTGCCTGGTCCGCGTAGACACGACGACCATATGACGACCCCCAACCCTCCCCTCTCGAATCCTACTAATTTTTTTCCTTTTTGTGTTCCCTGCTGTTTGAGCACGGCTGTCTCAGAAGAGTCACCCACAACACGGAGGAAGTATGGGTCCCGGATTTGAAATGTTAGAGACACATTTGATGGGCTCCACATATGTATACCCTGTTGGTGAATTATCCGGTTGCCTGATTCGAACGAGACAGGAAAATCCCTCTATATTATTATTATTATTATTATTATTATTATTATTATTTTGTTTTGTTTTGTGACATCATTTTTCCAGTTTCCGATCCGGCCCTCGAATAAATTGATAGCCCGAGGGTTTTGTTGCCGTCTTCGGGATTTCCGTCCTTGTTCTCCACCGGGCGTGAAGAGGCGAGGCGTTCGCAGCCGCTCCCTCACCCCACCTCTGGGATCTGCGTCGCCCGTCATGGCTTCCAGAAGTAAAGGTATCAATAATCTCTCTCTCTCTTTTGCTCTCCCTCTGAATTCCTCATCCTCGTTCCTCTTTCAGATAATCTTCTCTGTTCTTTGTGCTTGAGATGCGGGGAATATAAATCGTTAACTGTGCGTAGATTTCATAAGGGATTCGGATCCGTGTTGTTCTGGGAGGAGGGGGTTGTTGGGCTCGGGGGGCAATTATCGTTACCCTCGATTCCCCTAATAATATAGTTGTTGATATCCGTTGTGAATCTGATTTTTCTTTTTCACTGGAATGCTCCATATTACTCTTTCTAGCAATTTTCTATTTAAAATTGAGTTAGATCTGTGGTAGCTTCGTTTGACATTTTGAACCGGACTCGGTGGTATCTGTATTACGTTTTCAGTTGAATGTGTAATTAAGTGACTTTGTGTCAAATGCCCATGCCCTAAACCTTCAATATCAGTTTTGCTAGTTGACATGTCTCATGTATCCTTTCCTTTCTGTTGGCTTGCCAACTGGCTTAAATAGTTTCTATATTCTTGTTCTGACTTGGTGCTGGCCGTAATGAATTCTGATACACGCATTTAGAATGTTACTTGTTTCAAGTCATCAGAAAAAAAAAAAAAAGTACCCTCTAGTAATGTTTTTCTGAAGAAGGTCATTTTATCATTGATCTCAACTATATATATCCCATCATTAACCCTATTCATGATTAGATATAATTTGCCTTGTTAATTAGTATGCCTTGTTGTTTGTAATTTAGATAAAAGGTTCTATTTGTTTGCTTAATTTTTCATATGTGATTGTAACTAGATAAAATCTGCCATTTTTTCAGATGACAAACCTAACTCAGCTGAGAAAGCTGAAGCATCATCTACCCCACAGCAAGCTGGTGGCCGTAGGACAGCTTCAACTCCGGCGGCTGGGTTTCCAGCGAATCCTTTTGATTTTTCTTCTATGCAGAACCTCCTTAATGTAATAAGCTTCTCCTTTTATTTGATGCAATGAGATCTTGAAGTTTAACTTGCACCGATAAATCTATTAGCACCTACTAAATTGTTACCAGGTGCTGGTTGTTTTTCTTAATGAAGCCACGATTTGAGCTACATATAATATTTTTTCTGACAAATCATTGAGGTGGTTTTATTTTACCTGCATTATTAGTTCCCCAAATATAATTACTACATACATGCGGATATCAAAGTATTTGGAAACATGTATCATCGTAGAACCAATTGGTTACGGGCATATAGATCACAATGCTTTTTGATTGTTTTACCTTTTTCTTGAGCATGCCTTTTATTATCGTTTTGTATTAACTAAAAAGGAATCACAAGCTTTCTCTGTTTGTGTTTTAATTTTGTATTATTTTAACGACAAACAAAGTTACAGAACAACTGATTGAGCTACCAATCCCACTTTTCAATCATCATAAAAGACCAAGATCATTGTTTGAGAGGCTTATGTTCATTTTTTGTTATGATTGTGTGTAGACATGGGTCAATCACGAAATGAGGTCGGTACCTTTATGTTTAAGAAAGAAGACAAGAGTGGTAGCAGAACTGACTATCAGAATTAAGACAAACAGGGAAGGTCAAATAGGGATTTTGAGAACTGTAGAAGTGATGAAAGGCAAAGATTTGGTGAAGGGAATTGTCATTAAATATGCAGTTCGCTTTGTGTCACCCCCAACGAAGCTGGTCTTGATCATCAGCAGTATGTCGACTTCTTTACTCTAAATATTGATACTGAATCCTCAATTCCCCCCATCACCACCTTTATTCCTGTCAGAGACTTGATGGAGAAGATGAACCAAATATATACAGTAGCTTCACGCTAGGCCTGAGTATTTGGGAGTGGGGTTGGGATGCAAATAAGTGTTACTAATGAAGGGATCTTTGGATTGATATCAGTAGGTCAAGAAGCATCAAAGTGCTAAAAAGCAAAGCGGGCTACCTGTAGGCCAAACTTGCCGTAATAGTGTAACGGGTTCGACGACTAGGAGTTACTAATGATGGAATTTTTTGATTGATATCAGTAGGACGAGTTATAGCATCGAAGTGCCAAAAAGCAAAGCACGTTGTCTGTAATACAAACTTCTGTTATAGTGTCATGTCACTTTGAATTTGGTTGTTACTAACTCTATTGAATATATTAAGTTAGATAAGGTATGAACGAGGAAGAAAAAGGTGAGAAAGGAACTTATTGTGATATGAAGATTTTAATTTGTTATAGTTATGGACTTATTTGATGTGTTCAAATGAAACATGTATTGGGTGCCTGGAAGTTGAATCATCAATTTTATTGACTTCCCTCTGTGTGTTGTTGATATTTAAAATTTGGATTTGATTGCCCTTGAGAGAACTTATTGGAGGTACAAGAAACCATGTGGTTCATCCCAAATTGTTGGTAGATACAACTTTTTATTTTGAAGTCATAACCATTATGAACAAGGATGTAGCAAATACATGAGTCTGATTGAGACCTGATTGGATGAAGAGTGGTGTGTTGTTATTTTGTTGGAATTTCCCTGTCGGCCGTGTCAGATTTTGAAACACTACTAAGATTTAAAATTTCTTACTCAAGGGAGTCAGATTTTGATGTCACTTGGCCAAAAGATTTTTATTCAACATTTATCATAGTGCAGCTTCAAAATATATAACGTTATCAAGTGAGATTGGAATGAAAAATGGTGAGCTGAACCAATGGCTTAATTATAAGTTGTGCAAACATACCAATTGGAGGAATTCTTTTGACTAATAACAGATGAGAAACTTGGTTACATTTTTGATGCATTTTAATTTGCTATTGATGTTAGGGTGATTGTTCAGGAAGTATCACATGTTTCATTATTGGTTCTGTTTGTAATTTACTCATTAATGCAGGATCCTACAATTAAAGAAATGGCTGAGCAGATTGCTAAGGACCCTGTATTCAGCCAAATGGCTGAGCAGCTTCAAAAGAGTGTCCATAGTGTAGGTCAAGAAGGTGTCCCTCCATTGGATCCTCAACAGTACATGTCAACAATGCATCAAGTCATGCAAAATCCTCAGTTCATGAATATGGCTGAGCGCCTTGGAAATGCTATCATGCAGGTTGTTTTACCTTTATCAATAGTTCTTATATGCAAACCTTGGATTTGTTTTAACTGATCAAATTTAATTTTATATATTATTAGGATCCTGGAATGTCTTCAGTGCTTGAGAGTTTGACCAATCCTGCTCAGAAGGAACAGATTGAAGAACGAATGTCTCGCATGAAGGAAGATCCATCCCTGAAGACAATTCTTGAAGAGATAGAAAGTGGAGGTCCCTCTGCAATGATGAAGTATTAGATGTTAAATTACATAAATGGCTATTGAAGATTTTCTCTATGCCCATGCTGCCTTTTGTTAATATCTTCTTGTTCTAGATACTGGAATGATCCTGAAGTTCTTCAAAAGCTTGGTCAAGCCATGGGAGTTGGGCTTGCAGGTGATGGTGTTACTTCTACTGAGCTTTCAGGACCTGAAGAAGCAGAAGACGAAGGTGGATATGAGGATGAATCTATTGTTCATCACACTGCTAGTATTGGTGATGTTGAGGTATGGATCATACTTGTTTTGAGGACTATGTGTTGTGGTTTCTGTATTTTGGCAGGTTTTAGATCTCAAAATTTGTTAGATTAGAAATGAATTACATATAACTATTATTTTGGATCTTTAGTGTATGGTCTCAGTCCTAATAATTTCATCACAATTGAAAGTTCTAAAGCTGTTGGCTACAACACAAGAGGCTGTAATGTCCCAATTTGATAGGTACCATCTGCTCAGCATACATATGAAATATCATGATAACATTCTTGGTCATGTAATATGGCATCCAGACTGGTGAGGAACCATTGAGAAAAGAGTTCTGAAGAGAGATGAATTTGGTTGATTGGAGAAGGGAGAAACTTTAACAAACTAAGTGAAGTCTCATTTTAAGGAATATAGACAAACCTTAGAATTGAACTTGTTCCAAGTTGGCACAGATGGTCAACACTCATTTGTTTGGCCCCATCTACTTATGTACACTCAGTTTCATCTTTTGTTTTATTTTGGATCAGCACGGTTTATAGTAGTGATTATCTGAAATGAGAGCATTAATGTATGCATTTTAATGTATATTGTTTACATTTTTGTATATATATTTCCATATGTATGTTGTAGGCATGGGGATAAGATGTGCTACTGTTGTGATTATGTGCATTGTTCATAATTTCTTAGAAATAAGAAATTTTTGTCATCCATATAATCTATTGTGTAATACAGCAACTTTCTGGATATTAGCATTAGACCAATCTGGTGGTCCAATGCTCAACTGCTATATGTCTTGTATTTCTTAGCACTGATCTTTGATCTATGCGGTTTAGTATGTTTCTTTTACTGACGATGTAGGGTTTGAAGAAGGCCTTAGATTCTGGATCAGACAAGGACGAAGAGGACTCAGAGGGAAGAAGAGCTTTGCATTTTGCTTGTGGTTATGGTGAGGTAAGGTTGACATAGTTGTTGTTCAATTTTGTTTAGAAAACTAATCATCCCTGCTTTACTTGTTTGTAGACTGTATGTTTATTTTGTTAGTCCAGCAGTTTTGTAGCATTTAGAGTACATTTGCTGTTTTGAAGAGTGAGGTGATGTCTGGACCTTTTAACAAATATACATATATATATATACACACACACACATTGTGAAGCTGAAAGAATCTTTTAGTGCAAAATAAATTTAATTTATCAAACCCTATGTAGTATTCTGTTGTTGTTTCTTTTTCTTCTTATCTTGTATGGTTTTTATTCTTTAGCTTTTAAAATACTTTTTTCAACCAATTATGATCACATGGATCTGATATGATCAGATTTATGTATATATCATCACTGATCAATCCCAATCTTGATGATCAGATCGAGATGAAGACGTGTTCAATATGAATGCACATCTATGCATGATCTTGCTTAAGATTCTTGCTTTGCTCCAACATTTCATTCTTTTCAAGGCACAACAAAAAGCTCAAGTTGTGAAAAAAGCACATTAATAATGCAACATAAGAAAAACATATTGATATTTGTCTAACTAAATTAATGAATATGAATCAAATGGCTCCATCAGTGGAGCCTAATTTAATTAGGTGTAGCTTCGATAAGATGATGTAGAATCTTTTGTATTTAAGATCATATGATTATATGCTGTAAGAAATAAAATAATTGCTGCTAATGGGATGAGAAGAGGTAGAGAGAGATTTAAGAATATTTTATTAAAAAATAAAAATAAATATTTGAATATTTTAAATTTAATTAAAATATATGACTTTTTTCGTAGCTTAACGAGGATAGAAGTTCCTGAACCTGATCTCTATAGCTGACTCAAATATTTGGGATATTAGTTTTATTGTTGATGTACTTCCCTTGGCCCACCCTGTAGAAGCCTGTGATAGTGGCTTTTGTGACTCTTTGCAGTAACATTGCTGCACTTAACCCCATATAGTATTGCTGCATGTGTTGCATAGCGTGATTTAAAAACTGGAATAGCTTGTTGTACATGGATGTTATTTGGATAGCAATTCTTCTCCATGAAATTCTAATAACAAATGAATAGTCAAGCAATTGAATGGTGGGAGTTGCCTTCAACTTTATAGGGCATGTTCGGTTAGGAGTGGTAGGAACTAGGAAGTGTAGGATCTAAAGTTCTGAGAACCACAAGAAGTTGAAGTGTAGTTCCTATTATTTGGATAAAAGTCAATGAGATTGAAGAAGGTGCCCCTACTTGCACTTCCACTCACACCTTAATTTACCTCAATATTTTGGTTTGTGGTAAATCGTGAGATCCAATCACCTCAATAAAGTGAAGAAGATAAACTTACCACCTATCGAGGATATAGAGGTTCCTTCAATATGATTTTAAGTTTGAAGGTTAAGCTTACATATTATTATTGTAAAAAGAAATGATTTTATTATTGAACTATTAATAAAAATAAATTATTCTTTAACATGTTCATTAGATTATATTAACTGATTGTTTATAATAATTTATTTTTGAAATATAAAAAATATAATTAAATTATGAATATTTTGTTATTAAACTTTACAATACATATCTAATGATTTAGTTATTAGAGAAATTTAACTGTTAGCAAATTTTGTATGATTATTAGTAACATATTTATTGGACATTATGAGAATGAAAATGGGATTATGTAGCCAATGCAATACAACTAAGCCAATCATGAAAGTGTTTATTTGAGGAAGCTGATATTTTCTTAACACTTATCAGAAGCCAACTTTTGAGCCCCCTGGCTGGTGTAGATAAAGGTAGATTACAAATCAAACTGTGAGAAAAAAAAACAGTGTCTACTTAAAAAAATATTTAAGGAGAGGATAGCAATTAAATTTTATCGTAACTAATAACTAACATATCAAGAAAGAGAAGCATACCATTTTTAGTTGATCTAGTGTCACAGGAAATTGGTTCCATGGACCTTCAACACAAGATCAGTTTTGAAACATAGTCTGACCCTAGAGTGTCTACAAGTCAAAACATAATCACTTCAAAATTTTTAAAAACCAACCAAACAGCACAATATAGCAAGATGTGGCATTACTTAAACCAAATGCTTTGACACTTCATTAGATGGCTACTTCCAAAAATGTCAGTCAGTAATAATTTCTCAAACAGTTTGAGAAATTTGACCTCCAAAAATGGGTTTCATTAGATGGCTACTTCCAAAAACGGGTCCTTTTTAATTTTTCAAGTCCATACTATATTATTTGACCTAGAGCTTTCCATAAGCAGGAGAGCCTAGTTAGTATAATTTTTTACATGTGGGCTATTTGCATCATACAACATTTGATACTTAAAAGGAGTTCGAGCCATCTGAGTGTCACCAGTAATACACTTGTTTCTGGTGCCCAAGAGAAAGGTAGTAGTAGTGAAGACGATACACCGCAGAGGACTTGACTGGCATGAGCGATGACATGGGGTTACACAATCTTGCCACCACGAATGGTGATTATAGCAAAGCGTACTACCAACAGAATCAAGATGTCCAGCCTGGGAGTGTGGCCAACAGCAGTGACAGACCAGAATCCTGTAGATTGGTGTTGGGAGAGAGTTATAGTGGTTTTGGATTGAAGGGAGAACGAAAGGGCACTGGCAAGGGAGAAAAAGTATACATCAGGCAATATGGACAATGCAGGTTTGGCATATTTAGGTCCATCTAGTCCTATTTCACTGCATGTATGTCATGCATCACCGACTTGTTTTAAGGGATAGCTGCAGACTGACTGCATTCCGTGTGATACATTGGAAGTAGAATGTGTAGTTTTTGTGGATTGTCTACTCACGCACGAGCGGATCAACATCCGTCGCCAGAATATTCAGAGTAACAGATTTGTCAGTGACATTTCAGAAAGTGATCCTCATCTCGAAATTGTTGAAGAGTTAAATTTTCTTGGAGAATTCTTAACTAAACTGCAAGGTTCGTCCTTGGTTTCTTCTTGAACTTCATCTGTAGTGCAAGCTGAAACTTGTTTTCTAAGTGGTTTGATCAGGAATTTTTTTTTCCTGAGGGGGGAAGGTTTCTTCCAGTCAAGTTTAGTACTCTGGTAACAGATAAGACCCCTAGGATTTTATTATAGAAGAAGAGAAAGAAAGGGATAAAGATCAATTTGAGGGGATCGACCTCCTAGAGTTTGCCAAAGGCTGAAATGTTATTCCTTGATGAAGAAAGGAAGCAGATACATCCCTATTTATAAAGTTCCAGCCCTGAGTCCATTAGGACTTGGACTCCTAATTAAAATAACAAATCTCAAATAAATTCTTAGCCGACTCGTACTGGACTAGAAAACTCGAGAATATTACATCAGCTTAGGACTCAGAAACTTAGAAATTTTTAAGGGTTCCTAACAGTAAGTAGGTGCAGACAATAGTGAAATGTTGGGACAAACTTCAAATCAAGGTTCACCGTACCATGGTATATCGTCCGGTATGAGTGGTACATACTAGTTTGTCAGTACGTCCCACCATGCCATGTGTCGGTGTATCAGTATGGATCGGTACATACCATACCAATGGCCGGTCGGTATACCAGTAAGGACTGGAAGACGAACCATGCTTAAAATCTAACCTATTTTGTGTTTTGCAAGATTGCTGATGTTACTTGAGTTTTCCTTTTTGGTTTTTTTGGTCTTGATTTATTCAAGAGGAGGCTGTATCAGGGCCATGCCATGCTCCAAAACCCCATTTACGAAGAAGTCCTGATTTTGTTGTTCGCTTCAGATCCAACCTTCTTGTCCTGTATGTCTTGTGTTTCAGGTGAAATGTGCTCAGATCCTTCTTGAAGCAGGAGCTACAGTGAATGTATTGGACAAGAACAAGAACACTCCACTTCACTATGCTGCTGGGTATGGGCGCAAAGAGTGTGTGGCACTGCTTTTGGAGCATGGTGCATCTGTGTAAGTCCAAACAATTAAAAGCTCAACTCCTCCATAGTTCGTCATTATGCTCTCTTGGTGCAGCACTCTGCAGAATCTGGATGGGAAAACTGCAATTGATGTCGCCAAGCTGAACAATCAAGATGAGGTCCTGAAGTTGCTTGAGATGGATGCCTTTCTTTAGGCGATCTCTTTCCTTTGGCTCCTGGAAGAGCTGGTGGTAAAAAGTTGCTGTAGAAGGGAAGGTCTGCATGTCGAATCTGCAGTTTGCACGCTGCTTCAAGTTTGCTATTATTTCTTGATGCTTAGTTGAAGCTTTTCCATCAACTTTCAAATTATGAATCTAGGTCTGGAAATCTCATGGGGTTTTAGTATTTTACCCCCCACCCTGCATAATGTTGTTCTGTACCAGAGTGTATTCATTTTAATGACCATGCATGATTTAATAATGTTTGTGTATGTTTCTGTTTTCTCCCAGTGGTTTCATTCTTCATCAACAGCCCCAAGTGGAAGTTATTCTGATCTAATACTGTTGGCCACGAGAAGAAAGGCTTCATGCTCATCTCATCAGGAGTTTCTAATTTTGAGGTAAATATTCGATTACTTTATTCCAAAGGACTGTTTCGGTCGTTGGATTGGTTTTGGTGATTCTGGCGGACCGAACCAGTATATAACAGTAGCCCGTATCAGTATATCAACTAAGATGAAGAAGAAGAAGAAGAAGAAGGTAGAGGAGATTAGGAAAAGATAGAAGAGAGGAGGGACATTCCAACGTTGAGCAACTGCTGCGGTAGTATCTTGCCAACACATATTGACACCCAAAGAAAGGATTGATATGCCCTCGTGTATGTTAGATAAGACTTGCCGTTGATTTATTCCAAAGCCTTACAGATCCCAATTCCCGTTGGTGCAGACCACTCTGTGAGGGACGAATAATAATTAGCACATGTAGTATGGCTGGTGCTCTTTAATCCATTTGGAGAAACCTTTTTTTTTCTTTTTTTTTTTTTTTGTACCCCAGGAACTGAATGGTTGGGGATGAGAGAGACATTGGAGAGAGCCCGTAGACGTTAACGTAGCCGATTCAACTGCTCTATTGGTAATTAATTAATGTTGAGTCTGCTCCTCTGAATCAAACTACGGAGATGTTGCAACGAGTGGGTAAACTTGTTATGGGAAACCAAAACACTCCCACCTCTATTTTACCCGAGCAGTCTTAACTCGATCAAACAGAGGTCTAATTCCGAAGTCGTGTTGATTCTTGTTAGATCATCAATGAATGATGCAGTCTTTTTTTTTTTTTTTCCTTAAAAAAAATCATCAATACACCCTCATATGGAGCTCCACTTGTTGTCCCACAAAGACAAGAAGAATCTGGAGAACCTAAACCCCTAATTGAAGGATCTAAAGAATCCTAAGCCAGCTTTACATGAGAAGGTACCTATTTGATCTAAATACGTACCCTATTTGATGCTTCCCAAACTTGTTAGGACGTGCGCTGCCATAGATACTTGCTTTGTTGCTAAGGGCTAGCCGCTTCACAGCACCAAGAACATGTTTGGGTACAATCATCCAAGCAACTACTACGACCTGAGAAGTGGCAAAGAGGCAGAGGTTTGCCATCGTTGCAGCACAGGAAAAAGTGCAGCAGATCAAACAAAAACATGGCAACATAGCATGGTCAACTTTCTGTTGTTTCTATCACAGAATTGTTAGTCACAAAAGTTTGTGAAACTACAGCTGACCATCAAAGATTAATCTGGTAGAATGGCAAGAGCTACATGGTTAACATGTCCAAGTCGATACACATATGTCATTGCCATTAATGCAACAGACGAGGAATAGGAGGGGAAGTGCACTATAAGTTTGACATTTTAGAATTTGATTCTTGAGAAAAAAGATGAGTGGGATTCATCAACTGCGTATCTCAAATGAGAGGAGACACCTTCGATGCTTCCATACATGGCAATCCTTGCTCTCAAGAGTGAGAGCAGCTCCTTGTATCGTGATTGCTTTTTCCTTAGAACACAAATGTACGCAGACAGTCCAAGCCAAAGCACTTCCCTTTTTGGAAGTCCAAGAGATGGATGAACACCAAAGCGGTGCAACATGTCATGCATCAGCTTCATGATGTGCTTGTACATACATCTGGTGAAACAGGTAACCCATGTACATGATAAAAATTCCATTGGTCAGATTGCAAAATAACAAAGTTAGTATTGACTTTGACAAAGCAATGCTGAACAACTCCATTGCTCTACCCAAGCAGCAAGTGTAATCATTCTACATGAGGCACTAGAACCTATCTAAACTAGGTTAACTTCTAAGAGAAAGCACAAAAACCAGACCCATGTCGTTACAAACAATATTTCTCTGAAATTAAAAATACATTAGAAAGACTTTCTACTCATTGCAGAAGTAATTCTCTAGGTGATGAGAAAGTATTATGCAGCAATCAATACTTTCAGAGAATTCTTTGATGAAGATAACCAAATGTTGGAACACTAATTCAAGACCGCCAACTACCCTTTTTTCATTCATTTAACTGTTGAGTTCAATTTTAGCTGTTCACTATGTATGTGATAGTGTGTACCTGCAAGAATCATTTTTCATTTAATTACTAGCCAAAGGTGATTTTGTAGCTTCCAAACCTCTGGTAGTTCACATGCCAAATCCATTTTGTGACAAGCTCAATCCAATCAGCTAGAAACAAGTAGGTAATCACTGTTCTTAAACAAATAAAGAAACAAATATGAATATTTAATCAAGCATAAAGACCTAAATAATTGATTTTTTATAATCGAAATCCAAAAATGTTCCGAACGATTATCTATTGTTTTTAAGGTGGAACACTTGAATTTCAATGAATTTTACCAATATGTAAATAGAAAATTTGGAAAAATCCTAAAACAAAATTCTTTTATGGGGTCCCACTGGGCCAAACCAACCAAACCCACATCGTGGTATGCACAATGTACCGCATGTCATACTTGAGCCAGGACCCGTGTAGGTCCACCGATGGATTGATATATGTTCAGTACCCAAAAATTTAAACCATGTTTACGACACTAATCCCATCATAGTAATTTTTATAAATTAAGCCTAGTCCACAAGGGAGATGTGTAATCCAGCACATCTAGAAGACTATAAGCCACTTTTAAGTCAAAAAGTACCAAAGTGAAAACCCAAGGAAAACGGAATGGGCTCTTCTGTTGATGCTAGAGCTGGATATGCATTCGCTAAACTATAAAAGAGGAACATCATATATGAGCACTAGACATCCCTAGGGCGTCGTGCATTACCTGCACTATAAGGAATTCGATCAGCAATCAAGGTAGTTGGAAAACAGTTCTTAGCGTAAATGGGGCACCTTTCATTATATCCTAATATAACTAGTAATGAGTATAGCAACCTATGAACAAAGACTTGTAAGCATCAAAGGCATACCTTTATACAATTTTATTCAATCCCACAACTATAATTAATTATTTTCTACTTTCAAGCACTTTAATAGAACATACCAGATATGACTATCCACTATCAAAATCCCTCTTACCATTAAGTCAACCACAGAAATTATGTTTAGCAATCTGTGTCATTAACCAGGATCTGCCTTATACCACATACCTGTCACTATTGTGAGTTTTGGTTGCACAAATGAGAACAAAATCTTAACATATGACAATACAGATTACAGCATGGAGTAAATGATGTACATTTATGGTGATCATTACAAATATTGATGTGAGATGAAAAGAGTATCACTTGAAACTGATCATGTTAGCTCCGCAAAACTTGAGATTCACAAATATGGAATCATTTGATCAGAGAAACCTATAATGTGTAGGTACCGTACATTCATAACTAGATTAATTTTCAGGTGTACAGATATATTTAGTTGTTAGAACTTCATGAGATTAAATTCTTAACAGTTGAATATAATAAAAACTGTAAAAGGCAGAGTACCTGAATGACCTTTCAATTATCTCCAACAAGTAACTTGGTTTCAGCTTGGTGACATCTTGCATGCTATGGATATAGCAATGGAACTTCATTGCACACAGACGAAATGCCTGATATGCATTTAAACTGACAGTGGCAGGAGAATTGATGTTGGAGTCATAGAAAATGGGATGGCACCTTGTTTTCACGAAGTCAAGCAATTTTTCTTTCAAAAGATAGCAAGGTTTAGCATGTAGTTTAATGGTCAGAGTTGATCTTATATTAATACCAAAGTACCTGTCAAAAGTTTCCATCTTTAATCAGTTGTATAACCTGCATATATCACAGCATTGTTGTGATATGACAAATGGCTTTTATGCTGATTGTACCTATGAATAATGGCATGTAATTGTTTTTAAATTGTTTTCATTCCAGTCATGGGGATTATTGAGAGTTGACTTCACAAAATGATGGATAATTGCCTACATAACTTACCTCGTGTAATCTGCTTGAATTTCAAGAGTCTCACAGTTGATAAGCAAGCCACTCCAGGGAAGAAACAATATGCCATCTGCACCCGAGTATATCCTATTAATTAAACCATGATTCTGTGTCATGCCAAAGTTGGTCCCAAACTTTTTCTTGTTCATGTAGCAGTTGTAAGCTCTAAATCCCCTTGTCATTCTATTGAAGAATCTGGTCGCTTGCTCTTTTGAGGTAGATATGAAAACGAAATCATCAATCAATCTTAATAACAAATACTCCCCTGAGGTTGAGCATTGCTTGTCACTTGCGATAGTATTAACTTCAGTTGCATGATGCTCAGTGAAAGATAGAGGGTTGTTCTTTCCTAGATCAGTAATATCTGCACGCCCAAGACATGCCATATCGTATTTGAGAGATTCCACACCAGAGATGGCACTATTAGCCAGTTCCGTAGTACGCTCATTAATTGTATACTTGCTACTGCTGACAACCAGATCACTCCTACTCCTTCGAAGATATGGCAAAATTAAACTCCTCTCCATGTGTGCATAGTAATATGAACAAAGAAGGCAGGACAACACACTGCCCTGGGATATGCCAACCTTTTGCAGGTAGAAATTTTGCCCAACTTGCAAAATGTTACTCTTTAAAAGCTCTTGAAGAAGATAAAGAAGCTTTTCTTTCTGGATTCTGAGAGAAATTCCCTGCCACCATTGTAGAAACCTAAAATATTTCAAAAGCATGCTCTACTTTCTAAAAGATATTCACATAATACTTAAAATAGAAAACTGATATTTTTAGCAAAAGGAAGTTCATCAACCAAGTGTATTGTATATGTATGTATGCAGAGGCTAGAAAGTACAAAAAAGAGAATTGCCTTCAATACAAAAATTCACAACTGAAAATGATAGTAAAATCAACCTCAATGATGAGTTGTAGCCAGATTGGAAATCCAGGAACAGTAAAATCAGATCTGGCATAGTTGAGGGGGATAAGACCAAGACAAGCAACTCTTTAGAAGTCAACTAAGTAATACAAGTTATAAATCATGTGCCGTAGGGATCACCAAACCATATCAATACAAAGGACAGGTCAAATAGCTTAAATGATTAAATACTACTTACAACTAATGAAACAGAACAATAAGAAAAATGCCACTATCTAGAAGATAATATAAGGTGATGCAGTCAGTTAATGTTAGACAAGATAGATGCATAACAAGAAATAATATAGAGATCCAGCCAAATACTGTCAGCAATGCAAGAAATCATCTTGATTCTCTTAACAGGTTTCGCTAAATGGACAACAAAAAATAATGATAACATCGAACCTAAACCTGATCAATGAGGATACTGCCCGCTGAAACAGAAGGCTCAGAGACAGAATCACAAGAATTGCTGCTGCTATAATCACAATAAACATGACCATGAAGGATCCTTAGAGATTTCTTCCTACAAGATATTTCAACATGTTTTCTCGTAACATACTCATCGTTCTGAAAAATGTCTTTCAATATGCTGATTAACATATCCTGATCAATCGAATCAAATGCCTTCAGTACATCAGCAACAACAATATATATTTCAGGCATTTTTGATGTTCTACTTTTTATCTCGGAAAGAAATTGATAGAGTTTCTGGTGTACATCATTGTAATCAAACACAGATGATCCTAGTATTTCAGGCCTCTCAACCTTTACTCTCCTCAAAATAGCATATACTTTTCTGAGAGCAGAATTTGCAAATCGGCATTGAGCAAATCCTCTTTCTTGAGCACTCTTATATTTCTGATGCATTGCTGCCTTTTCTTTATCACCAATAGAGCAATACCTTGAGCCAAATTCTGGATTTGAAAATCGTACTATAGATGATACTCCAATCTTTGTTAAAAGTCTTAGACATTTATTTTTTGGAAGAAATTTAAGTTTTGAAAAACCAAATGTTCTTTTACTTATAATATGCCTGACAAATTCTTGATCCAGTAGCTTGAATTTATCACCTTCCAGGGAAGCAATGGCGTGTTGAACTAATGTCCTCCATACTGGCTTCGGATAGTAGAACAATTCATGTTTTCTGGATTCTCTTTCAGTAACATAAAAGTTGGCACTAATAATAGGTACTATCATGTCAAAAAAGAACCAATGCATCCAACGACTGAAAAGATTGCCAACAAGAATCATTTTAGAATTGCATGGTTTCCTGGAATCTTTTCTGATGCTGCCACCAAATTCAGATCTACTGTTTCCATTACAAGAACACTCAGAAGATCTAACTTTTGATAAAAAATGAAAACATGACATTTGGACTCCATGAATGCATTGTTTTACATAGAATTTCTCAAATCTGTGCAATTTAACAAACTTTGAGATGTTCCTCTGTAAAGATTTCCAACAAGAAGAATTCCCAAGCAAGGATACTGGAACTATGCTCCTACAAACAGCCCATATAAAGGAAACCACTTGGTGGTGCTTAGAATAAGATTCAATTAGTACAAGATCTGAGGGCCTGCCATCATGATGCAGATTAGCCTGAGATAATTTGTCAGAAAGCATATGGCAAGATGCATACTGTGATTCAGCATTTTCATTTAGTATGTTCATTAAAGAACTTTGTGTACCAGCCTTGGGACCATGGTAAGGTTGTTTCTTTGCAAAACAAATAGCCTCAGTACATGCAGTGGCACTGCTAAATACACTCGATGCTTCTTGGGCACTGGGCCAGCCTTCATTTTTCATCTTCATTGAAGAATTCTGTACAACCACCTACTTATCAAACAAACAAGCACTATATAATATTAGTTACTTGTAGCAACCAGCTTGCCTATTGTATATGATAAATATGACAATTAAAACAATGTCAGTGCAACCATGTTATGTGGCATTCTCCAGTGATGATAATGTGCAGTGATATCACACTTTTCAACCACAATTTGAGACAATAAACTCAGACAGGTTTGAATTTTGTGGCACTCTCCAGTGATGATAATGTGCTGGCATGACACTGGCCAGTTGATATCCTCCCAATGCCCTGTGTAAGGTGGGTTGTCATAGTTGAAGATGAGGCGGCCTTGCATAACAACTCCAAACAAATAGATAGCAGTCGTATGGTGCTCATCACCATTCAGCTTTTAATACAGTGCTCCGACAAAGAGGGGAGCGAGTTTTCTAGTTATCTTTGAATTTCCAGTGCATAACATGGATAGAATAGAATGAAAATTTTCTATTGTTGTAATTTACTTGCCTGAACACAGAAGCAATGGAAAAGGGAAAATATACACATTTAATACATCAAGAAAAACAAAATAAAGATGGGTGATACCCAAGTTTTAAAAGGGAGAATAACCACATTTAATACATCATCTTCTATGATTCATATCCTCATCAGGACTCTCATAAAGGAAAGAAAGTTGTAATGCCTAGAATGGCTTCATCTGACATCAAAAGAGAAGAATCATCTTCTCCAAGAAAAATGAAAAAAAAAGACACCATAAAAAAAATGAAAAATGATGTCTTGAACTCATGCCCATTACTTCAGATATAAAAAGGCTCTTGCAACCATAACATATGCTAATCATACTTGCAAAAACAATTGATATGCAAGTAAAATAGTCATTTTATACATTAAAAAGAGTTTAATCAGGATCCTTCAAATAATTTAAAACTCAAAGACTGCAGACATGCAAAAATGATGGAACTAACTTCCTCTTTCTACAGTTTTTAGAAGTGGACTTCAGTCAAGTGGCATAAATACACTTCTCAGTGTTTGATATGATGTGTCCTTCGTCCAACCCAAATATGATTGGCCTGAGATTTCGGCTTAAAATCTTGAAATTATGTAAATTGATATTTGAAGTCTTAAAAAAACACAAAACCTCCAGAATATTTTATTAAACTAATATCCATTATATTTTGCCGAATTCATGTGTTTTAGGTTTTGTATCACCTCATCTGCACTATTTTATAATAGGGTTATACTAATTTTGGACAGTCAAAAATTGTGGCAACCCCATTGAAATTTACTATAACCGGTTAAATCAAGCCCATAATTGATGAAACCAGTATATTATAACACATTAAACAAAAACCTATAACACAAGTATAACTATCAATCAGAATATTGATAATATTTTATTAACTTGTACACATATAATAGATATCACAATCGTGATAAGTTTTGCACAAATATTCTAAAAAATGACATCTCAATAATAAGTTCCCTTGTTCAAATTTTCCTCTAAATATGTCATCTTGAAAAATAATTTGCATAATATTTAATCGAAAATCATGCATCGTTGAATTAATGTCTTCATTTGGTGTAAGGTCTGTTCAATTAATAGGTATGTATTCTCTTTATATCAACATGATTGTGCAATTTTTGTGATTAAAATTTTCAAGCACTTACACTTTCGACATCCAATGCAGTTCTCTCAAGAATGCATCACTTTCAATTAAAGATTAAATATGAATTTTCTAAAATACCATTTAATGAATGAACTAAATTGTACTAAGTATGTCATCTTTTTTTTATGAAATTTGTGAGATGTCATCTTTTGTAGGAGGATTTGTAAAAAATCATTAAAATTTTAATATCTATTATATGTCTACAACTTAATAATACATTGTAAATATTTTGTTTGATAAGTTAACTTATGTTGTTGATAATAAAACTTTCTTACTCCTATCTCTCTTTCCCAAAAAGTTTTCTTGACATTTAACATCTTCTTTCATGGTAGGATAGTATCTTAAGAGAGGAGACACATTTGATCAAAAGTTCTCTGCTAAAAAACACACTAATATTTCTCTTCCTCTATTTTTCATTCTTTTATTCAAAGTAGTTGGAAGTGCATTTAAGCATAACTATCACATTTCCTGCACTTAAGTGAAAAATGGATGTGGAATTAACTTTGAACAGAACATCGTCAACTTTTAACATTATTAACTTAAGGTATGAATTAAAAGTAAGAGATTGGCACTAGTAGTGTCTGATCATATATGAAATGACACTAATGATCATTAACTTGATATAATTACGATAATATGGAGCTAAAGAGCTAATCATGTCAGAAGTTAACTAAAAGATACAAAGAGAATACATGCCTATTAATTGAAGAGACCTTACACCAAATGAATTGTTAGAATTAGTAAATCCTCCCAAATGAAGCGAGACCACTCTTAATTGGGAAAGAGAGTGAGAAAGAGTTTGGAAGTTGTGAGAGTGAGAGAGAGAGTTAAAGCGAGGAGGGAAGGGTGATATGTGTTGAATCAGATTAAAAAGTGGTCCAACGGTCAAATTGACCATTGGAACTGGATTAATCACGGCCCTTGATCAGTTTAGATCAAAATTGGACTGGTAGGCACCACCGATCAATTAAATTTTGATTGTTTTGCCCGGTACGAATCTTGTATCGCCTCATACAACCCCGCCTTTCAAACACTATTCAATATGGGGTGGTCTGTGTTTCAATCAACGAGCAGAGTGATACATACCACTCATATCGTACCATTTCAGGCGGTACATCAGTCCATGTTATTAAGTATATATTATTTTTGAATTTCATAGTAATAAAAGGAACAAGAATGCTATCCAGGGCAAAACTAAGCTTCAAACTGAATCATGTTACCTACTGATCCAAACACAACTTAGTCGGTAGAAGAAACACTTTCTAGTAATACTCCCTGCATCTTATGATGCCATTTCCAAGATAAATGTTGACCAGTTGTGTCACTTGCACATAAAAATGCCAAAGAGGAATCATAATTTATCCTAGCCAAATTCAGTTTCCAATTAACAGCAGATGAGAATGCCAAAATTATGTTCCGACATTCAAAAGTGTGCCTTCTTTCTCAAGTAATACTCTTTCAAAAAACAAATTAGAAACTAATCATAGATTCCCTTAATTGTACATTAATTCTGTCAATAATAATTAAAATCTAGCAGCACTGTTCTTGAAAAGCAAACCTCAGAATTTGATCTGTTTTCATCCATGCTATGTAATTTGGAAGTCTGAATGCAATGTTTAAGCAGCAACTTCTTACATTGACAACGGTGAGCGTTCCGTATAAGAGACTTGAGCAAACCTAATAAAAAATGATACCTAAAATACCATAAACCATTATAAGACAGAGAGAGAATAAAACAGAACAGCTAAATCTTTAAAGTGTAATCAAGATCAGTCAACAGAAGTTTGGATCTTTACTTGAATATAATCTTAACTGCCAAGTAAAACAGTGATGCATAAAGCACACCTAAATGGTCCCAGATGTTTGTATCAATGGATTCATATAAATGAACATAAACATAAATATGCCACAGCATATTAAAAAAATTGCCTAACCACATATAGATATTAGTTTGAAATCAATTAATTTTCCGATAGTGCACTGCCAAATTTGGAAAGTCTTTCTATTTCTAGTTCCACTTGAGTGAATTTTTGCACTGACATCAAAATCACTGGCATACACAGAAAGATTTTCTTCAGATTTTAAACCATATTGTGCTTCTGGGGATATATGGAGCTTGGCTTAGCATGGCCAGTCAGGTTTGTGCTTGTTGGCTTCAGCCCCAAACCCTACCATCCTTGAATCAGACAAGTTCCAGTAGGAACTTATCCTTCCTATTCTATATCCAACTTAAATTTTCTATTAACCTGTAAATCTGATGTAAAATCTCAGTAGAACAAGTCATTTGTATGTCTTCATGAAATTATTATTGAAAAAGACTGTCAGAAGTAGAAGAAAAAATTGGGAAGGAAAGATTGACATCTCCTCTTTTATTTGCTCTACTCTCACTGCCCTCAAGTCTCTTCTCCCTTTCCTCTTTTCCAAATCTTTATTCTCTTCATTAACAAAAAATATGCTCAATATAAACCTTGAGGCATGAGGTCATGACTAGTTAAACACTTCAATGCATGAAGATCTGAAAGTTGGCAACAATTACTAAGTGGCATTAGATATATACCCACAAAAACTTAGGAAGGTGCAAGACTCTTAAAGTGATCACTAAAACAACTATCAAGTGAATAAAGAAAGGAATTGGACGAATAAATGGCAACACTGAAGATTAATTTTACTAGTATTTTTGAAAATTTTTGTAATGGTTATGAAAATTTCAAATTTGGCCAATGTCAAGCTCAAAGATAACAATCCATATGATCTAAAAGACATAAAAATATGAGAATCAACACTCCACGACAGTTCAGGAGCTTTATCTAAATGAATAGGTAAGCAGGAGGTAACATTGCATATGTATATATGATAGCAACAGACATTAAATAAGTTTGCTGATCTTGCTACTTACAAACACTGGGACTCGATGGCACAACCAATACTACAATCAGTACATGTCATGAATTTTTTGCTTCTATCGGGAAATCCAAATATATGCTTCATAAGACGAATTGCGCTGCGGTTGTTTGGCTTTAATATGTTCAGAATGTCTGGATATCACCAAAAAGGTCAAGTTTCAACAACAGAACAGTTGGATAAAGACCCAATACTAAAGACAACAGCATCAGTTTCATCATTGTTATCCGCATTGCAAAAAAATTATCACATAAGTTGACAAAATTTCAAATTCTTTTGCAATTTAAGGTTTGGTCCTTGGCAAATATAAGCACACATTATACTGAATTAATTAAGTTTTGGGGAAAACAATTTAGGAGTAGAGAGATCAACTAATTGCTCTTGCCATTCATCAGAGCTGGTCTATTTTGCATCTGTATAGTGAATTAATGACCAAAAGTGAAAGATGTTATTGTGCTTGAAGTAAAGTAGAAAGTAGCCTGTAACGTTGAAAGAAAATATCTCCCTGGTGAACACTCCATGATACAGCTGTTATCTTGCACATTGAGATAGTAACTCAGTTTCAGCGTTGGCTTGAAATGATTAATAACATAGGATAAAATTAAGTCCATAAAATATAGTTAGAAAAAGACATATATATTACTTGTACAAATGAAATAATAATTTTGCTACATATCTTCTAAATAACCATAATGCTATAGTATTAGGACCAGCAAGCTTCAAGTTAACGAACTTGCACATGGCAGTTTCATGTGATTCATTTTACCTGGTTCTTGAGCATTCCTGTTTATATCCAAGTCTAGTTCATCAAAGTTAACTTAGTCCAAGGTAGTCCTATTTAAAACAGTTAACTATTTGATTCTATTATACCATAGACAAGTACTAATCTTTGTAGCACATTTAGCACACTTAAAACCTATTGAGTTACTTTAATTAAATGCCATTAATGAGCATAACTGGTGTGTAGTTTGGATTCAGGATGTGTGATTTTGGTTACAGTTGTAACTTGCCAATCATTATTGACTAAGATGACTATTTAACCAAATTCAGTCTTTTAACCATGACAATCCAGCAAAAGGGGTGCATTACAATAACCATCTCTTCATTCTTGTTAACCCAAATAACCCAGCCAGAACCAAGCCTAAAGGAGTTCATTCAATTAATTTAACTATGACAGCGTTAAAATAACTTCACTGGACCATTTAAAATCCAAAACAATTGTTGACCTCACACATTTATATCATAAGCCAAGCAAACACTTAATTTCATGTTTAAGCCAATGGTTCAGTAAATTAGAAAGGAGGGGTGACGTGTGCTCCAATAGCTACTACTTCTCTCGAGTCCAAGAACCTGCATGTCCACTTTGAATGAATAGAGGAATTGGGTAGCGCAGAGAAAGTGAGGTGTCAAGAGAATAAGGATAATGATTAAAGAGGATCTAGTCAAGTTTGAGACAATGACTAATATGGAGCATGAGACGGAGAGAGACAGAGAGACAGTCATTCAGCAGTTATGAAGGTAAATGCCTAACAGGAATAAAGACATGACTATAAGTAGTGATACAGCGCAGAGCAAGAGATGGGCATATGCCTGATAACAAAGAGACATGGAAAGGGATGGGAGATGGTGATGTCATGCTTTGACGAAGAAATATGGAAATATTCTGCTGTTCTAGAATTCTGGTCAATGGGTCAAAAGCTTTCTTCAATACCTGATGTGTCCTATCTCCCTCATCCAATTATAATTTTATATATTCATATGCATATACTTGTTGATATGTATACAACTATAAATAGACAAATATGTAAAACTATATACAAGAAATGAATCCTAATCGCTAATAAAAAGTTTCCTATCTAAGATTGGGATAAAGTACAAACAAAATGGTATAGGAAAATGATTATCACATGAATACAAAACCTTGAAGTGAATATATCAGATAAAGGATACGATTTTTTGGGAAAACTGTATATGCTGACGATCTATTATAGAAGATGAAGCTTCTGTCAATTTGATCCCTGATTTCAACCTTTTGTGAAGATTGCATAATCAAGCAATAAAAACACATGGAACCAACCTGCTAGCAAATTTATGAGCTAAATTAGCATAAATGCTATGAATTCGCAAATCAAAACAATCATAGTCTTAAAAATGTATGCCAACTGCTGAATACACAGGAATGGATGTAGTTGTCTTGGTAAAAAGAACAACTCATGATTACCAACATATATCTGAAATCAGAATGCAAGAAAAAGTAACTTAAAATAGTTATCAAACCACTTTTGATATTCTTTAAATTACTAGTTATTATTTCATATATTCAACTTTTTAAATTTAAATAGATTTAAATTTTCATTATCACTATTATGCCATTATCATTTTCCATACCTTTTGCAGTATACGAAAACAAAACTCCAATTTCTTCACAATCCTCCATCGCAATCTGCAACCATTGTTTCAGATTTAACCACCATTTTCTTTCTCTTTCCCATATTTAACTCTACTTAATTCTGGTCTGAAACATTTGGAGCTTGCATAGTTATCTTTGTTGTTGTCCTTGCATAATTGTATACTTCCCCACATAGCAAGGAAGGCCGGATATGTAATTGAAAACATCTATTACACATTTATAAACTGCACCATAATAAATCGAGCTTGAATTTTCCAAAACCACCTAAAACTTCATCCTTCACTTTTAAGATCAGTATAGAGACCATTCATATGAGCTTTGCATCCAAATTTATTAGTTAAAACAGTTATCCGATCATGAAAGTCATAAAGATCATAATCATCAAGATATCTGGTCCAAAAGGTAGTCATTTATACAAGACAAGTAGGCTTTGGCATTGAATAACAGGACATCTAAACTAAATCAGATACAGTATACTGATGTAGGATGAATGCCTGATGAGATCCTATTATATTTCAAAATCCGAATCAGAATCTAAAATTATAAATCTGCCATATAAGAAACTAAGACTAGGTGTCGAGCAGGTGGTCATATATGTAGGACCAGTAGGCTTTGGTGTAAATTACAGGGCATCTCAACTATAATCAATATGCCATACTAATGTAGGACCAAGGTTTGACTTACCAGTCCGTACCGGTGTACCGACATATTATCGATACCGGTACGGGACCCATACCAAGCGGTATGCACAGTGCGTATCACCCGGTATTAAAATATAATATATTTTTTTATAATATAATATAATATAATATAATATTACAATATTAAAATATAAAAAAAATGAAAAGGGGGTGACGTCGTCTCGATCTTTCTCGCGGAGATGCTCCTGGCGGAGAAAAGCATTGCTCACCGCGACCACAGACGGGCAAGGCAGGGCGGTCGGGCAGTATTCTTTCTTTCCTCTTCTTCTTCCCTTTTCTTCCTCGATCATTATCGATCGATCGTCATTCTTATTCAATCGATCGACGATTTCTTATTCAATCGGCCGTCGACGATCGATTTTTGACGGAACTGCCCAGGAGCAGATAGTCCGCATACCAGTAACCTGGTGGACGGTATGTACCGTCTGGTCGAAATTGCAAACCTTGTATAGGACAAATGCCAGTTGAGAACCTTTTTTAAATTTCAAAATCCCAATTAGAATCTACCATGTAACTATCCCAACTAACATAAATCGCATGACATCCAAATGTTTTGTCTCAAAAAACAAAAAACTGGGAGAATCATGCTTTCTCATGAAAATGATTTTTTTCCACACCATAGACACACTTAAAAACAAGATTGCCAAATTACTTATCTTTATACTGAGAAAGAAGATTGTTATCAACTTCCAAAGCATAGTGATAAAGATATTCCTGTAGCTTCAATATCCTTTTCTTATTTTTAGTTTCATTTTTAAGGATAAAACAGGAAAAAAAAACTATTCAAAAGGTCATCCAATTCTACAAAAAGGAGAGAAGAAACATTCAATAAAATGAAGGAAGAAGCCCCAGCAAAAGGGAGACATTGACTGATTACGTTATCAAACTCCACTTCTTGCAACATTAGGAAAGATCACAAGCATTACAGGTGGGAGACAAGCCAAGTAATACAAAAAGCATGAAGCTGCCAACAAAAACATACACAATTTCTCTAATGTAACAGACATTGGCCAAATTCTTTCAATATTGAAGGCCTCATTGTGTTAAGTAATGAACAAACAAATCAACTTCAGTTTCCACTACTTCAATTAAAGACCATGTGATGGTACTATACATGCATGCGCAAGCCTTATCCAAGTCCTGCCCATGCTCATGGCCTCACAGCAATAAGTCCTATTTTACATTATTAATCCTTTTCTTATTGCAGGCACTATATTAAAGCATTGAATGATCAGAATGTTTGCCTTTGTTGAGATCACAGTCTTTGTCTATTCACTGTACATAAACAAGAAACCAATGTACAACACCATGCATCTTCAGAGCTTAGTTTTAATCCGATAATCAAAAATCTCATGACCAACCAAAATCGAATACAGTACTTAATAGTAATAATGGTTGATTGGTTTGTTGATGGTATATAGTCTATAATCAGTTTATCCAAAGTATAACTGGAACGCAAGTCTCCCGCAAAAATTATAGATTATCAAAACATTTTTTTATAAAATAAATATTCAGACCAACCTCCTCAAAGTGGCTATGAAGATTTAGCTGGTTCTTTGAAGCAGAGGAATCAAACTCTTCTGGGAAGAGTTTATTTGGAATAAAATGATTGTTGTACAGTGATGACTCTTCGAAATCTAGAGGTTGAATTGATAAGTTCTTCAGACTAGCATGATGTTGCCTTTCAGATCCATCATTGGTTTCAGATCTAGGCCTATGATGAGTTTTCTTTGTTGAGAATGGTATTTGTCCTTGATACATGTCTTGAGAAAGCATCAGATGAGAACATTTCTCCCTGCTTGCTTCAGTATCTTTTGATGCAGTTATTTCAAAATCCTTCATGATATCCTCTTCAGTAGATGCAGACATTGGTAGTTCTGAAGGCCAATGATACAAACTGCAATCAGAATCCAGAAATTTCATCTGCAATCTTATTTTATTCTTTTGTCCAGGTATATTTTCTTCAGCTCCCTTATATTTTCTTCGACGTTGCCAGCTATATAGTCTTCCATGCTTCCTGGCCTTCCTACTTAAACAAAGTCCAGGTATATCAGTACAAATCGACTCTTTTTCACTATTATGACATTTTGTGCAGGGAGATTTCAGCTTTTCCAAATGCGACTTGTCAAAGTATGACTCGAAAACAGAATCACGCAATATTGGTCCACCACATTTTGATAATGTGTTCTGAGAACTATCATGATCACATAGAATTTTGATGCTGGGTTCCCCTCCATCAAATTGTACAACTTCAGTTCTGCCCCCAACTCTTTCAAATTTCCCACAATTTGTTTTGCTTCCATTGTCTCTTTTGCCACCAAGATATTTAGATTTAGAGCAAACAGAAACAGCAGCAGCACCCATATTTGATCTCCCTGACATGTCACCTCGCTTTCTCTTTAAGCTCCTCAAGCAACCCTGGTTTATTTGAAAAATAGAGTAAAAACTACATGATTTTGGCCTGAAGCCTTGGCACAATCACAGGCATATGACCACATTAAGATAAGAAAGAATGTTTAAAAGATTACATACTTATGGAAAAATGATCTTGCACATGCAACCAACATCAGAATCATGAGGAAAAGATGGCACACCATTTTGAAAAGATAAGATACATATTAAGGATATACTTCAATATTCATTTTGAACTTTTAAGTAGAGTGTAACTATGAAAACTAATAAAGGTGCCATCAGAATGTAGCCTTGCTCCAAGACAACAGAGGTACACTACCTTTTTAAACCAACCTCAGTCGAAAAACCATATTAAATGACTGCTCATAAAGGACTACTCACCCTTGCACAAATTATGGCAGCTTAATCCAGTATAAATTAGCTTCAGTATTATTTCATGGCAGGTATCATGTGAGCATGCTGACTGGGTACACAACTCTGAACACTTGCATTAGCTTATATTTGAAAGAGGATTTCTCATCAGTGCATGAGTGATCATTCTTGCTCACATATTCTCTCCTAAGAGAATAATCGGATGGTCAGACAAAGCATACGTAGAAATTACAAGGTACTAATTTACTCGGCTTTCATAATTTGAGTCATTAAGATTTAGAGTAGATGCATTCAATAATGAAATCTTGAAAATATTCAACATTTATCAATTACCATTGATCTTCCAATGAACAAATTAAAGATCTGAAACAAATATCAAATCTGTTTTTTGGAAAAATTAGAGAAATATAATATGAAAGTAATTACACTAGTTTCATCAAATAACAAATATATTTTTTTGTTCATTCTATCATGAAATTACAACAGCAAGCATGCTACAAATGTATCCAAGAATGGCATTTCCTCAAAAGATGTTATTACCATATTCTGCATGGCCTCCGGGAAGAATGGCTGCCGATTTGATGATGTTGATGTGGCTTTCAAGAATTTTGATCCTTCATAAATTTTATCCACTGGATGCCCTGTGACCTGATAGTAACTCTTGTTTCTAACAAGAATAAAAATTGATGAGAAACGTAGAAGAAACACCATGAGTTGAAAGCCGATCTGCAAATTCCACAAGATTTACTCTAAAAAGTGAACTTCAGCAATTACATCAAAAGAAGGTATGCAGTAGTAATTAATAGCTTCAAAATTTTACTCTGTGCAACAGAAGATCCCAAGTAGAAGTACAAAGAAATTCACCAGCAATGTTGAAATGACTTTCCTGGTAAAATGAGATTAGTTAACTCATTAAATAGAAATTATAAGTAGAAAATAAAATAGCAATGCACATGGAGCATACACCTTGATATCTAGAAGAAGAATTATGCTAAATAACTAGAATTAATATGCACAAACATCTAATTAATATAAAGCAAATGTTCAATGGATAAATACCCATTCATATGTAGTGAGTGCACAATACACATATATTTTACATTTCAAAATTTTACATTTTATATAATAACCCATCTACGTTACAATATCCTAAGTTAAACTAAAACCATCCCTCATAATATATCCACCCATAGATTGCTCCTCACATCTAATTAATATCCTAAGATGGATCCATCCATCTTCATTTGCTCCTGCTACCCACCACTATCATTGACTTTAGTGCCAAGGGCTGAAAGCAAGGTTCAGAATCTTGTATCATACCGACGTATCGATCAGCTATCGATATAGTACATATGAAGCTGTACCAAGCATACCAACACATAGTACACTAAGGTACCAAGCATACCGAGCGGTATGATACAGTATTGCAAACCCTGCCTGAAAGTAATTTCCTCCCTCTCTTCCCAACTGCAGGTTAAGGATGCCTATATCAAAGCTTGTGCACTTGTGACTATGACAGAACACCCTTGTGCAAGACAGACAGAAAAGATATAGGAAGATGAAAGCAGAAAATAAAAAGTGGCTCTTGGTCTCTAAAGGAAAAAAAGATGGCATCAAATAGAAAGGGAGATCTCATGGGATTTTGGAATTAATCTCAAATCCATAGGCAATCTCATCAAGTGAAGTTTTTTCTTTTTTGTTTTTAATCTTATATTACCATCTGCCGCATTTGTATGCAATCATTGAAGTACTAAGGCCAGACCAGAGTCCATCACTATCTTAGAAGCTACAAGCAAATAAGTTTACAATCTTTCATATATGCTTTTGAAAAACAAATAAATAACATGAAATATGAAGGTAAAGAAAACTTTTAGCATAAAACATTTTAATTTTCATACACTCAGGCAATCCAAATCACATCAATCCAATCTAACAATTCAAGTTGATCATGATCTTCTTGTCCTTAACCAATCCCAATACTATAACCCAAGGATTCACGTACCGGTCCGTGCCGGTGTACCAACATTTTGTCGGTATCGATACGGTGCCAGTACCGGGCGGTATGCAGTGCGTACCACCCGGTATATTATAATATATTTATAATATATTATAATATTATATTATATTATATTAAAATATATTATGAAAAGAAAAGAAAAAGGGTGGCGTCGCCTCAATCTTTTCTCCCTGTGCGGGGAGAAAAATCGACCGCGGGCGACCCGCGGGTGGTGATGGCGGCGACAGCTCGCGGGTGGTGATGGCGGCGACAGCTCGCGGGCGATCCACGGGTGGCGATGGCGCGGGGACAAGGACGGCTCGAGATACCTTTTCTCTTTCGCTTCTTCTTCTTTCTTCTTTTACTCTTCTTCTTCTTCTTCCCTTCTCGATTTCTCCTTAATCGACCGCCAACGATCGATTTTTCCCTCGATCGATCGCCTTTTGGCGATGTCGCCGGGGCGTCGGTCCACGACTGGCCACAGGACGACATGCCCTTACCGCGGTAAGGAAAACCTTGCTATAACCTATATTGCAATTCGTCTCTCTCCCTCCTTTGGTTTGTATATGGGCTAGACTAAATAACAGATCCTACTAACCAAATGAAATATGGATTATCTTAGAACAAATCTAATGGGATATGATCTAATTAAACTAGTAACTGGATCCGAGACAAATGCCTCTTGTACAATTCAAGATTGTTCATTTATAGCCTGCCCAGCAACCTCTTAAAACTTCAACCCTACTCATAAATTACATTTCATTGCATTAGCTATACAACTTCAAAAAAAAAAGGTCAAAATTCTTATTGACCCCCATACTATGCCTCAAAATCAAAGTCACCCCCCCGTACTTTAGAACTCATCAAAGTGACCCCTCGTACTACGATTTCACATCAAAGTGACCTTCCGTATTTTAAAACTCATCTAAGTGACCCCCCGTACTATGCCTTAAAATCAAAGTCACCCCTCGTATTTTAAAACTCATCTAAGTGACTCCTCATACTATGCCTCAACATCAAAGTCATCCCCCGTACTTCTAAGTGACCCCCCGTACTACGATTTCACATCAAAGTGGTCCCCTCGTACTATTATATAGACGTTAAACAAACCCATTTTATTAATAAAAAAGGTAACAACATTTGTTTTTAAAACTGGGTGGGGGTCTATTTGATTTTCTTCAATATAGTCAAACTATGCGAAAAAAACTTAAAAAATCAAATACACCCCCTGTACTATGATATGCTAATCAAATACACCCCCGTACTATCATTATTCATTAATTTTATCTCATGAACGTTAATACAATGTATTAAGTGGTTAAAAAGTCATGAAAAAATTGGTCATAACTTTTAGTATTGTTTAAATTTATTTTACACTTTAAGCTTGATTGATGATGGTTTTTATTTGTTATACACTTAATTGTTTTAAGTAATTAAAAAATCGATCTTATAAAAATCTTAACATATAGGATTGTTATGATTATTTACTCTTTAAGTGTGACTAAATTTCGGTAGCACCTCCCCAAAAACTCGAACATATCCCATTTATAATCAATCACATAACCTATAAAGAAAGGCATAGATTAGAGTTGCAGAAACGAACGCCGACAAAGGTTAAAGAAGAAAGAAAGAGAGAGAAAAATGGATTAGGAATTTAGGATTATTTAATTGTAATCCTCAAATAAAAATAATCCCATAAATTATTTTACGTAACGGTAGAACCATATTTCTAACAAAGAGGTCCACTTTGATACGAAATCGTAGTATGGGGGGTTATTTAGATAAGTTTTAAAATACGGGAGATAACTTTGATTTTGAGACATAGTACGAGGGGTCACTTATATGAGTTTTAAAGTACAGGGCGTGACTTTGATTTTGAAGCATAATACGAAAGGTCACTTAGATGAGTTTTAAAGTACGAGAGTGACTTTGATGTGAAATCATAGTACAGGGGATGACTTTGATGTGAAATCATAGTACGGGGAGTCACTTTGATGAGTTTTAAAATACGGGGGGTAACTTTGATTTTGAGGTATAGTACGAAGGGCCAATAAGAATTTTGGCAAAAAAAAAACTTCTGGTTTATTGTATTGTTTGTTCTTTGAATGAGATCCCATATTCACTATGAATATGCCAAACCTTCACTTCGTATTTATAGATGCTACTCACCACAAGGATAGTAGGCTGCAAAACCAACTTAACAAAGACATGATGAAAATTAGTTTCAGTGAGAAGATTCATGCAACTTACCCTAAATAGTTAGGACATTACAGCTTCTTGTTGTTGTGGTTATTGTTGAACTTAACAAATAACAGATGATTATATAAAATTACAGATAAATTTTAACACAAAATTTCTAGCATGCCGAACTGCTCAAACATTGAGGCTCGGTGCACTTAAGACTAAGATTTGCATACAAGGAAAAGAGAGGCATTTTATGCTTCTTACAACACAGCTACTTTGTCTAAATCATATTGGATGCATTTGGTATAAACACTAATATAGCACTTATTTATTGTTTGTCAAATAAATTGAAAGTTGAAACTATCAAATTATTATCTTACTCTAACCAACTTACCCATTTTTATATGAGATGGAATTCCTATTTAGAAAAACAAATTAGAATGGGTACATAACAATAAGTATGTGCTAATACATCAAGGTATACTAAATTTCCAACACCATATGATGGTGTGGACATGCACCAAGTGGCACAGCAGTCACTAATGCATGCTTCACAAACTAATGTAAGCCAATATATGTGTTGGCATATAACATTTCTCATCTCAAAAATTTTGCTCACACATGAGTTTGAAAATGCCAATTACTAAACCAACTAGTTAATAGTACAAATATAATATAATTTTAAATAAATAAATATGAAGTATATTTTGCAGCATGACATAAAGTAATGTGTGCCTTATTGTGACTATTGCATGTTTAAAAAACTAATGTGAGCCAATATATGTGCTGGTATATAACATTTCTCATCTCAAAAATTTTGCTTACACGAGTTTGAAAATGCCAATTACTAAACCAACTAGTTAATAGTGCAAGTATAACACAATGTTAAACAAATAAATGAGAAATATATTTTGCAGGATGACACAAAGTAACGTGTACCTTATTGTGACCATTGCATAACACGTTCATGGTTTCAAGCTTGTTATCTAGTATCAATTCCCTTACTTTCCTAACAAGCTGGACATATATTAATTATTTAATGAAATATTAAAACAGTGGGTAAGACTCAAGAAAGAAAGAATAAACAAAATACAAAACTCCTAAATGCAAAGTATTCATGTTCTTGTGTCAAGTGATTCTTGAAAAGATGACGTACATATGACAGAATTACATCAGCAGTAGGATATGAAGCACAAAACTCTATAATGTTTATCATGTTCACAACAAATTCCAACACTAATCATAGTTCCAAACAAATTAAGATTTAAGACATGAGGATTGAATGCACTCATATACTTATGATATACATGTGTTAGAACCCCGGATTCTAAGCTAAAGGTCAACCTCTGTAGGGGATCGACCCTCCTTGAAACTCCATAGGGGTTCCTTCCTCCTTAGTAGTCGACCATAATGGCTGAAAAATATTGATGTATTGCTTGATGAAAAAAGGTGGCTACAAGTTATATAGGATTCCCAAAACCTAATTCTAATATAACTCCTACTTCTAGTAAACTTTTTCTTAATAAGACTCCAACTCCTAATCAAACTCTTACTCAAACTTTAGAGAGAGTCCCAAGCTAAGTGAAACTCCTCCTCTCTAACCCTAGTTGCCTCCTCTCAGCCCTAGCCGACTTCCCCTTATCAAGGTGGGCGGCCAATTGGGTTGATCACAAACTTGAGTTGGTTGACACGACCCGAATCTAACTCCGACTCCTAACCAGACTCCAGTTCAGTTGAATCCTAACCCTATTAGGATTTGGGCTGATTTATTACAATGGACTCAAATCTCCTCCTTCCCGACCTAATGTCAGGTCTAGACCAACCAACAAGGCCAATCTAAGGACTCAACTCAATCGACTAGGACCCGACTCAGCTAGGGTCCTAACAGACCTGCCCTCTTCAAATCAGCCCTATCCTCAAGGCTGAGGCTCCATGAACTTTGGGTCCTGGTCTACAATTCTTCTTAAAGCTTCATCGTGGTCCTGCGGTCCAACATTGTCTTGTATCTCTCCATCAGTGGTAGTAGTGTATGGACAATGGTGCATCGCGATCCTACGAACCCACGTGATCATAAGCTGAACTTGGACCTTGCCATCAGCCGAAATGTCCAGTGGGTGGATCTGGGCTGCGTCATCCTCTCTAAACTTCCACTTGCGGTGAGATATTTTGAGGATCAGTTGTATTTTTAAAATGGTGCGCAAATCCGATCAATAAGTCATAGCTCTAATGTGATCTCCAATTTTATAGGGTCCAAAGAAACAGGGCGACCACTTCCTTGAGGCTCAAGTCTTCATAGATTCCTACTAGTAGGATTAAAGACGAAGGAAGACTCGATCTTCAATAGCAAACTTCCTTCTATTCCGACATTTGTTGGGCGACTGCTTCTTTCTTGCGTGGGTTGGCATGTGGTTGTTCTTTAATACTAGCTAGGCTTTCCTCTGAGATGGTGGCTACCCTCTGGTAGAGTTCATGGTAGTGAGCAGATCTGATTTTGGAGTGCGTAGAAGCCGCAATTTTCTCGAGTTTGATACCATCTCTCGTTTGTGCCGTTGACCGGTATCATACCAAGCCACAAATTCAGCAATGGTCAGCATCTCCCCGTCGTAGATTGACAGCTTCAGGTGATATAGAGAGAGGGCTTTGGTGATGTAGACTAGGGGTCGACCATCTTGCATGAGGACAGCACCAATTCCGACTCCCGATGCGTCAGATTTGATCACGAACACTTTGTCGGAGTCAGATAAAGCTAGCACTGGTGTAGATGGAATCACAACAGTGAGGGCATCAAAGGCTGTTGTAGCTTCATCCGACCAAAGGAAGACATCTTTTTTCAGCAATATCATGAGGGGAGCACTGATCTTGCCGTTATCCTCCACAAACTTGCAGTGGTCATACGGCCGAGCAAGGGGCAGTTTTGTCAGTTCAACAAACATCAAAAAATTCAACAAGCAATGAGGGGAGCTTTGGATCTTCATTCATCATTGATTCCTCCGTTGGCAACCCTTGAATTTGTTTTAGGAAGCCGATATATGATTTGTGCAGCACCCTCTCTATGCGTTGCGTAAAAACAATCGATACTTCACCCACGCACTTCCCTCGTAGGATCACCTATTTCCCATGGTTGAAAATTTTTATGATTAATTTAGAAAAATTCCAGGAAACATCACCTACAGTGGACAGACATTCAACACCGAGCATTGCTTGATAATCATCAAGTGGTAGGAGGAAGAAGTCTGCGGTGATTTCTTAGCCCTGCAAAACTAGTTTCACCCAAGGGCTCTTTCGATTGTAGTTGAGGATTCGACCATCTACGACTTTTACATTAAACCCTTGTTGCAATCTTCAATCCGGAGAGTTAATTGAACAGCAACCTTGTTGTCCATGAAATTATTTGTGCTTCTGATATCAATAAGAATGGTGATCGACTGGTGTTCAAGGAATCCGTCGACCTTCATGGATTACGAGTTGGCGTAGCCGGCTAGGGTAGTATGGTGTTGATGGCTGGTTGCAGTTCTTCCTCCGCATCTTCCTTCTCAAGTTCGAGATCTAGTCCTCGGGTTCTAGTCCTCGGGTTCTAGATCCTCGATCGGTTCAATCACCAAAAGCTTTCCCCCTTTACAGCGGTGATCTCTACTCCATGGTTCGTCGCAATGTCAACATAGCCCTTTCGTCGATCTTTCTTGGAGTTCTTCTTGAGTAAGTTCCTTGGGTTGAGAGGTTTGGTTGGCAACAGGGGAGGCCAAAGGCTTAATGTTTGTTGGTTGGTTCATGATCTTGGTCCTTCAGCCATCGTTGTTCGGTTGTTCCTCATGGATGCGGGCGAAGGAGATGGCAGCCCTCAATGTATACGATTGTAGCGCCTTGACTTCGTATACGATCTCCGGCTTTAATCCTTCAATAAACGTCCCTAACAACTGTTTTTCAGACCATTCTTGAGTTTGATTTGCAAGATCTCAAACCTGGTTTGATATTCTTGCACGGTTGAGGTTTGGCGAATCTTCACGAGTTAGTCATTCGTGTTCTCATACTCCGTCGGTCTAAAGCAGATTAGCAACCCGCTCTTGAATTGCCTCCATGTGGGGAGTCCGTGGGTGTGCTTGTACCAATCATACCACTGAATAGCTTCTCTTCCTAGATGGATGGTGGCAATATTGACCATAGAAGCCTCCGGTGTCATGTGATACCAGAGGTACCGCTCCGCACGTAAAATCCTTCCAGTCGGGTCTCCGTCTTCCTATCGAGGGAAGACCACCCTTATGCGTGGATACGATGAATCCATCGCTTGTTCCTCTTTCTTTGGTGGGTTCTCCTTGCAATCGGAACTCCCACCATGTTGTGATCTTCTTGGGCTCGATGATCGACCCAATCTAAACTCCACAAAGAGAGAGCGTACGCATCTAAAAGGCCTCCAACTTGGCACCGATCAGATCTACCGATGCCATGGCGTAAGACTCAAGATCTATAATGTCGAGGTCCTTCTCTTGCTATTGGGTCAATGGCGTGAACCGATTGGGTGGATTGGTGGCCGAAAGAGGTGGTGGAACAAGGGTAGATAGTTGTGGTTTAGGCTGATAGTTTGCTGTTTTTGGTTGTTGTTGGGGCTATGGTATGGAGCTATTGTAGGTGTCGTATAGAGGGTATGATGGCCAAGGGTTAAGGTTAGAGGGATGGCTTAGAGTTGCTATCGGTGACAATAATGGTTTCGATGAAGATTGGTGACCGAAAGGGTGATGGATCAAGGTTGCGATTTTGGATTGATAGTCTGCGGTTTAGGTTGTTGTTGGTGCTGTGGTTTTAGGGTGTTGTGGGGACTGAAAAGGGTGGTTTTAGTGGCAGTGGTTTAAGGCTAGGAAGGAAGGTTTAGGGTTGCTGTTGGCTGCGACAAGAAGTGCCTAGGAACAAGGCTGCATAATTCTTCGTCACGAGTAGCAGTTTTACGACGAAAGAATTCCAACAGTATGCAAAGGGTTTTGGTGTAATTTTGCCAAAAAGAAGTATAGGAGGATGGTAGCAAATAAGTAAAAATATCAATGGCAACAAAGTCGACAAAGACAGTTTAGATGTGCAGTAAGAAATACCGACAATCTTGCAACATAACTTTCGTCGTAAAGATAATGACTTTGCGACAAAAAGTTTTAGCGGCCTACTAACAATATATAGATGATTCCAATGAAGAGCAAGTGACGATGAAAGTCAAGCCGATGCAAAATATTGACGAGAATATAACAATAAAATATAGCAGCAAGATTGGCAAGAAGATGGTATATGGTTGAAAATTTGCGTCAACGACGGACGATCGTTACAGCAGTTTTTACGCTGCTGTTTAGGCCGACTGTAGAGATTAAAAGTGGGCTACGACGACTAAGTCTCATGGCTAAAGGGGTGCCTTAGGGTTGATGTGGGTGGCAGCAACAAATTCGACAAAGATCAATTATGTATGCAGCAAGAAACACCGAAAAGTATGGCATCAGAATTTTTCATCAAAGACAGCAGTTTTACGACGAAAGTTCTAGCAATATTGCAGTAGTATTTTGAGGAATATGGTAGCACAAAATCAATAAGGATAGCAGCAATATAGATGATAGCGATTTGGTGGCAAATATGGCAGCAAGATCAGATGCGACAACAGCAAAGTAGTAGGGTTGAAAAATTGCGTCAATGTCGAAAGATCGTTGCAGCAATTTATTTTGGCCAACAATTTTTTCAGCAAGATAGATGGATGGCAAGGATTACAACAATGGTAGATGCAAGGTTTGACTTACCGGTCTGTACCGATGTACCGAGATTATCTCGGTACCCATATAGTACCGGTACCGAGCGGTACGCACAGTGCATACTACATGATATATTAAAATATAATATATTTTTTTATAAAATAATATTATATAATATTAAAATATTAATATATTTAAAAAAAAGAAAAGGGACGACGTCGCCTCGATCTTTCTCCCCACGCAAGGAGACGGAACGTCTCCTCGCACGGGAGAAAAAGCTCCTGCGGGCGAGGGTGGCGATGGTGCGCGGGCGAGGACGTCGCGTGAAAAGTAGGTTCTTCTTCTCCTATTTTTTTTTTCTTCTTTTTCTCTTCTTCTTCTCTTTTTCTCCCTCAATCGACCACCGACGGTTAATTTCTCCCTCAATCGATCGTCGACGGTCAATTTCTCCCTAAATCGACGGCCGACAATCGATTTTTGGCGATACCACCCGATCGGTCCACGTCGATAACCTAACGAGTGTATCGCCGTCGCTGCGATGCATCAAATTGCAAACTTTAGGTAGATGTAACTTTTTTCTTTGGTTTCTGGATAAGTAAATTGCAGCAGTAGTAAGGTAGATACCAGAATGCAATTTTGGTGAAGGCTGCAAATGATGTTTCTACAACAGTGGTGATGACGACGGAGTAAGCAATGATCACAATAATTATGGGAATTTCTTGGGAGGTGGTGGATGGCTGGATGAAGATAGCTGCGACTGTGGAAGGGCAACAAGGCGCCAAGAGCACGACTGTAATACCAAGTGTTAGAGCCCCATAGGATTCTAAGCTTGGGTTGACCTCTATAAGGGATCAGCCCTCCTTGGAACTCCATAAGGGTTCCTCCCTCCTTGGTAGTCGACCATAATAGCTGAAAAAGATTGATCTATTGCTTGATGAAAAGGGGTGGCTACAAGTGTTTATATAGGGTTCCCAAACCCTAATTTTAATAAGACTCCTACTTTTAGTAAACTTCTTCTTAAATAGACTCCAACTCCTAATCAAACTCTTCCTCAAACCCTAGAGAGAGTCCCAAGCTAAGTGAAACTCCTCCTCTCTAACCCTAATCGCCTCCTCTCAGCCCTAGTCGACTTCCCCTTATCAAGGTGGGCAGCCAATTAGGATGATTACAAGCTTGACTTGGTTGACCCTACCTGAATCCAACTCACTCCTAACCAAACTCCAGTTCAGCTGAATCCTAACCCTATTAGGATTTGGGTTGATTTATTACGATGGACTCAAATCTTCTCCTACCCGACCTAATATTAGGTCTAGGCCGGCTAACAAGGCCCAATCTAAGGACTCAACTCAATCGACTAGGACCCAACTCAGCTGGGGTCCTAACCAAGGTTTGACTTACTAGTCCGTACCGATGTACCACCATATTGTCGATACCGGTACGAGACCAGTACCGAGCAGTATGCACAATGCATATCTCCCAATATTAAAATATAATATAATATTATATAATATAATATTATATTATATAATATTAAAATACTAAAATATTTATAAAAAAAGAAAAGGGGCGACGTCACCTTGATCTTTCTCCCGCGAGACGCTCCATCTCCTTGTGTGGGAGAAAGCGACCAGGCGCGGGCGACCCAGGTGCAGTGCAGGCGACCCTGGCGGCGATGGCGAGCGAGCGAGGTATTCTTTCTTCTCTTCTTTTTTTCTTCTTTTCCTCTTCTTCTTCCCTTTTTCTTCCTCAATCGATCGTCGACGATCGATTTCTCCCTTAATCGACCGCTGACGGTCGATTTCTTCTTCAATCAGTTGTCGACGACCGAAATCGACCACCGATAGTCGATTTTTGGCGGGCGAATCGATGCGGTCCATCTGTAACATGGGATCGATATGTCGCCGTCTTTGGCGATCTGGTCAAAATTGCAAACCTTAGTCCTAACAACATGTAGGATGCTTATATATATAATAGAACTCTTAGGTATGTGTAGTATAGGCAATATGCAAGTCTTTTGGACTTTGACATGATATAATAATCTCCTTAACATTCTTTATAGAGTTTTGAAGTGTGCATATTATGATTAGATGTTATTTAAATTATCCATCATATACTTAAATCATAAAAAAAACAACAATATATATGCTAATGCACCTTATCTATTACACCCACAAGTTTGCACAAGTAATCTTAGATAGCTTAACAAAGAGACATCATTCTATTAAAGAAATAATTGATAAAAATATAAAAAGCATAGGGAAAGATCTTATTTCATCGGATAGGACATGAAAGGAAATCCATTATACTAGAGCCATCCCTCCAATTTATTAAAATACCTCTCTATTTACCATGAGTAAGATAAAATTCCCAAGTGACGTCACCTTAAGATTTTGATCTCTCCTTACGCTTACACTGGTATAAATTAGCAGAACTTATATACACTATATGTGAAATATGATGTAATCCTAAAATTATCCCTTGTTTCCTTCAATAACACTACTTGCAATTCTAGGTTACAATTCTAACCATCGAATAACTATTTAAATGATCATGCTCCTAGAACCTTCCATTTATAACTTGTCATATTGGCATCTCCATGTCAAGGTTAGCATCACTAGCAACCAAAATGACTAGCCACCTCCAAGCTCATCCATTTACTACCAATGACCTTCGAGAGGAAGATCAAGATCTTTAATGATTTGTTGCATCCCTATCATACACAAAGGGACTTCATTCATAGTGGAAAACCTATTAAAATGATGACATCATAATGTTGAACTATCAAAAAGGATTCACTTTACAAGGAGAAAGGAGTCTACGAAGAAGTCCCCACAAGGAAACAACCATGACAACAAGAAGTTGTAATGTTTCAATTATGTGAGGACACCCACATGGATGAGCTCTGCATAGGTCATTAATCCCACTTGTACTAAAAGGGTTCAAGTCTCTTTTCAATGCCATTTGTAAAGTTTTATAAGAAGCCTCTTTACTTCTCCTGAGAGTCCTAGTCGTAGTCTATTCACCCATTCTAACCATGGAATTCATAAGTCTCATTTAGGCATGGTCACACCATCTTAAAAAATTTTGAATTATTCATAAAAAAATTGTTTCTTGTTTTAGTAACCCTACATATCCACCTAGGCATCCTCATCCCAAGAACATTAATATTTTGAATGCATAATTCCTTGATAGCCTAAAAGGCTATAACAACAATCCATGGTTACACTATCTTAGAAATCCTTCCTTTTTATCTAAGGTGCATAGACAATCACACAAAAAAAAAAAACCCAACAACCTTATCCATTTTAATCACCTAGCTTTTACTATAAATACAGTGTGACACGAATCTCTTTCATCTTGAATAAAAAGATCCAAACTCTAGGGAAACTAAAACTTGCATGAACTTCTTGTCCCTCCATTTAAACTACACCCACATTTCTTATCTTAGGATGTCTAATATTTCATTTCATACTTTTGATCTTAGTTTAACCCAAGGTTTATCATACCGGCCAGTACCGATGTACCAAGATTATTTTGGTATGGTACATTACGGTACCCGATATCAAGCGGTACGCAAAGTGTATACCGCTCAGTATATTATTATATTATATTTATATTATATTATATATTAAACAAATAAAAAGCTGGCGACATCGCCTCAATCCTTCTCCCCAGAATCGCCCGCCGCGATTCTTCACCCGCACGGGGACGAATCCTGCTAGCGATGGATGGCGCAGGGAACTGGTTAAGGTATGTTTCTCTTCTTCTCATTTTTCTTATTTCTCCCTCAATCGACCGCCGATGATTGAAATCGACCGCCGACAATCGATTTAGGCAGTACCGCCCGATAGCGAGCGGTCCGCGTACCGATAAGCTAGCGGAACGATACGTATCGCCCGATACGGGGCCTTACCGCTCAATAAGGAGAACCTTGCTTGTAGAATTAATTGCAATTTAACTCTCATCAATCAAAATAATATCACTGAAAATTGCATACACTATAGAGGTATTTCTTGTAAATGGCTATTGAGTTCAGCTTTACCAAGTAAATAAGAAACTCTTTTGGCACACTTTTATATCCTAGTAACTACTTCAGAATACATAGCTTTGACAACGTCACAGTTATTAAATACAACTTTCACCTGCAAAACCCACCCCAAAAATACTAAGAACTGTGTCATAGACTTCTCTGAGACAATGTAAATCATAAAGAAATCAGACTTCTCTCTATATTTTTCCATTAGCTTTTCTATACATAAATAACTCATATAGCTGATCTTTCAGGCATAAAACCAAACAATTTATTTTTAAATACTCATCTCTCATTCTTTCTTCAGTTTCTTGTTCACAGAGTACAGCACATTTTATCACATAACCGGAGACCATCAACACTGTCACGTCACATAACTGGAAGAGAGAGGGCTTCCACCTTGGACCACCACAGTGAGCCCCATCCATGGGCAGAAGAACAAAAATAACAAGCATTTTCAAAATAACAAGCACTTTGGTTAAAGCAGTGTGTTCGTGTCTAGTTGCAGATATCTGATCCATAAAAATTAAAAACAAAGTATATATAGCATCATAAGGTGATAGACAGAATGTAGAATACAATACTCAAGGTAAGAATCAAGTCAAGATTCCAAGATAATAATGATTAAAAGATATACCTGCAAACACTAATTTCTTGCAAAACTGAGAAAGAAATTATATGGTGATACCAAATGACAACTGAACGTATATCAAGAGGTACCAATACTCATTAAAATAGTGGATTAAATGGTACATAAAAGGCCAGAAACCTTAAAATTCATATCCAGTGAGGAAAAAGTTATTGGGATTAACAAATATTTTGGGATTCCTAAAACCAGTATCCCAGGAGAACAAGGAATCCTAATAAGAGAACAAATAGGATTCAGTTTCTATCTAAAAATCTCATGTATCTCTAGATTTTTATAAAAAACAAGATATGAGGAATATTTATAGTGCTCTGGAGTTTCTATTTAGGGTGCCTATAGAAAGTGCTCTCTAGGATTTCTAGAGATGGTGAGAGAAAAAAATGTAAATCCTTCAGTATTTATATAAGAGGATAATAAAGAAATATATGTGCGAGGATAAACCAAGGGTCTTATAATTGATCTCATACGATGAAAATTTTGATTTTTCTCAGTGGAGGTAGACAAGAGTTGTTAAATAATCAACTTTCTGATTATTTTTTTTTAGTGTTAATATCCACGATTTCTTTTGGTTTTGAAATTCTCCTATCCCTACCCTACAATGAAATACGGCCATACAATCTAATTAGAGATATTTAAATAACAAGGAGAACAACGGGTTAAAACAAAACCGCGAACAACCCTTCATCAACTAAAGCATGATTCCCTTGTGTCGCTACCCTCTAAACTCTCATGCATCACCATTGGCGTAAGCTATCTGATGAAGCCAGACGAAATGAATTCCTAAGACGAGATACAACTCTTAACGTTCGGAACGAATCACCATTAGGAAAAGGGTTACGGCTCACCACGCGCTGAGGAGCGTCGTCACCGTGAAACACTCTGGGTGGAGGCGGTGCGTCACAGGAGAGGACGCACAAACCGCGGTTCAGTAGGATCCGGTAGTCCGGAGGATCGTCTTGGCGGAGAAGATAAGGGGGCGGGCAGCAGCCGAGGCAGAGGCGTCCGCGGCAGTGGCACTCGGTAGGAGAGGACGGTGAAGGGGGCAACAGGGAAAGGATCGCCGCTTCCAGGGTTTGCACGAGGTCGCCGTATACCCTCCTGAGGGCCGCCGGGACGCGGCGGAGCCACTTTCGCTGCCGTTTCCTCTTCTTCGCCATCGGAGAAGGCAACCGATGCTATGAGGATCTTCAAATGAGGGGAAAGGGGCTCGAGAAATGGATAACCAGTCTAAGACAAGCGTGGGGTAATGGCAGTGGCGGTCAAGGTGCATGTCTGAGGCAGCGGCGGCATTGGAATTCGAGATGAGGGGGAAGGAGCGCGCAACAGTAATGGCTTAGGGGAGGCGAGGGAGATCACACCGCTACCTTGCAGGGGACGCTTTGCACAGGCTACGATGCTCACGTACTACATTCTGAAGGAAACCGCGGTTGTTTTTTATTTTTTAGAAAATACAAATAAACGAATTCATAGAGGTTAAGCTCATCTTAGCCCTTATAATTTCATCAATTATTTAAATTTTTATAATTTAATTATATTTAAAATAATTTATATTTTTAAAAATATAATATATAAGTTTCTCCCATTATGTCTCCGTTAACATATATTAAATTCTAGTGACACTCATAATAAACTATTAAGATAATTATATATAATTTATTTTTAAAAAAAAAAATTTTAGCCTGATTTGAATCATGGATCATTTAAGTCCTTATGGTTTTGCTTGTATCTAAAATAATCATTATATTTTCAAAAACATAACATATAAGTATCTCTTATCAAATCTAAGTTAACATACGTTAGGGTCTGCTTATGTGAGATGAAAACTCACAATAAATAATTAATATAATAATATATATAATTTAAATTTAAAAAATTAAGACCATCATCAATGACGGAAGGATAGATCATCGTAAAAAGCGACCACCAGTAGTAGCACTGAGCCGCTGTTGCATAGTAGGGTGTCGTACACATATAGTCTCTCATGTTCAGGCGACAAGTTTAGGAGCTTTCGGTCCAACCTTGGGTGGATGTGCGTCGACCAATTTGACGGTAGGCACATAATGACCTCCTAGTCCCTATTACTCTTGGACGTTTTAGTCCCCACTACCTCCCAACTTCGTTATCTCCTACACTCCCACCTATCATGCCTATGACATTATGATCTCTCTCACCTCCACCTTCGATCTTTCCTACCTCCGCCTCTCGGCCTTCGTCTATCACTACAACCTCTATTGCTTCCTCTTCCTCAACAAGATAGATATTTTCTTAAACTTAAATTACACATGTTATTATATTAATAATTTATTATAAGTTAGTATGTCACATAATTAACTCAAATATTTGTCAACTCATACTTGACAAGAGGGGCTTATATGCTACATTTATAAAAATATAGAAGCTATTTTAAACATAAGTAAAATATAAGAGCTTAAATGGTTGGTGACTAAAATCACAAGAGCTAAAATGAATCTTTTTTAAAAACTTAAATCATGTGTATCATTATATTAATAGTTTATTATGAGTCAGCATGCCACATAAGCAGACTCTAACATTTGTTAACTCGGACTTGACGGGAGGGATTTATCTGCTATGTAGGGATTATTTTAGACACAAGTAAATCATACGGGCTTAAATAGTCTATGACCAAATGGTACGGGCTAAAATAAACCTTAACCTTATCGTCCACTATAGCTCAGTGCTACATGTTGGCCTATCTGTCTCCGAGTTACAAAGGCGGCATTAAAAGATGGATGTTAGGTTCATCCTCTTTCATCTTCGATATTATTTTAAGATGAGAGAATGACTCAGCGATATGAGATATCTAAGAGTCTCTTTCGCTCAAGGATAACCGAGGGGGAATCAGTTCATAACCATATCCTTAAGATAATTAAGTCCATATAGAAGCTTACAGGTCTATGAATGATCTTAGAGGATAACATGTGTGGATCTCATACTTCAGCCCCTCCCATAATTTTTTTCTTAATTCATAATAAATTTTGATATAAACAAAATTGAGGTGACTCTCCTCGAGGTTCTCAATATGTTGAGGGAGACTAAGAGCTCCATCAAGAAAGAGAAACCAGCTCTCTATGTTGGTGAGACTAAAAAGAATATGAAGACAAAGAAGTCCCTTAAGAATGATAAGGGCAAAATAAGCCAGGTAAGGTAAAGGTTGCTAAAAATGACCCAGCAAATGTAGGAAAACCTTAGGGAGGGTATCATATGTATAATAGAAGAACAAAAACAAAATTGGTTTCGCAAAAGAATTATATTTGATTATTGGGCGATGATCGGGAGCGAAAAACTCGTAAAATCGAAAAACTGCATAACACATTCATATATCTCTGAAATTGTAGATCCAAGTTCAGGTGTCCTCCTCTCTAGTGATGATCCACATGGTAGATGACCCAACGATGCATCTCCTTTTACAATATAAATCCTCGTAGAGTCGAACCCTTCTTACTATCCTCACGCACCACCAAAGGGGGTTGACACCTATGGAGGAAAGGGAGGGAGGAGTATAGGAGGAGGTGGCCAAAAAGGTCTAGCTTATAACCCCTTTGTACCCCTCATATTTATATATGTCCATATCAACTTAACCCTAATAGATCTTGCCCTAGTTTGTACTGCATCTCTATCCAATTACCCTGAGCCTCTTAGACTATTGGATCTTTATCTAATAATCAATATTTAATCTTATTGGATCTCACCCAAAATCTTTAATAAAACAAGGGCTTATTGGTATCCATACCCAATCCTTTACTCATTGTGACAACCACCATATGTGTGTGACCCTCTACGCCCAATACTGAGCTCGCTGTAAATCGCTTATGTCAGAACACCTTCTGACTCGATGAATTATTATCTTATAATAATTTACTTAACTTATCGACTATAGACGTACTAGGCCACTACGTCATAGTCCACAAACGATACAAGAGATCTAATTTATTAGACCTCTCTGCCCTTAATTACTATGTATATATAGTCTATTATCCATCTACTACCCATATATCGTATATTGAGCATGGTACTATCAGGCCCCATACGAAATCCCTTTGAGTCTCACTCTAATTGGATTTCTAGAAAATTTTTTTCTCTCTCAATCCGAATAACTCTAGTGAGAGATTTACCTTAGTGAGAACACACATAATATTTCTCTCATGATATTAAGAGTTGATGATCCTCTATTGATACTTAATTACCTTTGTAAGGTTGACCATCATTCCCAATAACCTATTGTACCATATCTGAAACTTCCAAACCCATAAGTCTAATATCAAAGAATGAAGTACTTGAATAAGATATCATCAATGTCTTAAGTTTAAGGACATGACACACAACTGAGATTATAAAATCATTGTCTGACGATTATGCATCATTATCCATCTAGCATCCAATAAGAAGATCAATCAGTGAACTTATTCTTCAATAAGCACATGCACTATATCCCTAGCATCCTCACGTAAGCAGATATGATATCAGTTGCCTCCACCATATGGACAGGTATATAGCACATACACATACATTATATCACTGGTCTGTCTGATTATCTCAGTATCCCTCTCATGTAACCTATGATGGAGATTATTTGATATTTATATTTTAAGAATATTATAATATATTAATCTAACAATAATATAAAGTGAGAAAACATCATAATATTAATAATAGAAAAGAGTGTAAAATGTATTGTATGTGTCATCACTCACGTGATTGGCTTGCAGGACACCTATAACCAACAATCTCCCACTTGACCTATGTTGGGATCGAGTTGGCACTGAGAGAGGGGGGGTGTGAATTAGTGCAAGTGCTAAAAGACTAAGTTTGAAAAATTTTGCTCAAATTAAAACCAAAATCATAAGTTCTTTTCTTAAAAGTAGTTTAGATCGATAAAGTTCGAGAACAATAGTAGGAAAAAAAATCGAAATAAGATGCTCGTACTTTTCTTATAATTGATTAAGAACAATCAAATTTAAATACGAGAGTAAAGAGAGGCAAGGGTAGAGATGCTCATAGATTTTATAGTGGTTCGATCAAAACTTTGACCTATGTCCACTCTTGATCCCTCTTCACTTGATGCCAATCGATGTCCATTATCGATCTTCTTTCATAGGTGGGATCAAACACCCATTACACCTTTCTCTTTTTCACAGGCTTAGGAGAATAACATTTATACTCTCATTTTCTCAAGATTAGGAGATAAACTTTTTCAACTCAATTTTCGCCTTTCTATTACATAATTTACTCTTAGTGGAAAAATGAAAGCTCTCAACCCAATTCAATAGAATTTTAATAATTTTTTCTTTCACATTCTTAGTCTTAAGCAAGAATATTTAGAATATTTATAGACCCCAATTGACTTCAGAAATTGAAGCCAAAATTCAACCAATCTCCAAAAAATTTAGGTATGAGTGATACTAACATCGACATCGACAATACTATTGTTAAAAGTGCCTAGAGATTCTAGGTGAAGGTGGTACTATCGTTGCTTGGGTGGTATCGTTGCTGCCTGGGCGATACTATCACTGGGATATCCAGAATAGTATATTTCTAATAATATTTTATAGTTGAGTGTACCTTTTGTTAACCCCTTTCTAGGTCAATGAAATAAGCTTTATCATGAGCTCAAATCAAGCCTAAATTAGACTCGCTTATCCTTAGTTGAGTTAGTAAAACTAAATCTAATCATAATATTAACTACAACACTTAAAATAAATAATTACAAACATAATCGTCATTGTCCGACACGTCAATTGATCTTTCGGTGAACTCCCAACAAACTCTTGGCATCCTTCCGACGAACCCTCAACGAGCTCCCAACAACCTGTCGTAACTCCTAGCAACCTCATGTGAACTCCCGACAAACACCTACTGCATTGTTTGAACCTCGGCCCGATGCCCAATCTTGACTCCAGCCCAACGATAGATCCTTCCTTAATTGCTTTGCCTTTTCCTAGTAGTAGTTAATCCAACATCACTACTCTCTAACACATGAGTCAGATCACAAATACACCAATTGATTTTATTATAAAAATATGATATTCAATAATCTTCCCCTTTTTGATGATAATAACCAATTGATAACGGAGTTAACTTGAAGTTAACTTTAACTCCCTCTATCTATATGCCATATATGAAATAGAACAATCTTGAATTCAAAAGAAACAATTACCTTTGAATTCAATGTAGTAATTTGACCATTTTGACTAAACATTTAAACTTTAATAATTTAACTATTCATCAGTATAATACCATACATGATAAAATTTTTAATACCAAACATTCATCGTTTTTGGTATTATATGATAAAAATTTCAAACAACATATGTTTCACATGATAAACATTTCAAAACAAGTGTCATCAATATACCATTTTTCCCCTTTTGTCATCAACAAAAAGTAGAAAAATTTAACTTATATTTGAACATTTATCATAAATATTCATCATATTTGAACATTTATTATATTTGAATATTTATCACAAATATTCATATATATCATTTGTCATCAATACATCATTTTTTACCCTTTGTCATCAATAAAAAAAGAGAAATGTTCAATATACCATTTAACAAATGTCTATCACATGATAAAAATTTAAAACAGGAATGTGTTTCAAATATTTCAAATTTTTATTGCAATCAAGAATATGTTTTAAGCATTTCAAAGATTATAATTTCAAATAAGAATATGTTTAAACAATTCAAAATAACATTTCACTTATGTCATCAATCATGTCATTTTCTCCCTCTTTGTTATAAAAAAAAGAAAAAATATTCACCACATATTTGAATACTAAGTATTCAACACATATTTCATCATAGAGAGAATTTTTTTCTTTTGTAAATTTTAAGAGGAAAGAATAATATGAAATCATTTTGAAAGAGAGCTCAATTTGCAAAGATCAAAAAATCCGAGAAAAATATAAGAGCTACTCATGCATTTAGAATATTAAAATCATTTCATGTAAATTTCAAGAAGAGGCTCAAAAAAAGAAATCTGGAAAAAAATATGATAGCAAATCATACATTTATAAGGTTTAACATTCTTAATTTTCTTCTAAGTAATTTTCTCTCCCTTAGTTATTGTCAAAAAAGAAACTATGATATAATTTTTCTTTTACATCAATATTCTAATTACAACCATAACTACAAAGGGATTATATGATAAAAATCATGTCATTAAGAATATAATATGAAATATCAATTCGTAAGTATTAAAAGACATGATTTATCTAACAAATCTTTTATTTTTAGTAAATAACGAAAATAAGTCTTAGGAGATCAAATAAAAAATAATCTTAATTCATTTAGATAATTTTATTTAATTAAAATAAAAGAATCATATTGAGCAATCTTGATTTATGTAAAGATCTCAAGTTATAATTTTTAAAATATCAAGATCATAATTTAGATATAACTTAGTCAAGTTCATCAAATCATCAAAATCTCTTTCATAGTTTAAGAGATTCATAAATAATAATATACATAGATTCATCACTTTTATCTCTTATTGAAAACTTGATAGGATAAAGACATTTTAAAAAAATATATTTCACTTTTGTGTTTTAATTTATGTAATTTATTTCATATAAGAATATCTTTATCTTTTATACCAAATCTATGCATTATCGTTTAAAACTGAATTCCAAGTATTATTTCAATAGAAATCATTAAGATCAATAATAAAATATTTTCACACAAGAGCTTTAATTTATTTTAATTATAACAATTTTTTCTTCTTAAGTGAGTCTAACTCTTTATACTTAGTGTAATGAGTTACCATGCTTATTTCAAAATTTTTTATTTACTTTACTTTATTTCAAGCCCCAATTCAAGAATAATCTATTAGTCAATCATGCAACATATAACCTATTTTAGGTCAACACAGAATCATCTAACATTCAACTATCATAACATTTAAATCAATCATTCAACAATAACATTTACATTTAAATCAACCAATATACAAACAAGTAATTTTCAACATAATATTCGAATTATCAATTCTATCTAAAGTCAACACTGTTAATGAAAGCACAAACTTTACTTCTCTTATGAGATTAGCAAGTCAACAATTTTTTTATCCTTGTACATTAATGACTCACTCATATTTTTAAAAATCATTTGAAAATATATCCAAAATCATCATCAAAATCACTTTTCAAAAAATTTCAATGAAGGCAATATAGATAGTTTTCCATTAAAAATAGTTAAGGTTCTCTAATTAATTTATGTACTAGCATGCTCTAGTTATGCATCATCAAAAAATAATCAAGATTAGTTGTATAACCATAAACCATATTTAATAAAAAGATTTATTATAATTGAAACAAAGATAATTAAGTTTTAATCATCTTGATTCAAATATTTTTTCCTTATTTTTGTTGCTTTGGCCAGTGAGTTTGAAAAGTATGTTAGATCTCAAGTCATATACCTTGAGCATCCATTATCAAGGTATAATTTTGTGCTCATAGCCTTTGTTCGAAGATAAAATTATAATGAAGAGGGTTTTGGTTTAGGTACCATTTGACTTTAGGTCCCTTATGAAAAATTTTACCCATTTTTACTAATGGTTTTGAGTTGTTTATGGTCCCTTTAAGAATTGAAACTAACTTATGTGAACTATACCTTTTAAATGAGCATCTATAGTCAAAATATCTAAGTCTATCACAAAAAAATTATATTTATTTTTGGGTGAAGAATGTAATATGGATCATTTGATAAAAATAGTTGGCTTTTGATGAGTATTACCCATAAAGTCAATACCTTCATTATGAATATGACCCTTATTAGGAAGGATCATGTATGTTTTAAACTTTCTAAGGTTTGTTCTAATATGATATTTTCCTTTTTAATTTCATCTAGCATTTCATATTTCGAGCAAGAAGTACATGGTATTAATGTATCACGCAAAGTTTCAAGTTTACTATAAAGTAATGCATAATCCTTTTTGAGTAATTTATAAGTTTTACTAATATTTTTATATTCATCAAATAATTCATGAAAGACATTTAACAACTCTTCAACGTAAAGGAGGCTTTGCAAGAGTTACTTGCCTCATGATGGATGGTCATGAGTGCATAGTTTGTCACTTCTTCTTGGTTATCCTCTTAATCTTCAGAAGGCCCCGACTTCTTACGTTCATTGCAAGAGATTGTGTCCTTTTTAAGCTCATTTTTATATTTTTATATTTTTTTCATTAATTTTTTAGGTTTTTTATCATAAGTTCAAAGTTATACTCCTTATCACTCGAGGAGTTATCTATTGTTCTCGGTTTAATGTCCTTCCTTTCTTTAGAAGGTGTTCTTCTTGTGGTGGGGGGGGGGTGGAGGGTGGGTTGGGAGGGGAGAGGAGAATAGGAGGGGGTGGCCAAAACTATAGCATATCAACCATGAACCTCCCTACTATTTATAAAGAGTCACCAAAAACTCTAAGGGTCATACCTTAGTAGGTATTAGACCTCTATCTAATTACCCACTAACATTGCATTATTGGATCTCTATCTAATAATCTTCTTTGGCATTTAATTGGGCCTCCTGCAAGAAGCCCATCAGTATAGGGTTCATATAATGAGAATGGGGACTAATTGGATCTCCATCAATTCATCTATTCGCTGAAGCATCCACTATGTGTATGATCCTCTAGGCTCGATACTGAGTTGGCCGTGAGTCACTCCCATTAGAATTCCTTCTGATATAGTGAATTATTATCTCCATAATAATCCACTCGACTCATCGACTATGGACGTACTAGGCCACTATATCATAGTCCTCAGATGGTACAAAGAGATCAAATCTATCAGACATATCTATCCATAATTATCATATATTTATAATCCCTCATCTCACTAATATCCCATAAATCATATCTTGGACATTGTATTGTCAGGTCACATACGAAATCTATTTGAGTCTCACTCTAATTGGATTCTCCCGGAGAACTCATTTTCTCTCAATTCGATTGACCCTGGCCAGGGATTTATCCAAGCAAGCATATATAAGATATTCCTCTCACAGTACTGAGAGTAGATAATCATTTATTGACACTCAATTGCCTTCATAAGGTTGGCTACTAATTCCGATAATCAACTATACCAAATCTGAAACTTTCCAAACCTGTAAGTCTAGCATCAAAGAAAGGAGTACTTAAATAAGACATTCTCAGTATCTCAAATCTAAAGACCATCTACACAAATGAGACTATGGAATTATTATCTAACATTAGGTATCATTAATCATATAATATTTCATAAGCGGATCAATCAGTAAACTTATTCTCTAATGAGCAATTGTACTATATCTTTAGTGTCTCCACACAAGTGGCTATGAGACCAATCGCCTCCATCATATGGACGGATATATAATATACTAGTCTGTCCAATTATCTCGATGTCTAAACTTGGATTGGCCTGATACATGCTCGTGATACTCAAAGCATATACTATATCAGACTTGATACATAGTATAACATACATGATAGACCCTACCGTCAAGGCATAGGGTATCATATCTATGTCTATCCTTTCTTTAGGAGTCTTTGAGGACATACTCCTAGAAAGTAATATTTCAGGTCTCATCGGTATGAGACCTCTCTTGGAATTCTTCATGCTATATTTTTGATAATGAAGTCTATGTACCTAAACTGGGACAAGCCAAGCATCCTCTTGGATATATCTCTATAGATTTGGATCTCCAAAATATATGATATTTCCCTAAGTCTTTTATGAAAAAGTTTTTGGGTAGCCAAGCCTTTATTGTAGAGAGCATTTCTAAATCATTCCCAATTATTAGGATGTGATCCAAATATAGCACCAAAAATTGATAGTGCTCCCACTTACCTTCCTATACACACAAGGCTCATCTTCATTCTTAACGAAGTCATAAGATCTGATCGCCTCATCAAATCTTATGTTCCAACTTTGGGAAGCTTGCTTTAATCCATAAATGGATCAAGCAACCTATATACTTTATCTGGACTCTCTCTAGATATGAATCCCTCTGGCTCTATCATATACACCTCCTCCTCGAGGTTGCCATTAAGGATGTCATTTTCACATCCACCTGCCAGATCTTATAGTCATAGTGTATTGTAATGACTAAAAGAATTCTAATGGATTTAAGCATGGCTACAGGTGAAAAGGTTTCATCATAGTCAACTCTTTGTCTTTGACGATATCCTTTACCTACCAGCCTTGCCTTATAGGTCTCCACCTTTCTAGCTACTTTGATTTTCTTCTTGAAGATATACTTACATCCGATGGGTACAATACCCTCAGGTTTATCCACAAGATTCTAAACCTTGTTAGAGTACATGGAATCCATCTTAGAATTAATGGCTTCTTTTCACTTTCCGCATGAGGATCAACATCCTAAGAGTCTTCTCCACTTATATGTCTCACATATCTTTTAGGAGGGTGAGATACTCTGCTAGACTTGTATAAAGTTAGAACTTGTGTGTTAGGTACCTGAAGAGACTCCGACTCTATAATGGTGTTTGAGTTAGGTTCTCTAACCTCGCTCAACTCTATCCTACTCCCATTATTTCCACCAAGAATGTGTTCCTTCTCAAGAAACATAGTCGTCTTGGTAACAAAGAACTTCTCATAATCGGGATGATAGAAATAATACTCACAAGTTTCCTTAGGGTATCCCACAAACTTACACCATTCTGTCCTTGATTCTAATTTATTGGGATTGTATCTTTTAACGTAGACAAGATAGGCCCAAATCTTAACCATTTTAAGATTGAGCTTCTTTCCTTTCCATATCTCATATGGTCTATACACCGACTTTGATGAAATTCTGTTCATAAGATAAGCTGCAATCTCTCCGGTGTATCCCCAGAATGAGATAGGTAGGTCAGCGAAACTCATCATGGATTGCACCATGTCTAATAGCATATGATTCATCCTTTCTGATACACCATTAAGCTGAGGTGTATAAGGAGGTGTTCACTAGGATAGAATCTCATGGTCCTTGAGGAAATGGGTGAACTCTCTACTCTAGTACTCTCCTCCTCGATCTGATCGACGAGTCTTAATCTGGTTCTCTACCTCATTCTTATATTCCCTGAATTTCTCAAAGGCCTAGGACTTATACTTTATTATGTATATGTGTCCATACCTAAAGAAATCATCAGTGAATGTAATGAAGTATGAGTAACCACCTATAGCCTGAGACGAACCATATACATCACTATGCATGAGTTTCAATAACTCAGTGGCTCTCTCTCTAGTTCCACTAAAAGCAGAGTTGGTCATCTTCCCATGAAGGCAAGGTTCATAAGTTGCATACGACTCATAGTCAAATGGATCTAAGTATCCATCTTTTAACAACTTTTGAATCATTTCCTCATGCATACAACCTAGTTTACAATGTCATATGTATAAATTGTTCATCTCATTTCTTTTACTCTTAAATATATTTATATTCATGATATGTGGAGAAGTGTCTAACACATATAAGCCATTTATCATGATCCCTTTAGTGATGATCTCATCATCCATTTATTGAATAACTATTATTCTTAAAAACTAATTTATATCTACTAATTATCAAACAAGAGATGAAAATAATGTTTTTGATAATAAAGGAAATAAAATAAACATGCTTCCAATGCAATGATAGCTCCATCAGGCAAATATAGGGTGATTACGGCAACTCTTGCTCCATTACACATCTTGAGGTCCATCTCGCCTTTGGCCAATCTCCTAGGATGATATGATAAGTATTCTCGGTTTTCAATACCCATATGTTATCATAGAAATCTGATAAGTGGAGACTTATCATGAATATACCTGAAACTTCTTCAAGCTTCTGTTTCACCTTATCTGCAAGGTGATCCTTACAGTTCCTCTCCTTTATCCTTTGTTGGGTCTTTCTTGGCAATCTTTGCCTTATCTGGTCGTTCTTTACCCTTGCACTTCTTAAGGGTCTAACTAGCCTTCCTTTTCTTCTTGGTGTCACCAATATAAAGAATTGGCTTCCCTTTCTTGATGACACTCTTAGCTTCCTTTAATATGTTGAGGAGCTCAAGAAGAGTCACCTCAAACTTGCTCATGTTAATATTAATGATAAAGTGAGAAAAGAAAACTTGTAGGGATTAAAGTATAAGATCAACAAACTTGTAGGGATTAAAGTATAAGATCAACACACATGTTATTCTAGGACTATTCCTAGACCTATGAGTTTCTCGATCCATTCTATCATTTTTAGGACATAGTTCTCAACCAATGTCCCTTTTGTTATACTGGCTTGGAAGAGTCTCTTAGATATCCCATATCTTTGAGTTCTTCCTATTTCTCAAATAGATGCCAGAGATGAAGAAGAATGGAATATGCATGTTTGCTCTCATGTTGCCTTAGTGACTTATGAGTCATGGAGGACAACATATAACATTTTGTCAATATGAAATCATCTATATACTTCATATAGCGAGCGATCTCATCCTCGCTTGCACCTTCTTCCGGTGTGGGCACAATTGTATCAAGGACGTACGCAAATTTCTTCATCATAAGAATAATTCTTAAATTATAGAACCAATCTATGTGTTTGGACTAGTGAGGCGATTGGCATCAAGTATGCCAAGTAGGGAGTTTGTAAGTGTTTCTGACAAACAAGATATAACACAAATAAATAACATGTAGATTTTGTAGAAAAATTAATTAAGATATAGAATTTTATCTTAATATACTGATACTATTTTCCTAGTGAATCACGCGACACCCTCAACACGTAAGAGGGAAGTCTCCGGCAGACTCATAGTGGGGATTGAGATCCAATTAGCATCTTAATGCTACCTCGAGGGACTCGGCTAATTACACTAAGTTCGAAAGGTATGTAAACCTTGTCAATCATAACTCCTTGTGATTCCTGTCATGTTCGATCTCTGAATCATTATGGTCTCGAGGGACTTGACCAACCATAATGTTTAGTTAAGTCATCACCATCGTTACAAGATAAGTTTGATTTGATGATATGCCCTCGAGGGACTCGACCAAGCATACTATGTCCTTAGGTCACCGGTGACATCTCTATATCGTAGGCAAGATCTTAATCATGTAGATAGGTGAGCCTCAAGGAAATCGACCAACTCAACCTATGTCATGATTCAATTTCTTCTTATAATGATGGAAGGCCGCATGTGTCAATCTTATTGTCTCAGGCTTACCGACTTAATATTATCGTAGGAGAGATTTTTATTTTGTATTAGTCTCCTAATATGTTATGTTACACACATACATATTTAATATATATCTACATCATATGTAAATATATATATATATATATATATATATATATATATATATATATATATATAATAAGTGTATAACACATCATATATGCAAGCCACACCGGATGATCATGAGCCGTCACCTAATATGATTAAGCCTGAGCTAATGAGCATACTCACTCACAATAAGATCTATGTGTGAATCAATGTATTTCATGCCCTATAATCGTTGATCTCGTTATTATCGGTTCCGTCGGATCCACATCGCATCACCAAGCATCGTGATCTCTCGTCATGGTATCGTGGGTCCCATTGTTACATCCACGCTCTCGCTGTGTCTCTTCATATAATTACAAAATAATCATAGGCACGCAGGCCCAATAATAAATAAGAAAAACAGATGCTCGTAGGCCCCAATAATAATAATAATAATCACAATCACACATATCACAACACATGGCTCATGATCATCCACCCACATCATACATCACATGTAGGATTATAGATATATTATAATTAATTAAATTATTTAATTAATTATTTTTTGAAAATCAAGACATGCTCAAAATTTTTAGAATTATCAAGGGCATTTTTAAAATCTTAGACAAAAGGATAATCCTTAAAATTTTTAGAATTATTGAGGGTATTTTAGAAATTCGAGATAAAAGGATATGTAGTGGAATTTCTCAAATTCTAAAGGGCATAAGCATATTTTTCTTTAAAAGAATGCCATAACCCTAGCGCTTGCCCTCGCTGCACCACCATTGCCACTGCTCCTGCGTAGGCGACTATTACCGCTACCCACCGACAAATGCTGCTGCCTTAGGTGGCAGCCCCTCCGGCCACCTTCTGGAGCTACCCCTTCACCGGCGTGGTTGGCGCCTGGTAGCCTTTGGCGCGTGGCACCGCCCTTTCAGCATGCCCCAAGGGGCCTTGGCCGCAGTCGACCACCCCTACAGGGGGCCTAGCCATGGCCAACCACCCTTGTAAGGGGTCTGGCCGTGGTCGGTCGCCCCTCCTCACTGCGTTCGTTATGAAAATGCAGCAATAATGCATAGAATAGTTCTAGTATGTAATCTTATTATGCGTAATTTAAAATTAATTTTTATACGAATAACCTTGGCTCTGATACCACTCTTGGAAAACCTAAATGGGAGCATCACATCCACAGCGAAAGATCAAAACAAAAATAGATTTTCCACGTAGATCAAATCATTGTGTAAAAGATTAGGTCGAGAGAAAGTTGCAAAAATAAAAAAAACTATATCGTGTGATAGATTGATTACTTAGGGAGATTGTATATCCCCAATTTTCCAGATCCAGATGGAGAGGATAAAAAAGGTCAAGTGTCCTACTCTCTAATGGTATCTATACGATGGATCTATTCGGTAAAACTCCTCCAATCTGATCTCACAACTCTTGCATAAAAGAATAGAGGAGAATATGAGGGGGTGGCCAAAGCAATAGCATATCAACCATGAATCCCCATCCAATTATCCATTAACCTTGCATTATTGAATCTCTATCCAATAATCTCGTTTGGCCTCTAATTGGGCCTCATGCAAGGAACTCATCAGTGTAGGGTCTCATCTAATAAGAATAGAGGCTAATTGGATCTTCATCCAATCCTTTATTCACTGAAGTATCCACCATATGTGTGTGATACTCTAGACTTGATATCGAGCTGGTTGTGAGTCGCTCCCATTAAAACTCCTTCTGATATAGTGAATTATTATCTCCATAATAATCCATTGGACTTATCGACTATAGATATACTAGGCCACTATGTCATGGTCTCCAGATGGTACAAGGGGATTGAATTTATCAGACTTGTCTATTCAACAAATATTCCAGAGACCGTATATTAGACATAGTAGTGTCAAGTCATATATAGAATCCGTTTGAGTCTCGCTCCAATCAGATTCTCTTAGAGAACTCCTTTCTCAATCCAAATAACCCTAGCCAGGGATTTATCCGAGTAAGCATATATGAGATATTCCTCTCATGATATTGAGAGTGGATAATCCTTTATTGATACTCAATTGCCTTTATAAGATTCACTACCAATCTCGATAACCAATTGTACTAGATCTAAAATATTCCAAACCTGTAAGTCTAGTGTCAAAGAAAAGAGTACTCAAACAAGACATCTTTAATGTCTCAAGTCTAAGGACCATATACACAACTGAAACTATAGAATTACTGCATGATATTAGGTATCATTAACCATATAACATTCTATAAGTGGATTAATTAGTAAACTCATTCTACAATGAGCACATGTACTATATCCTTAGTGTCTCTACACAAGTAGCTATGAGACCAATCGCCTCCATCATATGGATGTGTATATAATACACTGGCCTGTCCGGTTATCTCGATATCCCTCTCGAGTAACCTATGACCGGGACTCTTTCGGATCAGTGTTTAAAGGTGAATCGATCTTATTATCATGATCTTATCACGATTCGATTCCCATTGCACAAAACCAATGACATCACAATATATATATGCAACATATAATATAATATGAGAATATATCAATAATAATAAGTAAAAATATCACACAATGTGTCGCATATGCGATTACTCACGTGATTGGCTTGTAGGGCACCTATAACCAGCATATCAAACACCCCTTATACCTTTCTCCTTTTCACAGGCTCAGAAGAACATCCTTTATACTCTCCTTTTCTCAGGGTTAAGAGATCAACCTTTTCAACTCAATTTCAGCCCTACCCTTACACAATTCACTCTCAAAAGAAAAAGGGAAGCTCTCAACCCAATTCAACAGAATTTTACCAAAAATTTCTTTTATATTCTTGTTGTCTCAAGCAAGAATACTTAAGATATTTATAGACCCCAATTGGCTTCTGATATTAGAGCCAAAATTCAATCATTTTTCAGAAAATCCAAGTATAGACAGTATGACTATCAGCACCAATGGTGCTACTGTTAAAAGTACCCAGAGATTCTGGATGATAATAGTACTACCTCCGCCTAGGTGGTACTATCACTACTTAGGCGATGCCACCGTTGCCTGGGTGACACTACTACTGCTCATCGATGATACTACTATCGGAATACATGAACCAATACATTTTAAGTATTGTTTTGTACCTGAGTGTACCTTATGTTGACCCCTTTCTAGGTCAATAAAATGATCTCTATTATCAGTTCAAATCAAACCTAAATTAGACCCGGGTGGCCCCTAATTGAGTTAGTAAAACTAACTCTAATCATGATGCTAACTATAACACTTAAGACAAATAATTACAAACATAATCTTTCTTATCTGGCACGTCAATCGATCTTTTGACGAACTCTGACATATTGAATCTTGGATTTTAATGATGAAATCAATTGATGGGTTTTATGATCTAACATATGTGTTAGAAATGAGTGATGAAAGATTAACTATGATGGTGAAAAGGTAATATAATCTAATATTGGGCTAGAGTCAATTTCGGGCATCAGGCCAAGGTTCGAACGATGCAATAGGAACTCATTGGGAGATGGTCGAAAGCTTATCGAAAGTGATTGGGGGCTTACCGAGAGTACGTCGAAGGTGATCGGGGGTTTATCGGGAGTTCATCAGGGGCCCGCTGAATGTGATCGAGAGCTTGCTGGGAGTACGCTGGGAGTTCGCCGAAAGATGATTGAGAGACTTACCGGGAGTTCACTAGAGGGTGCCGAAAAGCTTGTAAGGGAGTTTAAAAGATCGATTGACATACCAAACAATAAGAACGATTGTAATTGTGTAGCGTGTCATGGTTAACATCGTAATTCAATCCTAATTAAGTTAGATCTAAGGAAATTCAAATTAATTCAATGTGAGGCAACCAGGTCCACTTTGGGTTAGATTTGAGCTCAGGTTGAGCTCATTTCACTGACTAGAAAGGGGTCAACAGGAGGCACAAGTCAAGTATGAAAAACTATAGGAAAGTATTATTTCAGGATTCTCGACGATAATACCACCTCCGCCTAGGTTTTCGAGCGGTTGTCAACGGTGGTACGTTGGTGTCGGCGGTAGTACCGCCCATAGTCAGTTTTTTCAAAAAAAGATGAATTTTGGCTCTATTTTTTGAAGCCAATTGGGGTTTATAAATACCCCAAGTATTCTTACATTGGATAACAAGAATATAAAGAGAAAGAGGTGAAAATCTTTGAAAAAATTCTATAAAATTTGGGTACTTCCCTTATGTGCTTCAAGTGTAAAATGAGTTGAATGGAAAAGTGAAAAATTATGAAGGTTCTTCCCCTAAGCTTAGGAAAAGGAGAAAGGTTTAAAGAGTTTTGATCTTCACCTATAAAAGAAGATCATTAGTGGACACCGACAGGCCTCGACGAAGGAAGACACCGAAAGTGGATGTAGATCAAGCTTTTGGTCGAACCACTATAAATTATGAGCCTTCTTTCCTTATCTTTTACTTTTGCATTCCTCAACTAGATCAAGATTTTTTTGGTCTTAAGTTTAAATCACTCACGTATTTGATTTCAATGGATTCCAAAAGAAACATTTCTGATTTAGATTTTCACTTTGAGCAATAGTTTTTCAAATTGAGTTTATTTAACACTTGCACTAATTAACCCTCCCCTCTTAATGCCAACTCGATCCTAACAATTAGTATTAAAACTGGTTATACTCAATTGGATTAACACATAAGCAAGTAAATGGCTTATTTTAGCATTAATGAGGATCAATGCTATTAGGATTAGGTTGGTACTAAGAGGCGGGCAGGTGAATTAGTACAAATATAAAACCACTCAATTTGAAAAACTTGCTTGAAGTAAAGAAGAAATCGAAAATATTTCTTGGACTTCGTTGAAAGCGAATAAGTAAGCGATTTAAAACAATGCTAAAAGATGATGCTCGTACCTTTCTTTAAACTAATTAAGAAAAATTAAATTCAAATGCAATATAAGATGCAAGAGTAGAGATGCTTATATATTTTATAGTGGTTTGGCCAAAGCTTGACCTACTTCCACTTTTCAGAGTCCACCTTCGTTGAGGCCTATTGGTTTCCACTAAAGATCTTCTTTTATGGATGAAGACCAAACTTTAAAGGCACACTAACATCATCTTAGATCGCTATTAAGGCATAGTTAGTCACTTCTTGTTTAGAATTATCTTCCTCATCCGAAGAGCTCGATTCATCCCAAGTAGCCGAAAGTTATTTCTTTTTTAGTGTTGGTTTCTTCTTTAAATGATGACATTCATTCTTGAAATGTCCCGGTTTTTTACATTCATAGCAAATGACATTGTCCTTCTTCGATTCTTTTTTATTTTTATAGTTCTTGTTCTTTTTTATAAATTTTTAAAAGTTTTTTTGATAATAAAGTAATATCATGGTCCTCATCACTCAAGGTTTCACTCAAGGTTTCGCTTAAGGAGTCATTTATTTTTCGAAGTGTTATATCCTTTCTGTTCTTTAGAAGGGGTTCATCAAGCTCATCATAAGCTTTACAATTTAGTTCATATGTCATAAGAGAGCCAATCAATTCTTCAAGAGGTAAGTTATTTAAGTCATTGGACTCTTGAATAGCGGTTACTTAAGGATCCCAATTTTTAGGTAAAGATCTCAAAATCTTACTAACTAATTCAAAATTCGAAAAAGAATTTTCAAGTGCTTTTAGGCCATTAACGACATTCGTGAAACGGGCGTACATGTCTCCAATGGACTCACTTAATTTCATTCGAAATAACTCATAGTTATGAATTAAAAAATTTATTTTGGATTCGTTTACTCTACTAGTCCTCTCATGTGTAATTTCTAGAGTGTGCCAAATATCAAAGGCCGATTCACAAACGAAAACATAATTAAACTTATTCTTATCAAAAGTACAAAACAAGACATTCATAGCCTTAGCATTTAAAGAAAAATTCTTCCTTTCCAAATCATTTAGTTCATTCATTAGCTTGGAAGATTTTTCAAATCCATTATCAACAATATTCCATAGATCAAGGTCTAAAAAGATTAAAAAAATACGTATCCTTGTCTTCCAATACGTGTAATCCGTCCCATTGAACATGGGAAGACGTGAGATAGAATACCCCTCATTCATGCCAAAACAAGTCATTTACTCAAGTGGGTGTTAATCCAAAGAGTAAGCACCTTACTCTGATACCAATTGTTATGATCAATTGGTACTAAGAGATTGGGGGTGAATTAGTGCAAGTGTAAATTTTTCGTTTTAAATAAAAATATTTTGGTTTAAGCATGATAGGAAGATCCAAAGCTTGTTGTTCAAATAAAGTAAGTGAATGATAAGAAGATTGCTAAGTGACTTACTTACTAATTACTTAAGAAAGAGTAAGAAAATCTGAAATATAAGAAACATCGTAAGTGAAATGTTTATTTTCAAAGAGTAAACAAGATTGGGAGTGTTAATAAGGAAAGCAAAAGATGAACTCACAATTTTTATAGTGGTTTGACGCTAACGGTTTATGTTCACTCTCGAGTCCTCATTCTTAAGGTACACTGATGTCCACTAACGATCTTCTTTGGGTGAAGACCAAATTCTTACACTTTGCTTACAAGGGAGACTATGAGAAAATTTTTAACTCTAAGCTCTCTCCATTCCCTTTTCTTTTTCTTACAACTCATACCCAATTTTTTTATAGAGTTTAATTGCCCAAAAAGAGTTGTTATGAATGCAAGAATACTTGAGGTATTTATAGACCCTAAGTAGCTTTAGAAATTAGAGCCAAAAATAAAACATACCTAGAAAAATGGAGAGAAATCTTTACAAATTTTTCCCTCTTCCCTTAGACTTATTTGACACTTGAAGCACTTAAAGGAAGCTCTCAAATTTTATAATTTTTTTCATATAATTTTCACCTTATTTTCATGCACTTTTTGCTGTCCAATGCAAGAATACCGATAAGATCCCAGAATGAGCTCTATAGTTTTTGACCCTTGAGGGGGATCAACCCTTAGAATGCTATAGGGGTTCCTCCCTCCTAAACTCGGCACAAGGCTGAAATAAAATAGATGATTGCTTAATAAAAATATATGGAGGCTACATGCTTATATAGGGCTCCAAACCCTAGCCCTATGGGGTACTTGTCTAATTAAAATTATCTTTTTGCCTCTTCTATAGCCTACCTGCCTTAGAAGGAACAGGTGGCGGCTAGGTTGGCTCTATAGCTGACCTAAGTAGGGGGAAACCCTAACCTACCAACCCAGTAAGAGGGGCTGCAGCCACTAAGCTCTAAGGGCTAATCTAAACCCTAGCCATACTCCTTTATAAGATAGGAGTGACTTTATTACAATTTAATAGGGTTTTATTGACTACTTCTAGGGAGATTATGACTTAATCCTGATTGAGTCCTATCAAACTTGCTCTCTTAAAATCAGCCTTGTCCTCAAGGCTGAAGTTCCATGAACTCAAGAAACTGGGTCTTCAGCTCCTCATCAGCTTGGATGTCAGTTGGAAGAACTTGAGCTGAGTCTTCGTCTTTAAATTTCCATTTGAGATGGGATACTTGGAGGATCAACTGTAATTTTAATTGGGTGCACGGATCTAATCTTCAGGTTAGGGCCTCAATGTGATCCCCAATTTTATAAGGTCCAAAGAAATAAGGAGACCACTTTCTTGAGGCTTGAATTTCATACCGGTGGAGCTGGAGATGAAGAGAGACTTGATCTTTCTCAGTAAATTTTCTTTTGCTCCATCATTTGTCAGGAGGAAGTTTCTTCCTTGCATATGCTGCCATGTGATTACTCTGTAATAGTAGTCGTGCCTTCTTTTGGAGTGAGGGTTGTCATATGATAAAATCTCTAGTGGTGTGAGCCCAGTTTGAGTTTGAGGTGGGTAGGAGTAGTGATTTTTTAGGGCCCATTTTTACTTCTTTGCACTGTTGACCATCTTGCATGAGGATAATGCTGACCCCCACTCTGGATGCGTCTACTCCAATAATAAACACCTGGCCATGATTTGATGTAGACGACATCGTGGTTGTAAGGGCTATAGTTCCACTTGGCTAAGGTGGTGCATCTTTCTTTATAATGAGAGGGATGATGTTTATGCTTCATTAAGTCCTGCTAATGATCCTTTCTCTTTTCTGATTTCGCCACTGGAGGGGCTCAATTTTCTCGCTGTCTTGGGCTGTAGATCAGAAGTCATCATCAAGGAAGTCTTTAAGTATCATGGTCCAATCCTAGGGAAAGTCATAGAAGTCACCTGAGATCACCAACCATGGTAAGTTCGATGGGATGTAACACTCTAGAAATAGCTTATATCCGGAGAAAAGGATGTAGGGATATGTTGCAGCGAAAAATAAGCATAGCCAAACAATCTGTGTCTCTATCATCTCTTAGACGATCCTTTTATTTTCGACCTTCTGAGGTTGTAGGAAGCAATCTGGCCTAGCAACATCTGGTAGAAGTTTTGGCCTGTTCAGAATCGGGTGGTCGGACAGCTTCAAAGGAGGTAATCAACTCAGTTTGGTGGAGACGCCCAAAATTTTAGCAAGATGTGGGAGAGGGTTTTTATCTTCAACCTCATCAAACCCTTTAATTTGAATTGGAAAACCACTGGATTTTTCTTTTGGTTCCCCCTCCAAGTGTTGTGTTGTGGTTGTAGTCACTGGGCTCCTTTGTAGAATCATCTGCTTTCCTTTTCTGAAAAATTTCATGGTTAGCTTCGAAAAATTCTAGAAAATATCTCCAATCAATACCAAACACTATATCAAAACCATCAAGAGGGAGGAGAAAAAAATTAGCAACTATGTCTTGCTCCTGTAGGATCAGTTTTACCTACAGGCACTTTTAGTTGCACTTTAGAATTTGGCCGTTAGCTACCTTGACTTCGAACCCATTATAATCTTCTTTTTAGAGCATTAAGTGGGCAGCAACCTTATTGCTCATGAAGTTGTGTGTGCTCTCGGCATCAATGAGGATGATGACGGACTGCTGCTCGAGAAACCTTTCGATCTTTAATGTTTGTGGGTTGGTATAACCGACTAAGGTAGGGACCGTGCGGGTGGCCAGTTGTGGTGTATCCTTCTCCTTGGGCTCGAGAGTCGTATCTTCAAGTTTGGGTTCTTCAGTGGCTGCAATCATCAGTAGTGTCTCCTTTTTACATTTGTATTCTAGGCTCCATAGTTTATCACAATACCCACATAGGCCCTTTGTCGATCTATCATGAAGGTCTTCTTTTGTTAATTTCTGTGGCTGAGGGGGTTGGCTGACAATAGGAGGAGGTGAAAGCTTTGGTGCTGCTGGTTAGGGAGCAACTCTAGTCTTCCGAGCTTCATAGTTCAATTGTTTCTCTTGATGTCGCGCAAAGGAGATGGCTGCCTTAAGTGTGTATGGCTATCGCGCTTTAGCTTCTTTCTGAATCTCCAGCTTCAAGCCCTCAATAAAAGTCCTTAATATCTATTTTTCAGATCAATAATAAGTTTGATTAGATAACCTTTCAAACCTGGTTTGGTACTCTTAGATGGTGGAGGTTTGATGGATCATCGCTAGTTCTTCGCTAAGGTTCTTTTTATAATCCAAATTTACATAGCGTTGTGATCTTATTGGGCTCAGTGATTGGCCGAATCTAAACTTCTCAAAGAGAGCATGCAATTTAACATCCATACACATCTCAAGAGCCTCTAATTTGGCTTCGAATAAGCCCACCGGTGTCATGACATAAGGATCTCCAACCTGTCAAATCAAACCGATTAAAGAGTGTAGCTACAATCTTTAGGCTGAAGGCAGCAATGGCAATGATGCCAGGGCTGCGGTGGTGAAGCCTCCAAGTGGAGGATGGCAGCCAAGGGTAGCAGCAATGGTGGAGAAAGAAAATGGCAGCAGTAACGTCAGTTGCGATCATTCGGTGATGCTGCAATATCGACGCTGCAATGTTATCGAGGCTATGATTTTTTAGATGGTTGATATTTATCGGAAGATGGCAACTAAGAGATCTGAGGAAGAAGACAGCAGTGATGTCAGAGGAAGAAGAGGGCAACAACAACGTTGGCTGCAGTTGCGGTGTGACTTTGTGGTTGCAGGTGGCGTCGATTGCAGCAAGGGTGTGGCTGCAATAGGAGGAAGATGGGGCAGCGATGTACACGGTTGTTGCAGAGGAGGGCATCATCGGTATGAAACAAGAGATGGCTACTGTTGTGTTTAATTTGTTGCTAGCTGTGATCAAGATAGTTGGTAGCGAATGATTGTTGCGGGATACGATGTAAACAGATTGCAACGAAAGATCGCTGTTGATAACTTTTTGCCGCAAGGATTACTGTTGGCTACAATCAAGGAGGATAGCGGCAAGAGGTCGCTGTTGGCAGTATTGGGCAACAAAAGATACATGCTACGGTTGAAGGGACAAGGGAGATTGGGTGGCTGAAAAGTTGGTGGACCGAAGGCTTCAATTTTTTGGTGCGATTTATGGCTGTTTTGGGTATGATTTGGGGCTGCAATTTTGTGGAGTTTAAGCTACGAATTTGTGTAGTTTTAGGGTTATGATAGCAGTAGATGAAGGTTAGAAAAATAGATTTTAGATCTAGGATAGATGGCAGCAAAGGTAGGTGTCTCGGTAAGGAAAGTTGGCTAAAAGGTAAGTGGATCGATAATGAAGTAGGCTAATTTAGGTGGCTGATTTGGGGGGTTGTTTGGATTCAATTTAGGGTAATATTTAAGAGAGTTTTAGTGAGGATGGTAGGGTTTAGAGATGAGAAAAAGAAAGTCTAAAATCTCACAAAGAATACCACTCAAATCTGATAGAATTCAGTGAAAAGAAGTGATGCAATGTGCTGTCCTGCTGAACCAATTTTTATGTCGAAGAAACGGTAACTTCTCAATATAAATTTCAAAGAAAAGTTTAAGAAAATTATACAGAAACCCTTGGTTTAGATGTTGTCAATACCAGTAGAAACTTTTATGAAGTTTTGGCAGCATAACAATAGGGAAATAGGGCAAAAGATGTAAGGTATATTTCTTCGTCATAAAATTCCAAAATTGCGTGATGGTGAAAGATTATATAAGAAAACTGGTTCCAAAAGGATTTTTTTTATGAAATCAAATCCAGATGAAAGCCAACTTGATCTTGTGAATTATGTAAAAATTTTGACTAGGAAGGATGAAAAAAAGTTCAGTTTCAAGTAGTAACAATCGACTAAAAAGTTTTGCAATGTTTCGCCTTCAGGACGATGATAACGTTTGCATCGGTAAAAATTTGCAGCAAGGAAACTTTGAAAAACTTTTTCCATATATAATATGAAGGATCTTACAGTATTGAAGAGGCATGGGTTATAAAAATATACCAGAATTTCAGATCAAACGTAGAGCACAATAGCAGATTGATTTGATTTGCTACTAGGGTGGAAGGTGGAGGTGCATGTCATAGCAATTATGGGAATTGCTTAGGAAGGTGGAGGTGGCTGAGATGGATACAGAGCAGTAGGAACATAACTCTAATACCAGATGATAAGACCACAGAAGGAGCTCTATAGTTTTTGACCCTTGAGAGGGATCAACCCTTGGAACGCTGTAGGGGTTCCTCCCTCCTAGACTGAAATAAAATAGATGATTGCTTAATAAAAAGAGGTGGAGGTTATATGCTTATATAGGGCTCCAAACCTTAACCTTAGGAGGTGCTTGCCTAACTAAAATTATCCTTTTGCCCCTTCTATAGCCTACCTACCTTAGAGGGAAACAGGTGACGGCTATGTTGGCTCTATAACTGACCTAAGCATGGGGAAACCCTAGCCTACCAACCCAGTAAGGGGGGCGACGGCCACTAAGCCCTAACAGCTAATCTAAACCCTAGTCATACTCCTTTATAAAATAAGAGTGACTTTATTACAATCTAATATGATTTTATTGACTACTTCTAGGGAGATTAGGACTTAACCCTGCTAGAGTCCTATCAAATACTTGGGGTATTTATAGACCCTAATTGGCTTAAAAAAATGGAGCTAAAATCTAACATATCTCATAAATCTCGGATATGGGCAGTACTACCGTCGGTGTTGATGGTACTACCATTGGTGTCGATGGTACTACCGTCGGTGTCGATGGTACTACCGTCGGTGTCAGTGGTACTACCATCGAAAGCATCCTAAAAACAGGGACGACGGTAGTACTACCACTACCTAGGTGGTACTACCATCGCCCATCGATGATACTTCTTTTGGGAATCCTGGAACAGTACCTCTTGTTGACCCCTTTTCAAATTACTGAAATGAGCTCAACCTAAGCTCAAATCCAACCCAAAGTGAACCTAGTTGCCTCAGATTGAGTTAGTTTGAATTCCTTCCAAATCTAACTTAATTAATTCTCAAAATCGATCGATGCTAACTACGACATACTAAGGCATATAAATACAACCATCATTATTGTCTGACACGTCAATTGATCTTTAGAACTCCTAGAGAACTTTCCAGCAACCTCCGACGACTCCCGACAAGCTACTAATCATATTCTGGTGAACTCCCGGTAGATTCCTGATCACTTTTAATGAGCTCCCAGCGAACTCCCAATTGTCGGGAATTCTGGGATCGACATCACATGTGCAGCGGAAGCAAATTCAAATCCTAGATTCTCGAAATTGATTATTTTATCATTATGCAATGATTAGTGTATAAATAATCCAAAAAACCTCGTAAAAACTGCATAAAATAAAACTAATGTGTTACCTAAAGAGATCGTATCTCTGAATCTTCTAGATCCAATGGAGATGTCAAAGGAACACTCGCGTGATCCTCTCTAGCGGTATCTACATAGCAGACAATGCAACAACACCTCAGTGGCGGGATCAACCTCTCCACACTTTCAACAAGGAGGAGGAGAAAGCACTGAGGAGAAATAGGAAGCTGAACCCAAAAAGCTCTTAGCTTATAAACTCAAGGGCACCCCTTATTTATAGAGGTGAAAAGTATATTCCTGATGCCGATCTGGTACCGTTCACATTGGATATTTATTTAAATATGCTTATCCAAATGGTATATTCCTAAAAAATTCTTAGATCTTATCTAGATAAAATATTCGTGGTATATTCGTAGAATATTCTTAGATCTTATCTTAATAGTATATTCCTTGAATATTCTTAGATCTTATATAGATAAAATATTCATGAAATATTCCTTATGCCATTGGAACTTATTCAAATTGGATCTTATCCAATCTTATCTATATCAGGATCCCTGCGAATATCTCATATTCGCATCGCTACCGGTATGTGTCTAACCATCTAGGCTCAATATTGAGCTAGCCATGAGTTGTACCCATCAAAACTCCTTCTGATCTAGTGAATTATTATCTTATAATAATTCACTCGATTCATCGACTATAGTCGTACTATGCCACTACGCCACAGTCCCCAAACGGTATAGGAGGATTAAATCCATTGGACCTTTTTGTCCACAGTTACTGTGTACCTATAGTCCCTTATCCAACTAATATCCTAGAGACCGTATATTGGGTATGGATATTGTTAGGCCACATACGGAATCCTTCTATGTCTCGCTCTAGTCGGATTCTCCCGGAGAACTCCTCTCTCAATCCGAATGACCCTGGCCAGGGATTTTGCCTGAGCGAGCACATGGGATATTCCTTTCATGATACCAGAGAGTGGATAATCCTTTATTGACATATAATTGCCTTCATATGATTAGCTACCAATCCCAATAACTAGTTGTATCAGATCTGGATCCTTTCAAAACCTATAAGACTGGCGTTAAAGAAAAGAGTACTCATACCAGATATCTTTGGTGTCTCAAGTCAAAGGACCAGGTACACAATTGGGACTACGGAATCGCTGTTTGACATTATGTATCATCATCCATATAATATTCTATAAGTGGATTAGTCAATGAACTCATTCTCCAATGAGCACCTGCATTGTATTTCTAGTGTCTCCACACGAGCGACTATGAGACCAGCCGACTCTATCATATGAACGAGTATACAACACACTGGTTTATCTGATTATTTCGATGTCCCTCTTGAGTAACCTATGACTAGGATAATTTAGGATCCGTGTTTAAAGGTGAATTAGTCTCATTATCATGATCTCATCATGATCCGATTTCTATTGCATAAATCCAGGGATATCACAATATATAGAAATATATATGTGAGAATATGCCAATAATATGCAAACAGATTATTATAGCGTATTATAGGTATCATCACTCACGTGATTGACTTGTAGAGCATCTATAACTAGCAATCTACCACGTAACCTAAAGCTAATCACTTACATGTATGATCCCTATCAGACGTTTGTGATACTCAAATACAGTATGAGGTAATGGCTTAGTCAGTGGATCTGCAATATTATCTTCAGATGAAACTCTTTCCATTACTACATCTCCACGAACCACGATCTCTCTAATCAAATGGAACATCCTTAGAATATGCTTAGACTTTTGATGAGACCTGGGTTCCTTTGCTTGAGCGATCATCCCGTTATTGTCATAATATATAGGGATTGGTTCTACGCTGTTCGGAATGACTCCCAGATCCGTGATGAACTTCTTCATCCAAACTCCCTCCTTTGCAGCTTATGCTGCAACAACATATTCTGCCTCAGTGGTTAAGTCAGTAGTAGTATCTTGCTTGAAACTCTTCCAACTTATTGTTGCTCCATTTAAGGTAAATACATACCCTGAATTAGACTTACTATCATAAATATCAGACTAAAAACTCGAGTCTATGTAGCCTTCAACCTGGAGGCTACCTCCTCCATATACCAGTAAAAGATCCTTAGTCCTTCTCAAGTACTTAAGGATACATATTACTGATTTCCAGTGCTCCAAGTCTGGATCCGCTTGATACCTGCTCGTGACACTCAGAGCATGCGTTATATCAGGCCTAGTATATAGCATGGCATGTATGACAGAACCTATGGCTGAAGCATAGTGTATCCTATCCATGTTTGCCCTTTCTTTAGGAGTTTTTAGGGATATACTCCTAGAAAGTGATATTTCATGTCTTATTGGTATGAGACCTCTCTTAGAATTTTCCATGCCAGACCTTTTGACAATAGAATCTATGTACTTGGATTGGGACAAGCCAAGAGATAGATCTGAATCCCCAATATATAGGATGTTTCCCCTAAGTCCTTCATGGAGAAGTGTCGAGATAGCCAAGCCTTAACTGTGGAGAGCATTCCTACATTATTTCCAATGATTAGGATGTCATCCACATATAATATCAAAAAGGTAATAGCACTCCCACTTACCTTTTTGTACACACATGGATCATCTTCGTTCTTAACAAAATCAAAAGATTTGATAGTCTCATCAAATCTTAAGTTCCAACTTCGAGAAGCTTGCATTAATTCATAAATAGACTTAAGCAATTTGCATACTTTATCTGGACTTTCCTTGGACACGAATCCCTCAGGCTGTGACATGTACACTTCCTTTATGAGGTTGCCATTGAGGAATATGATTTTCACGTCCATTTGTCATATTTCATAATCATAGTATATTGTAATAGCTAATAGAATTATGATAGATTTCAGTATGGCTACAGGCGCAAAGGTTTCGTCAAAGTCAATACCTTGCCTTTGATGATATTCCTTAGCCACTAGCATTGCTTTATAGGTCTTCATCTTTCCATCTACTCTGATCTTCTTCTTGAAGTTCCATTTGCAACCTATGAGTACAATACCCTCAGGTGCATCTACGAGGTTCCAAACCTTGTTCGAGTACATGAAATCCATCTCAGAATTCATAGCTTCTTGCCACTTCCCAGAGTCTATACTCGTAATTGCCTCCTCGTAGGTCTAAGGATCAGTATCCTGAGTGTCTTCTCTATTGATATGTCCCACATATCTCTTAAGAGGATGTGATAGACCTACGCAAAGTTGGAACCTATGTGTTAGGTGTCTGAACAGATCCGGACTCTAGAACGGTGCTTGAGCTTAGTTCTCTAACCTCGCTCAACTCTATCATCTTTCCACTATCCCTACCATGTATATATTCCTTCTCAAGGAATACTGTTCTCTTGGCAACAAAGACCTTTTGGTTTTCGGGATGATAGAAATAATATCCACAAGTCTCCTTGGGATAGCCCATGAATTTGCACCATTCTATCCTTGATTCAAACTTATCAGGATTGTGTATTTTAATGTGGGCAGGGCAGTCCCAAATTTTAACAACCTTAAGATCGAGCTTCTTTCCTTTCTATATATTAAATGGGGTAGATACTACCGATTTAGTTGAAATTTTATTCAGAATGTAAGCTGCGGTCTCTAAGGCATATCCCCAAAATGAAATGGGTAAGTCAGCGAAACTCATCATGGGCCATACTATGTCTAACAACGTGCAATTACTTATTTAAGATATACTATTAAGCTGAGGTGTATAAGGAGGTGTCCACTGAGATAATATGCCATGATCCTTGAGGAATTGGGTGAACTCTATACTTAAGTATTCTCCTCCTCGATCTGATTGAAGAGTCTTAATACTCTTTCTAGTCTGATTCTCTACTTCATTCTTATATTATTTGAATTTCTCAAAGGTCTCGGATTTATGCTTCATCAAGTATATATATCTATACCTCGAGAAATCATCAGTGAATATAATGAAGTGAGAGTATCCACTTATGGCCTGAGTTGATATAGGCCCATATATATCATTATGTACGAGTTCTAGTAACTCAGTGGCTCTCTCTCTAGTTCCACTAAAAGGAGAGTTAGTCATCTTTCCTTGAAGGCAAGGCTAGCAAGTTGCATATGACTCATAGTTAAATAGATCCAAGTATCTATCTTTTAGCAACTTTTGAATCCTTCCTTCATGAATATGACATAGCCTATAATGTCATAGGTATGCTATATTCACCTCATCTCTTTTCCTCTTGGATATGTTTACATTCATGATATGTGGAGCTGTATCTAGCATAAACAAACCGTTATGCGATGTCTCTCGGATGATCACATCATCCTTTATGAGTGAACAACTATTGTTTTTAAAAATCAGTTTATATCCATTTAATGTCAAACATGAAATGGATATAATATTTTTGATAATACAAGAGACACAATAACATGCATCTAATGCAATAGTAACTCCGCCAAGTAGATGTAAAATGACATCACCGATGACAACAGCGACAACTCTTGCCCCGTTGCCCATCTTGAGATCCATCTTACCTTTAACCACTCTCCTAAGCCTTGTCAGACGTTGCAACGAATTACAGATGTGATAATCACTCTCGTTATCCAATACATATATGTTATCATAAAAATATGACATATGGAGACTTATCATGAATGTTCATGAAGCTTCTCTAAGCTTCTGTTTCGCCTTTTCTACAAGATACTGATAGCAGTTTCTCTTCCAATGCCCATTTTTATCGCAGTGGAAACACTATCCTTTGTCTTTTATTGGGTCTCTCATTACAACTTTTGCCTTATCCTCTAGGACATATATGTTTTTCTCCGTCGTGAGAACTATTCTCAAATTATGGAGCCAATCAGCAAAGTTTAGACCAATGAGGCTATTGACATCAAGTATGCCACATAGGGAGTCTATATGTGATATGTTTACATTCATGATATGTGGGTCAATCTTATTGTCTCACGTTTACCGACTTAATATTACATAGGAGGGGATTTTGATATTTGGTCTCATATGTGTCATGCACATGTATTTGCATCTCATGCAAACATATCAGATGATCATGGACTATATTTCCTGATACTTATATCAGATCTGTGTATCAGTACATCTCCAAGTACTGTGATTATTTATTTTATTTTTAATTAGATCTTTGGTATCTCGATGCATCTCCATGCGTCATGATCAACCTTAAGTAGACACCTCGAGGCATCTTCATGCATCATGATTAGCCCTGACGCATCTTCATGCGTCATCATCTGTCTTAAATATCCCGTAAACATTTTCAAACTTGAAGATATGATAAACGAGAATGACAATCATTTATTCAGTATTAAGGTCCATAAACATCCTATTTATATCATAAATCACATGTATTATGATATGAAATAAACAGTAATAGTTAATTAAACAATTTTTATTAACTAATTTTCAAAGCCTCGGGATATGAAGGGAAATTTCTGAAATATTAGAGGCATTTTCGTAATTCTCTCCGAGGACACGGCTGGAAAATTCCCAGAGGCAAAATCATCATTTTGCCGAAATACCCTGGATCCTTCCCTTCTCCCTTGCGTGCGGCGGCTGCAACCTTTGAAGTCGCCGCCGACCATTGCGGCGCCGCCTCTGCATGTGCTGCCACGCTTCAGGTGGCAACTGCTGCGTGGCACCTGCGGGTATGCAGCGTGACCATTAGTGAGTCAAGTGGGATGGCGCCTGCGGGTGTGCCGGGTAGCGCCGTGTCATTTGCCGCACGAGGCGGTGCCGCTGCATGGCGCCCGCAACAACTGTGTGTCGGTGGCAGTCGCCGCCCCACGCGGTCAACCGTCTTGCACAGGCTGCCGGTAGCATCCGTTGTGCTGGCAGCCAGCAGGCCGCCGCCTGTACTGGCGGCTACGTAGGCTGGTGGTTGCTTGCCTGCACTAGCCCTTTCAGGGCAGTAGGAGGCCGGTCGTCGATTGGCTGGCCGGAGGCGGTTCGGGCCAGTTTGCTGCGTGCCAAATTGGCTGCAGTACCTAGAACTGTGCCTGCAGCCTGATTTTTTTTTTCTTTTTTAATGCAGAGTGACTTTACGTTGCTTTTGCAGCGGTTTTGCGGATAAATCGCTTCGCCGCAACTCTTGCGCGCGTCAGCCGATCTATCCGTCAGATACGATTCCTACTCCATTTGCTAAAATAACTTTTTACAACAAATTTTCACATTTGACACCTTCTACATCATCTTCCTGTCAATCCATCGAGCAATTGTCTTTCGCGTCGTCAAACACTTTTTACGTCGAAACAAACAATCGCTTCAAACCAAGGTGTTTTCGAATCTAGAAATCACATTAAAAATATAATAAAATTGTGTAAAATAATTTTTACGAAATATCATATGTAGTTTATAGAATCAATCATCGCACGATGAACCTATTCTGATGCCACTATCGAAATCGATCATTTAAATTCTAGATTCCCGAAATCGATCATTTTGTTGTTGTGCGATGATTGGTGTACGAAGAATATGAAAAACCTCGTAAAAATTGTATAGAATAAAACTAATGTGTTACCTGAAGAGATCATATCTCCAAATCTTCCTCTCCACACTTTTAGCAATTAGCAAGGAAGAGGAGAAAGCATCGAGGAGAATCAGAAAGCTGAACCCAACATCTCTTAGCTTATGAACTCAAGGATACCCCTTATTTATAGAGGTGAAAAGTATATTTATGATGCCGATTTGATACTATTCACACTAGATATTTATCCAAATATACTTATCCAAATGACATATTTTTAGAATATTTTTAGATCCAGATAGAATATTCATGATATATTCCTAGAATATTTTTGGATCTTATTCAAATAGTATATTCCTTGAATATTTTTAGATCTTATCTAGATAAAATATTCATGGAATATTTCTTATGTCATTGGATCTTATCCAGATTGGATCTCATCCAATCTTATATACATCAGGATTCCTACGAATATCTCATATGTGTATGACCCTCTAGGCTCGATACCGAGTTTGCCGTGAGTTTTACCTATTAGAACTTCTTTTGATCTAGTGAATTATTATCTTATAATAATTTACTCGACTCATCCACTATGGTCATACTAGGCCACTATGCCACAGTCCCCAAACAGTACAGGGGGATCAAATACATTGGACCTTTCTGTCCACAAGTACTGTGTACCTATAGTCCCTCATCCAACTAATATCCCAGAGATTGTATATTAAGCATGGATACTATCAGGCCATATACAAAATCCTTCTATGTCTCGCTCTAAGCGGATTCTTCCAGAGAACTCATTCTCTCTCAATTCGAATGACCCTGGCTAGGGATTTTGTCTAAGCGAGCACATAGGATATTTTTCTCATGATATCAGAGAGTGAATGATCCTTTATTGACATACAATTGCCTTTGTATGGTTCGATACCAATCCCGGTAACCAGCTATACCAGATCTGGATCCTTTCCAAACCTGTAAGACTAGCGTCAAAGAAATGAGTACTCATACAAGATATCTTTGGTGTCTTAAGTCAAAGGACCAGGTACATAACTGGGACTATAGAATCGTTGTCTAACATTAGGTATCATCATCCATACAATATTCCATAAAAGGATTAGTCAGTTAACTTATTTTTCAATGAGCACCTGCACTATATCTCTAGTGTCTCCACACGAGCGACTATGAGACCAACCGCCTCCATCATATAGACGAGTATATAGCACACTGGTCTATCTAGTTATCACAATGTCCCTCTCGAGTAACTTATGACCAGGACAATTTAGGATCTGTGTTTAAAGGTGAATCAGTCTCACTATCATGATCTCATCATGATCCGATTCCTATTGTACAAATCTAGGGACGTCACAACATATAGAAATATATATATGAGAATATGCCAATAATATGTAAAGAGATTACTGCAATGTATTACAGGTACCATCACACACGTGATTGGTTTGTAGGGTACCTATAACTAGCACCGGCAAGCTCCCAATTACCTTTGGCAAGCTCTCAGTAAACTCCCAGCAAATCTTTGATCACCTTCGACGAGCTTTTGGTGAGCTCCCGACCACCTTCGGCGAGCTTCCAATGATCTCCTAGCGAGTTTCTATTGCATTGTCTGAACCCTGGTTGATGCCCGAACTTTACTCCAGCCTAACATTAGATTGTATTACCTTTTCAATGTTGTAGTCAATCTTGCATCACTTTCTCTAACACAGGTTAGACAATTAAAACTCAACAATTGATTTCATCATCAAAATCCAAGAGTCAACCATCTCCTCTTTTTTAATGATAACAACTAATTGATGACGGAGTTAGCCTTAACTCCTCCTATGTATATGTCATAGGATAAATAAAGTAAGCTTGAATTCAAAAGAACCCATTAATTTTGAATTCAAGCATTTTGCCAATTATGAAATTTTTAAAATTTGACCATGCATGATATCATACATGGCACAATTTTCAAACATTTATCTTCTTGTTATTGCATAAAAAATTCAATCATTATATTTCACAAGATAACCATATCATCAATCATGATACAACATCCATTTCAAGCATTTCAATGAACTCAAAACATTTATTCCCCTGATGTCATCAATTATATCATTTCTCCCCCTTTGTTATCAACAAAAAAAAGAGAATTACCTAGCTTATACTTGAACATTAGTATTTATAATTTGTCATCAATATACCATTCTCCCCCTTTGTCATCAACAAAAAGGAGAAATGTTTAACATATTATTTCTAAACAAATGTTCATTATGTCATTATGTTGACATTCTCCCTCTTTGTTATCAATAAAAAGAAGAAATATTCACCACATATTTAAACACTAAGTGTTCAATACATATTTCAACACATTTATCACAAACATTCATTATATAAAGAGGGGAATATATATAAGCTAGGAGAATTACCTAGCTTATATATATATATATATGTAAAGGAGGAATGATTCGAAAGAGAGCTTATGGATCCAAAAATTCATGAAAGAGAGCTTATGGATCCAAAAATCCATGAATCAAATGTTAATAGAGATGATTCAAAAAGGAACTCATGAATCACATATCAAGCATTACAAAAGTTCATAACTCACATATTTTCTTTTATAAATTTCAAGAAGAAAGAATCATGTGAAATCATTTTGAAAGATCAAATATCATATTTCTACTTATAAATTTCAAGACGTAAGAATTATCTCATGCATTCGGAAGATTCATGTAAATTTCAAGAAGAAACTCATTTTGCAAAAGTGAGAAATCTGAAAAATATTATACCAATTCATACATTTGGCAGTTAAACATTCCTAAGTCTTTTCTAATAAAACTAAGTTGTTCCTCATTCATTTGCTTTGTTGTTGATATAGCAATTTTTTCTCCCTTTGTTATTGTAATTTTTCTTTTTTTATCCATGTTCTAATTACAACCATAAGTACAAAAGGATCATGTCATTTAAAGATGAAAGATCATATCGTAAATACCAAAGACATAATTTCTTTTAATAAATATTTTTTTCTTTATAAATAATGAGAACGAGTCCTAGAGGATTAAATAATCTTGATTTATTTAATATAAATCTTAAGACACCTAATTCATTTAGATATCTTTTTAATAAAATAGAAGAACGATCTTGATTAAAAAAATCTCAAACTATAATTGTTAAGATCATAAATATCTTTTTTATTAAAAAGGATAAATAATAGAGATCAAAAATTGATTCCTATAAAGGATAAGACAAGCCAAGAGGTCAAGGGAAAGTTCATAAAAAAAATTTAATTTTTATCTTATCATAAATTTAAAAAATATTAACTTGGTGATAAGTTATACCATTCATGAATTATAAGGAAGTCATGGATAACTCATAAAGGATATTAATATCAATTCATGCATCCCAAAAGGCATGATTTAATTTTGACAAATCTCCTCTTAGATAACAAAAAGGAATCTTAAGATTAATAATAAGAAGGATCTTGATCCATATACAAATAATCAAGTTATAAATATTGAGAAGGCATGATCATGATTAGGATAACTTTTCTTTAATATGTTGCAAAGGAGACATAGGAGAACAAATAAAAAATCAAAATCATGATTTATAAAAAATCTCACATTATAATTTTAAAAGATCAAAAAGATAAATCATGATTCATTTGGATAATTTTCTTTAATAAAACTTAAAAATTATAATAAACAATCTTGATTTATATGAAGATCTTAAGTTACAATTTTTAAGATGTCAAGATCATGATTTGGATAATAACTTTTTAAGTTTAAATCATCAAAACATTTTTATAGTTTAAGAGATTCAGCAATAATTATATCACTTAATCTCTTATTGAAGTCTTAATAGGATAAAGATATTTTTAAGAAAAAATATCATCCTTTTTAGTTGTTTCATATGATTTATTTGAAGAATGCCATTATGCATTGTCATTTAAAATCAAAAACTGAGTTTCATTTAAAAAAGAAAACATCAACATCATTGTAATAAAAAATTTCAAACAAGTGCGTTGATTTATTTTAATTCTAATAATTTTTCTTAAGTGAGTCTAACTCTTTAGACTTAGTGAAATGAGTCACCATGCTCATTTCATTCTTGTTTCAAAAATATTTTTAATTTTTTTAAAAATATTAGAAAATAAAGCATGATTGTCTCTCTCTTTTTTATTTTATTCTATACTCAAATTCAAGAATAGTCTAATATTCAATAATAAACATTCAATCATATTTCAAGTCAATCATTCAACATTAACATTTACATTCAAATCAACCACCATAACATCATCAAAATCTTTTTTTATAATTTTCAGCATAAATAATTATTAAAAGCAACTATAGTTCTTTTGTACTAGTATGCTCTAGCTATGTATTATCAAGATTAATTGTATAACAATAAACCATCAAAAGATTCATTGTCAATAATTTCAATTCTAAGAATTTTTCTTGTTATCGTTGTTTAGGCTAGTGAGCTTAAAAAATGTTTTAGATCTCAAGTCATGTGCCTTAACATCTATTTTCAAGACATCATTTAGTGCTCCTAGCTTTGTCATGAGATAAATTTACAATATGAGGGATTTTGATTTAGGTAGTCATTTGACTTTGGGTCCCTCATGAAAAGTTCTACCTGTTTTCACTAAAAGCTTTTGATTGTTTATGGTTCCTTTAGGAATCCTAATCAATTTATGTGAGCTATACTTTCTAAAAGACACCTATAGGCTAAGTGCCCATATCTATCATAAAATTATATTTGTTCTCGAGTGAAGAATTTAATGTAGGTCTTTTATCAAAGATAGTTGGCTTTTGTTGGTTGTTACCCACAAAGATAATACATTCCTTATGAACATGACCTTTATCAATAAGAATCATGTTTAGAGACTTCTTGTCTATCTTAAGCTTTTCGAGAGTTTGTTATAGTATGTCATTTTTTTTAATTACATCTAGTGACTCATATTTAGAGTAAAAAATACATGATGTTAATGCTTTATACATGTTTCCAAATTTACTAACAAGTAAAGCATGATCCTTCTTAAGTAATTTACAAGTTTTACTTAATTTTTTAAATTCATCAAAAAGTTCATAAAATATATTTTAATAATTTATCAAAAGTAAAGGAGACATTATGTGAGTTAATTACCTCATCGTTGATAGCCATAAGCACGAGATTCTCCACTTTTTCTTGATTATGCTCTTCCTCTTCGAAGTGCCTCAGGTTTTTGCATTCAAAGCAATAAGTTTTATCTATTTTAAGTTCATTTTTATGTTTTTTTTATTAATTTATTTGATTCTTTTATCATAAGTTCAAATTCATCGTTCTCATCACTCAAGGTTTCACTTAAGGAGTCATATATTATTCTGAGTTCTATTCTTTGGAAGGTGATGTTCTTGTGTTTATAGTGTCAAATCTTTCATAATCTTTAGAATGTGTTCTTCTTGTTCATTTTTGTAAGTCATTTCAATCATTGATTTATTAATTTAATTATGTTTTTATGTGTGATTTCTAATGTATGTCATATATAAAAAGTCGAATCATATATAGAAACTCGATTAAACTCGTTTTTATCTAAAACATAAAATAAAGCATTCATAGCTTTGGCATTTAAAGAAAATATTTATATTTCATGATCATTCCAATCATTTATTGGATTAGATGACTTTTAAAAATCATTTTTAACAATATACCACAAATCAAAATCCATCAAAATCAAGAAAATAAGCATTCTATTTTTTCAAAATGTGTAATTCATCCTATTAAACATGGGAGGACATACAATATAATGTCTATCATTCATGCCAAACGAAGTCATTTACTCATTTACCCGAGGGAGAAGAATATCCAGATCATGATGACACCCTGGTCGTTATCGTACGCATCGCCAACGCCCGAGTCAAGTAGATAATGATAGACATAGGGAGTGTCGTAGACATTTTATATTTCGAAGCTTTCTAGAAGCTAGGTCTAACCAACCAGGATTTAACCCCACTAACGTCTATGTTGACAGGGTTTACAGGAGATTCAATCTCACCTCTTGGAACGATGACCCTGCTGATGACGATTGGCGAGGAGCCATATACCAAGATGCTATGACGATTGGCAAGGAGCCATGTACTAAGACGTTGATGGTCGTCTTCATGGTGGTCGACCTCCTATCGGCATACAATGCTATAATTGCCCGACCAACACTCAACAAGTGGAGGGCTGTGGTGTCGACATTCCATCGCTCCATAAAGTTCTCGACTAATGCTGGAGTCGACGAGGCCTGCAGCGACCCACGAGGATTTCGACTACAGGTCAGGACCAAGGCGCCACATCGGAGGACCGCAGAGGCGAGCTTACGCACACGGGCAACCTTATCGGGCTGACTCATCATCCCACGTTGCGGCACGACCCCAACATTTGGCGCTAGAAGGAGGGCTGCAGCGATCCATGTGAGTCCCGACGATGCTATTTAACCGCCACAACACTCCCGAAGAAACCCAGAATAATGAGCCTATGGACCGACCCAAGAAGACCCAGTAAACTCACTTTAAACCTCGAGCCGATCGAAGGTGTAAAAGAGGTCACCGTCGACCCCAAACAACCCACCAAGACCTAGAAAAGTGAAATAAGCAAGTAAGCCAACGACATTCTATTTTTAAGAATAAGAGAGGATACCGTCTCTGATGAGTAGGAGTCAGAAAGAAGAGAATTTGACTTCATATGGAAGTAAGAGAAGAAGCTAGCTAATAAATCAATGAATTCATATAGAAGTAAGAGAAGGCAATCGTATCTGGAATCAACGATTATGCATAGCAAGCAAAGGATTGGGGATTCAGTAGTGTAATATTAAGAGTTCCTGGGGTATATAGTGTAGTAGCTTTGTTGCACAACGAGAAAGAGTGGAGGGGTCCTAGCTACGCAATGTTAGTTGTTGCTTGACCCATTTAATTCGTTATTGCACTTAGTCTTATACCTAAGTTTTATCGTTAGTAGTATATTGACGCTTGGCGATACGTAACATTAGTAGTGACTTGGTGGCCAACTGTCCTTATTTTATTTTTGACTCTGCAAATGCCTTATTGACCAAATGAATAAATAGAGAAATCAAGAAGGATGGGAATAAAGCAAACAAGGATAAACTTGATTCCTTGAACAAATCCAGATTAACTCACAGAAAGCACACTTGAAACTCTAAGGCGGGCCACTTATCACTTGGTTCAAAGTGGAAAGTTTGATCTACACTCTTATATGAATTCTATTATATGAGATTGGCTCAATGCCTCTACTGCCCGAATCCAGTACTTTCCCATACACACTTACTCGTGAGAAGTGCCGTAGCCCTATTTGCATTCCCGGTTGATTGGTGAGTTCTTGTTAGCAGTAGTAGACTTCCTAGGTTCTAATACCAATATGATAAGTGTTAAGAGACAAAGTTGTAACAATATTAGCTGATTAGCTAGACTATTGAGTGAAGTCCTCAACAGTCTAATCCTTTCAATCTTCTCTTTTCTTGTATAAATAGGTATAAGTGAAGAATAGATGATATACTTCATTTCTTTGTTTCAATACCTTTTTTCTCGTTTCTATCATGGTATCAGAGCAGCTTGCCTAGAGCAAGTTTTCTCCTTGCTGTCAATGACCTCTGTCGATGACGCTATCCAACTGCACCTTTCCTCTGCCTCCTCTACCAACAGAACCAACAAGATCGACACCAATCTCCTAGTATCATCTCTTCTCCCACTGCTCGTGAAGCTGGTTGAGGTCGCTGATCATGAGCACGCTCTCGTTGCCCCCATCAAGTCTGGTGAGATCCTTATATCCGTTGCCCCTGCTCGGTACACCATCGCCGTTGGCACTAACCCGCCGCCTGCACCTTCTACCGAGTCTCAAACTCGGCGCCATCAACTCGTATAGTAGGAAGCCAGTGTCGTATCGGTTCTGCCTTGTTAGATCAGAGTTAATCGCCTGTGTGGTCTCACCAACGCCGCAACCAAGGCTCTCCATCTTCCAGCCTCCTCTTCCACCTCTCCTGCGAAGGAGAGGACGGTTGTCCATAGAGGCATAACCGCTACTCTCCATCTTTGACCCCGACGCGTCCTTTGGATTATTTATGTCGAGGGCTCCTTCACCTGCGGCCTCGACATCTTCAACCACATCGGGCACCTCTGCTTCCGACGGCCTCACCGTGGTCACCTTTGGACTATTTTTGTGCTTGCCACTACTTCCACCGGTCGACTTCTCAAACTATGATCTTTGTTTCCTGACAAAATAGAGCATCCTGCCGCACCTATCGCCACCATGTCCAACTGCATGCCATAGCCCCTTCTTCATTGCTAAAAGGCTAACACTCTGACTACCTATCCTTCTTTTTTTTTTCTTTTCTCTTCTTCGTAGCAGCCCCTCTTCCGCGAAGTCGTAGCCACCGGACAACTTCTCAACTGACAACCACTGATCGCCCATTGCAATCTCTTTGCTATCGAATGATAGTGATGTCATCCCTATCTGCAGGCCATCTCTCGGCAGCACATAGCGAGCGCCACTATCTTCCTGCATCGCCATCCTACTGCCTCCTGTTGCCCAGCCGCATCGACGGTGTCCACTACCCAACCGCATTGACAGTGTCTGCTACCGCCAGCAGCCACTGGCAAGCACACTTCCTCCTCCTCCCCTGCCATCGTTGTTACTTACTGTCGAAGTTGTTGTGCCTTGCTATAACCTTTGCTATCCCCTGCCACCGCTACTGCCACATAGTCGCGACCCTCTTCTTCTGGTGGACAGTGCCTTATCGATCGCCCACCACCAGCTGTCGTCGACTGCTCATTCTCTTCTTTCGACAACAGATTAACTCCTCCTTCTGCTGCCGTCTTCAATCACGTCACAGCTGCTACATACCAGTGTCTGCCCTTTTTAGTTCATTTGTTGCAATTTTCTGCAACAATCGTCAGCATATAAAAAAAAGAATCGAGGAAAAAGAGTAAAAGAGAAGAGTACGAAGCTGCTACCTTTTGCTCCTATCATCGATCATTAGGCAAAGGGAACTCAGTAAAAGTAGCCATCTCTCAGCTCTCTATTGCCTACTGCAATAGCCTATCTGCACGGTCTTGCTGTAGCTTTAATTATGGCACGTAGTTGATCTACAAGCCATTCAGCAATGCATATCTTTCAAACCCAAAAGCGACAATAATTGGTATCCTCTCTCCTAATGTCCTCGTCATCTACCTCTCAAGTTCCAGTTAATGTCCCCGTAGGGAGCAATAGTGCTTTTCAACATACAGGGCTTGTCTTTATTAATGCTGCAACACTCATCCCCGTCAAATTATCCAGAGGAGGAAACTACGCATCCTGGCATGCTCAGTTTTCTAATCTCCTCTTTAGCTATGATTTACTAGGTTATATTAATGGATCTTTCAGTTGTCAACCAAAAATGATCAACATCCCGGGGGCAACAAGTCAAGTACCAAATCCGGAGCATAAGTTATAGTTACGCCAAGATCATCTCATTCTCCAGGCAATTCAAGCCTCTGTTGCTGGTTCTGTCGCACCACTTATATCTTCATGTGCTACTGCTGCTGAAGCCTGGTACAAGTTATAAACTATATTGGCTAATCATTCGCGCACTCTTATGCTCGGCCTCCTCTTAAGACTTATGAACACCAAACAAGAGGGAAGTACCATCGGTGATTATCTCTAATATATAAAGATTATCATCGATGATTTAGCTTTAATAGGGTACAACCTCAATGATGATAAAATCATTATCCACACTCTTAATGGTCTTGGGGCTGAGTACAAAGAATTGTCAGTAGCAATACGAGCACGTGACTCGTCGCTATCACTTGAGGAGCTGTACGATAAGTTAACTGACTATGAGACATATTTAAAGTGTGAAGATAAGGCTTCAGAACCATCTATTACTACTTAGGCAAGTCACAAATCAAAAAGGAAGAGCAATCAATATTTTAAACCTATCAATAAGGAACTCGGACAGGCACCACCTTAAGGGAGCAACATCAATTACCAACAGCCTTGGCGTCCTGCTCCCATGCCTCCAGGTAACAATATCAATTATCAATAGCCTTGGTGACCTGCTACTATGCCTCAACAATGAATAGTCTGTCAACTATGTGATAAGGTTAGTCACTCTGCCAAGGTCTATCGGTCTCGTCCTCGACCTTCCGCTATCATGCCCTAAGCGCATCTCACTGCTGCCCTGACTTCTGATCAATATTCCTGGGCTATGGACTATAGCGCCTCTCATCACATCACCTCGGACCTTCAGAACTTATCCCTTCACAATAGCTATAGTGGTAATGATGATATCATCATCAATGATGGTAAACGACTTTCCATTACTCATATTGGTTCCACAATGCTTAATTCACATTCTCGTAACTTTACACTTGATGATGTGTTGTGCGCTCCTCATATCAAACAGAATCTTATTTCTGTCTCCCAATTCTGTAAACAAAATAACACTTCTATTGAATTTTTTTCCTGACTACTTTTTTGTCAAGGATCTGAGCACGGAGGCATCGTTAGTTTAAGGCAAGAGTAAAGATAACATCTACCAATGGCTATCAATCTCTCAGCCCACTGTCTACTCTTCTGTTGTTATTTTAATGGATATATGGCATCATCATCTGGGTCACCCTTCTTCCTCAACTCTATAAATAATTTTCTCTCGTTATTCTCTTTCATCTTTTAAAGCAAGTTTTATTGTTACTCATTGTGATGCATGTCTTAGTAATAAAAGTCATAGACTGTTTTTTGAAAATTCTTCTATTTCTTGCTCACAACCATTTGAAAAATTATTTTATAAATTCGTAAATATTCAAAAACTTAGGGTTTTTGGTTGTGTTTGCTATCCTTGGCTATGTCCTTATGCATCACATAAACTAGCTCCATGGTCAAAACTTTTGGTTACTCTCTTGAACATAATGCTTATCAATGCTATGATCCTTTAACTCATAAGATCTTTGTATCTCGTCATGTTGTCTTTGTGGAGTCCTCCTTTCCATTTCACTAGTCCAAATCTTCCATGATACCAACTACTCCGATGAATATGCATCACTGGCACATGTCATTATCCAATGAGTCTCCATATGAATCACCCACTCTAGCCCACATACATGAGTGGAGCACTTCTCCAATACAACATCTCGCTCCCTCTTTTTCTTCTCCTTCTTCTGCATACATACCTCCTACCACAAACATCCAATCTTCGGACACTCAATTACTAGCAGTTCCCTCACCTCAGCCTACTACCACTAATGTTCCTTAGTCCAACTCACCGTGTTCTATTATTTCCCCAGCACCCATTCTACCATCATCTCCTAAATCATTTGGGCATTCCATGACAACACGCTCTAAAAATGGTATTTTTAAACCATGTTAGATTTTTGACCTTAATACAATTATGGCTCCCTTTGTTGAGACCTGTGAACCTACCACGGTCATTCAAGATAAAAAGTCTCCTCATTGACGTCAAGCTATGTCTGATGAATATGACGCCTTCCTTCATAACTCTACTTGGACACTGGTTCCGTTTCATCCTGCATAAAATGTCATCGGGTATAATTGTGTTTTCCAAGTTAAGCGGAACCCTGATGGGTCCATTGCCATGTATAAGACACGTTTAGTGGCCAAAGGCTTTCATCAATGTCTTGGCATTGACTTTACAGAGACATTCAGTCCGATTATGAAATCTATAATAATCCGATTAATTCTGAGTTTAGCCATTTCAAAAGGTTGGCACTTGCGGCAACTTGATGTGAACAATGCATTCTTATAAGGAACATTAACTCACGATATCTTTATAGAACAAACTCCTGGTTTTCTTCATCTTCAGTATCTAGAACATGTTTGTAAACTCCACAGGACTATTTATGGTCTTTGGCAAGCTCCACGAGCCTAGTACAAAGAACTCGGCTCGTTTTTATGTCAATCAGCTTCTCTAACTCTAAGTCTAATACCTCCTTATTTCTTCGTCAATAACCTAGTAGTACAATATATCTTTTAGTATATGTGGATGCTATCATTGTGATAAGTAATAACTCTATGGAGGTCACAATGTTCATTAAGAAGTTGGCCGCTAGATTTTTTCTTAAAGATCTCGGTCCCTTGAATTATTTTTTGGGAGTGGAAACAATATCTACATCTTTCGGACTCTTCCTCTCTTAACGGAAGTATACTCAAGACTTATTAGTCAAGACAAACATGAATGATGCAAATGTTATTTTCACTCCTTTCTCTACTGGTGAATCGCTTCGATTAAATGACGGAAGTCCTGCTACAGATCCTATACAATATTGATAAGTAATTATATCTTTACAATATTTGGCTATAACCCGCCCAGATATCTTATTTGTAGTTAACAAGCTGTCCCAATTCATGCATAGATCATCTATCGCATATTAGTCAGCAGTTAAATGAGTATTGCGATACCTTAATAGTAGTTTTGATTATGACATATTTCTCTACAAAAACTCTCCACTCCAACTTCATGCTTATGTTGACGCTGGTTGGGCTAGAAACTTTAATGATAGAGCATCAACTTTTGGGTATATCATTTTCTTAGGAGTCAATTCAATCAGCTAAAGTTTCAATTAGCAAAAGATAGTTGTTCGGCCAACCATTAAAGCTGAGTATCACTCTATTGCAATTGCAACTGTAGAACTTAATTGGGTCATGAATCTGTTCAAAGAATTTGACATCCGTTCTTTTGTTACTCCTACCATATACTGTGATAATATCATAGATACCTACGTATATGCAAATCTAGTATTGTACCCTCGTATGAAGTATATAGCAATTGACTTTTATTTTGTATGAGATCAAGTGATCAACCATCAACTATGTGTTTCTCATGTTCACACGGCAAATCAACTGGCGGACTCCCTCACGAAGCCACTTGCCCGTAAGTTATTTTAACTTCATAGGTTCAAGATCGGCATGTTAAGAGATGAAGTTGTTGTAATAATATTACTAGATTAGTTAGACTATTGAGCGAAATCCTCAACTGAAAAATAGTGATGTAATTTATTTTTTTATTTGAACATTTTTTTTCTAGTTTTTAAATAAGTGTGTTCTTTATACTGGTTACTTTCTGTCTTACTTGTGCGCTGTATGCTTGTTGTCAGTGATTCTACTCCATTAGGAAATGTATAAGAGTCGATCAGTAAATAGAGAAGTGCAGAAAGGGTATTGAGATCAATAGACTCACAGGTGAACTAAATAATTGAAACAAGTGGTTTCAGAGTGAAAGAAGGGAAGGGAAATGGAAGGTGCAGTGCTACTACAGTTGTTCGTTCTTATTGGCAGTTGTCGGATCCTTATTCTTATTACTTATATTCTATATATGCACCGGAAGATACCCTACTAGTTTATGCCACTACCCAGACTGCGAATTCATGCCACCCGCTACTTACTTTCATCAAAACAACAACGCTTACTCGCCAATACCATATATGTTAAGAGATGTAGATTTACCATCCCCTCTTTTCATTCTGTAGCTCTATTCTCGTTCTTACTGGACTTTGGATGAGACCCTATTGATCAAGCAGATAAGTAACTACTTTATTATTATATGATAATTAAATAAATTATTTAAAAATCTAATATAGTAGAGACATACTCTGAGTTCAGGAGCGGGGGGGGCAATAAGAGTTAGATTAAGGAAGGGACGGACAGACCTGCTATCAGTCCAGCAATTCAAGCACACAGCTGTAAGATTAAAAGCAAATAATGTATTTTGTATTAGCTATTACTTCTGATTCTCTTGACATATACTCTATATGGGCTCGTACCTATTATTTTATTCCAACTATACGACTTGTTCTACTTATTCTGCTTAGGTGTCTTGAGTCTCTGTTTCCTACCTTTTTATTCTTTATTGTAACTATATAAGTCCTCTACTAATGGATGACATACTTTACTGTGAATATATTTTACTATGTAGTGAAAAAGAAAAATCTATATTATCATAATAAAAGATAGAATCAAAGTCAAGATAACTAGAATCAAAAGTAACGAAAGTAAGTCTAAGATGTCTCTAAAGACAAGAAGTAAATACTGTTTAAAAGTCAACGATATAAGATCTTTTTCTCATGCTACAGGCGCAAGACAGAGGTCAGCTGCTAATGCTTATGAAAGTGATACACAACACCACTGAATGGTATTTTGACATTAGCGGAGTTTACCCTGCCTTCAATTTAGAGAATGACTTTATCTTATTTATTGTCTTTCTGTTCGATGGAGCTCACATCAGTTTCTTGGTTTAGTGGGTTGGGTGCATTCCCATTTTATAGTGTATAGAGAGAGCATCAGTGACAGCTCTCAAGTCAAATTCATGAGTTGAACCCTCCTCTTCTATTCTATTATCTTATATTCTTTTTGTACTTCATTCATCTATTCACACTCTCGGACAAACAACAAATTAAAATGATAAAAAAATTTAAAAAAATATTAATTTGTTTGCATGAATTCTAGAAGAGATATCCGGTATTAATCCAGACGAGGCTTAGCACTATCTCAACATAATCTACGGTGCCCGACCAGTTAAACAAAAATTTAGGAGGTTAACCCGAAAACGTCAACGGGTCATCGAGGAAGAGGTGACATCGCTATTTGAAGCCAACTTCATCATGGAAGTTACATATCCGACCTAGTTGTCGAACATTGTATTGGTTAAAAGGTCTTATGGAAACTATTGGATGTGTGTTGACTATACTGATTTAAATCGGGTCTGCCCAAAAGATTGCTATCCCCTGTCTCATATTGATCAACTAGTTGGTGTCACATCGGGCCATGAAATGCTCTCTTTCATGGATGCGTACTCGGGATACAACCATATCCGAATGACACCTCGAGACCGGGAGAGCACGGCCTTCATCACACATGTCGGCACGTACTACTTTATGTCATTCAGATTGAAAAATGTTGATGCCACTTATGAGAGGATAGTGAACCGCCTGTTCAAGGACCAAATCGATAGTACCATGGAAGTCTATGTTGACGATATGATTATAAAGAGCAAAGCCACGAGAAATCACTTGAGGAATTTAGCAAAAACATTCCGAACCATACGACGCATCAGAATGCGGCTTAACCCCAGCAAATGTGTCTTCGGGGTCACTTCGAAAAAATTTCTTGGCTTCGTGACCCACCAACGAGGGATCGATTCCAACCCAAAAAAGATAGAGACAATCCTCCAAATGAGGTCCCCCCAAACGGTAAAGGAAGTATAGCAGCTTACAGGGAAACTGGCAGCTTTGAGCCGATTCATCTCTCAGGCCAGTGATAAAACTTGTCCCTTCTTTCGCAACTTGAAAAAGGCAAAAGATTTATGTTGGACTCCGTGGTGGGAAGAGGCTTTCCGAGAGCTAAAGGCATATCTCTCCCAGCTACCACAGCTCATCGCGGTTTCCCTGAGGGAACTCCTCGAGCTATACTTGGCAGCATCGGTAATGTTCGTCAGCTCGGTCCTAGTTACGCTAGACAATGAGGGAGAAAGGCTAGTGTATTTCTTAAGTCACATCCTCAACGGTCCAGAGGAGTTGTACCTATCGATCGAGAAGCTGGCCCTGGCACTGGTGATGGCCGTAAGAAGGCTGAAACCATATTTTCAAGGGCACCCCATTAAGATAATAACTGACCAACCACTTCGTCAAATTTTATCTAAATTTGATGTCGCAGGTCGCATGCTCAAGTGGTTGGTCGAGTTGGGAGAGTTCGATCTCGAGTACGTGCCTAGAATGGTCATAAAAGTACAGGCAATAGTTGATTTCATTGTGGAACTTACTCCCGTGCACGATCCACCAGACCCGCTCTTGGTTTGGAGACTATATGTGGATGGATCGACAAATGCCAAGAGAGGGGGTGTCAGCCTTGTACTAAAGAGTCCGACAAACCAGATATATGAGCAGGCCCTCTGCCTCGACTTCAAAGCCACCAACAACGAAGCAGAATATGAGGTGTTACTCTTCGGATTAAGGTTGGCAGTGGAACTCTAGGTGAAGGAGGTCGAAACCTTCACCGACTCCTAACTGGTAGCTAGATAGGTCCGAGGAGACTTCGAGGCTCGAGACGATACCATGGCAAAATACTTGGCCAAGGCATGGCAACTGATCAATACCTTTTGGCATTTCACTATCGTTAAGGTGTCGCGAACTGAAAATTCATCTGTGGACTCTTTAGCGAAGGTTACTTCAGACCAAAGCATAAGTGAGCAAACTGCTCGATCGACCAAGCTCACCCAACCTTCCATCAGCGCGCCCGAGGTGGCGACCATAGAAGCATAGGGATGTTGGCTCGACCAACTTCTCCGATTCAAGACAGATGGCGTCCTTCCCGATGAGGCAGCTGAGGCGCATCAAGTGAAGCGATCAAGATCCTAGTATTGCATGATCAACGAGCACCTCTACAGGAGAGGCTTCAGCCGACCTATGCTACGATGCCTGCGCCCAAGCGATGCACAAATGACACTCGCCGAGGTACACGAGTGGGTGTACGGGGAGCATATCAGAGCTTGAACCTTCGCTTACAAAATCCTCAAGCAGGGCTACTACTGGCCGACAATACGTAAGGAGCTCAGACCTATGTACAAAAATATGAGCAGTGCCAATGTCATGCTCATGTGCAACACCAACCAGTGACTCCCATGACAATGTCTGAGGCGGCCTGGCCATTCGCCTAGTGGAGAATGGACCTGCTCGGTCCGTTCCCTTACCCGCCGCCACCCCCCCCACCTCAGGACAACGTAAGTTCCTCATAGTGGGAGTTGACTACTTCACCAAGTGGGTCGCAGTCAAACCACTGGCCTCAATCATAGAAAAGCAAGTCAAAAATTTCGTTTGGAAGAATATCATCACCAGGTTGGGCATACCCAGAGTTATTATCATGGACAATAGGACGTAATTCAATAACTGAAAGTTCAAAGATTGCTACCAAGGCTTCAACATTCAGCTCAAGTTTAGCTCGGTCACACACTCCCAAGCCAACGGGATCACCGAAGTAACCAACCAAGCCATCCTTGAAGGCTTGAAGAAGAGAGTTGTCGGTGTCCAATGAACCTAGACTGATGAGCTGCCTAGTATCCTATGGGCTTCAAGGACAACCCTGAAAATATCAATGGCAGAATCTCCATTCAGCCTCACCTTCAGGACCGAGGTGGTCTTACTGACACTCAGAACTGAGTATTATGAAAAAGACACCTTAGATGCACAACTATGTGAGAACTTGAACCTGTCGGAGGAAAGGCACGCCGAGGCACATCTCCGGGAGCTCACAGACAAGAAAGCCATCGCAAGACTCTATAACAGCAAAGTATGTCCTCGGCAAGTAACCACAGGTGACCTCGTCCTATGCAAAGTCGAGGTAAGTGATCCAACCTGAACTCGGGGTAAACTGGCACCGACCTAGGAGGGTCCGTACTAAGTCATCAAAGTGGTCCAAGAAGACACTTGCATTCTCATGAACCTAGATGTCAAACAGTTGTCGAGAATCTAGCACATATCCAATTTACAAAAGTTCTATGCATAGGTCGAGAACTAAAGGTTGTTTGCATTAATAGAAATATATTGTTACAAAATACGTCGATTACAAAATCAGTCAAGTCTGGTCGAGTCTCGAGATTAAGGTCGGGGGTACATAACAAACACTTATTTTGACCTACTAAGGGAGAGAATATCCCCCAAAGTACAGATATAGCAAAAAGCTCCCGATCACTCTTCGAGAAGGATGAAGTCATCGAATCCTTGATGAGTCTCCATTAGCACCGAGTTATCCTCGGGCTTCTCAGTGAAAGGGTCGTTGTCCATCTCCAGGTTGGGATACCAAGCCTGGAAGTGGGCCAAGGTGACTCAGTACCCATGTTCGTAGGAGACTTGCCCCATCCGCTATAGCCCCCACTTGAACCCAACCAACTATTTGTAGTCGGCAACGCTCCTGCTTGGGAGCTCAGTTTTCAAGGTCTCATTCTCGCTCATCAGCCTCAGCATCTCATCGTCCGCCTTGCAACGATCCACTTTTTGCTCTCAAACCTGGTGCTGACTTTCCACTAAGCCTTCCTGAAGCTCATTCAGCTCCTTCTCGGCCTGTTCCGATTGATGGACCAATTTGTCCAGTCCCGACTTCAGCTTGGCATTGTCCGCCTCAAGCTCGTCCACTTGCTATCAAGCGACGACCAGCTACTCGGGGTCCCTCTCCGACTTCAGTTTGGCGACCTTCGCCTCGAGGTGGGATGCCCGGTTCCCCATGAGGATCACCAATCGCCCCATGTCATAGACCCTATCCAAAAGGAAAATCTGATCATGATGCCCCTGCAATGTACAAAAATGAGGGTTAAATAAATAAGAAAAAAAAGATGAAAATGATAAAATCCCAAGATGTGACTTACCAACGTGATTTGTTTTGCTGCTTAGGCCATTAAAATCTCAAACGACGGGGTGTAGAGATCCTTCACGAGTGTCAGTTGCAAGGCTCCCCGCCCAAACTCTGAGGCTGCTTAGAGTCATCCCAAAATTTAGTCGTATACGAGAGGTTCGACCACTGAGCTCGCATCATGACATTTGGGTCCTTCGGGGCCCAGTCGAACATATGAAGGAAGTAGTAGCCTTCATCATTGGGGCAGACTCGCATTCCGCATAAGTCCTTCATTGATCACGGTTGAGGGTAGGACGGGGACGAACCCTCCTCAGTTTGAGCCACTGGCTCCTTTTCTTGAGTCGTCGCTGGGAGCTTCCCTCGTCGTGATGGGACTTATGCTTTCTCATCGCTATCTTGACTCGCTTCCCAGGTCGGCCAGTATCCGCCTGGTTGGGGGCCGAACTCTCCATCGGCCTTTTCGTTGCGGCCTCCACGCAGATCTCTTCCACTTCCGATGAAGAGCTCTCGGCTCCAGCAGCAGCGTTGTTCTTCGCGCTCGACATCCTAGGCTTCCTGTGCAGAGCATTCAGATCCATGGCACCTGCATTCCAACCAACAAGTTAGGATTATGCTAAGTAACAAATATGCAACAAAGCATCCAAGGCAGATATATCCCGAGAAGCGGGACTGAGCCTTGCCTCGACCAACCATATCTCGGTTATGTCCTGGATTACTCGGGAAAGAGGGAGAATTCCCTTCAGCTTATTGACCATGATAGACTCCTCCTCGAACAATAAGGGGGGAATGTTGTTGATCGGATGAACTGACTAGTCAACTCTAAAACTCCAACTCGGACTACCAATACAGAAATACCAAGCTTTCCAACCTTTATTGTTGGTCGGCACACCACTGACCATAAAACCAGCCCGGGCGGTCAAATAGTATTCCCCCCCCCCCCCCCCACCCCCGACTCTTATAAAGAGGAAAACAAGTGAAGTATAAGGTCCGGGAGGGAATGATACTTGCACCTCGGTACTCACCGAGGAACACAATGAGATAACGCCATGAGTTAGGCATCATTTGACTTGGAGAGATCCTCCACCACATACGACGCTCCACGATGGTGGGATGCAAAGGAAAATGCAAACCGGCCTCCAGTGCATCCACCGAGATGCTTATCTCGGAGGACCCGGCACTATAAGGCCGCTGCTCGGCCGAAGGAGCCCGTAGCACATACTCCTCAAGAATGCTATAGCACTCCCGGATAGGCCCGAAGGCCTCCTCACCTTTGACCGAGACTATGTCATGACAAGACTTCATGACCTCAAGGTCCCTTTATGACTTAGCATCGACTGGGGAGGGAAACACCGAAGACGAGGATCCTGAGACACTAGCCTCGGGACCCTCCGACCGTGTTCCTTCTAAACTAGCGAAAGGAATGACCATGACACTAAACGAACCCAAGGAGGACATCCGACCGGTTCAAGGGGATGAAGGGAGCAGGAGAAGGACAGAAGAAGCCGAGACAAAGGCAAAAGGGGTCCAAGAGTGCGAGTGAGGCCTCTGCCCGCAAGAGAGGGGGTTATAAAACCTCTGGCGGTGGTTCACATGCCCGAGATAGAGAGAGAATACTGCATAGGGAACCCATGGTCTCAATAAATATGGGTCCTCATGGGGGGACAACCATGTCAGCTCCAGCAGGGCCCCTATAAAAATTGTGTGTATGGTGTATGAGAGGACCACAATTATGCAATCTTTATGCCTAATACCCCGGACCTGCATACCCTCACCATTATGGAAACAGACCTTAGCCACCTTTAGTCCAATTGTGCCCGAGTTGCATACCTCAGTAATCTTCAATCCAATCGTGCCTGAGTTGCATACCTTAGTCACCTTTAGTCCAATTGTGCCCGAGTTGCATACCTTAGCCACCTTTAGTCCCCTTATACTCGAGTTGCAAACCTCGGCCACCTTCAGCCTAATCGTTCCCGAGTTATGTACCTTGGCCACCTTCAGTTTAATTGTGTCCGAGTTACATACGTCGACCACCTTCACTCTAATTATGCCCGAGTTGCATAGCTTGGCAACCTTCAGTCCAATTGTGCCCAAGTTGTGTACCTCGACCACCTTTAGTCCAATTGTGCCTGAGTTGCATACGTCGGTCACCTTTAGTCTAGTTGAGCTCGCGTTTTATATGTCAGCCACCTTAAGTCCAGTTGAGCCCGCGTTGCATACCTCGGCCACCTTCAGTCCCCTTGTGCCCAAGTTGCATACCTCGGTCGCCTTCAGTCCAATCGTCAGCTTGCCCTCAACATATTCCAAAGATCCAAGCTCCACCATGGAACGTAAAGGAAAGGATTTCTGCGCGGGGGGGGGAGGAGGGGGAAGAAGAGACAATGATGGGCCTAATAATGGTCGACCCACTGATGGCCACATCGCTTAGCCATGTTGGATACTTTTCAAATTGGAGAGCAAGTTGGGTGCTAACGTAGCCTCGATAAGTCCAACTAGGAGAGTCAGAGTCTCGACTTGGTCCATAGTGCACCTGACAGCAGAAGACTGACAATGCGATAAGGGGCCAACGGCATGGCAGAGCAGACGCAACAGACTGACCAACCTGCGACACCCTCGCCAACGGGCGACTAGCAACTTGACAAAGTGAGTGCGACAGGCCGACTAGCCTATAATGCCCTTGATAGCGGGTAGACGACAACATGGCATGTCGAACGCGATGAACCGACCAGCCTGTAGGGCCCCTAACAGTAGGCGGTTGGCAACGTGTCATGCACCACAGTGATAATGTGTCCCCCCGTGTGACGAGTCCCTATGCAAGTATAAATACCCTAGACCACCATTGGTAAGAAGAAGGTAACTCAGTAGAAACAGGTGCCCTGCAAGCCAATCACGTGAGTGATGGCATATGTGACATGTTGTGTAATTTTTTTCTTATGGTTAATATTGACATATTCGCATATTATCTGTTACATATATATTGTGATGTCCTTGGTTTTGTGCAATAAGAGTCAGATCATGATAAGATCATAATAATGAGATCGATTCACCTTTAAACACAAATCCTAAATAATCCTAGTCATAGGTTATTCAAGAGGGACATTGAGATAACCGGACAGATTGGTGTACTATATACCTATCCATATGATGGAGGCAGCTGGTCTCATAGCCACTTGTATGGAGACACTAATGATATAGTACAAGTGCTCATTGGAGAATGAGTTCACTAATTGATCCGCTTATGGAATGTTGTATGGTTAATGATACCTAATGTGAGTGATTCCATAGTCCCAGTTGTATATCTGGTCCTTAGACTTGAGACACCAAAGATGTCTTATATGAGTACTCCTTTCTTTGAGGCCAGACTTACAGGTTTGGAAAGTTTCATATCTGGTATAGCTGGTTATCGAGATTTGTAGCTAATCTTATGAAGGCAATTGAGTGTCAATAGAGGATCATCTACTCTCGGTATCATGAGAGGAATATCCCATATATGCTTGCTTAGACAAATCCCTAGCCAGGGTCATTTGGACTGAGAGAGAAAGAGTTCTCCGGGAGAATCCAATTAGAGCGAGACTATGATGGATTCTGTATATGACCTGACAGTACCATGTCCAATATACGGTCTCTGGGATATTAGTTAGATGAGGGATTATAGATACATGATAATTATGGACAGACAGGTTCAATGAATTCGATCCCCTTGTACCGTCTGGGGACTATAGCGTAGTGGCCTAGTACGTCTATAGTCGATGAGTCGAGTGAATTATTATGAAGATAATAATTCACTATATCAGATAGAGTTCTGATGGGAGTGACTCACGGCCAGCTCAAGCCTAGAGGGTCACACACATATGGTGGATACTTCTACGAATAGAGGATTGGATGAAGTTCCAATTAGCCCCTATTCTCATTAGATGAGATCTTATGCTGATGGGCTCCTTGCTTAAGTCCCAATTATAGGCCTAAGGAGACTATTGGATAGAGATCCAATAATGCAAGGTTAGTAGGTTATTGGATAAAGATCCAATACCCACTAAGGCAGGAGCCCTAGGATTTTTTTGTGGCTCTCTATAAATAGGAGGGGAGATTCATGGTTGATAGGTTGTAGCTTTAGCCGCCACCTCCTATTCTCCTCCCTCCCTCTGAGCAAGAGTTGCAAGATTAGATTGGAAGAGTTTTACTGCAAAGATCCATTATGTAGATACCACTAGAGAGGAGGACGCTTGACTTCCTTCATCTTCTCCATCCGGATCTGGAATACAAGGATATATGATCTCCCTAGGTAATATCAATCTCTCACATATCGTAATTTTTTCATTTTTACAATTTTTTTATGACCCCAATCTTTTGAACAACGATTTAATCTGCGTGGGAAATTGATTTTTGTTTTGATTTTTGCTGCACGTGTGATGCAACCATCGAGGTTTCCCAATAGGGACCAAGGCGCCATATCAGAGGACTGCGAAGGTGAGCTTATGCATACGGGCAACCTCATTGGGCTGACTCATCATCCCATGTTGTGACACAACCCCAATACTTTTCAGGTCAATGAAATGAGCTCAACCTGAGCTTAAATCTAACCCAAAGTGGACCCGGTTGTCTCACATTTAGTTAGTTTAGATTTCTTCCAAGTCTAACTCAATTAGGACTCAAAACAAATCGATGTTAACTAAAGATGAACAAGAAGAACACCTTACAAAGATGAATAAGAAGAACACCTTCTAAAGAATATGAATAATACTGAACTGAGAACATAAGAACAACATCTTCTAAAGAACAAGATGGATACTGAAGTGAGAAACACAAAAATATCATCTTCCAAAGAACATAAAGAAATTTGAACTGAGAACAACAAATGACTCCTCGAGTGAAGCCTCGAGTGATGAAAACTATGAATTTGAACTCATTACAAAGGAACCAAAAAAATTAATAAAAATTAATAAAAAATATAAAAATGAACTTAAAATAGATGCAACTTCTTGCTATAAACGCAAGAAGCTGAGGCACTCTGAAGATAAAGAGAATAACCAAGAAGAGTTGGACGACTATGCGCTCATAGCCATCCATGATGAGGTAAATGAATCTTCTGATGTCTTCTTTATTTTTGATGAGTTATTAAATATCTTTCATGAATTATTTGATAAGTATAAAAAAGCTTAGTAAACTTATGAGTCACTCAAAAAAGATCATGTATTAATTTCTTGTAAACTTGGAACTTTGAATGATGTATCAACATCATGTACTTGTGTACTTATTACTCGAAATGTAAAATGCTAAATAAAATTAAAAGGAAAATATTATGTTAAAACAAAGCTTAGAAAAGTCTAAGATAGACAGTAAATCTCTAAATATGATTATTGCTAATAAGTATCATGTTTATAAATAAGGTATAGGCTTTTTGGGTAATACTTATCAAAACCAACTATCTTTGTTAAAAGACCCATATTGCATTTTTTACCCGAAAACAAATATAATTTTATGGTAGATGTAGATACTTTATCTATAGATGCCTATTTAGAAAAGATAATCCACAAAAGTTGATTTTAGTTCCTAAAGTAACCATAAACAACCAAAAGCCATTAGTAAAAGTGGGTATAACTTTTTATGAGGGACCTAAGGTCAAATGGGTGTCTAAACCAAAGTTTCCATATTGTAAATTTATCTCCAAGCAAGGCTAAGAGCACTAAATGGTATTTTGAAAGTGGATACTAAAGACACATGATAATATATCTAATACTCTTTTCAAGCTCACTAGCCTAAAAAATATTATAAAAAATTATTAGAATTAAAATTATTAACAAAAAATCTCATCATGATTCATAGTTATAAAATTAATCTTAATTATCTTTCGATTATGAATGACTAATGCATAGCTAATGCATGCTAGCACAAAAATAAATTAAAACAAATAAAAAACCTTAGCTATTTTTAATGAAAAATTATCTACATTAAAATTTATGAAAAAGGGATCTTGATAATGATTGAATATTATGCTTATATATTTATATTGACTAAGTTTTTTTTTTGCTCGTAAAAGTTAAATGATAATTGATTATACTGTTATGATGGTTGTATGTTGAAATAGGTTGCTTGTTATTGAATGATAGATTACTCTTGAATTTAAGCTTAAAATAAAATTTAAAAATCATGCTTCATTTTATAGTAGCGTCGAATCATTTATAGTTCTTTTAAGAACCAATCTAATTTATGAGAACTATGATTTTTAAGAGAGCATATATAAGCATAGTGATCAAATCTTACAAAAAAAATTTGTATTTAACTTTAGCAAAAATATGTATGTGAGTCCTTTTAAAAATTTTGTTGGTTATTGATGAGTGTTACAACTCACGAAGTCGATTCTTTCCTTTCTAGATAAACAATCTTGGTTAGGAAGAATCATGCTTAATGAAGTGGCCCTCTTAGTTGTTTGAAAAAGCTATTAAATTTCTCTTGGGTATTAATCAACTAAGAGAATCAGGCTCCAATACCAACTGATAAGATTGTGATGGCACTAAGAGGGGGGATCAATTAGTGCTATAGTAAAAAGGATTTGATTTTTAAAAGTTTGATCGGTAAGTCTATATTGGAAATATGTTTAACCAAAAGTTTGAGTAAAGATAGCGAGTGAAATAAATCAGTAAGAAATAGAAAAGCAAAGGTAAGAGAAGAGATACAAATCAATTTATGGTAGTTAGGTCTTCCCGACCTATGTCTACTCCCGATTCCTCTTCCCATGAGGCCATCGGCTTTCACTACCGATCTTTTTTCCAACGGATAAAGATCAACTATCCTTGTTATAAGTCTTCTCCTTTTAACAAGCCTAGGAGAGAACTTTTATGCCTCTCTTTTATAAGAGACCTCACACTTCCTACAACTTATAATAACATCTAAACTCAAGGAGGAAGAGACTAAAACATTACTCAAAAAAAATTTTACAATACTTTGTACTCAATATTTTGTTCTTGCAATAAGCATGCATGAGTGGAGTATTTATATACCCCAAAAGGCTTCAAGAATGAAACCAAAATTCATATTCTCATAATTTCGGGGTACTGATAATACTACCATCGAAATAGGGCTAGGAATCTAGGCTCTAGCGGTACCACTACCGGCCTAGGTGGTACTACCACCGTCTTGGGCGATACCACTTCCTACCTAATGGTACCACCATCGACAACGCTGGCAATCACAAAATAATGATTATCGACTACTCTGGGTTATACCATTGCCTGAGCTTGGTGGTACCACCTCCTAGGCCTACTCAAAGCTAGTGATTTAGCCTTCTAATAGGCTCGATTCAAGGTGGTCCAAGCCTATTGGGTTCTTGATAAGTTGGTATGGTTATGACCCAATAGTAACTCAATTAACCAAAAAGACCTCGATCAAGATTTTACAAATCCAACCATATCTTTAGCATAATTATGAGGCTTTTAGCATGTTGTTTAGCATTCGACATATTATCTGATCATCTGGCACTGCGTCCAAACCTTCGACACATCATCCTTTCTTTTGGTATATTGTCCGATCTATTATCATGTTGACTTTCTCACAACATATAATCTTTTGGTGCAATACGTGATCCTTCTGGTAGGATGTTCGAACTCATAGCACAAATTCTAATTTTCGACATGTCAACCAATCGTATGGCTCGACATAATATTTCCAATATGTATATGTTACGGTATTCCCCATCCAAGTAACATTGAGCGAGGTGACCGCTACTTCATTCTCGGAACCTATTAAAATATTGAATTAGTACTTCAATCAATTTTGGAAAGCTTAAGTTAGAGAGAGTTGCCTGCTCCGTTATCATTGTAGGAACCTATTCAATATTGAATTAGTAAAGATAATTAGCTTAACTTGTAGAACCGTCCAACTCATGCTCTGCAACCATGATACATTGCTTCAAACACTTCAATCCACCAGCAACCCGTTGTTGGGTTGAGACCCTACCCTACCAATTCTGCTACCGGACCGAGTAGGGTAGGGTCTACAAGTTTAGCAGTCCGATGGTAAGAAAACAGTGGGGTTTGGTGGTGCAAAAAATGTTGGGATTGGAGTGCTGAAGCAAGGCACCGCGGGCTTCGAAAGACACGGGTACACATGTTCGTAAGCTTCCCCTATGAGCTTCGAAAAGGACAAATGCCTGCACTCACTCATCTTCCATACAAAATCTATTAGAGCTTGCACCTTGAACATGTACCCGAGTCTTTCGAAGCCATAGGGGAAGCTTATGAACATGAGTGCAGGCTCAGGCTTACGAACAAAGGTGGAAGCTCAGGCTTATGAACAAAGGTGGAAGCTCAGGCTTACGAACAAAGGTGGAAGCTCAGGCTTATGAACAAAGGTGCAAGCTCAGGCTTATGAACAAAGGTGCAACCTCTAATAGATTGCAAGGTGGAAGCTCCGATATATCCCTCCACTTGTGGTGGATGTAAGAATGGGACTCAACCGAGGAGTTTTCCACAACACTCATCTTCCATACAAAATCTATTAGAGCTCGCACCTTGATGACAGTCCGCGAATGATAAGAAACGTAAAACCGGTTGAGTTGCACTGACCATCCAAATTTGAGAGGATTTACTACATGGGTTGATATGCCATAATGAGGATATGATAGGTTTGGAAAATATAGTCAGAGCTTCCTTGCCACCAACACTAACAAACCCATCGGTAAGCTTCTCAAAATCAGGATATCAAGTTTATGCATCTTGAAGAACATGACTGGTATTATACACTAGTCTTTAGATATGATTCTCCTCTTGGATTAGTATTGAACATACAACTGCCATTGTTATTGATAGGTAGAGCTACAATTCCTCTCCTAGGAGAGGACTAGAGAGTTCGGGTGCGCTAACAAGTAGATCTTGAGTTGTTAAAATGCTACTGGCATTCTTCGATCCGCTACAAATCCTTCAGCTCCTTCAAGGTTTTGAAGAACAATAAACACTGATCCCTAGTTCTCGAAAACGAATGAACACTGATCCCTTAGCTGCTGAACCTCTTTGATTGAGGTTGGCATTGATTTCTCATTCATGGATCATGACATCGAAGAATTTACTAAAGATGACACAGACCATGTATTTTGAAGGATTCAATCAATATCTAGAACTTCTTAAATGTCTCAGACATCTATCTCTCCTAGATCTGTCAAGTGGGAGTTGCTTCACCAACATATTGTCCACATATATATATATATATATATATATATATATATATATATATATATTCATATTCCTCTTAGATTTGGTGCTAAAATATTTTATTGACCATCCTCCCTCTGGTAGGTTGCTCTAGTATTTCTTAGTTTCAATTGCATTGCTTTATAATAATATAAACCCTTTGTCGATAATAAATAATGTGTGTTCTTCATCTTCTTTTGTCATTTTTATCCGGTTATATATATAGAGAATGCATCCATCAAAATTTAGTAATTTGTGGTCAGAGGTGTCGACCAACTAGTCGATTCAAGGAAGGCAGAAGCTATTCTTTGGACAAACTTTATTAAGATCAATGTAATCAACATGTGTGTTATTTTTTATTATTTTCTTTACAATTTGCGAGCCACTAAGCATAGTAGGTGGATAAAGTTGATGTACAATAGTTAACCTATTAGTTTGAGTGAAGCCTCAAGACTTGTATCTGATATGTTGATGCTCAAGGTCAATTGCCATAATCGATCACAAGCATGTCCTTTCGTAAGGCTTCAAAGTTCAGGCATAGGAGGTTGACCTTCTCGTTTGATAATATTGATTCAATCTTGACAATTCGATCTGGTCTTATTAGATCTAGTGGAATATTTGTCAAGAGATTCCCCTGCTTTATTTAGGATGAGGATTTGTTGGAGTTGACTCCCTGGGAGTCCATCTACTGGACTAATATTATTGCAAAGTGGTTGTGAAGTAGTACTTCCTTGATTTCTTTAGATTACTTCTCAGGTTGATTGATCCCTAAACTATCGGAGAATTTTGGTATCACGTAGTTTCTTAACAAAACTATCCACGATTCAATAGTGTGAGGCAAATCAATAGTGAGTGGCATTCTACACTTATATGTCAACTACTAATAACTTGTGTCTTCATCATTTTAGAGCAACCGTCGGACTCAAAGTCACATAGAGGTCAATAGTTCTGAATGGAGTATTATAATTGCATGTGAAGCCGATGAGCGTCGGAGATTGGATGTCGTTATTTTGCAATTAGGGCAATCTTCTTGAAGTTATCATAGTATAAAATGTCTATTGAGCTTCTGGTGTCGTCGATTAAGATCCTCTTCATTAATACACTTATGTATGATCTCGAGGAAAACCACCAATGTGCCATCATGTTCGAGATCCAAGTGTTCTACCTCTTTTTCCCTAAATACAATTGGTGGATCCCTATTGATATGGAATCTCTTAGCCAAAAGCCTCATCGTGTAGGACTTTAGGGTTAGTAAACTACCATCACCCACAGTAGATCTACCAATGGTAACATTCACTTATTGCTCGATGGGCTCATGAGGCCTCCACTACATCTCGTGAATTGAGGGAGGATTTATTTTTCAAATGTCCTCTCTGCATCACCTCCTTGATTTTTTTTGTTAAATCTCAGATTTTGATTATTAAACCAATTGATAAAGTTAGAATCTAATATACGTTTGAGTGACACAGGACTAGATTCGATCAAGGAGAGACAAATCGATTAAAGTAATTGAATCAAATGTTGGGTCGAAATTGAATATGTCAGAAGATTAGATGTCGGGTCAGAGGAATGGTCGATATACGGGCAGAAGTACTTCGTGTCATAAGTTTAGGCATCGGGCCAGAAGGATCAGACATTGTGCTAAGGAGATCGGATGTTACAAAGGTCAACATGTCAATTAGGAAATACGTCGCAAGAGAGGTATTGGGAAACCAAGCGGGAGCATCACATGCGCAGCGGAATATCAAAACAAAATAGGTATCACATACATATCAAATCGTCGTGTAAAAGATTAGGTCGCGAGAAAGCTACAAAACTTAAAAAACTACACCTTATGAGAGATTGTTTACCTATAGAGATCATATATCTCTGTTTTTTCATATTTGAATAGAGAGGATGAAGGAGGTCAAGTGTCATCCTCTCTAGCGGTATCCACACGATGGATCGCTACAATGATACTCCTCCAATTGCAATCATAAGTCTTGTAACTCTTATGCAAAGGAAGGGAGAGAGGAGAATAGGAGGGGGAGACCAAAGATGAAGTCTATCAACTATGAGTCTTCCCTCTTATTTATAGAGAGACACCAAAAGATCTCCATCCAATTGCCTACTAATATTGCACTATTGAATTTCTATTCAATAATATCCTTTGGCTTCTAATTGGGCCTCATGCAAAGAGTTCATTAATGTAGGATCTCATCTAATGAAAATAGGGGCTAATTGAATATCTATCCAATCATCTATTCGTTGAAGCATCCACCATATATGTGACCCTCTAGGCCCAATACTAAGCTGGCCGTGAGTCACTCGCATCAGAACTCCTTCTGATATAGTGAATTATTATCTCCATAATAATTCACTTGACTTATAAATTATGGACGTACTAAGTCACTGCGTCATAGTCACTAAATGGTATAGGGGGACCAAATACATCAGACTTGTCTGTCTACAGTTATTGTGTATCTATAGTCCCTTATCCAACTAATATTCTAGAGCTCGTAAACTGGACATGGTACTATCAGGCCACCTACAGAATTGTTTGAGTCTCGCTCTAATCAGATTCTCTCGGAGAACTTCTTCCTTAATCTGAATAACCCTGGTTAGGAATTTGTTTGAGAAAGCACATATAGGATATTCCTATCATGATACCGAGAGTAAATGATCCTTTATTGACACTTAATTATCTTCATAAAGTTGGCTATCAATCCTGATAATCAATTGTACCAGATTTGAAACTTTCTAAACTTATAAGTCTGGCATCAAATAAAGGAGTACTAAAATAAGATATCCTTAGTGTCTCAAGTCTAAGGACCATATGCACAACTGGGACTGTGAAATCGTTGTCTGATATTAGATATCATTAACCATACAGTATTTCATAAGCGGATCAATCAGTAAACTCATTCTCTAATGAGCACTTGTATTATATCCTTAGTGTCTCCACACAAGTGGCTATGAGACTAGTCACCTCCATCATATGGATGAATATATTATATATTGATCCATCCGGTTATCTCAATGTCCCTCTCAAGTAACCTATGATCGGAATTATTGTTTAAAGGTGAATTAATCTCATTATCATGATCTCATTACGATCTGATTCTCATTTCATAGAACCAAGAATATTATAATATATATCTACAATAGATAATATAAAATAAGAATATATCAATAATAATCATAAGCAAAAAGATCGTGCAGCATGTCACACGTATCATCACTCACGTGATTGGCTTGCAAGGCACCTGTAATTAGTAACCTCTCACTTGATCTAAAGTCAATCACCTATGTGTCTGATCCCCATCAAACCCCTATGACGCTCAAATCTAATCTAAGCCAACGGCTTTGTTAGTGGATCTACAATGTTATCTTCGGATGAAACTCTTTCTATTGCTATATCTTTACATGCTATGATCTCTCTAATTAAATGAAACCTCCTCAGAATAATTATGGTGAGACCTGAGTTCCTTTGCTCAAGCTATCGCCCTGTCACTGTCGCAGTATATGGGAATCAGCTCCACGCTACTCGGTTGACTCCCAAATCTCTAATGAACTTCTTTATCCACACCTTTTATATTGTTGCTTCTGTTGTAACAATGTACTCTTCCTCTTTGGTCGAGTTAGCAGTAGTATCTTGCTTGAAACTCTTTCAACTTATTGCTCCTTCATTTATGGTAAAAACATATCCTGAGTTCAACTTGCTATCATCAATGTCGGATTGGAAACTCACGTCCGTATAATGCTCAACTTGGAAGCTACCTCCTCCATATACTAGTAAAAGATCCTTAGTGATTCTCAAGTACTTAAGGGATATACTTCACTGTCTTCCAATGTTTTAAACATGCTTGATACCTTCTCGTAACACTCAGAGCATGCGCTATATCAGACTTGATACATAACATAATATATATGATAGACTCTATCATTGAGGCATAGAGTATCATATTCATGTCTACGGTTTCTTCAGGAGTATTTGGGGACATACTCCTAGAAAGTGATATTTCATATCTCATCAGTATGAGACCTCTCTTGGAATTATCTATGCCAAAACTTTTGATAATAAAGTCTATGTACCTGGACTGGCGCACACCAAGCATTCTCTAGGACCTATCACTATAGATTCGGATACCCAAAATATATGATGCTTCCCCTAAGTCCTTCACGGAGAAGTTTCTGGATAGCCAAGTCTTTACTATGAGGAGCATTCCTACATCATTCTTAATTATTAGGATGTCATCCACATATAACACTAAGAAGGTGATAGCACTCCCGTTTACCTTCCAGTACACACAAGGCTTATATTTATTCTTAATAAAGTAAGAAGATCTGATCACCTCATCAAATGGCTAAAAGAATTCTAATAGATTTAAGCATAGCTACAGGTGAAAAGGTTTCATCATAGTTAACTTCTTGCCTTTGACGATATCATTTAGCTACCAGTCTTGCCTTATAAGTCTCCACTTTTCCATCTACTCTGATCTTCTTCTTTAAAATTCATTTGCAGTCGATGGGTATAATACCCTCAAGTGCATCCACAAGATTCCAGACATTGTTAGAGTACATGGAATCCATCTCAGAATTCATGGGTTCTTAGTATTTCCTGGACTCTATACTCATAATAGCCTCCTTGTAGGTCTGAGGATCAACATCCTAAGAGTCCTCTTCATTGATATATCTCAAATATCTTTCAAGAGAGTGAGATACTCTACTAGACCTATAGAAAGTTGAAACTTATGTGCTAAGTACCTAAACAAACTCAGACTCTAGAATGGTGCTTGAGCTAGGTTTTCCAACCTCGCTCAACTCTATTTCACTCCTATTGTTTTCACCAAGAATATAGTTCTTCTCAAGAAACACAGTCATCTTTACAACAAAGACTTTCTGGTCATCGGGATAATAGAAATAGTACCCACAAGTTTTCTTGGGGTATCTCACAAATTTATATCATTCTATCCTTGATTCTAATTTATCGAGATTATGTCATTTAACATGGGCAGGACAACCCCAAATCTTAACCATCTTAAGATCAGACTTCTTTTCTTTTCATATATATTATGTTGTACACACTACCGACTTTGATGGAACTCTGTTTAGAACATAAGTTACGGTCTTTAGGGCATATCCCTAGAATGAGATGGGTCAACAAAACTTATCATGGACCATACCATGTCCAACAACATGTGATTCCTCCTTTCTGATATATCATTGAGTTAAGGTATACATGAAGGTGTCCATTAGGATAAAATCTCATGGTTCCTGAGTAAATGGGTGAACTCTGTACTTAAGTACTCTCCTTCTTGATCTGATCAAAGAGTCTTAATACTCTTTCCGAACTAGTTCTCTACTTCATTCTTATATTCCCAGAATTTCTCAAAGGTTTCAGACTTATACTTCATCAAGTATACGTATCCATACCTAGAGCAATCATCAGTGAGTGTAATGAAGTATGAATAATCACTTATAGCCTGAGTCAACATAGGATCACATACATCACTATATATGAGTTTCAATAACTCAGTGGCTCTCCCTCCAATTCCACTATAAGGAGAGTTGGTCATCTTTCCATGAAGGTAAGGTTCGTAAGTTTCATATAACTCATAGTCAAATGAATCTAAGTATCTATCTTTTAGTAATTTTTGAATCATTCCCTTATGTATATGACCTAGCCTACAATGTCATAGTTATACATTATTCACCTTATCTCTTTTCCTCGTAGATATATTTATATTCATAATGTGTGAAGAAGTTTCTAATATATATAAGTCATTTATTATGGTCCCTTTAGTGATAATATCATTATCCATAATTATTAAATAATTATTATTCTAAAAAACTAATTTATATCCACTAATTTTCAAACAAGAGAAGGAAATAATATTTTTGATAATAAAGGGAACAAAATAGCATGTATCTCATGCAATAATAGCTCCACCAAACAGATGTAGGGTGACCTCCCCAACAGTAACTGTAGCAACTCTTGCTCAATTGCCCATCTTGAGATCCATCTCGCCTTTGGCCAATCTCCTAGGTCTTAGTAAAATCTGTAATGAATTGCATATATGATAAGCACTCCCGGTATCAATACCCATGTGTTATCATGAAAATATGACAAGTGGAGACTAATCATGAATATACTTGAAGTTTCTCCAAGCTTCTGTTTCACCTTATCTACAAGGTAGTCCTTACAGTTCCTCTTCTAGTGCCCATTTTAGTCATAGTGGAAGCACTGTCCTTTATCCTTTATCGAGTCTTTTTTGGCAACATTTGCCTTACTCGGCCTTTCTTTGTCTTGCCCTTCTTAAGGGTCTTATTAGCCTTTCTTTTATTCTTGGTCTCACCAATATAGAGAACTAACTTCTCTTTCTTAATGGCACTTCTAGCTTTCCTCAACATATTAAGGAGCTTGGGGAGAGTCACCTCAAACTTGCTTATGTTAAAATTCAAAATGAAGTGAGAAAAGGAATCTGATAGGGACTGAATTATAGGATCAATATACAGGTTATCCTCTAGGACTATCTATATATTTCACATAGCAAGTGATCTCATCCTCGCTTGCCCCTTCTTCCGGCGTGGGTACAATCGTGTTAAGGACGTATATGATTTTCTTCGCCATGAGAATATTCTCAAATTGCGAAGCTAATCCATGTAATTATGATCAGTGAGATGGTTGGCATCAAGTATATCATGCAGGGGGTTTGCGAGCGATATATTTTTGACAAACAAGATATAACACAAATAAATAGCATGCAGATTTTACAGAGAAAACTAATTAAGATATGGACCTTTATCTTAATGTACTCCTATTATTTTCCTAGTGAATCGCGCGACACCCTCGACACGTGAGACAAAAGTCTCTAGTACACTCTTAGTGGGGATCGAGATCTAATTGGCGTCTTAATGCAACCTCGAGAGACTTGACCAATTACACTAAGCCCAAGTGGTAGGCAACTCTTGTCAATCATAACTCTTTGTGATTCCTGTCATGTTCGGCCTCTGAATTATCATGGTCTCGAGGGATTCGACCAACCATATTATTTAGTTAAGTCATCACTATCGTTAAAAGATGAGTCTGATTTGATGATATATCATCAAGGGACTCGACCAAGTATACTATGCCCTCAAGTCATCGGTGACATCTTTATGTCATAGGTAAGATCTCGGTCACGTAAATAGGTGAGCCTCAAGAGACTCGACCAACTCAACCTATGTCAATTTCTTCTTATAATGATAGAAGACCACGTGGATCAATCTTATTGCCTCATGCTTACCAACTTAATATTATCCCATGAGGGATTTTTATTTTGTATCGATCACGTATATATATATCAGTGTTTTTATTCTCATTAATAGGGATCCAATTCCTTTTATTATAGGATGAAGTATGGTTACCAGAGCAACTCTATTATGAAAAGCACTAGCTTTAGTTTTAAATTAAGCATAGTAAGAATAGTTAAAGGATAAAAGTAAGCAAAGACAGGCTCAAGGGCAATAAAGTAAGTTATTCGACACTATCTCGTGTATCGCCTAAAACAAGAAAAAGACTTCTATTGCTAGGACTTCCGCTAAGTTTTATGCAATGGGAATCGAATCGTGATGAGATCACGATAATAAAATCGATTCACCTTTAAACACATATCGTAAAGAATCTTGATTATTGGTTACTCATGAGGGACATTGAGATAACCGGACAAATCGGTGTACTATATACCCATCAATATGATGGAAGCGGCTGGTCTCATAGCCACTTATATGGAGACACTAAGGATATAGTACGGGTGCTCAGTAGAGATTGAGTTTACTAATTGATCCGCTTATAGAATGTTGTATGGTTAATGATACCTAATTTTAGATAGTAATTTCATAGTCTCATTTGTGTATCTAGTCCTTAGACTTGAGACACTAAGGATGTCTTGTTTGAGTACTCCTTTCTTTGACGCCAGATTTACAAGTTTAGAAAGTTCTAGATCTTGTACAATTGCTTATCGAAATTGGTAGCCAAACTTACGAAGGTAATTGAGTGTCAATAAAGGATCATCAACTCTCGGTATCACGAGAGGAATATCCCGTATATGTTTGCTCAGACAAATCTCTAGTCAGGGTCATTCAAATTGAGAGAGAAAGAGTTCTCTGGTAGAATCTGATTAGAGCAAGAAAAACTAATTCCGCATGTGACCTGACAATACCATGTCCAATATACGATCTCTAAGATATTAGTTGGATAAGGGATTATAGATACACGGTAACTATGGACAGACAGGTCCGATAGATTTGATCCCCTGTACCGTCTAGGGGCTATGGCACAATGGCCTAGTACAATCATAGTTGATGAATCGAGTGGATTATTATGGAGATAATAATTCATTATATCATAAGAAGTTCATATGTGAGCTACTCACGACCAGCTCGGTATCGGGCCTAGAGGGTCACACAAATATGGTGGATGCTTCAGCAAATAAAGAATTGGATGAAGATCCAATTAGCCCCTATTCTTATTTGATGAGACCCTATGCTGATGAGCTCCTTTCTTAAAGCCCAATTAGAGGCCTAAGGAGATTATTGGATAAAGATCCAATAATGTAAGGTTAGTGGATTACTGGATGAAGATCTAATACCTACTAAGGTAGGACTCTTAGGGTTTTGGTGAGTCTCTATAAATATGAGGGGAGACTCATGGTTGATAAAGTTGTAGCCTTGGCCTCCCCCTCCTATTCTCCTCCCTCTCTCTATAAGAGTTGCAAGATCAGATTGAAGGGGATTCACTACAGAGAGGAAGATGCTTGACTTCCTTCATCCTCTCTATCCGGATCTAGAATACACGGATATACGATCTCCCTAGGTAAAATAATCTCTCACGTGATGAGGGTTTTTCAATTGCTGCTGCTTTATCGTGACCCCAATCTTTTGCACGATGATTTGATCTACATGGGAAATCAATTTTTATTTTGATTTTTGATACTCATGTGATGCTCCCGATTTCCCAACATTACTGTCAGAGCCTAGAATCCCAAGCTCTATTCGGCAGTGAACACATAGATCTTATTGTGAGTGATTAGGCCCATTGGCTCGAGCTTAGTCATATTAAGTGACGGCTCATGATCATCCGGTGTGGCTTGCATATGTGATGTGTTATACACCTACTATATATATATATATATATATACATGTAATGTAGATATATATTAAATATGTATGTGTGTGACATGATATATTAGGAGATCAATATGAAACAAAAACCTTTCCTACAATAATATTAAGTCGATAAGCATGAGACAATTAAGTCGGTAAGTATGAGACAATAAAATTAACCCACGTGGCCTTCCATCATTATAGGAAGAAACTGAATCACAATATAGGTCAAGTTGGTCGAGTCCCTCGAGGCTCATCTATCTATGTAATCGAGATCTTGCCTAGGACATAGAGATGTCACCGGTGACATAAGGACATGGTATGTTTGATCGAGTCCCTCGAGGGCATATCATCAAATCAGACTCATATTGTAATGATGGTGATGACTTAACTGAACATCATGGTTGGTCGAGTCCCTCGAGACCATGACGATTCGGAGGCTGAATATGACGAGAATAACAAAGAGTTATGATTGGCAAGAGTTGTATACCTTTTGGGCTTAGTGTAATTCATCGAGTCCTGTGATGTTGCACTACGATACCGATTGGATCCCGATCCCCACTAGAAGTCTGCCGAAGACTTCCAACTCACGTGTCGAGGGTGTCACGTGATTCACTAAGAAAATAGTAGGAGTATATGAAGATAGAAGTTCATATCTTAATTTATATTTTCTGTAAAATTTACATGTTATTTATTTATACTTTATCTTATTTATCATAAATATATTACTAAAAAAACCCCTGTATGACATACTTGATATCAATCGCCTCACTGATCCAAACTATACGGATTGGCTCCTTAATTTGAAAATTATTCTCATGGCAGAGAAAATCATGTACGTTCTTGATACAATTGTGCCCACACCAGAAGAAGGGGCAAGCGAGGATTAGATCACTCACTATGTGAAGTATATAGATGATTCCACATTGAAAAAATGTTATATGCTGGCCTCCATGACTCCTGAGTTATAAAGGCAATATGAGAGCATGGATGCAGATTCTATCCTTCTTCATCTTCGCCAGCTGTTTGAGAAACAGTGAAAAACTCAAAGATATGAGATATCTAAGAGATTCTTTCAAGCTATGATAACAAAAGGGACATCGATTGAGAACCATATCCTAAAGATGATAAAGTGGATTGAGAAACTCATAGGTCTAGGAATAGTGCTAGAGGATAACCTGATAACCTGTGCGTTGATCTTATACTTTAGTCTCTACTATATTCCTTTTCTCACTTCATTATGAATTTTAACATGAGCAAGTTTGAGGTGGCTCTCCCTGAGCTCCTCAATATGTTGAGGAAAGCTAAGAGTGCCATCAAGAAAGAGAAGTCAGTTCTCTATATTGGTAAGGCTAAAAAAAAAGAAAGGCTAGCAAGATCTTTAAGAAGGGCAAGGGCAAAGGAAGACCGAGTAAGGCAAAGGTTGCCAAGAAAGACCCGGCAAAGGATAAAGGATAGTGCTTCCACTATGACCAAGATAAGCATTGGAAGAGGAACTGTAAGGACTACCTTGCAAAGAAGGTAAAACAGAAGCTTCGAGAAGCTTCAGGTATATTCATGATCAGTCTTCACTTGTTAGATTTTTATGATAACACATAGGTATTGGATATCGAGAGTGCTTATTATATTTGTAATTCGTTTGTAAGTTCTGGTAAGACCTATGAGATTGGCTAAAGGCAAGATGGACCTCAAGATAGGCAATGGAGCAAGAGTTATTGCAATTGCTATTGGGGAGGTCATCCTACATCTGTCTAGTGGAGCTATTATTGTATTAGATGCATGTTATTTGTCCCTTCCATTATCAAAAATATTATTCTCATCTCTTGTTTGATAATTAATTGATATAAATTAGTTTTTTATAATAATAATTATTTAATAATTATGGATGATGAGATCATCGCACACTATTAGACATGATGTGATCCATGATGAGTTTCACTGACCTACCCGTCTCATTCTGGGGATATACCATAGAGACCGCGGCTTACCTTTTCAACTAAGTTCTATAAAAGTCAGTAGTATCTATACCATATAAGATATGAAAATGAAAGAAACTCAATCTTAAGGTGGTTAAAATTTGGGGTTGTCCTATCCACGTTAGAAGACACAACCCCGACAAGTTAGAATTAAGAACAGAATAGTGCAAGTTCATGGAATACCCCAAAGAAACTTATGGGTATTATTTCTATTGCCTCGAGGACTAAAAGATCTTTGTTACCAAGAGATCTATGTTCCTTGAGAAAGAATACATTCTTGGTAGAAATAGTGGGGGTAAGATAAAGTTGAGTGAGATTGAAGAACTTAGCTCAAGCACAATTCCAGAGCCTGAGTCTATTCAGGTACCTAGCACACAAGTTCTAACTTTACGTAGGTTTAGCAGAGTATCTCACCCTCCTAAAAGATATGTGAGATATATCAATAGAGAGGACTCTCGAGATTTTGATCCTCAAACCTACGAGGAAGCTATTATGAGTATAGACTCCAGGAAGTGACAAGAAGCTCTGAATTCTGAGATGGATTTCATGTAGTCTAATAAGGTTTGGAACCTTATGGATGCACCTAAGGGTATAGTACCCATCGAGTGCAAGTGGATCTTCAAAAAGAAGATCATAGTAGATGGAAAGGTGGAAAGACCTATAAGGTAAGGCTCGTAGCTAAAAGACATCGTCAAAGATAAGGAGTTGACTATGATGAAATCTTTTCAACTGTAGTCATGCTTAAGCCTATTAGAATTCTTTTAGTCATTACAGCACACTATGACTATGAGATCTGACAGATGGATGTCAAAATAATATTTCTCAATGGCAATCTCGAGGAGGAGGTATATATGATACAGCCATAGGGATTCGTATCCAAAGAGAGTCCAGATAAGGTGTGCAGGTTGCTTAGATCCATTTATGGATTAAAGCAAGCTTTCCAAAGTTGAAACATAAAATTTGATGAGGCGATCAGATTTTATGACTTTGTTAAGAACAAAGATGAGCCTTGTATGTACAGGAAGGTAAGTGGGAGTGCTATCACCTTCTTGGTATTGTATGTGGATGACATTATAATCATTGGGAATGATATAGGAATGCTCTCCAAAGTAAAGGATTGGCTATCCAAAAACTTCTCCATGAAAGAATTAGGGAAAGCATCTTATATTTTAGGGATCTGAATCTATAGAGATAGATCTAAGGGGATACTTGGCTTGTCCCAATCTATGTACATAGACTTCATTGTTAAAAGGTTTGACATAGAGAAGTCCAAGAGAGGTCTCATACCGATAAGACATGGAATATTACTTTCTATGAGTATGTCCCCAAAGACTCCTGTAGAAAGGGAAAACAGGGATAAGATACATTATGCCTCAGCGATAGGGTATATTATATATGTTATGCTATGTACTAAGCCTGATATAGCACATGCTCTGAGTGTCATGAGTAGGTATTAGGCAGATCCAAGTTTAGAACACTAGACAACAGTAAAGTGTATCCTTAAGTACTTAAGAAGGACTAAGGATCTTTTTAATGATATATAGAGGACGTAGCCTCCAGATTGAGGGCTACACGAACTCGAGTTTTAAGTCCGACATTGATGATAGCAAGTCAAATTCAGGGTATGTTTTCACCCTGAATGGAGGAGCAGTAAGCTAGAAGAGTTCCAAACAAGATACTACTACTGACTCGATCACAGAGGCAGAATACATTGCTGTAGTAGAAGCAACAAAAGAAAAGGCATAGATGAAGAAGCTCATCATGATATGGGAGTCATACCATGCAACGTGGAGCTGATTCCCATATATTGTGATAGCGACATGGCGATAGCTCTAACAAGGGAACTCATGTCTCATCAGAATTGTTTTGAGGAAGTTCCATTTGATTAGAGCGATCATGACCCGAAAAGATATAGCAATGAAAAGAGTTTCATCCAAATATAATATTGTAAATCCATTTTCAAAACCACTAGCTCATATTGTATTTGAGCATCACAAGGGTCTGATGGGGATCAGACACATAAGTGATTGGCTTTGGGTCAAGTGAGAGAATATTGGTTACAGGTGCCTTGAAGCCAATCACGTGTGACATGCTGCGCGATCTTTTTGCTTATTATTATTTTTAGCACATTCTCACATTATATTATATGTTTATTATTATTATTATTATTATTATTATTATTATTATTATTATTATTATTATTATTATTATTATTATTATTATTATTATTATAGTGATGCCCTTGGTTTTGTGCAATAGGAATCTGATTGTGATGAGATCACGATAATGAGATTGATTTATCTTTAAATACAGATCCTAAATAATTTTAGTCATAGGTTACTCGAGAGAGACATTGAGATAATAAGACAGACCGGTGTACTATATACTCATCTATATGATATAGGTGATTAGTCTCATAGCTACTTGTGTGGAGACAATAAGGATATAGTACAAGTGCTCATTGGATAATGAGTTTACTGATTGATCCGCTTATAAAATGTTATATGGTTAATGATACCTAATGTTAGATAGTAATTTCATAGTCCCAATTGTGTATCTAGTCCTTAGACTTAGACACCAAGGATGTCTTGTTTGAATGCTCCTTTCTTTGACGCCAAACTTACAGGTTTGGAAAGTTTCAGATCTGGTACAATTGGTTATCAGGATTGGTAGTCAACCTTACGAAGATAATTAAGTATCAATAAAGGATCATCCACTCTCGGTATCGCTAGGGGAATATCTCGTATATTCTTGCTCAGACAAATCCCTAGCCAACGTCATTTAGATTGAGAGAGAAATAGTTCTCCGGTAGAATCCGATTAAAGCATAACAAATTGATTCCGTATGTGACCTGACAGCACCATGTCAAATATACGGTCTTTGGGATATTAGTTGGATGAGGGATTATAAATGCATGGTAACTATGATCTTCCTATATCGTATAGGGATTATGGCATAGTGGTCTAGTACATCCATAGTCGATGAGTCGAGTGAATTATTATAGAGATCATAATTCACTAGGCCTATAGGGTCACACATGTATGGTGGATGTTTCAGCGAATAGAGAATTGGATGGAGATCCAATTAGTCTCTATTCTCATTAGATGAGACCTTATGCTGATGAGCTCTTTGTTTAAGGCCCAACTAGAGGCCTACGGAGATTATTAGATAGAGATCTAATAGTGCAAGGTTAGTAGGTTATTAGATGAAGATTCAATATGCATCCAATACCCACTAAGGCAGGACCTATAGGGTTTTGGTGGCTTTCTATAAATAGGAGGGTAAACTCATTATTGATAAGCTGCAGCCTTGGCCTCTCCCTCCTATTCTCCTCTCTCCCTTTGCAAGAGTTACAAGATCATATTAGAGGAGATTGAGTGTAAATAAGTACTCTATTTTTTTACGTTGGACTTATGGGTCTTGAGGTTTCAGATATGGTATAACCAGTTATTGGGAATGATAACTAATCTTACGAAGGCAATTGAGTATTAATAGAGGATTATCCACTCTCAGTATCACGAAAGAAGGCAATTGAGTATTAATAGAGGATATCCACTCTCAGTATCACGGAAGAAATATCCCTTATGTTCTTGCTCAGGCAAATCATTGACCAAGGTCATTCAGATTAAGAGATGAGGTCTCCAAGAGAATCCACTTAGAGCAAGACTTAGATGGATTATATATAAGGCCTGATAGTTTCATGCAAGACACATGCCTTTTATCATCTCCTTTGGATCTGAGATTTTATGGGAATATACGGTCTCCTTATGTATCTCATCTAACACACGTTGTATTGAATTTTTTGGTTTTGTGGTTTCTAAGGTATCAATCCTCGTATGATGACTTGGTATTTTATTTAAAAATTTTGATTTTTGATTTTATTTTTTACCATGCATATGATGGCAATATGAGATTTCTCAATATCGACCACGTACTGCTAAAGAGTTAACCTCCTGGCATCAATCATTTGGTGCTGGGTGTTGGCCACATGATGCCAACATATCGATCACATGGTATCTGACATGTCAACCATATCATTTTTCCTATAATAGTTAATATATAGTTGATAGGTATATTAGAATTTCGTAAGAATATCTTATAGTAAAAATAAATTAAAGTAAAAAAAATAGTAAAAATTGAATATGACTTAAATGTTATATAATTTCATTGAATTTTTTTTTGTAGAAAAATCTTTATCTCTAACGAGAACTCAACATGTGGCATCCCAATCAAAAAGACAAAATTCCTCAACCATCAACTCGACCATGCCAGTGTTCGTTGAACAAAAAAAAAAAAATATTACATTAAATATTTTTATTAAGCCGTTAGCAAATAATTATAGGTGAGGAGTAGCAGGGGAAGAGTGAGGGAATCAACTATAAAATGTAAATCGAGGTGCAATTACGTTTCTCACCCTCACACGTACCACCTGATCCACTTCACTTTGACAACCACATTGAGAAGTCTCTCAGGGTGCAATTACGAAGGTCTAACCTTTCTCACCCTCACATGTACTCGATCCACATTAATAATCTTATACATTGGTCTCAGTGAGAGTCGGGCTCTATATCGGACACCTTAATAAAGAAAGATTCTCGGACATTTGAAGGCACTTATACCTATTGTACCACACCTTGTTGAGCTAGTCAAACACTCTGATAATAACCTTAGGTTCTATCACATAACAAAGGTAAAAAATTTGGATAAATTATCATTTTAATGTGTTCCACCTTCTTAGAGTATCCGTTTTCTTGATCATTTCTAAAAGATTAACTTTATTTATAAAGTTCTACCTTAAGAGTCCCTGGAAGTAATTGCGAACAAAGAATGGTTCAAAAACCTTTTAATTATTCAAGGGGCATTATGTGACAGGGAAGCTCTCTGTCGAGTTTCTTATCCTTACTCTTTCATCTCATATAATAAATAATACAAGTAATAGTGCGGAGGTTGTCCTCAAGGGCATGATGTAGTTGCTGGTTTTGAGGCTGAAACGAAGCGCACATTAATCGCCCATTGCTCGCGTAAATCCATCCACGTCTTTTGTTCTTATCCTATTATTAGATCCCATTCTTGGCCATTGTCACTCTCTCTCTCCCCCCCCCCTTCTTCTTCATCTACCTTACGATGAAAGCATCAACAACAGACAACAGATTCAGGAAGTGAAGTAATCCCCCCTCTCCTTTCCATGCCAACTACCTCCACTCAAGACTTGGGCGTTCTTCAGCATCCCTTCGACATGGGTTCTTTGAAGACGCATCTACCCCCAAAGTGTTCCACTCTTTGCTTGCTGCTTCATCCCTATGCATGCGGTCTTACGTAGTGTCTCTGACATATATCATTTTCTTGTTGTTTTCAAGGAGGAAAGGCTTATCGAGATACTTCTCCGGCGAGTCGAAGTCTTTCGCATGCCTCGCGGATGCAAAGTGCATCGACGATCTCAAGAAGACCGACGTCCCCCCGAGAAAATGAGCAGGCAAGTACTTTGGATCGTCAGCCTACAATCATGTCATCATCATATATACCCTACCTACTATGCTGTAGCAACACTGAGATGAGTCGCAGTTCCCATCACAGGCGCTGTGTAGGGATGCAGATGCTCATGGTATATGTCCAGGAAATAGAGCTCTTCCTTTGATAGATGCTTGCATGATGACTATGGATGTACATGATATCATACTGCCCATTGATCTTGTAGGCCTCTAATTCCTTTTTTTATTTGTATTGGTTAGGTTAGGAATCAAGTTTCAGCTCACCGTGGTATAATCGAAACATGATTTGGTCTTTGGCGTCTCGTAGGTTCTTCCCCTTCCATAAGCACAGCTGGAGATTTCATACATAATTTAGCTCATCTTCACTAACAAGAAGATGGAGGTGATCTGCACACCAATCAAGCGGTTAAAATATTAAGAAAATATTCATGCGAAATATAAAACTTATGAAAAAAAAAAAACACCTTTCCTTTTTAAGAGTTGAAGAATCAAAAATATATATATAGTCGTACTTAATAGCTTAAGCATTCGACTTGTATTGATTGGTGTCGACTGCTATGAGTACGTAAAGCCTTAGACTCATCTTATTAGGTTACTTATGCGTACTGAAACCAAAAACTTGTTACAGATGAGGGTTTGACGGGAGAGATCAGAGCTCAAATTTTTATTATCCAACTAGCCAAACCTATTTATATCACATATATATATATATATATACAAATATGAAAACCAACCATTGTTTACAGAAGGAAACTATATTTACGAAAGAAAAAAATTATTTACAGAAACCAATGAGAATATATACCATCGAACTTTTTTAGTATAATTTTGGGAAAATTTGATATTAGAGCCCAGATTGATTTAATTTTGTTTCCTTGTTCCAACTACAACAAAAACTCCGCTCTTTAACATTTTTAAAGCCTCCTTGATGTCCTATCAAAAAGTTTCCACTAAGGTCTCCGGGTCCATCATAGACTTTTGAGGAAGGTAATTCTTTGAATAATCCCTTAACATGCATAGTAATATAATAAAATTTTCAACATAGTATGAAAGTTGAGATTGTTTAATTTAGGTAAAAATGGCTTGACTCAGAAAATAAAACCGCAGAAAGCAATAAAAAAAAATAGATTCACAGGGAGAAGATTTATTTCACCAAAACCTCTAAATCTCTCTCTCTCTCTCTCTCTCTCTCTCTCTCTCTCTCTAATGCATATTTATTATTTATGTTAAATATGTCATATGAATTTAAAAAAGACCACGAGAATAAAAAGAGAAACACGTCAGTGGAAAGTTCTATCAATTATTTATCTTGCTTGGCATCAATAATAATTCATAATGATATGCTAGCTTACTGTAATTGATAGCATTTTCCTTTTTTATGTGCATGATTACTTGATTTTATCTCTCTATATATATAAAAATATACGTAGTGCAACTTTAATATTTATCACTGCAAATTTTCACTATTTAGATAATTTATTAAAAGCAAATAACCATATAGTTTATTAATGTTATCAAGTGAGGTGTCTATTTCTTTTATAATATTTGGAGGATTAAATGAGAGAGAACAAAACTTTTTTCGATAGGAATAATTTTATAGTAGGCTAAAAAGGATAATCCAACTTCTTAAATGATCGCAGCTCGAGTGTTGAGTCATTCTTGGTTCGTACCGTAAGGAATGCAAATTCTATGTAGGAAATCGTACATAGAAAAAAAATACATAAACAATCCTACAACATCGGCTAACCGATTTGATCGAATCAATTATGTACAAATATGCTTATTTTATCTATTCCTCATTCAGATAAATAGTTGAGATGATAGAAAAGATGGATGAATGATAGACTCTTGCATTCGCGTGCGTTGCACACATTGATTCCATAGGATTTTGATTGGATATGATCTTAAGATTAGACACATATCATAGTTTTTATGAAGCTAGAATAAAGTGTGACGGAACCCACCACTTCCTCCTCCTCCTCAGCTCTCTCTCTCTCTCTCTCTCTCTCTCTCTCTCTCTCTATCTATCTATCTATCTCTCTATCTATCTATCTATTCTCCATTCTCTAATCTTACAAAACACGACGCAGGAGCGAGAAAGCAGTCACAGCTCCTCACGTCCCCACAAGCCGGAAATGCGTGTGGCATCTTATTATTGGGACAGTTTTATTCTCGGCGGTGGGACCCAGCACTCACACCGTGGCCCCCACAAGGGAGGAAGCGACCTTGACCACCATGCCCCTGCCCACTGCTCCATTCATCGAGGAAGCCCCCTTCTTGTTGTTGACCGCGGGGAACTGCTGCGCCTCGCGCGCCGCCGCCATCGGTTCCGCTGCCGGCGCTTGGTGCAAGAACTCCGCCACGATCTCTACGCTGGGGCCCGCCACCAGCGACGCCCACGCCTCGTCCACCTCCTTCCCGGCCCTCCGGAACACGTCGGTGGCGTCCACCCTGTGCACGTTCCACCCCGACAGCGTGCAGAGCCGGTGGATCTTCTGCAGCTGGCAGCAGGTCAGCTTGCACGTGTTGGCCTTGATCTCGTCGATCGCCGCCTCCAGCAGCCTCACCTTGGTCGCCTCGTCGGCCTCCACCGCCTCTGCGCGGAGGTAGCGGTCCATCTCCGGCACCCCGATCGCGCGGCGTACTCCCCGGGAGTAGTCTGCCAGGTCCGGGTCGAACAGTCCCCGCACCTCTTCCACCAGCCCACGCTCCACCATACGGTCCACCCGCTCCGCCACGAACTTGTGCAGCACCGGCAGCTGCACGTCCACCCACAGGAAGCAGCACTCGTACCGCTGCCGGAACTCCCTACCCGCTCCCTCGATCAGCTCCTCGATGTACGAGTTCGACCCCCCCGCCACGATGGGGAGCCGCCCCCGCCGCGCGATCGACTCCACCTGCAGCGTCGCCGCCCGGCGGAAGTCCGACGCGCTGAAGTCCGCGTCAGGAGGTAACCCACCGAGCAGGTGGTGGGGTACCCCCATGCGCTCCTCATCGGTGACTTTGTTGGTGACGATGTCAAGGCCATCGTACACCTGCATTTTGTCGGAGTTGACGATCTCGCCGCCGAAATGGATGGCCACGTCGACAGCAAGCCTGGACTTGCCGGTGCCCGTCGCGCCCATCACGAACACCACCTTGTCCTTCCCACCACGGCTCTTGAAGGATCCCATTGACAAAATCAGCAGCACTCGTCGATCACGGCGTGTTACGGTTAACAACACAGACGACGACACGACCACTGCCACAGTCTCACACGTACTACTTACGGGGCACCAAGGATCAGCAGCAAAAGCAAAATGACGTCGTTATATGTGCTCACAGGTGAAAGAGGAGGAGAGTTAAAAAAACAAAGACAACGGTGTACATCATCATCGTCTTCCCACCGAGGCTTCGTGCGGGAAGGAGGATAGCAGGAGGAGGAGGCCAGAAGCGGAGGAAGACCGGACTTGACTTGGGCACATCGGGGAGACCGCAACCTTGTCCTTTATATAGCGCGGGAGGTTCCTGCTTTTGGCATCTCGGTTACATCAGTAGTAAAAGCCTGAGATATATATTGTGGGGAATCTAATACGTACAGACACTAAGCACAGAAGAAAGAAGCATAGTTGAAGATGATAGAGAATGTGGAGGATAAGATGAAAAGAGAAAGAAATCAACGGTCCACCGAGAAGTCAACAATCAACGTCGGTTTATTTTACTCTATTTAGGGCTCCCTGAGGAGTATACTTGAATGTTGAACAAGTTTGTTTTTTTTTTTTTTTTTTTTTGTTCATTAGATAAAGTGGGGAGGAGTTGTTTTCAAAGAAAGCGCGGTGGGCCGTTCATTTACTAATCAATAGTTGACTTTAATTTGTCACCAGTCATTTTATTTGGCACCAGTCAGATTAAAAAAAAAAATTTTATATGGTATCAAAGATAAGCGGGTTAAATAAATCATATAATATACAATTATTTATCACCTTGAAGTATTTAATTTTTTTTTAAAAAAATTAATATATCAAAAGAATAAAATTTTTATTTTATTTTATTTTTTTTAAAAAAAGTAACTCTCATTATGATCAAGGATGATTTCAATAGTAACCAACTTGTTTTGAAAGTTTTATTTTGGAGAAGAAAATCTCATACGATGATAATAGTGTACTCAGCTCAATCATAATCTTACTAGGATTAGAATTAGGACAACCTTTACCTTAAATAGGGGAAACCCACAAGGAGAGAGTGGCATCAACTCCTCCTAATAGGAAGGAGGAGTAGGGCTTCCATGTACTAACCCTAAAACAAATCAAATCAGAAAAGAAGTAGGTATTCAGACTTGAGTCCTAAACAAACCAGCACCTCATCCCTTCTTCCTTCCTTGAGTTATAAAAAGAGAATGAGTGACCCATCTAAAGCATTCTTGAAGTATCTACGTCGTACCCATCTTGAGAAACTAACCAATCCTCGGTTGAGAGGATAGGAGAGAAAGAGTGAAAATTGTTTGTAAGTACTGCCAAAAGTCTTTTTCTAATTTATTGTCAACCTTAATAACTTTTCAAGAGATCTTTAGCAACAACATGAAGAGGAAAAACTGAAAAAAAAAAAAAAAAAAAATCTAGCCTATCATCTTATGCCAAGAGCCAGAAGAAGAAGAGTTCAAATTAAGGTTCTGCCCTCCAGCCGCAGCCCCTTCTTCCAGCGAGTTACGGTAGCCGAAGCTGCACATCCTCATCTGTTGTGAAAAGCCCCCAACCCTTACTACATATTTGTCTAAACCTTAGGAGAAGAAGATTCCAATAGTAGTGAGAGAGAATGAGGTCTTTCTTTCTTTTATCACACTTTCAATTCTATTACTCTGTATTTTATAGTTAGCACTTTTGCTTTACCCATAATAGAGATTATTTTCTTTTGGATTTTTGCTTATTTCCTAGCAATAGTTCTCTCATCTCCCAAAACTTTCATCCGAAAGGTGGTATCGAGTTGATATCAATATAACGATTGGTTTGGGGTTGCATCTAGTGATATCAATATAACGATCTTGGAAATGTGACCACAAGGCAAGTATATAAAGACTCTAGAGAGGATCTATATATAATATTAGTTTAGGTCGTTCTTACATGGTGGAAGAATTGTCAATGAGATGGTGACTAACACCCCAATAGTCTTGACTGACCTTATTGCTAATATTAATCAAACATATTAAGATCGTGATAGACTAGATGCAACCCCAAACCAATCCTACAAGGATGATAGAGCAAAGGAGATATTGTAATCTTCATTTGGGAGTGCAACCGTAAAGAAGACGCTATTGAACATAACATCGCAACAAGGACTTAAGCCTTTTGTATTAATGCTCACATCAATATGCATTTTTACGATGGCCTGATCAATACCAAGGTATTAAACTCATAGATATATCAACTTGATACTTTATTTTGATCCATATAGCTACAATAGCAAGGATATGATAATGTCTGCATGGCTCAAGTTGACTAGACAAGTGCTTCACAGTATGAAAAAACTATTTTTGAATTAATAATTATGAAGATATATTATGGACATGATTCGAAAGACTCATACGAAAGGAGTTCTATCTTATGGGATATCTCGAAGAAAAAGACATTATTGATGTCAAGGAATAGATCAATCCATGCAAGAATATACCACTGAGTTCCAATAATATGTTATGGCACTCAAAACCTTGCTTAATGATCACTGGATGATGATGTAATACACCATTGACCTTCATGATCATGTTGATATAAAGGTGAGCCATTTTAAAGTATATAATATTTTGATCATTAGTAACATGGTGTTATCGATCGAGAGAAAGAATCATACACATAGAGAGAAGCTCATGGAGAAGGCCAAAACGAGCCACTCAAAGGCTTAAGAGAATGTCAGGGATGATAAAACTTTTTCTTCCTCAAAACAAAAGAATTTATTCTATGATTATTGTAAAATTACATGTTATATATAACATAAGTATTGGAAGGTAAATTTAAACTCTTCTGAAGAAGTGATTAAATAATAATCAAAGTCAGTGAGTCACGACTACAACTACGGGTGATTGACTCAATCAAACTTTCACTAGTTCCTTATGCAGATTCGAGGCTATCATTGATGGTTAGATCAAAGAATATAAACTTGAATCTGACTCTCGGTTGAAAGGTTCGAGAAGAGATCTTTAACCAAAAGATTAAAGTGAAGTAAGAAGCCATTGACATAATCTTCAATATCATGTGTCAAAAAAATATCATCTTAGTGAGCTTGGTAAAGAATCTCGGCCTAGAGACAATATCATATACAAGCTAAGATCCTCTAGGATAGCTCCACGATGATATGAAAATAAAGATTAATTAACAATGTAAGCTTTGCCATCACAAAGAAATTCATCAACAAGGTGTCGTGTAATGTGATTCCACTTAATATATGTCAAGTTATCCTTTAGATCCCCTACTTATGGGATCGAGATTCTATTAAATTTTAACGACTCTAGTAGTATCAACTCTAGAATAATGGAAGAAATTTCTTCATCACTTGATATCTAATTTATTAGATGGTCAAAATTCTGCATCATGCTCTGCCTAACTGCCATGAGAAGGTCCCAATTTTTTTTTTGTTGCTTATTATCAAAATCTCATAAGTTAGTTCCAATAGTGAGAGAGGAGAATATTGAAATTGATAGTAATACACAATATACCAAGAGTATAATTTGCTTTTATCCCAAGAAAAGGAGTCCTATATTACATTTTCAATTCCGTCTCTTAGTTAGCACTTTAGCTTTACAAGTAATAATTTTTTTTTTTTTTCACACTTGTTTGAGAGATAGTTATGTATATGAAAGATTAATATCAAGTCAACGAATCATTGAATTTGAACCCCATATGACTCACCTAAAGGAAAGTTAACTCTAATAGTTGGAGTTTGGTTTTTTATTATTATTATAAATATTATATCTCTGGGTCAAGGTGGAGGGAGAGAAAGATATAAGGAATATTTTGGGTGTTCCTTATTTGTCTATATATATCTCTAAATTTTTAGAAAGAGTGAGATAAGTGATGTAAATTCTCTAGGTTTATGTGAAAAATGTATTACGAGGTTGTGCTTAGGTGAGAATGACTCAATAAATTTATAATTGATGTCATAATAATTTATTATTCTTCACATGTAAATGGGAAGTGATTATGTTTAATTATGTTAATTTTGCATCGACTTTCTAATGTGATTATTAATTATTAATATATAATAATAATAATAATTTTGAAGCTGTTCTCTCTCTCTCTCTCTCTCTCTCTCTCTCTCTCTCTTTCTCTCTCTCACTCTCCCTATACTACCGTAATATCAATTATTATATCCAAGCTATAAGTCACGCTTCAACATGACAATTACAATAAGATCACCATCGTACTCACGATGGTTGACAATATTGGCAAGGAGACAACGCGTGAAGACAATGAGATTAACATAAACAAAAAGAATGCCTTCACAACTATTATAATCGCTGAGGACAAAAACATTGAGTAACTATTATATACTATTTATCTAATGATCCTCAACTAATCCAAAATTTTTACATAAATATTCTTGCTTGGATATTAATATGAAAAAAAAGGAAAATTGTAGTTTTAGGGATATCCAAATGAACCACATGATAAGGTAGCTAATATAGTTTTTTAAGTAAAAATACATACATCGATAGACTTATTTGCAATACAAAGAACTGTTGTCTCCTTTAATAGTAGGCCACCATTTGTAATCGACAACAAGCATGTCACAAATGGGATTAACTAAACCAGCATGAAGGATAACACATAATGCAAACGACAACATTTTATATCTTGTTTTGCAAAAGGGATCTACGACAAGTAGCAAATTGACAAAGCAAGCATATGCTATATCATCCATGCTTGTTCGAGGAAACTAAAGGGAAATGATTATGATGAGTACGGTGATACTTTAGAGGTGGGGAAATGATATATAATAGCAAAAAATAGCTAATGGTACGAGGGAAGTCAATGATAGAAGAAGACATTAATGTTGGACTCGCATCAAAAAGATATTAATTCTCTTTAAAGAAATATATGTTTCGAGCATGCTCGTCCATCCATCCATCAATCAATAGAAAATCTACTTTCATGTAGATTTGGACGCATTGATGGATCCAAAGAGACTTTTTTTAGGTTAGTACAGTTGTTGGTGTGAGGTCTATCTTTGATCATCAATTTCATGCCACCTTTTTTATTCTAATCAAAACCAAAGCATCAAACTCAAACTCAAAATAAGAAGAAGGTTGTCATAATTTATTGGGCTTAATGTATGATATGAGGTAATAAATAAAATAATATTTTAGAAAGAGTAAGATAGTAGAAGAATATCATGTTTCCAAAGGAGTTAAGTCAATAGAAAACGGATCAACCTATGTTTTAAACCGATCATCCTGCTTGGGGGACAAAATGATTGATGCACTTGACACTTACAATCAAGTATTATGACAGTGATGCAATTCAAACATCTCCATACTTGTGAAACTCCATGAATCTGCGCTGGCTGATATCTATCATGCGATGAAATTGGGGTAGAATCATATCGCTTATTTCAAAAAATTTAAATTAATTAATACGAAGCAGACCAACTTATGATTAAACTCTTATGGAGGCACGATAAATGGGGGTTATACGAGTTTTATAAACTTATAATTTCCACAGTCTTCTTGCATTTCTTCTTTCTTTTCTTTGTAGGTTTTGGTACTGGGAACTAAATGCTACTCCTTAGCGTCGTGTCTCTTGTGGGTAGCGGAGTTGCTTTCTTGTTTTGGGTCACTGGTCAAAATTCAAAATGCATGTCATCTTTCTTTCTTTCTTTATTTCTTGTTCTTTAAAAAAAAAAAAACTACAAAGAAATTTTTTATTACATTGATAGGTATATAAAAATGTTTATAAATTCAGATCTGAGACCTATAATTTGTACAAGGCAAATCGATGACAAAATCAAACTTGAACGTCCTCACAGTGGTACTGCACAGGCAAGAAGAAGACAAAAAAAAAAAAAAAAAAGAAAGAAAGATCCCAAGGTAATTAATTCTTTATGTAAATTAATGGAAGCATTGCATGCCAAGTTAAAAAGCATTTTTGGGACTGACGTGACACCTGTGCATCAGTTCAAAGAAGGCATCTCCTTCTTCTGCAAGTCAATGGTTGAAGAAGATAATGAGGATAGAAACAAAAAAAAAAAACCAGTGGACTATTATGGGATGATGGTTAGACGACCGAGGACTGCAGCAGATGACCGTACCATCATCGTGTTCGTCGGCAATTAATCATGAGCAGTTGGTCAACAGCACCCCGCATGATTCCATGTCCAATCATTCGAGTATCATAACGCAGCCCTCTGTTATATTACTTACTGCTTCACTTATCCCCTGTCCAACTCTCACTTTTTCTTTTTATGGGCCCATCCCAGAATAATATGCAAAGTTGCGCCCCCCCTCTCTCTCTCTGCCTCTCTCACTGTTCTATCTCAGAATAATAATGGCATGCAAAGTCTCAGTCTCTCTCTCTCTCTCTCTATCGGCTCCGTATGAGAATATCATGCAAAAGCCTCTTTCTCTGTGGGCTGAAAGTGGTCGGTAATAAAAGTTTCACTTTGTATAAGAAAATATCAGGATTTGAGCTATATATACATTTTTCTCTATTCTTACGAATAACATTGCATATATTGACTCCTTTTATAATCTGTATTACTTACTTATCTTAAAAATATACATGATACCAACTAAATCTCGTCCATAGTACTCTCATGAGAATTCTTTCACATAAGTTTTTTTTTTTTTTTTATAGAACCCTAATAAGGGTATCATTCACTTCAATTATCCCTCTCTCTTTTTCTTTATGGGTCCATCCGAGAACAGCATGCAATGTCTCCTGAAGTGCTGGTCTATCTAAGAACAACACCCAAAATCTCTCTCTCTCTCTCTCTCTCTCTCTCTCTCTCTCTCTGGGCTGACATAGTTGTTAAAAGTTTCATTTTGTATAAGAATATAATTAGCATTTGAGCTACTAAGATCATCTTTATTCTTAGGAATGAGATTGTGTATATAGAATTCCTTTATATCTATATTTTTTTTACTCCTCTTAAGAATGTACATGGTATCACCTAAATCTTGCCATTAGTATTCTCATGAGAATTCTTTCACATAAGTCTTTTTAAAACCATAATAAGGGTATCCTTCACTTCAAAAGACTTAAGAAAACTAAGTTACAATAACTCAAATTCTGAGCCATACAAACAACTACAAATTAGACATGAACAAAGTCATATGTATGTATTAAAATCTTATGCTGAGTCACATTGAACTTTACTATTAGAAAATAACAAAATTAGCTCAACCTTGTGTCCAAGTTGTAATTTATACATAAAGCGATAGTCTAGATTATATATATATATACGTCTTATATGTATATGTATAAACGACTGGCACAAAAAAAAAAAAAAAATTTAAGTTTTTTTTAATTGATCTCATCGACTTTCTAGAATTGCTGAGTTCTATAATGGAAATAACTAGTAATCAAATTAAGAGTTAGTTATAAAATTGTTTAATTTATTACAAACCTTTGTTTTTCGTTTTTTTTTTTTGCTTCTCCCCATAACATTAACCATATTGACAACCTAATATTCGTCCTTCTTACCTATATTTTTCCTTATATCCTTCATTTTGAATATTGTTAAATTTTGTCTTTTGTTCCATTGACATTAGTAGAAGCCTCATATTGGATTCATCTACACAAGATCTAGTCTATTCATTGACACTTCTCTTCCTAATTAAACAAAAAAATAAAAATAAAGATCCTCGAATGTGCTCAAATACATAATTTTCTGTAGTGAATTAATGCAATCCTCTGCCACATATTTTTCGATAGACCTTAGAGATGATTCAAGCTCATATGTATGCTAAATGAAATCACGATAATCATGGTGTCAAATTGAACTAGTGCAAGTGACTTATAACATATGCAAAGAGCCAATTAGGTTAGATGGTTGATACACTTCTTGGAGACCTCCTAAAGCACACTAGTGGTTGAAAACTACTATAGAATCATGGTCAGGACTAAACTTGGCCTTCATAAAAAGTAGCCAATGATTCCATGGAGAAGAATTCTCATCGTCTACAAAGTATCTTTTGTGTAAGTTCAAAAGTATAGGATCAGGATATATATTCTTATCATAGAATGGTGTGGTTCACTTTGCATATGGCTTGGGTCAACGTTGTTTTCAGAATATTCTATTTGGATGAGGCAAACTTTTTGTATCAGATGCCTTTTGCCTTTCGTTGTTTGCTCGTTGCATTCAATCTAGTCAAACCTTTTTGACAAAGTCAATTGCATCTTGCAGCTGGTTTCGATTTATAAACGATTCCAAATTGATAGTCACATGAATTATTCCATCATAGACTGAGCTCATTGACCATTGAATTATTCCAACCCGGTGCATATGTTCTTGGTTCAATTCCGATCATAGGTAAAGCTCACAGAATTTTGTCTCCATCGAAACATCCGTTTGATTAGAATAATCATCGTGCAATTAATAGATCTTAGTTTTGAGTCTGTGTAAGTAAGACTTGTATGTAGTCGAATGCTATACTTATGGAAGGAGATTGTGAAAAACACAAAAAAAAAAAATTTTAAAAAAAAGGATTTTCTAGTATTTTCTGTCCATAAAAAGAAAAGCCAACTACGTGGCTAATATATCTTAATTTCGAGTTCAAGTATGTGTATCTTGTATGTCATTATTGAATGTAATACCTATTGAAGAAATTTGTTTTTTTTTTTTTTTAAGATTTTGAAATTTAGATTTTTCTAGTGTTCATACTGCCCCCACTAGAAATCAATTTCACATTTTTTTCATATAGGTAAAAATTTGCCTCTTAAATTATAAACGTGCTAATTTTATGCAAATAGGATTATTTGTATTGTCGTATGATATTCACATCAGGGTAAGATAAAAATAATTTAATATCATTTATCAATTTTTGAGTAAAAAAAAAAAAGGATGTGGGATTTACTTTTTGAGGTTATGGATAAAATGTAGGAGGATAATGATATAATTATAAAAATCAATGGGTCCGATCAAGTCTCAAGTCACTCGGTTATTTATTGAATCGATGAGTCAATTGATCTAATTGTAAATCATGTATTTTTTATATAAATTTTTTATATATTAAAATATAAAAAAATAGATAATAATACACATAAACAAATGTTTGAAATCTTCATCATTAACAAGATCGAAATGCCTTGAGAAAGCATTTCATACGTTTGATGACAGTTCAATTTTTTTCAGTAGTTGATCGATTGATCCAGTGTGATTTTTATAATTAGAAGAAAGAAATCTTCTAGCAAGTGAATATAGATTGAATAGAGAGATATGATCATAATAAAATTATTATAGTGGATGTAGCGTGGAGATAGATTACATTTCGATCTCAATTTCGCTTCCCCGACATGTTCAAAGTATTAGAAACCAAAAGAACCAAGTTTTGTCGTCGAAAGTAAGCTACAGAAAAGCCTCTCTTCTGGCCCTACAAATTTGATGCAGAAACCTAACATAAGAGATGATCACTTTGGGTATTGTGACCATCATTAGTTGTTAGCCTCATATCATCTCCAATCATCCTATCATCACTATAATATATAATAATAATAATAATAATAATAATAAGTATAAATAAATATATATATATATATATATAAACAAAAGGAGGATCAATGTTCAAGTCAAAGCAAACAAGGGGCCACTTTGCTCGAGAGAAGGGCATACTGCATCCAACCCAATGATACGCCCCATAAGCTTCAATGCATTGCCCACAAGCCTTTGGGCTGCAAATATCTTCAACCGTTTTGTTTTGCTTTCAAGTAGTAGCAGTCTTCCTAATGTGGCATCAATGATTCCAACGATCAAATAACCAAAACCATCGAACATACTTAATGGAAACATACTATTTTATTATATTAGATTCTTGTTCAGAATAAATCTATATTTTTATCATTTTTTTCCCCTCTGGCTTTTTGAAAATTAAATAAAATAAAATACAAAATAATAATAATAATAATAATAGTAACATCTTATCCAACAGCATCTTGGGATTGACAACACCAAATTAATAAGGATGAGCACTAAATATGGAACCATAGAGCAACTTTCTAGGTCAGCTATCCAAAACTGCGTGACATTTCTTTTTCCGTTCTTCCAGAAAATGACCTAAAATGGGTTTAGATTTAAGAGAAGGAAAGTCCTAAAATTAAGTATAGTGATCTTAGTCTAGGCAATAATAATACCCTAAATAAAGCAGGCACTTCATTCACCCAAGCAATCTAAGGATCAGATGTCCAAACCATCAAATTTTGGAAACCAACAATGGCAGACCAGAGACGGTCACAACCACACACACACACACACACACATAAAATAACAACAATAAAGAGTTAAAAATAGATGAGAGGAGGAGGGAGGGGACAAACATCTTATCGACTAAGCTACTTGACATTTTTATTGGATAAGGTTTCAGATCTTTTTAGCCTTTGACCTGATCTATTGACTACCCATAAATAATATCCTAGTGTTTTGGAGATAATAGGTCAAGAAACGTTCAAGAAAAAAAAAAAAATAAAGACAGGGAGCGATCTCTTTGAGTTTATCACAATGCCAATTCGAGGTTCTCGATTTGACTGCAAGATGTCATTTGATATCTACTGCCCGCTTATGTCTCTAAAGAAACTAAGAAGATCCATTATTTTTTTTTAATAATACTTGTTTGGCATGGATATTAAAGAAACAACATGTGAAAGAAAACAAGACTGATAAATCTAATGTTATCTGTCAAACTTCGTCTTGACGATATTATTAATTATGACGAACAAGATAAATTTTGATTAAACTGGATCAGATTAGATTATCAAGATTTTGTAGTATTTTCATACAATAAAAAGGAAGGAAATCTAGTCTCAAATCATGCCCGCTTAAGTTGTATTTTATAAATATTACATAGCCGTATAATAATTGTACGTACATTAGCCCATATCGTATCAAACTCTTCCAATTCAAAATAACTAAACATGTATTGTAATTTGTTTGTTTAATTGGAAAAAGCAGCTACCATCTTTTTTTCCATCAATAGCTTCAAAGCTTCCCCTAATACAATTAAATTATTAAAAAAAATGAGATTAATTCTCATGGTTATCAAAATCTATTTAATCGATCAATTATTATATATTTACAATATCAGTGTGATTTTGTATCGTTCATATTACTTAAATTACCATATAAATATTTGTTGTTATTTATTTTAGAGCGTCTTTAAGTCAATTTTGATCGATCGTCTTCGTGTTGGATTCTAACCGCTTTTTAGATATTCATAATCTCTTGTTAATAGTTTTTAATATTAGTAATTTTTTATAAATAAATATATATATATATTATCGATTTATAACTTAATTTTAATATTTTCTCACTCCTAACAGATCACCTTACCTACCACAATGTTTTCTTTTTAATTTTTGTTTTTTATTCTTCTTCTCTATCTCCTCTTCTTAATCATTCAACATAATATTAAATAATAAAAAAAATATATGATGAAATGGAATGGTATGAAGATCCAAGAGGAGATAAAAGAGAGTCGACGATAACAATATATATAAAAAAAGATAAAAAGTAAAATAAAATATTATATTTTTTTAATTTTTAAGAGGTTACAGATATTGTGAACAGTAAGAATCAAGTCTAAATATTAAACTTACTATGCTAATCTCCTTCGCTAAATTGAATAACTGCGCGGATCTGGATTTACCAACAGATCCGTATCCGATTGGAATACGGTCCGGTGCCATTTCGTCTGTCCGCTTTGGCCTGCCTTGCTTCCCCTCCAGGCATCTTCGCCTGCTTAATTAGGGCATCCACCCACTTCAGCCGTTTATATACCTTCGTCCTCTTTCGTCCGCCGCTTCCCTCCTTTCGCTGCGGAGAAGAAGAAGTAGATAGAAGAGAGAGAGAGAGAGAGAGAGAGAGAGAGAGGAAGACGTCGGTGGTGGCAAAATCATAATGGCGGGTAGCGCAGCGGCAGCAGCAGGAGGGAGCTTCCTTGGCCGGACGAGCGTGCGGGTGGCGGTGATGGGGGAGGCGGGCACGGGCAAGTCCAGCCTCATCGTTGCCGTCGCCACCGAGTCCTTCCCGGAGAACGTCCCTCATGTCATGCCCCCCACCCGCCTCCCTGCCGACTACTACCCCGATCGCGTCCCCCTCACCATCATCGACACCTCCTCCAGGTACTTGTGTTCCTTCTTAATCGTATTGTTCGTTGTTGGTTTGATCTTTTCTTGTTCTTGCGACGTTGATCTGATTCAGGCCGGAGAATAAGGCGAAACTGATTGCCGAGTGCAAGGCTGCGGACGCCATCGTCTTGACGTACGCTTGTGATCGCCCGTCCACCCTTGACCGACTCAGCACCTATTGGCTCCCTGAGTTACGCCGATTGGAGGTTCTCTCATATTTACCCTCTTTCTGTTACTCATAAGCTTTGATTGGTCGGGTTGAAGCTGTAAGTGGTTTCTGTTTTTTCCTTTGTATTTTGGGCTGCGCAGGTGAAGGTGCCGGTCATCGTAGTGGGGTGCAAGCTGGATCTGCGGGACGAGCAGCAGGTGAGCTTGGAGCAGGTGATGTCGCCCATCATGCAGCAGTATCGGGAGATCGAGACTTGTATCGAATGTTCTGCCCTCAGGCAGATTCAGGTGTTATTTCGGGCTAGTTTCTTCACTTATATATTAATACCTCTTTGTGACAAGATGGGTTGATGAACAAAGGAGTTTCTTTTTTGTGAGCAATGCAAGCCTTGCTTCTAGGGGTTTGTCTATTGCTTATACCATCGTGCCCTACCAGTATTTCATGAATGTGCTATTTGTGTTATCTGTGTATGCCTCTTGATAGCTTCTGATAGATCAGCTGCTGCTGCATCTGATAAGTTGAGCATCATTCTTCAGCTTTAGAGAGCTTGACAGTGGAATGCCTCGCTGCTTGCTTGGTGAACTTCCTAGGTTCTTAATGATGATTTAAGTACGAGGGTGCTTAAAGTACCACATCGTACATATAAGGCATGCGGCTGGATGTGCGCAGCTTCATATTGCTCCACATTTGAGTTGCTAGGAAAAATTCATCATCCTATATAATTAATTACAAATGAAGGTACATGTATATGTATATATAAAAACTTAACTAGTACGTAGGCGAATATATGTAATGCTTCTGAATCAGTGACCGTTGGAATGATATTTATACTCATTTAGGAAGCTTATAAATGTTGAGTTGTAAAAGATCGATAAATGTATGTGGTTAATATTATAGTTGATCATGTTTCAGAGTGGAAGTAACGGTAGTAAGAAGAATTATAAAAAACATGCATTCATGTGATAAAACCACATATTAGTTGCATGGGAATTCTATGATGTCCTCACAAGACTGCATATGCAGATGCAGTTGCAAAGACCACTTTTTTCAGACACTGTTCTACCCCAAGTCTTTGACACTTTTTGATGATCACTACTTACTGTTTAAATAAATGAGTTGGCTTTGTGTTATTGTTGGGAAATCATGCCATGGAGTTTGAGAATGTTTTTTTTTCCAGGTCCAAGAAGTATTTTATTATGCTCAGAAAGCTGTGCTTCATCCAACTGCCCCGCTCTTTGATCAGGAGACACAATCATTGAAGCCTCGTTGTGTTAGGGCCTTGAAACGGATCTTTATCCTATGCGACCATGATAGAGATGGTGCTCTCAGCGATTCCGAGTTGAATGATTTCCAGGTCTTTTGTTTAGATTCTTGTTCGTAGGACAAATCATGTTTTTCAAATACCTTAAGTGGGAGACAAATGGTCTTGACTTAATGTGAATGTTGTCAGGTAAGATGCTTTAATGCTCCTCTCCAGCAAACTGAGATCGCAGGTGTCAAGAAGGTTGTCCAAGAGAAGTTGCCTGAAGGTGTTAATGACCATGGGCTTACATTAACTGGATTCCTTTTTCTACATGCTCTATTTATAGAAAAAGGACGTCTAGAAACAACTTGGACAGTGTTGAGGAAATTTGGTTATGACAATGATATTAAACTCAGAGATGATCTTCTTCCAACAACTTTTAAGCGTGCTTCAGATCAGGTACTCTTGACTTTTGTGGCACTGTCAAATTTTATCAAAACTTGAACTCAAAACATGCATTTTATGTTCACTTTCTAACCCCTCAGATTAGAATTGAAGGTGCTGAACCTATTCTGTTTTATGTGCATGCTTTAATTTGTATTTCAAACTCAGCTTACAATATCACAGTGTAAGTGCAGCCAACCTTGAAGTTACTGAAACCAAATTAGTAGTGAGTCATTGTTTAATTGAACTGAGTTCACAACTGTCGAAATATATTAGCCTCACGAACGATCTTATGTTTCCATCATGCTTCACTGTTTATGAATTTTACTGCTACATCATCTATGTTCTAGGTCTTGTATTTATCAGAAAGATTTTCTTGTTAATGACATTTGGCAATATCATGCTATATAATGGACAAGATCAAGCTAGATATTTTGTATATTTTTTTCTTTGTCAGTAGGTTCCAAGCTGATCAATCTGTTATCGATTAAGCGGCCTACTAACTGTAACTAGTTGTAATATTCTTGGAATAAAATTTGTGCAGAAATGGATGATTTTCCAATACCAAGTTCACACTTCTAGTAAAGTTTGCATGGGTTTCATTATAAATCATCTAATTGTTAATTCACCATCCCTTTTTTAAGACTGTAGAGCTGACAACTGAAGCTGTGGACTTTTTGAAGGGAGTCTTCCTCATGTTTGACATTGACAGTGTACGAATCACTTACTTGCTTCTATTTGGTATTAAGTTTTATTGTTAATTTAATTTTCGCCATAGTGGTATACACAATATAACATATACATATATATTTGTTCTTGCTTTTTATCATGTAGGTACATGATATTTAAGTGTTAATCTGTTGTCTCTAGATTTCTACCTTTAGTAATTTTGTTCTAAACAGTGGTATTTGTGGCTCTCTTGTTGGTCAGTTATATACTTGTATCTATCATAAGTTTCAACGAATTTATTCAATAGTGGAAAGTTCCCTTGTAAACCTGCTCTTGGCTTGGCTTCTTAGAATATAGATGAGATACCCATGATTCTATCTCTTTATCTGATTAGTTTACTTTATTACATTTTCTTCAAGCATTTTTTATTGAATAAACTTCAGTTTTAGGCACATCAGAAAAAAATCTGAGATCACGAGCTACTGTTATTATCAGTATACTGTTAGAGGTCCTATAGTGTCATTCTAATTTGTGAGGAGCTGGGATTAGGCTAAGAATTTTGTTACTGAAGTATGAAGATTTTGGAACTCTTGTTTACCTTATGATAATTTACAACAATTCTTAAAGTTAAATTCATTCAAGACTAGGCTTATGCTAACAGGAATAAGATAAGATTTTCAAGGAGGCAAATATGATATCAATTAGTTCCATGTCAACCTATTGAAAATAATTAAATAGGAGTGTATTTAGTGCACTAGGCTCTCGCCAATGTGGGGTTGTGGGAGGGTTAATCTATGCAGTCTTACTTTAAATATAGAGAGAGGTTGATTCCATGATTTGAACCCTGTTCATCCAGGTGGCAAAGCAGCAACCTGTTGAGAATAATTATTGAAATGTATTTCATACCTCTCTTTGAGTTCTTAACTGTTTTTGTCAAACTCAACTGGTTGCTAGCCTTCCATATTCTTCTAGAATTTTCTTCAGTAACTTCTTGTTACCAGGTGCCACTTTTCTCTCTCACCAAATAATTTTGCATATTTCTAAGACATGGAGCTATGGCCTTTCTATTCTTGTCTAGGTTATTTTGAGGGGGAGCCTTCTTGTATCTTGATACTTTCACAAAATGTAAATAATGTATCAATCAGCGCATCTGAAATTTCTTTTGCCAGCTCAAATTTAATGAAAACTGACAGATTTGATATCACAAAATTTTCAAACAATTGGCAAGTCAGATCAGTTGAAAAATTGATCCATGATTTACATATATTTGGTGTGCACCTCTTAATAACTAAGCCTTTGCATACCTAACATCCATCAGCATTTATTTGTTTACATTTCAATATTTCCTAGGATTAGTTGGTGTGCTTTGTTGTGTAGAAATTAGAATTTGATCCTCTTCTTATTTACTTATTTTGATAGGTATCACAAAGAAAGGTTTGGCTAAGTCTGATCATTGTTTTCTTCTCAAAATTCTTAGTCCGATATAGTCCCTTTGTTGAAAATACTTGTATTTATGTGTCCTTTAACTTGTAACTGTGAAAAATCAGCAGATCTGCTGCCTTCTCCCATTGTTAAAACATTGATTCCATGGCATATCATGAATTCATGATACTTTACACTGGAGTGGTCATGATACTTTACACATTCAACAAAATGTTGGGGTTTGTTGAACGTGCCCTTTGTGATTCTGCTTTCTTATGCCTTTGATAGTTGAATATGTTTGATTCAATTCACTAACATTAGCTTGTCATCGTTGGACTGATGAGAGAACCAGATGTGATGTTTCTTTATGAAGCCTAACATCATGTATATTTTCTATTACCAGGATGGAGCTCTACGACCTGCTGAACTTGATGATCTTTTTTCGACTGCACCTGAAAGGTATTCTTTTCTGAAAGTGGACAATTCTTTTACTCATTTTCCTTGTTGGCACAAGCCTCTTTCTGTCTAGTGGTAGCTACCTACATTACCAAGGGCGTCTACATATTTTTGTTCACGAACAATTTTTTTTTTCTATTTTTCCAGTAACTCTACACATCTTCCATGATATTCTCATCTCAACAACGTAAACTTTTTCTATATGTTTTTCCTTAACTACCCAACACTCATATCCACAAAGCATTATTGGTGTAATAATTATTTTATAATTTTTTTAATCTCAAAGGTATTAGGTTATCATATAGGCTCATAATGGTCATTGTCATTTTAATCATACCTTTTTTACTTTATTAATAATATCTTCATCAATCTCTTCATTGTGTTGAATAATTGATTCAACATACTTAAAGCTTTTACCTAATGGAACTTCTTACTCATCTAACTTAACTATATCCTTATGTCTATTTCTAGTATACTAAATTTGCATCTCAAATGTTTAGTGTTAGTCCTATTTAATCTAAAATCTTTAATTTCTAAATATTAACTCCATAACTCAAGTTTATAATTCATTTTATTTAAACTTCCATCAATTAAGATAATATCATCGACAGATAACTATATTTATCTATGATCAATGTGAAAAGGTAGGGACTTAATGCAAACCCTTGATGTTAATCTTATACAGGTCGAAAAAAATTCACTAAACATACTAATTAATTCTAACATCTAACTCTAGTCACTACTTTATCATACATATCTTTAATAACATTAATATAATTAGTTGATATGTTATTAATTTCTAAAATTCACCATAATAAATCTCTGAGAACTTTATTATAGGGTTCCTCTAAATAAATAAAAAATCATATGTAAGCTTTTCTTTTTCTCCCCGTTCTTTTTAATTTATTAACTTAGTAAATTGATATCATCTATTAGTGATCTTCAGAGATATTTGACTTTTAGAGATATTTGTTTAAAGTCTTATCCTATTTTCAATAACTTTTTCTAGAAGTTTCATTGTCACGATCTGGGCCTGGTAGGCTAACTAACCCATCAACTTCGTTTAACCCAAACCACTAGTCAAAATGCTTAAGCTGAAGTTGATAGTATTATACTCGAAGGTCGGCAATATTGAATGGTATCGCTCGTACTGGGTGGTATGTATCGATCTGTTAGCAGACCGGTATGCGGACTGCCCGTTATCGGGCGATACCATCGATTGGGGTTGTTTTTGCCCCAATTTCGATCATCGCCGCTTGCTATCAGGTGATATCGCCCGTCGGACGCATGTCGCCTCAGTGTCGTCGGCGACTTCTCATCCTCGCGGGGAGAAGAAACCTCGGGAACATTGTCGAGGCTTCTTAGTTGCATGGGGATAAGAAACGAGGTGACGTTGCCCCTTTTTTTATTTTTGAACTTTTTTATTATATATATACACACACACACACATATATATATATATACATATATATGTACATATATATATACATACATACATATATATGTACATACATATATATATATATACATATATATATACATACATCCATATATATGTACATATATATATACATACATACATATATATGTACATATATATATATATATATATACACATCGAGCGGTATGCCAGAGCGTACCTCTTGATACTAAGTATCGTACCATACTGAGCTAATGCTGGTATGATTCAAAATGGCTTACCTTGGTATACTCATCAGACCCTTATAAGCCAATCTTAGCCATGCCCAAGGTTTCTTGTACTGGGCGATACATACTGGTCCGCTAGTTGATCGGTACGTGGATCGCCAGCTACTATGCAGTATTGCCAAGTAGCAGTTGTTTCTGCTCGTTACCACACAAAATCGATCATTACCGATCAATTTCCACCGTCACCGGCCGTTGCTGGGCGATAACGGTCGATTTCGATCGCCACTGGTGATTTGGTCCTGGAGATTTCTTTGCTTGATCGGTCGCGCAATCCATCGCCGCAGGCGATTTCTGCGCCGCAGGTGATACTGTGTACCATATTGTACCGAATTGAGCTCGATACGTCGGTACGGACTGGTATGACAATCCTTGGTCATGCCCACTTTTGATGTGGGACTAATCGGGGTGTTATAATTTCCCCTACACAAGGGCTTGACATCCTTTTTGAGGCCTAATATAGCCCAAATTAAATCTTAACATGGTGCATGTGAGGCGTAGCCCAACAGTGGTTCCATGTCGTGACGAGTCTTTTGACTCAATCCTCATCAACTAAGACAATATCATCAGTAAATAACATACACCAGGGAGGCCTATTATGCACGTGGCTAGAAAGTTCATCTATTATCAATGTGAAAAGGTAGGGACTAACGTGGATTCTTGGTGTAATCCTTTGCTTATAGGAAACTCACTGAACATACTCCCTATAGTTCTAACACTAGTAGCTACTTTATCATTCATATTTTTAATGACATCAATGTAATTAATGGATACACCTTTTTTTTCTAAACCCTCCATAATAAATCTCCAGGAACCCTATCATAGGTTTTCTCTAAGTCAATAAAAACCATATGTAAATCATTCTTTTCTCCCTATACTTTTTCATGATTTGTTTTAATAAATAAATAGCTTCTTATGGTTGATCTTCCAAGCATAAAATCAAATTAATTTTTGGATATATTTATTTTAAGCCTTATACTACTTTTGATAACTTTTTTTCCAAAGTTTCATAGTATGGTTCACGATTTTAATTTTATAATATGAACAATTTTATATGTCACCATTGTTTTTATAAATTGACACTAAGAAACTCTTTCTCCATTCATCAGGTATCTTTTCGAATCTCATGATTTTATTAAATAAGCTAGTTAACCAAGTTGCTCCTTTATCCCTAAACTTTTTCATACCTCAATAGGGATAACCATCAAGCCCTATACTCTTAGCTATTTTCATCTTCTATAATGTATCTTTTACCTCATTACCTCTAATTTTATGAATAAATATATGATTATTAAATCTATCACTATTATTTATCGTTAAATCTAAGTTTTATATGGATATTCATTAAATAATTTATAAAAATAAATTTTCATCTTTCTTCAATCTTGTTATCATTAACAAGTATTCTTGGACTTTCTTTCCCTAGCTTTAACAATTTGATATATATCTTTTTCACCATCTTTAGTATCTACTTTATTAAAAAAATTATTATAAACTTTATATATTGTCATATCAATATGTTTTTAACCTTTTTTTAAGATTCTTTGTATGTTTTAAAATTTTCTCATTTTTATAAATCTTTAAAATATGATCTTTTAGTAAAAAATATTTTTTGAGCTTCTTCGCACCATCAACTCTCTCTTAAGGTTATATCTCTACCTTTAATTTCACCAAAAATCTCCTTTGCTAAGCCCTTAATCTCAGTAGCCATCATAGTTCAAATAATATTAATATTATCCTCATCTAAGCTTCAAATCGCCTCCCTTTCCATCTTATTCTTAAAGTATTTGCATTATCATCTTTAAAATTCCATAATCTAGTCCTAGTAATTCTTTTTACCTTTTTTTTTATTTTCTAAATATCTAATACCATGAACCTATGTCGATTCATCAAACTTTCACTAGGCATAATTTTACAATTCTTACAAATAACTTTATCTACCTTTCTAGTGAGAAAAAAGCCTATTTGACTATAGTTACGACTAAGGTTTTCCTTACTGAGTGGTAAGGCCCCATATTGCCCGGTATGTATCGGTTCGCCAATTGACCGGTACGCGGACCAACCGCTACCGGGCGGTATCGTCGGCAGTCGATTGAGGAGAAATCGAGAAGGGAAGAAGAAGAAGAAGAAGCGAAAAAGAAGAAAGAAGAAGAAGAAGCGAAGAAGAAAAGGTACCTCGAGCCGTCCTTGCTCGCGTGCCGTTGCCGCCCTCGCGCCCGCACGTCGTTGCCACCCACGGATCGCCCGCGAGCCGTCCGCCGCCACTGCGGTCGCCTGGCGATTTTTCTCCACGGGAGAAGAGATCGGCGACGTCGCCTTTTTCTTTTCTTTTCTTAATATATTAATATATTAATTATATTATATTATATAATATTATTTATAAAATATATTATAATATATCGAGCGGTACACACTGTGTGTACCACCCAGTTTTGGCACCGTACCAGTACCGACAAAATGTCGGTTCACCGGTACGTAAATCCTTGGTTACGACCACACTTATAAGTAATTAAATGTTAATCTCTCTTCTTAAAGTGAGTATTTACAATTATAAGATCATACAAAGTTGCAAAATATAAAATAATCTCACCATCTTTATTTTTTTTCCCATAACCAAAGCTCCCATGCACCCCTTTATTCACCATTTGTTTTCCCTATACATGATCATTCAAATCTTTTTAAATTATAAGTTTTTCGGTTACTGGCATTTCTTGAATGAAATCATCTAAGCTTTCTCTAAATTCTTTTAGGTTTTAATCATCCAATCCAATTTGAGGGGCTTAAACACTAACGACATTGTCCTTTCACAAATTTTATAACTATAATTCTATCTTCAAATTTTTTTACATCTATAACATTTTTCTTAAGATCCTTGTCAACAACAATTTCCACACTATTTCTGTGTTTAACTTTTTTAGTATACCAAATTTTATATCCAGTACTATCAATTTATCTAGATTTTTCTTCTATCCATTTAGTCTCTTGTAAGCAAATAATAATTTATTATTTTTCTGATCATAGTGTCTATCATTTCTAATCCCTTCCCTGAAAGTGTTCTTATATTTCGAGTTGTTAACCTAGCCCTCTGTTCTTGGACTAACTCTTTACTCCCATTGGTCCAAAACAATAAGAGCACTCTTGCCTACTTGGCACTACATTTGGGCATCGATGTGATGGGTCGCTTATAGGCTGCCTCCTAGCCCATTGTTTGTAATTCGGGACACCTATGTGGTGAAGGTGCCTCGCGTCATGTCATGGTGACGACTTAGCTTTATATTGAAATCGGTTAAGATCCATGTTCATGAGATTTGATATAGTTTTATGCTGGTTGTCAGTGACCTAACGTAACCCTCCATTTTTATCTGGGCTTTAGATCGGCATTGGCGTTGTAAACAATCTCTCTAAATGTTAAATCAAATACTATCAGTCTTTCTAGATTTTTCTTCTACCCACTTAGTCTCTTGTAAACAAATAATGTTTATTATTCTTCTGATCATTGTCTAATAATTTTAATCCCTTTTCTAAAAATGTTCCTATATTCCAAGTTGCTATCTGAATCATTTGTTCTTGAACTAACTTCTTTACTCACATTGGTCTAAAGCAATGAGAGAATCCTTGTCTACTTTGCACCACATCCGAGTGTCGATATGATGGACCATTTGTGATTGACCTTCTAGTCCATCGTATGCAATTCACGACATAGGTGGTGAAGATGCTTCATGTCACTTCCCGCTGACGATCTAGCTTCGTGTTGAAATCAGTTAAAATCCATGTTCATGAGATCTGATGTAGTTTTATGCTGGGTGTAAGTAAAAACTGGATCAACATTGGGATGTAAATAGCTTTGCATCACATTTTTCATCCCCGCTTGGGATCAACATTTGTTGAAATCAATTAAGATCCATTTTCATGAGATCTGATGTAGTTTTACACTGGATGTAAGTAAAAACTGGATCAACATTGGGATGTAAGTAGCTTTGCATCACATTTTTCATCCTCGCTTGGGATCAACATTGGTGATGTTATTTACATATATATTATTCATAAAGTAAAAAATGGATAGTGAATGACTTAATGTAGAGGGGTATTAGGAGTTTTACGAGATCATTGGGAACCGTTTTGATTGCAAGAAAAAATCTATAAGATATCTTGACCGATGATGCTTTATGGATCTCAGTGTTGAGCAGTTAGGAAATAACTTGTATTGAAAGTTGGTATCACTACGTTGAAAGTTGGTGTTGCTGAGATGAGAATGTTGCAGTGTCTCTATGGAATTTTTTTTGAAAAATCGAAGATGTTTTGTTTTCATAAACACCTAAGTGAAGCTTCGAGAATCATGATATGAACATGGATTTAGGAGACCTGCATATGCAATTAGATTGGTGAATTACAATTAGTTGTACGAGTACAAGTAGAGGAAGAATCAAAAAGCCCTTACTAGAAACTATACATAAAAATTTAAATACTTAATTTGATTATGGATATGATTTTTTTTACAGAGCTCAGTGATGACAAGATTTATGTAGCTGATTGTAGATAGTTGAGATGTTATGTTTTTGTTGTTCTTGTTGTTGTATCAAGAAGTCTTGTACTCGAATATATATGTGCTGTAGACAACATATGTTTGATTTCTCCCTATTTTTCAGCAACAACAGCTTATTGTTCAGTAGATACAGTAGAACAAGGAAAGCATGGGTGGGAATAAAAGAAGAATAAAGAGAAGATAGGATAAAGTATTTAGCAAATATGACGTGCAAGATTCATCTGCTTCTCCACCGGTAAATGAAATAAAATACATTAAGCCAGCTTTTGCTTCATCATGCCACTCATTCCACATAAGTTGTGGTCTAGCAGGTGCTTGTGGTTTTTAAAAAAAAGCTATTTGTCCATGAAGATATGATCTGGTTTCCTTGATAATCAAGAAGGTAGCCATTGTGGCGGAGTCAATCCTGTACTATAGAATCTCTCTTTCTCCGTTGTTGCTCGATGAAATCTACCATGCTGTTTGAAACTGGGGCATGATGGAAAAAAAGAACGTTTAATGCTACAATCATCCTATGAGCTTGAACTTCCTTTCATTCACCTCTTTTTTCTTATAGCGGCAAACTCCTTTCCTTTATATTTAATCCAAATGTTTTTCCTTTTTATATTTTTGTGTTCCTTCCCTTTAGTGTGTTCTGTTTTCTACAGCCCTTGGTCTGAAGCTCCTTACAAAGATGCTGCAGAGAAGAATGTTTTAGGAGGATTGTCACTTGAAGGATTTCTTTCAGAGGTCTTTCTAATCATGATACTTTTAATTATGTTTTATCTACACTCTTAAGGATTTTTTTTACTTGAAAGTTTATGATATGTATGTAGTTGTTTAAAGGTTCTGTGTAAGTTATACTTAATTACCTTTTTTTTCCTGTTTTTAGTTGGGTCAACAGATATTTCTCTTTCTCTGTTGTCGTTTGCTGTAGAATAATGACATTAATTTTTCAGAAGTTAGTGACGGCTAGAGCAGGAATTCTTGATTAAATATTAATGCTTTGTCCTTCTGTAATAATTATGCATCGTTATTTACACACTTATGCATATTTAGCATTTCATATGAAAATGAATTTTAATATGTCGCTGACTTGAAGGTAATCAAGTAAGTTTTTTGTTCATATTTAACACCTATTGTTATATACTTAAGTTAGCATTCATATGCTTAGGTATGAAAAACACATCCACTCATGTGTTCATGTTTTGTATATTTTTATAGTAATTTGGTAACCATGGGTTGTGCATATTTATGAACATGACTTTTTATTTTTACATAAATTCATGTGTACAAATATATGCCACTCTATCGGCTTTGTAGCCTTGTGAGAAATACAGTACACTTGTTCTTTACTTGTGTTATATAGTGCAAGGGTGATGTGTATTATTGTACATCTACATATATTATATATTTGTAACAGCGATCTATATGATTTGTGCATCCACAAAGATCAAGGATTGCCAAATTGTGGGATATTGTCCATTCATTGCAATCCATATTAGTTTGACGAGTTGTCTCTGGACCACCTAGTATTAATCTATAATTTAAAGTGTGAATCACTTTGTACCACAACTAGGGAAACCAGTTGTCTTTTGAACATGATTAACATGTAAAATAAACCAAAGATGCTAATCTGTTCAATGAAACCCATTGCTGAGAACACTGCAAGGAGAAGTAGGTAGAGGAAGCATTAGGTACCTGATGGGATGAAGGAACCACATGTTAATTGCTCAAGTTTCATGTGGGAAATGAAAAACTTGCATATTTGCTTATAGTTGGTGGTTCTTTTATGACTAACCAAGCAAATGTTTTGGGTCATTATTTTGTAAGAAGACACTTTTAGTCATATATAAAGCATGGTGCTTATTTCTTGCATGTTTTGTGAAGCAAGGTTTGCAATTTCGATTCTTTGCAGACGGTCAATATACCGTCCGCCAGTTACAGATGGACCGCTACTGTGGTTCCAAAAATCGAGTCGACGGTCGATTTCGATTGTCGATGGCCGATTGAAGAAGAAATCGACCTCGCTTGCTGTTGGCGGGTTGCTTGGTATGAGCGTCTCCGCTCGGGAGAAAGATCGAGGCGACGTCGCTACCTTTTCTTTTTTTTAATATTTTAATATTTTAATATTATATTATATAATACTATATTATAAAAATATTATATTATATTTTAATACTGGGCGGGTGGCATGCATAGTGCATACCGCCCGGTACGAGTCCCATACCACCTGGTACGAGTCCCATACCAGTATCGACAATATGTCGGTACACTGGTACAGACCGGTAAGTCAAACATTGCTGTGAAGTATTATGTAATAGTTTGATATGTTTAGCAATTCCTGCAATCAAATTAAAATCCTGGTTTAGCTATCGAGTTTTCCAAGAATTTTTTAACTAAAGAGTAACTTTTCTCCAACTGGAAGGAGTCAAGAGGGATCAAGAGAGAAGAGGAGATGAGGATTTAGTTGATGCTCGATATGATTTTTACTGTAATGGATGATTTCATCTGGCTCACTGCAGGCATCCACTTTCCTTTTTCTTCTATGAGATAAGAGTTAACTTGGCTTTGCTCAACATGTGACTAGAAAACTCTATTCAACTTAATAGTATGTGTTGTCTAAATCTTGACTGTTAAACTTAACAGATCTTACATGCAAAAATTTAGATGCCAGTCCAACCATAACACTATTAAACACATTTGTTTTTATAACTTTTCTGAAACACCTATTTCTTAATTTGACTGGATCCTGTTTGCTGTGTTCAAAGTTGATGTAACTAATCTGTTGACAACCACTGGACTCATGAGGTTCAACACTGCTAAACATAATTTTGTATTTAGGCTGATGAATCTTTTTGCAGATTACTAAATGCCTTTGACATATTCTAAATCTGGCCTTTCCTTGTCATCTGATTAGTTCTATTCGGTTGCTGTTTGGTGCAAGGTTTCTAAAGTTTTATGATGTTTCCTCCCATCGTTTGATTGACTTCAGACCTTCTCGTTGTATTACTAAAATAAGGTTGTCAAAAGGAAATCCTTGATAGACCTTATGTTTTCCCCAATCTTTTGATTGGCTTCAGACCTTCTCATTGTATTACTAAAATAAGGTTGTCAAAAGGGAATCCTTGATGCACCTATTATCTAATTTGCTCTATTAATAGGAAGAATGTTCTTCATTGCAGTGGGCTCTCATGACGCTTCAAGATCCAGCAGCTAGTCTGGCTAATCTGATATACATTGGATACACTGGTGATCCTGCATCAGCTTTTCATATAACGAGAAAAAGGAGGTTAGATCGCAAAAAGCAGCAAACCCAGAGAAATGTTTTCCAGTGTTTTGTCTTTGGTCCTAGAAATGCAGGGAAGACCACATTGTTAAATTCATTTATTGGAAGGTGAGCCTTTTGTCATTTTTTCTTATCTGTCCTTACAGCTAAGTCCACTTTGAACATGAGTTGATATGTGTGGCATTTGTTTTAATTTATTTGTCCATTTTTTGTGCAGAACATTCTCGGAGAAGTATACTCCCACAACGTCTCACCGGTTTGCCACAAATGTTGTTGAACTTCATAATGTAAGTGCAGCTTACCAAAGAATGAATTTTCTTCATTACTTGTAGCCTTGTGCAAGCATCAATCCTCTGTTTCTGATTTTATAAGCTTTGTAATGTATGTTTAATTGTTCTAGTTGAAGTTTATTTACATCTGAATTCTAGATTGTCAATTAAAACTCCAAAGTTTCCAGGTCTGGTTGGTTGCTATATTGGTTGCAAGGTTTTAAGCACCATATGTTAATTTCTTTGCCTCTTTCCATAATTGCAGGCTAGGTTTTGGTCTGTTTTAGTGTGTAGGTTTTTGATCAATTTGGATTTGTCGAATACAATCATGGGATCATGTTTTCCTTTTTGAAACATTAGATGATGAATCAAGAATACTGGTATCAGTAAAAATTTAGCTATATTAACAAGAATTTTCTTGATTGGTTCAAAGTTGGCTAGGTTGTCAAAGTTGACCAGACCTAGGAGGGGATCTGTCGGAGATTGACTGATTTTGACTGATCCTTTATTATTCTCAAAGATCATCGGACTTAATTGGGAGTCTGGGGTCAAGATCACTTTTGCTGATCTAGACTGATATGTTGGATTAATACCACTTGATCTTGCAGTTCATGATTACAGCTCTATCCTATAAGTTCCATGAGCAAACACGTCTTGATATACGTCATAGTGATCGCTTTGGTTCAAAATATGTAATAAAAAATTTAAAGATTATTTTAGTTCCAAAAATATACTAATGAAATTTAGAGGTGGTTTAGTCTTAAATACCAGTTCAATCTAATATCAAAACATTACTGAGACCATGTCTCAAACATTATGGAATATTGAATGTTCAGCTTGGTCTTAATATGTGAAGATTGATGATTCTTACCACTAGCATTTGTACCCAGAACTTATCAATTATGTACAGATATAGAAAGCTAGGAATTCTTTTCCTCATCATTAATTTTTTCATAAATTACATCAAGTTTTTTTTTTGTGATTTATCAGGTCTAGAAAGTTCTAATTTGTTGTTTATGAGAGAGTGACTACATACAACTAAGATACAAGTTGAATTTATGCATGCGGTTGTCTCAAGAAAGCATAAACCATGCATATGCAATTTAACATAAGCATATTAGGAAGATACCTTTTTCTTTTTGCAGATGTAGAACTTAAAATACTAATTTGTTTTGCAAGATTCCATCTTAGATTTCTATGATCCTTTGCATGTTTTAGGCTTATTATTACAGAACTTAGCAGAGCACAGTGAGTAGGTATGTGACCATATACCAAGCCATACACATTGTCAGGAGTGTGATTGCCACATGGTGTGCAAGGCGTGACACAGGTCATATCTCATGCGAACCTGGATCCAGCATGATCTTAGTGTGTGGCATATGAGGCTTACCGTAGACTAGTGTTGGCCTGTTGCTCATTTTTTATGCTGGTTTACACAAGACGTGTTTATGTGTAGTAGAGTTACTTGTTACACCAAATAATAGTACTAGATCTTTTCAGCTGAAACTAGGCTGAAAACTGAACTGCTGATCCAGCAGAAACCATCTGGAAATGATTTTGGTCCTGGTTTTAGCTTGAACCTGACCAATAACTTAGCTTATCTCTTTCTAAAATTTATTTTACTTTGTACAATTTGGACTATTACGTTTGATTGGTAGGCTGTTGAAAATTTACATCTTTTCTAGAGTTTCTTGCCAACACATTTCAAATTTTCATTTATTTGCATTTTCTACATGCGTTTACCTATCATCGACACCTGTATTCTCTGCTAACTACACAGTCTGAGCAATTGTTTGATATCCTGTCTCACATGCGTGATAGATTTTGCTTATATTGTTGTATAGTTGGCTATTAGAAAATTACATCTTTCCAGACTCAAGACTTACAAGTTTCTTGACAATTCATCATTTTCTTCTTTAGTTTGCATCTTTCATATGTTTGCCTATCTTTCTAGACCTGTTTTCTCTACTACACTTTCACATTCACAATACGACTAGTCTGATATGGTGCATCGATTGAGAATTGTTCGTATGATTTTTGTGCCCTTAGATGAGCTTGTGTTAGATTATATTCTGGTACAGCTTATTGTGTCTCCCTCATGGAATAAAATTTTTGGCTGGTGCCAACGTTGGTCAGCATCTGGACTGGCATAGTACTAGCAAGGTTCACTGAACCGCAACATACCGCTCGGTATGGGTGGTATGTACCATACCGAGCAGTATGTACCAGTCTTATAGGGGACTGGTTTGGGTGGTACATCTTGGTACAACGGCAGTGATGCCAGGATATTGAGGAATAGAATTTGAAAGGCTGATAGTTGTATTTGCTAGAGTCTTTAGGATTGCAAGAAACTAACTAACAACAATACTTCCATAAAATCAATAAATAGCTCCCTACGAGTTTAAAATCACAAAGGGATATAGAAAATTCACCCCAAGGATATTAAACAAGGATACAGAACTGAAAAATAAAAGACTCACCACTCAAGTGTCCAAGAGATATAGAGTTAAGAGAACTCAAAGAGTTTCTGCCAATACAATCAGATTTTAAACTTCTTTCTAACTTTAAAAATACCAAATTAAATATTAGTGCATGAAACAATCCTCATGCAAAGGGAACTATGAAATTTAGTGCTTTGCAGCTGATAAGTAACCCTTTTAACGCATTTCTTAGTCATGAAGATAATCACCATGAAACAAGTTTAACTTTCTGCTTACCAGACCACCTATTAATGAAGCAGCTTTAATTTTTGCTACTGATTGGACCAGCATGAGAGAGAGAGAGAGAGAGAGAGAGAGAGAGAGATGAGGAGGAGGATGAGCAGGTGGGATGGAGGAGGAGGTGTCAGAAGATGAGGAGAATAGGAGGTTACAAGGATGGAGGGGGAAAGAAAAAAGATGAAACAACTGTCAACATCTTATTAAAACAAACAAAATGTTCCAGTATATCAGATGTTAGGCTTTTCACCAAATAACTTATCTCCTGATAAGGTTGGTACAGTGAGCTTACCATGCAATAAGCTCTGTTTTGGATCAGACCATGTGAGATTGCCTGGTTTATGTAGCAATCTCAAACCATAGTTTCTTTGTGAAGAGATAGTCTTTTCAGTTTTCACTACCTGATAATTCACATGGTTCTAAAAACAACCATAAACTGCAAAAGACAAACTGAATCTTCAAACTGTATATTTTCTTGTTTGTTTTCTAGAACAAGTTCTGTGTTTATGTTTTCCATCTCTGATTTCTAGTGTGGTGCTTATGAAGGGTGATAAAAAGACACTTGTGATGCGAGAGATACCAGAAACTGAAGTCAAGAACCTGCTTTCTAATAAGGAGTCTTTAGCAGCCTGCGACATAGCTGTATTTGTTCATGACAGGTATTTAAATTGTTGGCTGCAGTTAATATAAATATTTTATATTTTCCTTTGTTTTAAGTGTGCATTCCAACAATTTTTGAATTATACGGAGTGATCCTTAAGATTTTAGAAGACATTTAACTTTGGCAGATGAATTTTTCATATCCATGTATTTTCCAAAAGTAATTGATCTCTTATATTTAGAAAGATAGTTTCATCCGGATTGATGATTTGTTCTTTGGTATCTGTAGCACGTGTTGATAGAATGTTTGTCTACATTTTTTGCATCTTCAGTTGCATAAATTGAGGCTGTCATTACTTTATCTTTCGGACATACAGGTAGAATGTTTATTTTCCTTTTTTGCATCCTCAGTTGCATAAATTCAAGTGTTTATTGGACATCTAGCAAATAAAAATTAATTGTAAAATTTCATTACATGACGTCATAACCTGCCTTGATTATTTAACTCCACCATTTCATGCATATAGTTGTTTGTCATACAAATTATCTTGGCTTCACATTTTATTCCCTTTTTTCACATTTCTATCTTATCGCTGAGCAAGCTCCCTGATACATGTGAGGGATCTGTCATATAAGTTATGCTTTGCACTTCAGTTAATGCATAGCTTCTGATTTTCTGCCTTCATATGCTATGTGGATGGTCATATCTATTTGCATAATTTGCAAGGATATTATGATGACCATTGTAATGGTCTCATTTGCAATTCATCATTCTATTTCATTGTTAGGTTCAATAATCTTGATCCTGATGTAACATATTTCTATTATTCATAAAATTTAAAAAATCTGTTAGGATTAGCTATGATATGTATTATGTATAAGAAGTGCAAGACCTGTACATTGGCAGCAGATGTTCACAAGAAAGTCCAAAGACATATATGAAACATTATAAAGTAAAAAATTTAAGCTACATCTCCGTTGAGACATCTGGATTGGTTAGTGCATTATTGCACAAGTGATAGGTATTAGGTTCGAGTCCATGTGTGTGTCATATACACCACTTGATGTAATAAAAAAATCTTTCAATTTTTTTGACTAAATAATAAGTTAAAAAAAGTTAAAGATAAGTTCGAGTACACTTGATGAATATTTAACTAAATAATAAGATAGCACCAATGTTCTCCATTTCACGCAAACCGATATGTACTGGCTGGTATTTACTGTTCAGGTTGTGAACTGTCACTTGGACCATCCTGTTTTGGTATAATGCTTATTGTGCAGTAAGACATGTGAATCGGACTTTCACAGGTTTAAACTGGACCCATTAAGGTCCAATTTTTTAGGGTTAGTGACTTAAATATATTAATTTTTTGTTGTTGTTATAAACTTATAATAATATTTTAACTTATGTTCTGGTTTTATATGATTTTAAAATAGATACCAAATATTATGGTAAAATTTTGAATAAATGCTCAATTGTTAGTTCTGTCCTAATTATTGTTAGACAGAAACATGAGAATCTGATGTAATTGCATATCAATTGTTCAATAAAGAAGAATAATGGACAAACTACTTATTATTTTAATGAAAATATGAAATAATGGAAATTAAGTTTGTAGAACAACTTAGAAACATTAACGATGCAAATTCTAACTTATAATGTCTTTTATACTAGAATAGTACAATTAAGAGTTTAATAAGTGCTATAGTCATTGACGCTTGAATAGGTATTGACCCTTGACACTAATTGTGTGATGCCATGTAGCACTATTATCGATACATCTAGTCACTTAGATCGTGGAAGGATCGTGATGAAAACATTGTTGGTAAGACTTGAATAGTTAGATTTGAAGATTCTTTTTAATTCTTTGAGGATATTTTATAAGGTAGCTAGCATTATAAAGCTTGCAAAATGTCCAAACCAAGGTCGACGCTTCGAATTGTACCACGCGATACGGGCTGTACGTATCGGTCCGCCTGCTGACCATCACATGGACCGCCTACTACCGAGTGGTACCGTTGATTGGAGCTGTTTTCGCCTTGTTACCATCCAAAATTGGTTGGTAATGGTTGATTTTGACTGTTGTTGGTCGTTGTCAGGTGTTAACGATTGATTTCGACAGTTGGTGGTCGATTTCGGGTGGTATCATCCGAGGGAGAAAGAAGAAGAGGGAGAAGGAAAAAAGGAAGAAGAAGGGGGAGAAGAAAATGGAGAACTTGGAGTCTGGCATTGCTCTCCCGATCTCAATCAGTCTCCTGCGGGCGATTTCTTCACTCGCACGATTCGTCGCCCTTGGGCAATTTCTTCTCCCCCTCGCAGGGAGAAAAAAACGTCTCCTTGCGTTGTTAAGAATGGTTGTTACGCACCCGCAACATTATCGCTCAACGAACCATTCGTCGTTTTTGCCTACTTGTATAAAAGTTTGGCAGCCTATTTTGCCTTAGTTTTATGTGTTTGGCTTGAGAAATGGCGATATGCAATGTCAGAATGCGATCGCCATCGCTACCGGGCCAAACCGCCCAAAAAGCTGTGTCGCAGATCGATGCGATCGATGCGAAATGTCACTATCTCAAGACTCGGAACCGTGGCACAGGCTGGATGGAGGGATGGGGCTTCGGTATTATGTTAGGCGTTGAACATTCTTCACAAGTTGAGCTTGTCTTCGCGCTCGGCACCCGGTGAACCGTCGTTTGTGGACTCGCGACTATTCGTTTAACCTTCTAAAGTCCTTTTCGCTCCTTTCTCTCTTTTCTCTCTTACACTTAAGGTGTTTGTTGAATTGCTTGTAAACCTTCCCTCTTCACGAGACGTCGAGACTTGTTTGTCGGTCGCTTTCAAACTAATCAACCTTGTCTTTTCCAAGTCCTTCGGGATCAACACGAGGTTATAGCTAGGTTGACTCATTGCGGAGGAATAACGTTTAGGTGTTTCATGACTCAGGCAATCCCAGCTAAGCTCGAGTCATTGGCGTATGGGTGCTTCACGACTTGGGTAATTCCAGCTAAATCCTTAAATTTGCTACAAGGGTGCCACACAACTTAGGCAAATTCAGCTAAGTCGTGATAGTGTGGTATCAGAGCGGGCAAGCAATTCGAACAAACAACGAAGATTCGTAATCTCGCCATGGTGAAGCATCGTCGCAAATCAAGCAAGATGGGGTAAGCCGAACCTTTGCCCCAAGCAACCGCAAGTGGGTTGCAAGTGTAAACTCGCTCTCAAGCTGTTGGATCCGTTCATGAGGAGCGCAGTAGCGAACAAGATAAGCGAGAAGTTGGGTATTCTTCGCGAGCGGAGGAGGCATAATCTGGAGTGTCAACCGGGAAAAGAAGCCACAAGGAGAGACTTGCAATGACGAAAACCCGCCTTGATGTTCTTGAAGCGAGTTTGGAGAAACTGTACCAAGGCTAACGAAAGCTCCTTGGGGTATAGAGCTCGCAAGAAGAAGTTGAATCTTGGATTGACAAGGTTGAGTCCCTAGTCGATCGACTGACGAAAGACACTAAAGACTCAATGCAACATCTACACCAAGTTGTGGCGGAACTCATGTCCAAGGTGACACTAAAGACGCAATGCGTTTGTTGAATGCGTTGCAGGGTCAAGTGGGGGAGAACACGTAGGCAAAGCCAATGAAGGCAGGGAGTAGCGAGTTAATATATGTGGACATCAAGCTAAATGACTGAACAATCCGTGCAATGGTAGCCACAAGTGCTACCCACAATTTTATTGTCGATCGAGAAACAAAGCGACTTGGACTAATCTTGGAGAAGAACCCAAGTTGTATGGAAGTTGTGAACTCGGAGGCCAAGCGGATCTCCGGACTAGCAAAGGGGGTCTCAATCAAGATCGGAATATGGAGCGGGAGCACAAACATAATGGCGGTGCCATTGGACTGCTTCCAAGTGATTATTAGAATGGAGTTCATGCACGTAGCGAAGTTGGGGCCAATGTCGTTCCTAAACTCTCTATGTCTAATGGGAGGTGACGACCCCTGCGTGGTTCCAGTTTCTCGAGGAGGAACCAAGGATCCACGACTCCCCATGTCGATACGGTACAATACCGGGTATCGTGTGCACACCGCTCAGTATAATATAATGTTATTATATAATATAATATTTATATAGTATAATATATATTAAAAAAATAAAAGATGAGGCGTTGCCTCGCCTCGTCGGAGAACCACGCCTTGTCGTATCATGGGAGAATGATACCTTGTTCTTGCGCGAGGAGACGAGGTGGTGCCTCGTTCTCTCGATGGAAGACGAGGCGTCGCTTCGTCCTCACAGGAAGATGAGGCAGGGCATCATCCCCATGCAGGAGACGCACAATACCACATGATAGTGGGCGGTTCGCATATCGATATCCTATCGGGCCGGTACGTATTGCCCGTACTAGACGGTATGGATCGAAATGGAGAACCTTGGTCTATAGCCAAACACTCGAGGAGCATGTCGAGCATCTTGAAACAATCTTCAAAGTTCTCAGGGAGAACACCTTGTTTGTGAAGAGGGAGAAATGCTACTTTGCTTAGACAAAGATTGTGTTCTTGGGGCATCGAATCAGTGATGGTTCCATTCAAATGGATAAATCTAATATGCAAGTTGTGGTAGAATGGCGAACACCAAAGAAGGTGCTAGAGTTGAGATCCTTCCTTGGTTTCGTCAATTATTGACGATTCATAGCTGGATATTCGAAGCGCACAGGTCCACTGACGGTGTTGCTAAAGGAACAGTCTTGAAGATGGTTAAACAAATGCGAAGCGACATTCCAAGACCTAAAGATTGCTATGTTAGAAGAACCAGTACTCAAATTGCCGGACTATGGGAAGTCCTTTGAGATCCATATAGATGCTTTAGACTATACGAATGAGGGAGTACTTATGCAAGAGGGTCACTTGGTGGCCTATGAGAGTCGTAAAATCAACGAGACCGAGCTGCGATATCCGTTGCACAAGAAGGAGATGACAACGGTGGTCCACTGTCTATGAGTTTAATGACACTATCGCCTTGGAGCGTGATTTGTGCTAAGGACAAACAATATCGTATTGAGTTACTTTCAAACTCAAAAGAAATTCTCCCCAAAGCAAGCCCGATGGCAGGACTTCCTGGCTGAGTTCGATAAGACAATGGAGTACAAACCCGAAAGAGCAAATGTCATAGCCGATGCATTGAGCTGGAAAGTAGAGCTGGTGAATGCCATACAGATGAAAGGTGGAGGCCAAGCAAGTCAGTTACACTCCAACTTCCTTTTCATGATCAGTGATGGACTATACATTGATCCCCATGCAGTAACCCTGATGTAACTCATTAAAGAGGGCAAGGCGTGACGATTTTGGGTTCAGGAGGGACTCATCTACACCAAAGCTGTTGGATATAGCCCAATTCTCCTACAACTTGTAGCGGAGCTCTGCGTCCAACAAGAGACCCTTCGAGATTATTACGGGACGACAACTGTCGACTCCTCACACCTTGGCTATTGGTTATACAGGGAGTAGCTTGTCAACATATCACTTCGCAAAGGAATGACATCGGAATGCAGATATTGCGCTGGTTTACTTGGAGAAGGCGACCAAAATGATGAAGAAGTGGGCGGACTTGGGAAGCAACCACACGGGTTTAAAGTTGGTGACTTGGTGTTAGTGAAGCTCCAACTAGCATCACTCTAGTTCTTTAGGCACAAAGTGCACAAAGGATTGGTATGCAAGTAAGAGGGGCCCTTCCCAATTATCAGCAGGGTAGGCAATGTCTTCTACAAGTTGCACCTATCGACCTCGATCTGATTTCTATAGACCGCAGTGTCTTGGACTTAGCTGAATTTGCCTAAGTCGTGCGGCACCCTTGCGGTAAAGTTTCAGACTTAGATATAATTGTCTAAGTTGTGAAGCACCCTAGCGCTAAAGTTACAGACTTAGCTGGGATTGCCTAAGTCATGAAACGTCCATGCTTTATTCGTCCGTAACGAGTCAGCCTAAGTGCAACCTTGTGTCGATCCCCAAGGACCTGTATAAGAGAAGGTTGATTAGTTTGAAAGCGAGTGGCGGACAAGTCTCGATGTCTCGCGAAGAGGGAAGCTTTTACAAGCAATTTAACAAACAAGCAAGAGAGAAGAGAGAAAGGAGCAAAATGGACTTTAGAAGGTTGAACAAACAATAGCAAGTCCATAAATGACAGTTGATAGGGTGTCGAGCGCGAAGACAAGCTCAACTTGTGACGAATACTCAACGCCCGACATACTACTGAAGCCCCATCTAGCCCTGTGCCACCTGAGGGGTTCCAGCGTGCTGAGATGGCTGACGTTTTGTGCCGCACCGCAATCTGCAAAAATCAAGCCGCGACATGCAAGAACGAAGCATTTTTGGCTCGAGGCGGTGAGCAGTCACATTGCAACGTTACGAACTGTTTTCGCTTGCATTGCTCAGGAAAATCATATGAAACTATAAGGCAAAACAAGTTGCCCAACATTTGTACAAGTATGCAAAAGCGATGAACGATTCGTTGAGCGAAGATGTTGCGGGTTTCGACGATCGTTCGTGACATTCTCCCCCACTTAAACTGTCAACGCCCTCGTCGACGCTTGTTGGTAGGCTTTGACGATGGCTTCTTTATGTCATAGGGCGTCTTCAGTCTCCTAACTGACTTCTGTTGGGGAAATTTCACCAAGTACTCGGTTTGCTCCGATCCGTTGGGTAGCTTTGTATTGTGATCCGTCAGAATGGTTTCAACTTGCTTCTCATAGGAGGCTCTGGTGTGGGGTACTCGAGTTGAAATACTTCGAGAAGGATTTTGCGGATCTGAGTGGTAGGCTTTCAAGTTGCTTCCATGAAAGACATTATGAATTTTAAGCTATGTTGATAGTTGCAATGAACGTTGTATACTTCGAAAACTGATCGACCATCACGAGTATCGATCCAAGACCCTTTACTGCCGACAAGCTTGATATGAAGTCCAAGGAAATGCTCTCTCACGACCTTTTTGGTACAGGCAGTGGCTCCAAAAATCCCATCGGCTTTTGTAGCTCTACCTTATCCTGTTGGCAAGTAAGGTATGTTCAAACATATTCCTCCACGTCGGTCCCCCATCTTTGGCCAATAGAAGGCCCTCTCTACGAGAGCTATTGTTCGATGAATACTTGGATGCCTCACCCAAAGGGAATCGTGACACTATCTCAAGAGTTCACGTCTTAAATTGTTCGCCTGTGGATCATAAACTCGGTTCCCTTTGTTGTAGATGAGGATCCAAAACCATCGTGCCTTGCATTCTTTGAAGAGTTGCATCAAGGTTACTTGCCTGAGGATCACTATATAGTTCATCCCTGATCCTAAAAAGGAAGTTGGAGTGCAATTGACTTGCTTGGCCTTCATCTTCCAAATGTATGGCATCATCAGCTCCACTTTCCGGCTCAATGCATCGGTCACTACGTTTGCTTTTCCGGGCTTGTACTCCATTACCATGTCAAACTTAACCAAGAAGGCCTACCATCGTGCTTGCTTTGAGGATAGTTTATTTTGCATTTGGAAGTAACTCAATGCGACATTGTCCGTTCTTAGCACGAATTGCGCTTCGAGAAGGTAGTGCTGCCAAACTCATAGATAGTGGACCACCATTATATCTCCTTGTGCATTAGATATTGGACGGCCTCGTTGAGCTTGCGACTCTCGTTAGCCAACTAGTGACCTCTTGCATAAGAACTTCCCTAATAACGAAGTCTGAAGCATTTGTATGGATTTTAAAAGGACTTCTTATATTTCGGCAATTTGAGTACGATTCTTCCAATTAGCAGTCTTTAGGTCTTGGAATGTCGCTTCACACTTGTCTTACCATCTCCATGATTGCTCCTTCAGTAACTCCATCAGTGGAGCTGCACACTTCGACCATCTACCCAAACGACATTGGCCCCAACATCGCCATATGCATGAACTCCATTCTGAGAATCACTTGGAAGTCGTTCAATAGCACCGTAATCATGTTTGTGGTCCCGCTCCATGTTTCGATCTTAATGAGTACCCCCATTTTACTAGTCTAGAGATCCGCTTGGCCTTCGAGTTCACAACCTTGATACGACTTGAGTTCTTCTCCAAGATGAGTCTAAGTCGCTTTGCTTCTCGATCGGCAATAAAATTGTGGGTAGCGCCAGTGTACACCATTGCACGGGTTGTTCGACCATTTAGCTTGATGTCCACATACATCAAGTCGTTACTCTTTGCCTTTTGTGGTTTTATCGTCGTGTCCTCCCACACTTGACCCCGCAATGCATTCAACAAATGCATTGCTCCCATTTAGGGCCCTTGCAACTCCACATAGGCACTGCTAGATTCTGAGCGACTCAAACTAAGGGCAACAACCTTGCCCTTGTTCGCTTTGTGGGGGTTGATTGATGCAATTAAGACATTGCCTATTTTTGTGGGCACTCCCTCACCATGTGTGGCCCTTTGCACAAGAAGCATCCACCATGTTCGGGGCCTTGCCTTTTGAGCTTGGTCCTTTATGAAAGTTCTTTTTTCGCCCTCAGACTCTTTATCTCAGGCATATTTGAATGGGCGATTTCCTGAGGATTGATTCTTCTTCCTTGAATTCTCCGAAGAAACAAAGTAAGTTAGTCTTTCTGCAATTGCAATTGCCCCGACTACGTTGGTAACATTCCTTCAATTCAGTTCTTGTTGTGCCCATGGCTTCAGGACATCAATAAAGCTTAATAACTTATCCTTTTCAGACATGTCCTGTGTGTCCAATATCAACGCAGAAAATTGCTTCACGTAGTCTCGAATGTTAGTACTTTGGCGGAGTTGTCTCATCTTCCTTCTTGCAACGAACTCTGTGTTCTCAGGTACGAACTGAGTTCCTCCTGCTTCAAGTCTTCCCATGTGCCCACTCGCCATTGATCTTTCTGGATCTCTTCCCAACGGGTTCATCACCAAAGTTTTGCATCTTCATTCAGATACATTGTTGTTATCGAAACTTCGCTTTCTTCAGAGTCGGGCCTCATATTGCAAAAGTACTGTGTCATGTCGAACAAGAAATTTTCGAGCTCTTTGGCATCCCTGGTACCCTGTAGCAATGTGGTTCGCGTGCCCTGAAGCTTCGTGGCGGCGCAGCGTGGGTGTTGCTCCCTCCCACATTAAGAGTCATTGTGAGCAACGTCACCTTGGACGTGAGTTCCGCCACAACTTCATGCAGATGTTGTACGGAGTCTTTGGTGTCTTTCGTCAGTCAGTCGACTAGGGACTCCCCCTTGTTAATCCGAGATTTAGTTTCTTCTTGTGAGCTCTTTACCTAAGGAGCCTTCATTGGCCTTGGTAGAGTTCCTCCAAACTCGCTTAAGAACATTGAGGCTGGTTTCTGTTGTTGTAAGCCTCTCCTTGTAGTTGAGATGGCTAACGTTTCGCATTGCACTGCGGTTTGTAGAAATCAGGCTGCGACATGCGAAAATAGAGTTGTTTTGGGTAGTTTTGGCCTGGCACGGTGAGCGGTCGCACTACAGCGTTATAAACTGTTTTCGCTTGCATTTCTTAGGCAAAATCATATAAAATTAAGGTAAAATAGACATCCAAACATTTGTACAAGTATGCAAATGCGATGGACAATTCGCTTGGCGAAGATGTTATGGGTGCGCGACGACCATTCGTGACAGTGGTGCGGCGCGAAACGTCAGCCATCTCAATACCCTAGAACCCCCCTCGAGTTGTCATAGACAAAAATATAAAGAGGGTGCTCAATGTAATGCTCATGTAGATCCATGTCTTTTGGTTTTTTTGGTATATGCTTTGTACACCAGGTAATGGGCTTGCAGTATGGTTGGCAACCCTAGTTTTTTATTAGCTTTCGTGTTCGTTTTCGGCTTGTAAATGAGAGTTGTGCCATGTGGACACTTTTGGGAAGTTCGGTCTCTAATGGATCATGATCCTTTGTGTGCGACTGTTCAGAGTTTGTAAAGTACATGGTTGTAATTTGCATTAGCTATATAAAGTGTTTGCCGAAATGGTTGCTTGTGGATCCCGTGGGAAACACTTTCTCTAACTTGTTTTCTCTTTTGTAGGTCCTAAGGGACCTTAGGAGGTTTTGGGGAGGCTGACTTTTGCGGATTGACATACGATGGTGCCGCACGACTTAGGCAAAACCATCTAAGTTTGTGACATTTGGTATCAGAGCGGGACAAGCACACATAAAAACACTTGTCATACAAATGTGGGGGACCTAGCTAGGCTATGTGGAGGGTAGCCAGCACGTGTGACTGTTTGGAGGAAACAGACATTGAGATGTAGGGAAAGGAGTCGCTCAGAGGAGCGGGAATCTAAGATTGGCATTTAGAGGAATGACCAACTCTTTGCGCGAGAGGCACCACGAGGATAAGCAAGCTAGTTGGGATGGCTGAGTTCGAGCTACGGTTTGACGTTGGCAATCGAACTTGATGGTGCTTAAGACAAGCCAAGCGCTTGGTAAAGGATGAGACCATGTAAATGTTGTGTTGTACAACGATCAAAAGAGTTATGCAACGCTCACAGAGGTGAAGGGAATTGTTAACTCGAAGAATTCAATACTCATGCAAGGGCTTATATGCGGACAATGGAGTGTTTATGGCCATCCCAAAGCGACTGAAACTTGGCATCGTGTATCATTGAAACTTTCTCTTCGACATGAGTCTATAGGAGGTTGAAGTGTGTAACAAGTTCAGCATGTTGCGAGGCCTTTAAGGGTGCAGTGGGGGTTGTATTGGCGAAGAGTCGCAATCTAGCAAGTACATTTGCAGGGGCAGAACAATGTATAATTTGTTCAGCAACACAGAGTAGTCTAAGGGGATGGTGGTATCCGAATCTTTGAGAAGGAAGAATGCGAAGAGAAAAGTTGCTCCAACAGGACAAATATCCAGGAGGGATAAGTCTTAGTTCTCAATAGGGAGAATCATGTGTAGCTGATCGCAAATATTGAGGAATATCTCAAGACAACAACTCCACAAAGCTTAACAGACCGAGCGAGCGACGATGAGTTATCATATGATTTCGCTTGAGGTAATGCATTGCGAGGATAAGTGGGGGAGCGACCATGACAACATCAAATGAAGGCAAACTTAGAGTCGATATAAAAATTGGACTAAACAGAGGGATGACCTATGGAATGGTGGCGTGAGGGACAGGCGCTTGGTAAAGGATGAGACCATGTAAAGTGTGATGTGTTGCACAACGACCAAAAGAGTTATGCAACGCTCACAGAGGTGAGGGGAATTGCTAACTCGAAGAATTCAATACTCATGCAAGGGCTTATATGCGGACAATGGAGTGTTTATGGCCATCCCAAGGCGACTGAAACTCAACATCGTGTATCATTGAAACTTTCTCTTCGACATGAGTCTATAGGAGGCTGAAGTGTGCAACAAGTTCAGCATGTTGCGAGGCCTTTAAGGGTGCAGTGGGGGTTGTATTGGTGAAGAGTCGCAATCTAGCAAGTACATTTGCAGGGGCAGAACAATGCATAATTTGTTCATCAACACGGAGTAGTCCAAGGGGATGGTGGTATCCGAATCTTTCAGAAGGAAGAATGCGAAGAGAAAAGTTGCTCCAACAGGACAAATATCCAGGAGGGATAAGTCTTAGTTCTAAATAGGGAGAATCATGTGTAGCGGATCACAAATATTGAGGAATATCTCAAGACAACAACTCCACAAAGCTTAACAGATCTAGCGAGCGATGATGAGTTATCATATGATTTCGCTTGAGGTAATGCATTGCGAGAACAAGTGGGGGAGCGACCATGACAACATCAAATGAAGGCAAACTTAGAGTCGATATGAAAATCGGACTAAACAGAGGGATGACCCATGGAATGGTGGCGTGAGGGCCACCATCATCTTATGCAAATCGAGGGACAGAGCAACTTGGGTGGAACTTGATGAGGTATCCAAGCCACTTGAAGGAAGTCGACGTAGAAGATGGAACATGGAGTGAAGGCACAGAGCTTTTCTTGGACAAAGGTCAAGGACATAAACTGTTGTAGAGGCAAGAGTGAGATCATGTCGTTCCATGACGTCTTCATTCTGATGGGGTGGACTCATCCTGCATGGTGCCAATGAAGAAGGGAGCTTTGAGGCACATGCACCTTGTCTCAGAGATGCACTTGATGGAGGAACTAAGGTGATTCAACTTGCGGAGGCGAAGTTGAGATCAGAAAGCCTTAACACGGGGCAAGAGGAAGCAGAGGCGGGTACTCTTGAAGAATAGTGCTGCCATTCGAGTTGTCATGAACAAAGCAGTGCGCAGTGGAAATTGTGTTGATGGGGAGATAGAGGCCCAGGATCCAAGACAGTAGTGCACCAATTTCAATGAAGTCTGGGGCTTCAAGAGCTACTAGGCGACGGGCTATCCTAGAGCGATGCTTTATCTTGGTGTGACCTGAGAATGGGTGGGCGAAGGTTAATTGTTAAAGGAGCAAACATAATCGGAGGTGGCGGAGGCCCTATGGAGAGATTGTAGTCCGAGTTCATCCTACAAGAATCTGAATACAACGGAGATGTTACCAGGAGGCGACATAGTGCAACGGATCGTGGTGGAATAGTTTGAGGCAATATAACACACACAAGAGAAGTCCCATGAGGGGCGTGTGATAAGCCCTAGAAGGAGCTCTATAGATTTTGACCCTTGAGGGGGATCAACCCTTAGAACGCTGTAGGCATTCCTCCCTCCTAGATTCGGCACAAGACTGAAATAAAATTGATAATTGCTTGATAAAAGAGAGGGGGCGACTGCATCATTATATAGGGTTGCAAACCCTAGCCCATGGGGGTGCTTGCCTAACTAAAATTATCCTTTTGCCCCTTCTATAGCCTACCTGCCTTAGAGGAAACATGTGGTGTCTAGGTTGGCTCTGTAGCCGACCTAAGTAGGGGGAAACCCTAGCCGACTAGCCCAGTAAAGGGGGCGGCGACCATTATGCCATAAGACCCCAAAATAAACCCTAGCCACACTTCTTTATAGGATAGAAGTGACTAGGTGAGGTTTTATTACAATCTCACAAGGTTCTTATTGATTACTTCTAAGTGATTAGGACTCAACCCTGCTGGAGTCCTATCAACGTGATCATGCAGAGGTATGATTAAGGGCTACTGCGAGCTCCACTTCGGTGAACAACACGACGACAAGAAGGGTTATAAATTCAAGGAGTGAATGCCATGGTACCATAGAGGTGGGTCTTCCGTGTGTGCATCGAATCTTGCATTGGATAAAGCCTTGGTCATCAGCATATGGGGGCTATGTACCATCGAGTGAGAATTCTAATTATAAGTACCAGTGAATCCTATGTGGGGGACTTGATCATACAAAGGTCTAATTAGAGTGGCTAGAGAGTTAAGATTGTTCCGATGCTTATATTCGCTTAAGGGAGCTCGACAGGTCAAAGGACAAGACCGAGTAAGCAAATGTTGCTACTAAGGAAGCTAGGGAGAATAGCATCAGTGCAAGCCCTACAACAGGATAACAAAGGCCATGCATGGGAGTTGTAGTATGTTTTTCCATCGACCAATGCGAATTGCTCGGAGAACATAGAATAGAGGTGTTGAAGCAAGTGGTCGAAAGGGGTAAGGAAGCGACAATGAGTCTAGAGGGACTTAGCTACCCAAAAGCTAAGCATCGGTCAGAATGGAGGTGGACTCGAAGGAGTGACATAGTGCCGCAGAGGCGGATCTATAGATCGCAAAGAAGGGATGCAGATGCGAGGCAACGAATAGTAGTGCCATAGGCTTGGCAGCGCTATGGTCCCGCAGAGGCGAGACTTTCGTGGAGTCATCGATCCCTTGTTCTCATGGAGAGAGAGCGTTGGTCATGAAAGGGGCCAAGGAGGTAGAGAATGCAGAGACAAACTCCAAGTACCAAGACAAGGCTGAAGGACAGAGCCAGGGAACTTCATAAGACCAATATCAATTGGCTTATCATCAAGATAATCGAAAGTAGGGGACGGGTTGATGTAAGAGTGCTCGACCAAGGAATGAAGTATGCAGTACGTGGTGTTGTACCTTTTCTACTCAGAGGGGTAGGCAACAAAGATAATGGAGAGGACGGTACAATCCTAAAGGTGACCAAAACTATCAAAGACTTGCTCGAAGTTGAGGTGAAATTTTGCTCTTTTCGAGCAAAACTTCTTGCATTCCGGAAGTTCGATGGCAACGTAAGGAGTGTAAACACTTCGGGTGCTTCGAAAGTGCGAGTAAAGAGCGGTCGAAGACTAGTAAATAGCTCGATGCATGAAGTATAACCTTGAGTAGGCAGGTGAAGTCAAGTAATTTTTGTCTTCTTAACTCTTAAGAGAATGGTCGAAATCGAGTACCCCAGTTCTCTTATTTATGCAGCAGAGGAGCTCTGCACAAGTTCAAAGACCCTTCGAAGAAATTTAATGGAAGACAATAGTTATCAAATCATCACCATTAGTGATCGGTGCTACTGAGGGTAGATTGTCCGCTTCATTTTCTAACTAATGCCAATCGAAAGCGGAAGTGATGTGAACCTACTTGGAAGCGAGAACTACGTCAAAGAAGAATCGATGGGCGAATTTTGTGAAGGAAGGATCTAAAAAATTCCAAAATCATCAAGACAATGCTCGTTAAAGCTTCAATAAGCATCCACCCAGTTTAAGCAGTCAGAGACGTTTTAGATATTGGCGCAAAACATGGAAGGTCTTTTCTTTTATCAGAAGGATTTGTAGGAATCCACAAGGATCGACACAACTTAGCCGACCCCACACCAGAGGTAGTCATTGGCGAGTTGAAGCAATATGGTGGATCAAAAGTAAGACTACTCAACAACAGTGGCAGAGAGCAATTGGGAGCCGAGAGGCGTGTTGCAGCTAGGGAAGAAGACTGAAGATTCGCAAAAGGCAAAAAGATGCAGTGTCTGCAACGGCTTCGACGAGGATGTCGAAGGAATAAGTTGGGGAGAATGTCACGGACAAAAATATAAAGAGGGTGCTCAATGTAATGCTCATGTATGTTAGTTATTTTTTACATGCTTTGTATAGCAAGTAGCGAGCTTGTAGTAGGCCTGGAAGCCCTAGTTTGGTTAGCTTTTGTGGCCGTTTTCGGTTTGTAAATGAGAGTTGTCATGTGGACACCAGTGGGGATTTCGGTATGTAATGGGTCATGATCCTTTGTGTGTGATCGTTCAGAATTTGTAAGGTCCATGGTTGTAATTTACACTGGTGAATTGTTGAAATGGATGCTTGTGGATCCCGTTGGAAATGTTTCTTGAACCTATTTTCTCTTTTGTAGGTCCTACGGGACCATAGGAGGTTTCGAGGAGGTTGACCTTTGCAGATGGACACGCGATGGTGTCGCACGACTTAGACAAAACCGGCTAATTTCGTGACAGGGTGGCATAGGGCTGGATGGGGCGTCGGTATTATGTCGGGCGTTGAATATTCTTCATAAGTTGAGCTTGTTTTCGCGCCCGGCACCCGGTGAACCGTCGTTTACGGAATTGCGACTGCTTGTTCAACCTTCTAAAGTCCTTTTCGCTCCTTTGTCTCTTTTCTCTCTTGCACTCAAGGTGTTCGTTAAATTGCTTGTAAAGCTTATGCCTTCGTGAGATGTCGGGATTTATTCGCCGCTCGCTTTCAAACTAATCAACCTCGTCTTTTGCAGTTCCTTTGGGATCGACACAAGGTTGTAGCTAGGCTAACTTATTGCAGACGAATAACGCATGAGCGTTTCATGACTTAGGCAATCCCAACTAAGTTCGAGTAATTGGCGCATAGGTGCTTCACGACTTAGGCAATTCCAGCTAAGCCCTTGACTTTGCCGCAAGGGTGCCGCATGACTTAGGCAAATTCATCTAAGTCTGTGGCAACGTGAGGAGAAGGAACGAGGTGTTGTCACCTCGGTGCGTACCGCTTGGTACCAGCATATCATACAGAACTGAATGCTAGTGTAGTATGGTTTGGCGAACCTTGGTCTAAACCATGGCTATCATCTCGGTTTTACACGCTCTTGGTGACTAATTAAACCATATTGTACCAGAATATCGTGCGTTATACTGACCCATACCTCCCAACATCACTAGGGAGTAAGGAACAATGATTTAAAAAGCGCTAGGTGCCAAACGGTGCCAGGGTCCCAAAATGCCCGAGGCACTAGGCACTCGCGCAGACCCTCACCTAAGCGAAGTGAGGTGCTGAAATATAAAGATATATAATTAATAAATATTATGTATAATTAACAAATATATAATATTTTATTAATAATATAACAATATATTAATAGTATTGTTAACAGTATACTGTTATTGGTAATAGTATACTATTACAGTATTGTTAACAATATGTTGTTAACAATATACTAAGTTGAGTCGAGTCGATGTAAGGAGAGAGTGTAAGGAGAGAGAGAAGAGTAGAGACGAGGCTGCTGACCAAGAGCGAAAGATACTTACTAAGAGCAGCGGTAGCCACAACGACAGTGGTGGCAGCGGAGAGAGGCAACGATAGCGGTGACACAGAGAAATGTCGACGGCGGAATCACGAGTGAAATTAAGGTTGAGGAAGTCGCAAGCGGGAGGCGGGAAGCTGATATCGGTGCGTTAGTTGGTTTGATTGAATCAACTAACGCGAATACAATCAAACCAGAGCTAAAACCTTGGTTCGGTTGCTTGGGCGAGCGCCCAGGTGGCGACGCCTCTTTGAAGTGCGCTGATTGGAGATTGAGTGAAGCACTTGGGCCTCGCCTCGCTTGAATGCTTAGATGAGTGCCCGAGCACTTAGGTGAGCGCCCGAGCACCTTTTGCAGTCAACGGTAAGGAGCTGGTATCATTTGATAGAAGTTATCGTTTGTGGTTTTTTTCATCTAGTTCTTTGATAAAAGTTATCATTTGTGGTTCTAGCAGTGTTGCATATCTAATTGACAACTCAACAAGAGGAAAGAAAATCTAAGATCTGTAGTTTGCTGAAAGTATATGCTATTACAAATATAGATTTAAAAATTTAGTCTAGGTATGCTTAGTTCAACCTGCACCATATACAATTTAATTTGTGGGAGAAGCTAATTTGGTTATATACAAATCTGAATCAGGAAATTCAATTAAAAATTATTTTTCAGCATGGAGTCAGAAAAGAAGTTATATCAAAATTGGCAGTGAACTGGACCAAATTGGCGAAACCTTTAACTTTTATAATGGTTCATCTCAGGTTTAGAGGTACATGTGTCAAAAATTGCAATATGGATAATGGTACAGATAGGTACAGGCTCTGTACCGAGCAATTTCTGTTTTTTCTTTCAACCTTTTTTAGGCTTTTATTGGATTCGGTATGTACCGGCAAACCAGCACTCGGTACTTGAGAGCAGACTGTTATTGTACTGGTCCCAGCAATGACTGGTACAGTACCAGTGCATGGCTCAGACCAGTACCTGTACATGAAAATTTTCAACTTTTTACTCATCGAGATCTCATGATTCCCTCTCCTGAACTAATTAGTAGCAACAAGGCACAACAATAACAACACTAATAGCAATCCAGTGCACATTGATGCACAGTCATTGCATGTCTACGACAGGGATTTGGATGCAGATATAATTTAGAGTAACACTGGGTCATGGACCATCTTTTCCAGTAAGTCCATTCTTACTTGTTTCATGGTGATATGAAGACTGACTTTTAGAGGGTGCAGAGGAGTTCCAGAAACTGAAAGTGATCTGTATCTCCAAACTTAAGGAATCAATTGAGCAGACCGACTCGCAGATACTTTTCTTGCGAGTATAATATTGATACATGCTGAAATGTGCCAATTGGCATGGCAATCTATGGGCTGAGTAAACTTTGTTTTCTTCTATGTTTTTATTAGTATTTCATTCAACTTTTACTTTATTGCTTTCTGCCATGACTTATATTTCTGTTGCTGTTTGCTTCATGCATCATATCTCTACTTTTCAATTGGTAAATAAGGAAGTGGGGAAATCTTGGGGGAAAAAAATCTTTTATCTACTATTTCTATCCTGGAGTCACTCTACTTTTTCAACCAACTTGTAACCTTATTCTTTTGATGCTTGGTAACTTCTTTACTGGGAATAGAAAATTGTTATAAACAGGAGAATGCAATCATGAAACCAGTCTACAAGATAAGTATTACATATTGTGGTTGAGCTTATGCTGGTACCACTTTATCCGTGTATGTTTCTACCATACCATAGTAGGAGCACTTTAGTCTTTCACTCTTACATTGAAAATTTTAAGAAAATATGACCCCTTTTTGTTTTACATTGAATGAATTGCTACATGACTGATTTAGAGGATGACAGTTTGATTGTAGCTTTTCTTTCCCTTTAGACTACTCATCTCAAATCTTACTAAACAAATTCAGTTTTTTGCCACTTACATTTTTTTTGCCCTTATATCATGGTGAAGCACTTTAGTGTTTCACACTTAATTTGATAAATTTTAAGAAGATAATATCTCGTAACTTATTGTGATTCTTTACATATTTTTGCTATTGTTATTGTTTGTTTGATTGAATTGTTACATGACATTTCATGGAATGCTGTTTGATTGTGGCTTTATCTCCTTTTTGTTAGATTATTCATTTTACTCCATACTAGAGTATACAATTCAGTTTGTTCTAAATTGTAAAATTTATTCCTATTTTGCTTTTATTTAATCAACACAATCTTTTTGACTTAATTTATCAACATTTGTTTTGCTACTGTTAGTTTTCTAACTGGCATGATTTGCTTCACGATACATAAACACATTGTTCTTCATATTATACTTGTTTGAATTTTGATTTTGTAGAAATAAAATGAAAAAAAACAAACTTATAATTGTTCTTCTTCATCAGTGACTATCTGAAAATTTGAATTTGTTCCTGTTTCCTCAATGAAGTTCTTATATGTTGATTCAAGCTTAGTAAATACCAAATAACTTTGGTTTTCATAATTTTATGCAATTATCTTCAGTTCGTCATGTGACTGTACTGTTTTGGTTTTTTTAATTTTAGAATTACACATAAACATCCTTGTCTTTTTTGTAGTTCTGACGAAGAATCATGGAAGAGGACAAAGGAGTTGCTCGTGCAAGTTGCTTCTCATGGGGAAAATACTGGCTTTGAAGTTCCTTGCCTTATTATTTCTGCCAAGGATGACCTTGATCCATATCCCTTGGCTGTACAAGATTCAACGAGGGTATTTTGTGGATAATCTTTATTGACACTCATTTGCATTTTCCAATTTAATTTATTAATTAGATTTTCAAGTATTTAATTATAAGGTAGTACTTACTACATGCTAATTTGCATATTTTAGCATTTATTTGAACTGATCTTACCATGAATAGCGGGCCATCAAGTTATTACTGCATGTTTATACAGGTTTCAGTGCTACCATGTTAATGATGAATCTGTTTCTGTTTTGTGTGTATCTCCAACTGTTGATACATTCTTAAAAAAAAAAAATGATACATTATACTCAATCTTCTTTGTTGATTATTTCCTTGACCCTATTGTGTAACTAATTAAAATTTGTTTTTATATTCTTGCTATGACTGATGCCCCTAATTTTCTATCATTGGTCCTTCAGGTAAGCCAGGATATGGGGATTGAGACACCAATACCCATCAGTGTGAAATTAAGAGATCACAATGATGTATTCTGCCGGATAGTTAGTGCTGCACAACAGCCCCATCTGAGCATTCCTGAAACTGAAGCTGGCAAAAGCCGCAAGCATTATCGCCGTCTTGTTAATCGTTCTCTTATGTTTGTCTCAGGTACTATTTGGAACCTCTAAAAAAAATAAACTGCATTTTCTGGATTTTTTTTTGTTTCTCTGTCCAGTGGCATAAGCCTGTTCATGCTCTTTTGTATTTTATTTATCTCAAATAACATATCACATGCAAGAACTTTTACTTGTCAGAGTTGGTTCTCCGAATACACTGTAAAGTTCATTTACTGAATATCTTGCTGAAATATGTATGCCTATCTTGTCCTAGAGCAGATCAATTTGTTTTGTAACTCAGTTGCTATTTATAGAGCCATTTTGCTACTGTATGTTGATGTATCATTTTTGTTGTCAGTTGATGCCCAAGGAAAAGTAGAGTTCTCTTTAGTTGATAATCAGTGTAGAACTGTTCAGATTAAACATAAAATGCATTCTCACTTAACCTATATAGGTTGTGCTCAATGGAATCTTGGATGCTATGTAGAACAAGGGTCATAGGGTTAGAATGGCTAAACATTGAAATATTTTGTTAGAAGTATTAAAATTGGATTCTATTATGATTAAAATGATAATTCATCTAATCTGTTACAAGAAATTAAGTGGTTATTGAAAATATAGAAAATTAAGTGGGTGGAATGTATATTTGGCATATGCATTAGTCCGACATTAATGGGATTGACATTTTGGTATGTAAGGATTTATAATAAAACATTGTAGAAGAAGGTTTGGTGACAAAAAAAACTGTCACAATTTGTGTTGGAGACAAGATATCAAGTAGGCCTAGGTTGTTGACTGACTCTATCTGCATGCCTGCGTTATAGTGACATGCATGCCTGCCATCATCAGCATTTATACCAATATGGATTATCTTCATGATTTACATGTATATATGCATGCCTGCAGTTGCATGAATTACCAATAGTGACTGTGCGTATCTTTTACAGCCTTAAAAGCATAGGTTGTTGACGGACTCCATCTGTTGTCTTAACTGAGTATTAATTAAAGGCTCCTTGCTTTTTTGCGTTGCAGTTGGAGCTGCTGTAGCAGTTGTGGGCCTTGGTGCTTATCGAATTTATGCAGCGCGAAAGAACACGTCAGGTTGAGGTCACCGGTTATTGTTTTAAAAAACTTGGAAATAATGGAGAAAAGCAGTAGTGGCTTGGATGTCTTCTGGAGCTTTCCTCTTTGCCATCCTTTTGGTCTAGTTGTACAGGGACATTGCTAGTCTTGGTGGCCTTAGCAAAGGGTTATGGTTATAGTGCTCCCTTGTAGTTTTCCACTGAGTTTTGTGCTTTTTAAGTGTTTTTATTTTTTGGTTTTGAAGAAGGCCCAACCTAGTTTTCCGATATGATGCTTTAATCCCCAGCATTCTATCTATAATTGGCTATTATAATGCCACTTTCAGATTACAGTACATTGAGTTTTGTCAGAGGACTCGATATGATGCTTTAAAATGTCCGATCTTATTCATTGGTTAGGTTGTTAGTTGCATAATATACAAGATTGTGCATAAAGGTACCATAAATAGGGACTTCGATCCCATGAGATGTTGCATCTCTGATGATATTGTGTGGAGAGTTGCAGCTGCTGCAGCATGCTTGATTTTTGTGGTGTTTTCTTGCCGTGTGCAGTCTCTCTGCCTTGGGCTATTGCATGCCAGGGGACTGACTTTATTAGGCATTAAAACCTATGCAGGCTATATAGGACAAATCGTTTTCTTAGTGTAGGCATGTGGCTTTCCACATTGCATTTAACCTAGTCATGACTTAATAGATTGAACACACTTATAATTAAGCATACAACTATAATTAAGTCATGACTAGGTTAAATGCAATGTGGAAAGCCACATGCCTACACTAAGAAAACGATTTATCCTATGCCTACACTAAGAAAGTTCCAGTGCTTAATAATCTCAAAAGACGCAGTTGCATTATTTCTGAACAAAACTTTGATTGGTCTTTACTTTATCTTCAAATAGCATAGGTATGTCAAAATTGTTTTATACAATGTGAACTCATTAGTTTGTTTTTTACATAATACCAAAAATCGAGAGTTAATAGATATTTATTGATTACACTTTTTTGATTTATGTATAGCTGCAACATATGGAATATAACTGTTATATTATTTATAGGGTTAGAAAATCAATTAAGGCGTAATATCTCAATTTATTGCTATATCAAAGGCTTAATACCCATCTAAAATGATACGGAAGCTAAAACAGTCAAAATATATGTCACTGAGACTATAGATTTACATACGTGCACGCCTCAGTTAGTTGATTTGTAAATATGAGATTAATCTATACGCTACGGATGGTCAAATTGTGGTAAACATATAAATTTTTGATGTATTTTTTTGGAAGTAGGTTAAACAAGCTAAAATTATAGGCATATACTATTGTAGTGAGTTGGCACCGTTGATGACAAGTTCTGTGGTGACAGGAAGTAAGAAAATTTTATTACGAAGCAAAAAAGTGAAGAGAGGGACGAATGTGTATCCCATGTTGAGTTGGGAATTTTGATATGCAAGGAAATAAAAAGACATGACATTGGATTACCATATAGCCGAAATGATTGTTGTTTGTTGTTGGGCGGAGACCCAATGCCAACCCAAAAAACAAAAAAAAAAATCCAGATTTAATACAAAAGCATAAATTTAAAAGCTGATGCAAGATTTACTTGTCTCGATAGTAGAATATTAATAAAATTAAAATTTTCACCATAAGAAAAAAATAAAAATCCTTCATAAACTCTTTAACAAAAATTTATTTATTTTTCAATATCACTAGACCTACAAGAGAAGTTCCTAGAAGAATTAAAAGTTATTTTTCCTCCATATACTCTCATCCGAATACATATGATATTTATAAAGTAAATAAATCTTATTTTATAAAAGATTCTTCTTGTAATCTAATTTATATTCTATAATTTAAGAAAATACTTATCAATTCTAATAATATTTACCACTTTATTTCTATTTGAGAATACAAAAAATATTTTGGTACCATCACTAGCCACAAATGGCAGCTACGTCAGATCACATGTTGCGTCTAGCCAAAATATCACACATCTCAGAGCAACACAAAATGACACAGCTTGATTCAAAAAAGGCTGCATCCTGAAGCAACGCCACCCGACTCAGAAGCGTATAGTATAATTCACACCATTCAGAATTGCATAAACACTCGTTAGTGAGGATATAATCGTGCATAATATGCGGTCAAAATAGTTGTCCTAGAATAGACGAATCACTCACCTGAAAAATTGACGAACGCCAACGTACAAAGTGTTAACTCCCTACGAGGGTATAAAAACCAGCCCCAGGTAGATGTCTGAGAGCATGATTTACTACTCACAAAAAATTAGCTTAAGCTTTGTAAGGGTCAAGCTGAAATCCCCCATCTTAGCATCGATGTGTTGTGTAGGAACTCGGTGCCAGAAGCAACTCCCGGATCTATTGGGGATCATCCTAGGAGACAGTAGCCGTAATCTTTCGTTCCTTCTCCGCTAAGCCTTTCCTCCGAGTAACCACATGGATGCCCTTGCACTATCGGGATCGAACTAAGCTGTGCCCATCCTTGAGCCAAGGCATAAAGAATCACACATTTTTGGTGCTAGAAGGAGGGTCTGATGTCGCAAGAATGTCCACCGACGAGCAACCTCAGCAAGAGCCCTTTCAAGGGGATGCTCGTTGCCCACTCTACCTTTTGCCTCAAAGACTAACCATCAGCTCCTCCATAGATAGATAAGAACACCTCCACCCATACCTCAGCGCGATATTGGTGTTTAATTAATGATCCTGGACTCTCACCTCCTGGGATCGGTGTAGGATAAATGGTGGTTCCCACTGAGACATACCGTAGCCTCACCCACCAGGTGCAAGCATTGGTAAGAATAATGCAAACCATTGCATCGCAGACACCCTAGCTCGTCCAAGAAGCAACCCCTCCAGTGCATGATACTTCTCCAGTTGGCTCATCGCTTATTGTTCCTTATGCTGACCCTCTGACTGAGGAATTGCCAAGAGACCTAAGCCCAACAATAAGGCGCAACGCTTGATGTACCACTTCCATATTTCTCAAAGCAGATACTTTATCATCTGACTAAGTGGATGATTCGTTGCGGGCTCAACCGCGGAAGATGAATCAACATCTTGATGAAGTCTAAAAAGAAGTACACAAAACCAAGGAGGATCATAGGGATAGCACCATAAGAGGGTCCTCCTTTATCCAAACCCATCTTGCTCAACTTCTGCCTCCAAACACTAGAGGCCTATGGTGGTGGTTTTGATCTGACAGAGGATGTCGCTGCCTTTTGGGCCTAGATAGTCTTGTATAGCACATCTGATGATCTGATGTGCAGAGCGTTCCCCACCACCCTTTGAGGATCAACTCGAGTAAGTTATAGTCAATTAAGACCATCTTCAGTCACATCTTTTGACCAACTTGCTAAGGAATTCAAGCTATACTTTCTGGTCAATGTGTGACCCAAGGTGTCTGCAGCAACACTTCTTGGGCTAAGGCAAAAGGAGGATGAGCCTCTCTCTCTCTCTTCATCACTCGTTTCGCCACGAAAATTTAAGGTGTAACCGATGCTTACCCCTCATTGAGTATATAGATATTCATAATGAGACTATGACCCATAAGATTCTTTTGGTCATTAGTCAAGAGGCAACCAACGACAATCCCTTAGATGCTCCAAAGGGCTCATTAGTTTGCTGCCGCCAAAATGTTAGTGGTAGGGAGGTGCAAGGAGATGAATAAAAAGCCTCGCATGGAATAGTCTTGAGGTTCACCCCCAAGACTGTAATATCTCTTATTTTTGAAATATTAATAAATATATATTTTAAATTATTTATAAGGATCTATTTATAAATATGAGGATTATTTAATAATTATTTTAAATTAAATAATTTTATATTAAAAATTTATTACTAAGGACTTAAATGTAAATCTTAAAATTTTGATAGAAAGATTATATTAATTTAAATTGAAGGACATGTGTCACTAGCTAGCCTAAGAATGATGTCACTTATGCTTATTGCATGGATAACACATAAGCTTTTTTCACACAAGCTTGTCACTTGTCATGTTTATGTTAACGAAACTTAAGATTTTAAGGAATAAAACTAAAGAAAAACTTACCATAAAATGAGAAAACTTGTTGCAACCAACATAGACTTGAGAAGAGAAGTGAAGAGGAATTAAAGTAATAGTTTTGCTTTGGTTTGAGGTTTTGGATTAATTCCTTACACTTGGGAATTAATTTTTCTAAGACAAGTGTTCTAACCCCATCCTACAATAATCTTAATCTCTGTTTTCATCTCAGTTTAAAATAATTTAAATGATTACAGCTTAGAACATGATATCTATCCTATTTGATGTAAAACTACAAATATGAAATTTTTATTACGACTTTTCTGCTTTATTGTAGCCATAACTTTCTACTCCAAACTCTATTTTAGGTAAAGCTTAATTTATTTGAAAGTAAACTTGTAGATCTATCTTTGATATGTAAATTAAAAATTTTATGGTTCATATGCCTACCCAAACTTTTGTTTGAATTGACCCTAAGTAATCTGTAAAACAACTATTGTAATTTCTAACCTCTTGATATTAAATTTCTTGTAACTCTTTATTAAAAAATTTAATTATGGAAAAAACTACTTCATTAGAAACTAAACTCATGGATATTTCTTTTCATACGTGATTTAAAAGATTTGAAGTATAACTATCTATTAAAACAATTATTCTATTCAACTCTATGGATTCTACAAAATAGAAATATTATCCTCTGACTTTTTATTACTAAATTGTTTAGAACTCCTTGTTGGAAACTCTAATTCAAGTTAATTTATCTGAAAGGAGATTGACATATCTTCAAATAATACCTATTTTGATTAAGTTAGAGCATAGTTGGTTATTCAAATAATTCATACAATGTGTATATCAGAATCTACTAGAATAGGGCCTTTGCCTATTTTGCATATCCTTGTTCATCACTTTAGAAATTAAATTTATCTATAATTCTTTCTTTGATTTAACTTTATGTGATTGTTTTAAATTATTGTATGCTCGTGTCCTTGATTCTTTGCCTATATGAATGTATTATATGAATAATTATGTTTGCATCATATTGTTTCCTATTGGCATATGTATGTTTCATTATTTATGCATGTGCTTCCAATATATACTAATTTTATTACTCAAAATATCCTTTTATACTATGGTGTTTGTAGGGTAATGTGAATCTTTATCAGAAATGATAAAGAGAGTAATGCTTAGAGCCTGTAATGCTCTGTTGGCCCTCTATGACTTCATTCAAATGTGGGTGGATGGAGCTCCCAGAGATAGAAGACTTATGTTTAATAGTCATTCAGAAGTGGATGGACCATATTATATTTGTGATTTTACTTCGCTCTCTATGTTTATGATATGATATCTAAATCATTGCTTATGTGTTTCTATGTATGCTTTGGATAAGAATAAAATGAATATATCAAATATGACATTTGAGCTTTTGTTTTTTATTTGTTATTTGAAAGTGCTGAAATGATTCATACACTATTGATATACTTCAAAACATGTTTATGCCTTTGATATACTCTAAAATATATTATATACTATTGATATACTTTGAAATATGTTTACGCCTTTGATATGCTCCGAGATATTTCATATATCATTGTATGCTTCGAAACATATTTACACTTTTGATATGCTCTGAAATACTTCATATACCATTAATATGCTCCAAAATATTTCAATGTCATTTACATGCTTTGAAATATTTCACATGTCATTTATATGCTTCGAGTTATTTTATACAATATTGATATGTCCCGAGATATTTCACACCATTGATATGCTCCAATTACTCTTCCCCTATTGTTATGAACAAGAGTATGTTCCGAATGAAATGCCCTTTATGATTCTGTATCTAACGAAATGCTATCTACGAATTCTTATATCTCTACTTTGTATTTTGATACTAAGTTTATTTGAAACCACTCTTGTCGTAGATATCTTAGTCACTTGTTGAGCTTTGTAGCTTACCCTGTTGTTATATAAATTTTTTAGATTAGCTTGTCACTCACTGAAATATTTGAATTGGGTTAAGGTAGTGGAGACATATTTAAATTTTAGGCAAGTCTTGTAGGTTGATCTGTTGAGTATGTTGTATAAGTATATTTGTATATAATGAAATATTGTCGATAAATTTGAATTGATGTGTCTTGTAAAAGTTTAAAAGAACTCTTATGTTTAAAATTTTGGAATGTTAAGTTTAGTTTTAAGGTGATATGAACTTGTTATAAATTTTTAGCTTTATGATTCATAAATTCTCACACTTGTAGATTTGTAAGTATGGTTAATGTTTTTGTTAAGTTGGCTTTAGGTTTATCGAGTGACGTGGTATATAATTATAAACTACATAGGTTTTATAGGTTATGAATAATATTTGAATACATTTTTTTCAGTATCCTCAAATATTAGTTTAGATCCTGGATTTGAATTAAGGATGAATTATAATATTCTTGATTTAAGATAGGTTCATGGCTCTTCAATGCGATAATTTGGGAGGGTGTGACAAAGACTACCTAAGAAGAGATTCAATATACTAGAGCCTCTGTTCTTGAGGCTACTACCACCACCCCTTAATTCATTAAAAATAGAAATTTTCTTCTAAATCAAGGAGAAAGGGCTCTTAAGGGAGCCTAGACTCCTGAAAATTTTGCATGAGTTTAGAGACAAAACAATATATTGTCGGTACCATCGAGATTATGACTATGACACCAAGGAATATCGATATTTGAAATATTAAATCAAGGACCTTATCCATAGAGGACTCCTCGGACGATACCTTCTAAGAAACCGTGAGCCCTCTCCTCGCTCTCATGGTCCAATTAAGAAATAGATCATTGTGATCATTAGTGGACTAACATCTGGTGGAACAACACATCCAGAAGAAAAGCCTATGCTCGGCCATAATGAAAAAATGCTCAAGGTAGAGGAATAACCCAAAAATCACTTTCAAAACAAAAGAAACCAAGTATCATATCATGATGATGCCTTAGTGATCTCGATCAGAATTGCTAATGCCCGAGTGAAGTGGATTATGGTGGATACAGGGAGTTCCATCGATATCTTATACTTCAGCTTTCTAAAAGCTTGATCTGGCAGAGAAGGACCTGAACTCGATGACCTCGGCTCTTATTGGGTTCATAGGGGATTTTATCTCTCCCCTTAGGACCACAACACCACTCATTCACCATTGGCGAGGAATCAAGAACCAAGGCTCTGATGATCATATTGATGGTGGTCAGCCTTCACTTAGCATACAGCATTATCCTTGGTCATCCAACTCTCAATGAGCTATGGGTGATTGTATCAACATACTATCGAGTGCTGAAGTTTTCAACCCAATCCGAGATCGAGGAGGTCAAAAGTGATCCAAAAGAGTCAAGGTAATGTTACTTATCAGTGACCTCTTTATTGAGGAAATTGAAGTCCGAGCTCCCTATAGTGGACCCTCGAGACACAGTGAAGGCACTGCCTCACCTTGAACTGATGGAGCAAGTGTTATAAGTTTCCCTTAACAAAAGTCGACTAGACAAAATTATAAAAATCAAATATGATCTTTCCAAAAGGGACCAGGTTCTGTTGAATGTTAGATTTTGATAATAAAATCAATTGATGAGTTTATGGATTAATATGCTTTTTAGATAAGTAACGCAAGAAAAACTTTGATCATGGACTTGAATCATTGGAAAAATTATCAAAGTAGGAGAATCAAACGTTGGGCCAAAATAATATCCTATCAGAGATTGGACATCGAGTCAGAAGATTATCATGTGCTGAAGATTGGACTTTCTGTTATAAATTCGAGCATCATCTTGGAAGGATCAGGTATTATGCCAAAATATCAAATATTATAGGAAAGTCAATATGCTGATAAATCGATCGATATACTGAAGGAAAGGATGATAAATCAAACACTTCTTATAAGAAGATTTAAAAAGTTCATGAGAAGGAACAAGACTACTTCTGTAAGATGAGAATGTAAGAATAAAAGTAAACCTAAAAAAGATGTAATTATATATTATGAATGTAAAAGGTCAGGGTACTTAAAAAATGAGTGTCCACAACTGAAGAAGTCACTTATCCAAAAGAAGTTAGAAAACATTTAAGGCAACATGGGATAAATTAAGTTCATCAGAAGGCGAAGAGCAAATCAACGAAGACGGAGTGGTAAACTATGCTTTGATTACCTTCAATTATGAGATATTTGACTCTCTCAAAATATCTTTATCCTATGATGAATTACTTAATGCACTTTATGATTTATATGATAAACTTAAAAAATATAAAAAAATATAATTTGCTAAAAAAAGGATAATTGTATGTTAATATTGTACACTAAATGTGAAGAATTAGATTCACCTAAAAAGGAAAATATATTATTATAAAATATTAAAAAATTAAAATTAAAAATAAATTGTTAAACATGATTTTTGCTAACCAAAGTTATGTACTTAGAAAGGAAGGAATCGGCTTCATGATTAGTAACACTCATCAAAATCCAACAAAGTTGTAAAAGGACATATACTACATATTCTTCCTAAAGTTAAATACAATTATTGTGGAAGATTTGGTCACTATACTTATGCAAGCTGTCTTGAAAATTATAGTTCTTATAAATTAGTTTGGGTTCCTAAGAAACCATAAATGATTTAACGCCAAAAGTCAAAAAAATATATCTAACCATAAAGAATCCAAAGTTAAAGTGATACCTAAAGCAAACCCCTCTTTTTTATAGGTATGTCTCTAAACAAGAGTTAGAAGCAAAATATAGTATCTTGATAGTGTATACTTAATATACATGATCGAAGATCTAACACACTTCTCAAAGCTCACTAGCTGAGACGGAGGATATGTCACCTTCGGAGACAATAATAAAGGAAAGATAATTGGCATTAGAAATATTGATAACAAAATAAATCTTTTAATCAAAGATATTACTTTTAGTGGATAGTTTGAAACATGATAAGCATGAGTAAACTTTATAATAAGTGGTATAATGTTAAATTTGAATCTAATAATTACATCAAAGAAATACCAAATAATAATAAATATATGATTACTTTAAGAAGCGATAATATTTATACTATTGATCTTGATGATTTTCATAATGAAACTTGCTTTTCAATTTTAAATGATGATGTAGGTCTTTCGCATATGAGATTAGGACATACAAATATAAAATTAATCTTATAAACTAAAACTAAAGAACCTGTAAGAGAAATTTCTAAAATTGAATTTATCAAAGATAAAATTTGTGATGTATGCCAACTAGAAAAACACAACTTCAAACATAAAAACCAAGTGAGTACCTCTAGACCATTACAATTAATTCATGTAGATTTATTTAGATCTACTGATACCACTAGTCTAGGAGGTAATGAATATGCCTTTGTGATTGTTGATGATTATAGTAGATATATTTAGACATATTTATTGTCCCATAAAAGTAATTATTTTAAATATTTTATAAAGTTTTGCAAACAAGTTCAAAATAAAAAAAAAGTTTTATGATTTTTTATATTTGTAGTGATCATGGTGGTTTTAAAAATTTTGTGAGTCGAATATGCATGATCATAATTTCTCGACTTCAGGAAATCTATAAAAAATGAAGTTATTGAGAGAAAGAGTAGGAGTTTACAAGAGATAGCAAGAACCGTGTTTAATGAACTTAGCTTACCCAAACGTTTTTGGGTCGAAGTCATTAATATGATATACTATATCATGAACATGGTTATCATAAGACCTCAACTATTTAAAACTCCCTATGAATTATAGAATAATAAAAAACCTAGCATTTCATATTTTAAAGTTTTGGGATGTAAATATTCTATTTTAAATGAAAATGATGCCTTAAGAAAATTTAATGTAAAATCTGATGAAGGTATTTTTCTTGGATATTTCTCTATTTCTAAAGTTTATTAAGTTTTCAACAAGAGATCTTTAGTCATTGAAGAACATGTTCATATTATTTTTGCTGAATCTATCATAACTAAAAATAATAATCTTGATGATAATTTTAAATTTAATAATTTGTATTTGAATGAGGATTCTTCTCTCCAAAACAATTTGGATACATCTACTTTTAAAGAAACTTTACCCACAGAATGAAAGTGATAGGACTCCAGTAGGGTTGAGTCCTAATCTCTTTAAAAGTAGTCAATAAAACCCTGTGAGATTGTAATAAAACCCCACCTAGCCACTTCTATCTTATAAAGAAGTGTGGTTAGGGTTTAGATTGAGGTCTTAGGGCTTAGTGGTCGCCGCCCCTTTCTTGGGTCGTGGGCGGTTTTCTGAGTCGACTATAGAGCCAACCTAGCCACATTCACCTTATGCGGTCGGCTATAGAAGGGGCAAAGGAATAACTTTACTTAGGTAAGCACCGCATGGGCTAGGGTTTAGAATCTTATATAATGATATAGTTGTCCCCTCTCTTTTATTAAGTAATTATCATCTTTTGTTCAGCCTTGTACCAAGTCTAGGAGGGAGGAACCTCTACACCGTTCCAAGGGTTGATCCCCCTCAAAGGTCAAAATCTATAGAGCTCCTTCTGGTATTCTATCATCTGGTATCAGAGCTACATTCTTGCTACCCTGTAGCCATCTCTACCGCCTCCATCTTCCAAGAAATTTCCACAATTGCTTTTTACGTTGCCTTCATCCACCATCACCCACTAAGCCACAGATCCATAAATCTGCTACCGTCCTCTACATCAACATCATAAATATGGTAAAAACTCCAAAACTCACACCTCTTGCTACTGCTATTCCTTTATCTTATATGTGGGAGAAGTTTTTCTAAAGTTTTTTTGCTGTAAAATTCTACTATCGCAAACGTTATCATCGTTACAAAGGGAAAAAGCTACAAAAAAATTTTAGCTGATTGTTGCCTCTTGAACCTGAACTTTTGATAATCCTTTCTAGCTGAAACTTTTACATAAATTTATAGATCATCTTAGTTTTCATCTAAGACTGATCTCTGGAAAAAAATTCTTTTTGGATCCGGACTTATAGCTCTGCAATTCTTCGTAGTGCAATCCTAAAATTTTATGATAAGAATTCTGTGATCTTATTTGCAATAATTTTTCTACCATCCTGTCGAAATTTTCTTGATCCAAATTATTACTACTATCACATTCTGATATTAAAATTTTCATAAATTTCTTAGATTTTTGCTAGAGTTAACATTGAGAAACTGATGCTTCTTCAATGGAAATTATGTTCGACGGTACGGTGTATACCGTAGTGATCTTTCATCAAAATTTTATCTGATCTCGCTGCTATCTTTTCCAGATTTGAGACTCTCATTCTCATCTTTAATCTCTATTGTCACCTCTCAAAAAACTCTAACGAAACTGCAGCTAAACAGCCATCCCAATCAGTCCTAAACTGTAGCCTACTCGCATCTCCACCGATCCATTAGTCTAACCGGCCACCACCTATCCAAAAATTCTCATGCCACTAACTCATCAACAGAAAAAAAATCTCAATATTACAGATATAGAGGCATACAACATAGCATCAAAGAAGGCCATCAATGCTAAGTTTGAAGCCTTTGAAAGTTGTATGGAGGAGAAGATGTGATCCTTATTCGCTGAATTTAGCATAGGTTGACCATCAAGTCCGAGGAAGTCACAGCATGGAGAGACTTCAGATCAGCGAGATGATCCTCAAGAGTATGGACACATTATCCCTGAACAGAATGATCCACGCATGAAGGTGGGCTTTCCAAGATGGGAAGAGGGAGACTTGATTGGATGAATTTCATGTGTGGAGCGCTATTTTCAGTTCTACCGAACTACCGACACTACATAGGTGGAGATTACTGTCATCCACCTCGAGGGGGATATAATTTAATAGCTTAATTGGTTTGAGCACACCCATGGATATCTCTCTTGGCAGCGATTCAAGGAAGGACTACTAAACTACTTCGGACTAACCGATTTCGACAACATCGATGGACAATTGACAAAGATTTGTCAAACCTCTACAATATAAGAATACTAAACAAGGTTTGAACTTTTATCTAACCAAATTGTGGATTGGTCTAAGAAACAACTTTTAGGGACTTTTATTGAGGGCCTAAAGCTGGAGATTCAAGGAGAAGTAAAGGTGTGATAACCATATACTCTTATGATGGTGATTTCCTTCGCGTTTATCCAAGAAGAATGATTGAACCATGAGGTACGAAGGACAAGGGTCGCTCCCTGACCAGCCATGCCAAGGCCTACAGCCCCCTCTACTACCATCCGAGCCCCCACACTAAGGAAATTAACAAGAGATGAGCTTCATAAATTTTCAGCCAAGGGTTTGTGTTGGCACTAGGATAAACTGTGGAGCCGAGAACATCATTGCAAAAAGGGTTGACTCCTCATGATTGAACCAGTGGAAGATGAGAACAATGAACTATATGAAGAAGGCCACTAACCTGAAGAGAAAGCCATGGAGGAAGAGACCAAACCGGTTAACTACCCAGTGCATGAGTTGGCCGGCTACTCCAACCCGCATACGATAAAAGTTGGAGGACTTCTAAAACATTAACCCATCACCATTCTCATCGAAACAGGTAGCACAAATAACTTTCTCAATAGTGAGGTTGTTGCACGTATCACGCTTTAAATTGAAGGTTGCAACAAGTTTGACGTAAAGGTCGTCGACAGTCGAATCCTCAATTGCGACCAACAGTGCCTACTGGTCAAACTGCTCCTCCAAGACCAAGAAGTGGTAGCTGATTTCTTCCTCCTACCCATCGACGATTATGAAGCCATGCTTAGGATCGAATGGCTCATAATGTTAGTTGATATCTTCTGAAATTTTTTAAACTAATTATGAAGTTTTATTGCAAAGGGAGACAGGTCATATTGTAAGGCAAGCACAGGAGCCATATTTCCACCATTTAGACGCAATAGATAGAGAAAGTTTTGCACAAAGCACATAGAGAATTTTTTATGCATATCTAGTAGCCATCTAAGGAGGAGAACATGAAAAATTCAGATCCTAGGCTTGCCCTCTAGCTAAATGAATTCACATATGTTTTCACAGAGTCGCGCGGGCTGCCCCCTAACCGACTACATGACCACTGCATACCTATTCTGTCGGGAAACCTCCATCAAATTTGAGACCATATTGCTACCCTCACTTGCAGAAGGATGAGATTGAGAACATCGTCAAAGAGATGTTTGACACTGGAGTAATTCAACCAAGCTGCAGCCCTTACTCTTCCCTGGTGTTGCTAGTGCGCAAGAAGAATAGTACATGACGGATGTGCATTGATTACTGGGCTTTGAACGCCATCACCATCCAAGATAAATATCCTATACCAGTTGTAGATAAGCTATTGGATGAATTAAAAGGAACCTGAGTCTTCACAAAATTGGATCTCCATTCTGGTTATCACCAGATTTGGATATGTACCAAAGATATCCTAAAAACTGCATTCCGCACACATAACAGCCACTACGAGTTTCTGGTAATGCCTTTCGGACTTACAAATGCTCTTCCACGTTTCAAAGCTTGATGAATGACATCTTCTGGAGTTTTTTACATAAGTTCGTATTGGTATTTTTTGATGATATTCTCATTTATAGCTCTACGCTTGATATGTATTTTTAATACTTATGAACTGTTCTAATGATTCTTCGGGAGAACACCTTTCATATTAAATAGTCAAAGTGCAGTTTTTTATAGCATAAGGTAGAGTATCTAGGGCATATTATATCAGAGAATAGAGTGACGGTAGACCCGACGAAGATCGAGGCAATGCAAGGATGGCCGAGACCTACGAACATAAAATCGCTGTGCGGCTTCCTTGGACTCATAGGCTACTACCGAAAATTCATGAAAGATTATAGTAAGATCAGTGCCCCACTCACGCCCCTACTGAAGAAAGACTCATTATTGTGGTCGGATAAAGCCTCTGCAGCCTTCTAATGACTCAAGATAGCTATGACGACGACGCCGGTCCTAGTAGTGCCCGATTTCAGCTGCACTTTTATCATTGAGGTCGACGTGTCAGGAGTTGGAATTGGAGCTGTTTTAATGCAAGATGACCGACCCCTTGCTTACACTGGTAAAGCTTTATATCCCTCATATCTTAAAATGTCTATATATGATAAAAAAAATGCTTGCTATAGTTGTCACAAAGTGGAGACCCTACTTGATCGACGGACGCTTCTAGATTAAGACCGACCACCAAAGCTTTAAATATTTTTTAGAGTAGAAAATATTTTCCTCAGAGCAGCAATGATGGGTAACTAAACTTCTTTGCTTTGATTATGAAATTAATTATTGAAAGGGGAAAGAGAACATTGTTGTAGATGCTCTATTATGGCTACTGGGACAAGCCAAAATTTTAGCCATCTTCCTTTTTTCCACTGACTTCCTTAAAGACATTAGGGAGGAATGAAAGAATGACTCAAAGACGTGAGACATCATAGAAAAATTGAAAAAGGATTTGGGTTCCATAGGTCACTATACATGGGATTCAAAGGACTTATGTTACAAAGATCAAATTATTATCGTTCCTTCTTCCCCTAACATTGAAGTTATTTTGCATGAGATGCACTCTTCACCTTCGACAGGATACTCCGGATTTCTGAGAACTTACAAGAGGGTGAAACAAAACTTCTTTTGAAAGGGCATGAAAAAATCAATTTATGACTATGTATCTAAATGTGATGTATACCAATAGCAGAAAGGTGAAACGGTGATAAATCTGGGCAAACTACAACCACTACCTATACCAGACTCAGCATAGATTGACATCTCCATGGATTTTATCGAAGGGTTACCATCATCTCAAGGTAAAAGCATGATTTTTTGTGGTGGTAGATCATCTAACTAAATATGCTCATTTTTGTGTTGTGAGATATCCTTATACCGCTGCCAGTATTGCTGAGCTTTTTGTGGAAAATATTATAAAACTGCATAGGATGCTAAGGTTGATTGTGAGCGATTGTGACATAATGTTTACAAGTAAATTTTGGACCAAGCTCTTCCAACTACAAGGCACCCAACTAAAGATGAGCACAGCTTGCCATCCATAGATGGATGGCTAAACAGAAGTAGTGAACAGATGCCTCGAGACTTACTTATGGGACTTCATTAGTGACTGACCTAAAGAGTAGAGAAGGTGGCTTTCTTGGGTCGAATGGTGGTATAATACAACTTATCATTCATCAACCAAATATAACCCTTATGAGACATTATATGACTGATCACCCATTGTAATACTGAAATATGTAATTGATACGACCAAAGTAGATCAAGTCGACCAAAATTAAATTAACAGGGACAAGCTTTTATAGCTGCTGAAGGACAACCTAACTATCGCTCAAGCTCGAATGAAGCAACAAGCAGATACTTACCGGAGTGAGCGAGAATTTTTAATAGGAGATTGGGTCTACCTTCACCTACAACCGTACAAGCAACTGTCAATCAACACTAAAGCATCGATGAAGCTATCTCCATGATTCTATGGACCATATCAAATTTTGGAGCATATTAGAGTCGTGACATATAAATTAAAGCTTCCATATGACACTAAGATCCATCTAATCTTCCACATACCCTTATTAAAACTGAATTATGAGAACAAGAGTTGTTACAGACTCAGCTGCCGAACGCAATAACTGATGGTGAAATCTAAACCTAACCTGAAGCTATGCTTGATCGAAGAATTATGATGCACCGACGACGCCCTTCAACTAAAGTACTTGTGAAGTGGAATAACTTACCATCTGAAGATGCAACATAGGGGTCGCATGAGAAGTTAAGGACCCGGTTCCTAGAGTTTATGAACCCTCAGCCTTGAGGATAAGGTTGATTCTAAGAGGGTGGGCTTGATAGGACTCCAGCAGGGTTAAGTCCTAATCTTCCTAGAAGTAGTCAATAAAACCTTGTGAGATTGTAATAAAATCTCACTTAGCCACTTTTATCCTATAAAGAAGTGTGGTTAAGGTTTCGATTAGGGCTTTAGGACTTAGTGATCGTCGCCCCCTATATTAGGCTGGTCGACCAGGGTTTCCCCTTGCTTAGGTCGGCTATAGAGCCAACCTAGCCGCCATATGTTCTTACTTAGGCAAGTCAACTATAGAAGGGGCAAATGGATAATTTTACTTAGGCAAGCATCCTATGGGTTAGGGTTTAGAACCCTATATAATGATGTAGTCACCCCCTCTTTTTTATTAAGCAATTATCATCTTTTATTTAGTCTTGTGCCGAGTATAAGACGGAGGAACCCCTACAGCGTTCCAAGGATTGATCCCCCTCAAGGGTCAAAATCTATAGAGCTCCTTCTGGGATTATATCAGAAAGTATATATATGCACATCCTAATAAGTTAATTATTGGATATACATCAAAATATATTCAAACTCATTCTTCATTAAAAAATATTTATGCAAATGCTATATTTTTATCTTAAATTAAGCCTAAATATATTGATGTTGCTCTTAAAGATGATTCATGGGTCTCGATAATGCATAAAGAACTAAATCAATTTGAAAGAAATAAAGTTTGATGCTTGTTCCTAGACCTAGTGATCATCTTGTAGTTGGTACTAAATGAGTCTTTAGAAATAAGCAGAATGAATAAATATCATGATTGGAAATAAGACTAGATTAGTAGCTAAATATTTTAATCAAGAAAAAAGGTATAGACTATAAAGATACCTTCGCTCTTGTGACAAGATTTAAAGCCACAAGGATACTCCTTGCCTATGCATATTTAAAAAAAAATAATTCAAATAGATGTCAAAAGTGTATTTCTTAATAGTTTTATTTTTTTAAGTTTATGTTGAGTAATCACCCTAATTTGAAAATGATCTTTTACCAAACCATATTTATAAATTATTTAAGACTCTCTATCGGTTAAAAAAAGCCCCTAGGGCTTAGTATGAGATGTTGGAAAACCTTAATAGAGCATCATATGCACAGCGAAAAACAAAAACAAAACTGGTTTCCCAAGAAATCAATATTTGATTATTGTGTACTGATTGGTTCACGAATGATTGTCTTACACTCGTAGTATTTTCACTCGACGAATCGTTTGTCACTTTTGCATGCTTGTATAGATATTTGGCAGCATATTTTACCTTAGTTTTATGTGGTTTTGCTTAAGAAATGTAAAGAAAATTATTTGAAATGCTGTAGTGCGATCGCTCATTGCACCGAGCCAAAATTACCCAAAACAGCATTGTTTTCGCGTGTTGTAGTCTGATTTTTTTGTATACTATAGTGCGGTGCAAAATATCAGCCATCTTAGATCCCTAGAACCCCCTGGTGGTATAGCACTAGATAGAGCTTTAGTATAGTATCAGGCGTTAAATATTCTTCATAAGTTGAGCTCATCTTTACGCTTGGCAATCAATAAACTATTGTTTGTGGACTTGTGACTATTTGTTCGACATTCTAAACACCTTTTTCGATCCTTTCTCTCTTGCACTCAAGGTGCTTATTGAATTGCTTGTAAAATTTTCCTCTTCGTGAGATGTCGGGACTTATCTATTGCTTATTTTAAAACTAATCAATCTTCTCATTTACAGGTCCTTTAGGATTAGCACGAGGTTACATCTAGGTCGGCCTATTGCGGATGAATACGTATGGGCAATTCATGATTTAAGCAATTCCAGCTGAGTCCTTAACTTTGTCGCAAGGGTGTCGTATAACTTAGGTAAATTTAGCTAAGTCTGTGATAGTGTGTTATCATATAGGATAAACAATTCAAACAAATAATGAGAAGTTTTACAATCTTGCTATAGCGAAACATCATGGTGAATCGGGTAAGTTGGACCTTTGCCTCAAGCAACCATAGGTTGGCTACAAGCGTAAACTCACACTTAAGTTATTGGAGCTGCTTATGAAGAGCGTAACATCGAACAAGATGAGCGAAAAATTGGTTATTCTCCATGAGTAGAGGAGGCGCAAACTAGAGCGCCAACCAAGAAAAGAAGCCACAATGAGAGACTTACAACAGTGGAAACCCACCTTGATATTCTTGAAGCAAGTTTAGAGAAACTCTACCAAGGCCAACGAAGGCTTCTTGGGGTAGAGAGTTGAATCTCATATCAATAAGATTGAGTCTCTAGTCGACCGATTGATAGAAAACACTAAAGACTTTATGCAACATTTGCACAAAGTTGTGTGGAACTTATGTTTAAGGTGACAAAGACTCTTAATGCGGGAGGGAGGAACAGTTGCATTGCGCTAACCCTAAGCTTGAAAGCATCCGAGCTGCATTTCTATGAGGGTGCCAGGGATGTCAAAGAGCTTAAAATTTTTTTGTTTGACATGGAATAGTACTTTCGTGCTACGTGGCCCGACTATGAAGAAACCAAAGTTTCAATAACAATAATATATATAAATTTAGATGCAAAACTTTAGTGGTGAACCCGTTGGGAAGAGATCGAGAAAGATCAGTGTCGAATAGACACTTAGGAGGATTTGAGGCAAGAGTTGAGAACTCGGTTCCTACTTGAGAATATGGAGTTTGTCGCAAGAAGGAAGCTTAGACAACTCTGTCATATTACTTCCATTCAGGACTATGTGAAGTAAGTTTCTGCACTAATGTAGGACATATGGGACATGTCCAAGAAAAATAAATTGTTCAGCTTCCTCGATGGCTTGAAGACGTGGGCATAACAAGAACTGCATAAGAGGAATATCACCGACATAGTCAAGGCAATTGTAGTCGTAAAAAGGCTCACTGACTTTATATTTTTGGATGACTCAAGAAAGAAGAAACAATCCTTGGGAAATCACCCAGTCAAATATTTTCGAGCGAAGGAGTACAGGGGCAAACAAAGAAAGAAGGACTTCCATAAAGGACCAAGCTCAAACATGAAACCTGGCAGATGCTTCTTGTACGAAGGGTCACATATGGTGAGGGAGTGCCCATAAAAATAGGCACTCAATGTCTTAACGACATCAATCCACCCCCACAAATTAGACAAGGCCAAGGTCGTTACCATTAGTTTTAGTAGTTCAAAATCAAGCTGCGATGATGAGAAGTCGTAAAGGCCCGGAATAGGAGCAATGCATTTGTTAAATTCATTGTAGGGTCAAGTGGGGAGAATACGAAGGCAAAGCCATTGAAGATAGGGAGTAGCAAGTTGATGTATGTGGACATCAAGCTTAATGGCCGAACAACCCATGTGATGGTGGACACAGGCGTTACATATAATTTTATTATCGATCAAGAAGTAAAGGGACTTAGATTGATCTTGGAGAATAATCCAAGTTGGATGAAGACTGTGAACTCGACGGCCAATCAAATCTCGGGACTAGCAAAGGGAATCCCCATCAAAATCGGGATATGAAGCAGAAGCACAAATATATTAGTGATGCTATTAGACAACTTCCAAGTGATTATTAGGATAGAGTTCATGCACGCTACAAAGTTGGTGCCAATGCAGTTCCTAAACTCCTTATATTTAATGGGAGGTGGCGACCCTGCGTGGTTCTAGTTTCTAGAAACCACCAATCCACAACAAATATTATTTTTATTTTTGAAGAAATGGATATAATAGAAATAATCAACCTTTGTGGTCACTATAAAGTTAGAGGCACTTGACGAGGAGGAGGTCATTCAAGAACTTATGGTGGTGGCAAAAGTAAAGGATTTCTCGATGCCATGATGCCCCAAAAAAAAAAAAAAAAACTCTACCACAATGACAGACATGGATGATATTGAGAGTGAGTGAAGCAACCAACAAGACCGCCATACCAGTCCTCTATAGTTGGTAGAGCTCAAAAAGTAGTTAGATGAACTGCTAAGAGGGTGGTCACATCCATAGCTCAAAAGCATCATTTGGAGCTCTAGTCCTCTTCTAAAAGAAATAACATGGGAGCCCTTGATTATGTGTCAATTATCGACCCTCAACAAAGTGATGGTGAGGAGCAAGTATCTCATCCCGCTCATCGTGAACTTGTTCGACCAATTAGGTAAGATAAAGTACTTCTCCAAACTCGATCTTGGTTGGGTTACTGGTAGGTACATATTATAGAAGGTGATGAAGCGAAGACTACTTGTGTGACCAAGTATGGAGCGTTCGAGTTTCTAATGATGACTTTCAGCTTAACCAATGCTCAGACCACATTTTGTACTCTAATGAACCAACTATTCAAGGAGTATTTAGACAAGTTTATGGTTGTTTACTTGGATGATATCATCGTCTATAGCTAAACATTCAAGAACATATCAAGCACCTTGAACAATCTTCAAAGTTATCAAGGAGAATACTTTGTTCGTGAAGAGAGAGAAGTGTTATTTTGTTCAAACAGAGATTTTATTCTTAGGGTATCAAATCAGTGGCAGTTCCATTTGAATGGACAAATCTAAGGTGCAAGCTATAGTAGAATGACAAACACCAAAGAATGTGTCGAGCTAAAATCCTTCCTTGGTTTTGTCAACTATTATCGGTGTTCCATTCTTTGGATATTTGAAGTTCGTAGCTCCATTGACGAAGTTATTTAAGGAGCAGTCTTGGAGGTGATCGAACAAATATGGAGCAATATTCTAAGACCTAAAGGCTACTGTGTTGGAAGAACCGATACTCAAATTGTCGATTATGGGAAGTCCTTTGAAATCCATACAAATGCTTCAGGCTTCGTTATTAGGGGAATACTTATGCAAGAGGGTCACCCGGTGGCCTACGAGATTCACAAGCTCAATGAGACAGGGTGGTGATATCTAGTGCACAAGAAGGAGATGACAACGATAGTCCACTATACATAAATTTGGCAACACTACCTTCTCAGAGCGTGGTTCATGCTAAGAACGAACAATGCCATATTAAATTACTTTCAAACTCAAAAGTAACTCTCCCTAAAGCAAGTATGATGGTAGGAATTTTTGGTTGAGTTCAACATGGTAATAGAGTACAAGTCATAAAAAGCAAATGTCGTGGCCGATGAATTGAGCTTGAAGGTAGACCTGGTGAATGTCATATAGTTGGAAGGCGGAGGCCAAGTAAGTTAATTGCACTCTAACTTCCTTTCTAGGATCAGGGATGAATTGTACAGTGATCCTCAGACAGTAACCCTAATGCAACTCACCAAAGAGGGCAAGACACAATGGTTTTGGGTGTATGAGAGACTCATCTACACTAAAGGAACATAGTTTATATTCTACGAGTAGATAATTTAAGATGTGAACTCTTAAGAGAGTGTCACGATTCCCTTTGGGCGGGGCATTCAAGTATTCATCAAATAATGGCTCTTGTGGAGAGAGTCTTTTATTGGCCAAAGATGAGAACCGATATGAAAGAATATGTTTGAACATGCCTTACTTGCCAATAAGATAAGGTAGAGCAACGGAAGCCGATAAGACTTTTGGATATGTTGTCCATACTAGAAAGATCATGGGAGAGCATTACCTTAGACTTTATACCAAACTTATCGACAGTAGGAAGACTCAGATCGATACTTGTGGTGGTCGATTGATTTTCTAAGTACACAACTTCATTATCACACCACTACACTATTCGTCAAAGGAGGTGGCTAAGTTAATGATGAAGAATGTGGTAAAGTATTGGGGAGTCTCGTACAATATCATTAGCGATCAAATTGCTCAGTTTTTGAGATGATTTTAGACCAAGCTATTCAAGCTACTAGGATCTAAGTTGTATTTCTCCACAAGCTTCCACCCTTAAATGGACGTCTAAACCAAAAGAATCAATTCGCTTTTGGAGCAATATCTTTGGTACTATTGAGTGCCAACTAACGTGATTGGGTGAAGTTGTTGGACATTATCCAATTCTCCTACAACTTGCAATGGGGCTTTATATCTAACAAAAGCCTCTTCAAAATTATTACATGACAATAACCATCTATTTCTTATACCTTGGCTATCAATTATACGAGGAGTAGTCCGTCAGCATATTATCTTATAAAGGAATGACATAGAAATGCAGATATTGTGTAGGCTTACTTGGAGAAAGTGGTTAGAAAGATGAAGAAGTGGGTAGACTTGGGGAGGTGACCATAGGAGTTTAAAGTTGGCAACTTGGTGTTGGTGAAGTTCCAACCAGCATCACTCTAGTTCTTTAGGCACAAAGTGCACAAGGGATTAGTATACATGTATGAAGGGTCCTTCCCAATTGTTTGTAGGGTAGGCAATGTCTCCTACAAGTTTCAACTATCGACATGGCTCATAATTTATAATGTCTTCCATGCAAGCAACTTGAAAGTCTACCATTGAGTTCCACAAGATGTTTCCCGAAACTCGACTACCCCCATAAGAGCCTCTTAGAGAAACGAGTTGAAACCATTCTAGCGGATCACAAGACAAGGCTACCCAACGGAGTAGAGCAATTGAATACCTAGTGAAGTGGGGAAGGGTCCCTAAACAAAAGTTAGTTGGGAGCCTAAAAATATCCTACGATATGAAGAAACCATCTTTAAAGCTCACCAGTAAGCATCGATGAGGGCATCGATAGTTTAAGTGGGGAGAATGTCATGAACGGTCATCATATACCCACAGTATCTTTGCTCAACGAACCATTCATCGCTTTTGCATGCTTGTACAGATATCTGACAACTTGTTTTGCCTTACTTTTATGTGATTTTTCTTAAGAAATATATGCGAAAATAGTTTGTAATGCTGTAGAGCGATTACTCATCTTACCAAGCCAAAACAGCCCAAAGTAGCTCCATTTTCGTGTGTTGTGGCTTGATTTTCTACAAACCACAGCGTGGGCCATCTCTGACCCTTGGAACCCCCCAGGTGGTACAATGCTAGATGTGGCTTTGGTATAGTGTCGGACACTAAATATTCTTTATAAGTTTGAGCTTGTCTTCGCGCCCAGCATCAGGTGAAATATCATTTATGGACTTATGATTGTTCGTTTAACCTTCTAAAGTCTTTTTTGGCTCCTTTCTCTCTTTTCTCTCTTGCATTCAAGGTGTTTGTTGAATTATTTATAAAGCTTCCCTCTTCGCGAGATGTCTGGAGTTGTCCGCCACTCGCTTTCAAACTAATCAACCTTATCTTTTGTAAGTCCTTCAAAATCAGCGTGAGGTTGTATATAGATTGATCTATTGTGAACGAATAATACATGTGTGTTTCATGACTTAGGCAATTTCAACTAAGTTCTTAACTTTGTCATAAGGGTGTCACACGACTTAGCAAATTTAGCTAAGTCTATGACAATACGAAAGGAAAGACATAGTATAAAGTTCGAGCATTGAGCTGAAAAGATCGGGTATTATACCAAAAGATTGGATGTTACGAGAAATCAACATGTCGATGGATCGGGCGATACACCGAAGGAAATGACGGTATGCCGAAAGTTCGGACAGAGTGTTAGATGATCAGATGACATGTCGAAATGTTGGACAACATGTTTATTGCTTCGTAATTATGATAAATATATGATTAAGTGGCTAGGCCTTGATCATAATCGTTTAGAGTCGAATTAAGCTAGTATTTAGTCGTAACCATGCTAACTTAATTTAGGACTCATTGGGCCTAAACCAGGGCTAAGTTGGGCCTAATGAAAGGCAAATTAGCATCCTAGAAATGACTTGGGCGGTGGTACCACCCAGGCTATGGAAATTGATATTTTATGCTTTTTCGAAGATTCCGACGATAGTGTCGTTACCAGCCAATACCGTTAGGCAATGGTGGTACCATCTATTCTGATGTAGTACAACTAGAGACTAGGATTTTAGGCTATGTTTGGTGTTAGTACCATCCAGTACAAGCGATGGTATCGCTAATACCCCAAAAACCTGGGGATTTAAACATTTTGTTTCAATTTGAAGCTATTGGGGGTCTATAAATACCTCACCTATTCTTGCTTGATAAAGCACGAATAGAGGTGAAAAAAAAAAATTCTCAAGGAAAACATGTTGTAAACTCTTGGTGTTTGAGTCTTCCTCCTCAAGTTTAATGGTCATTCTAAGGGGGGTCGAGGTATTGTAAGAAATAGTTTATAAAGGTTCTCTTCTATGCCTTGTAAAATGAGAAGTGTTGTAAGGTAGTTAATCTTTACTTATTAGAAATAAAATGGGTAGTGAAAGCCGGTGACATTGAGTGAAGAGGAATCAAGAGTGGACATAGGTCGGACAACTGAACCACTATAAATTGGTTTGCATTTTCTTCTTACTTTTACTTGTCATTTGCTTATTGATTTACCTTACTCACTACTTTACTCATACTTTTAAGTTAAACAGATTTTTTAATCATATTCTCGTTCGAATGAATTCAAATTAAATCTTTTTTTAATAAACACTAACTCACCACTCCCTCTTAGTGTCATTATAGTCATAATAGTTAGTATCAGAGTCAAGTTTCTCTCATTTAGTTTAACACCCAAGAGAGATTAAATGACTTCTTCTGGCTATCAAAATGGTTACTCTATCACTCGCCCTCCTCTATTCGATGAGATATACTACACGTAGTGGAAAACATAAATGAGGATCTTTTTTTATTTCTATGGATTATTTATAAAATGTCATTGAATATGATTTTCAAAAATCTTCTAAACCAATGAATAAATGGACTGATTTTGAGAATAAATTATTTTCAACAAATGCTAAAGCTATGAATACTTTATTTTATGTTTTGGATGAAAATGAGTTTAATTGTATTTCGACTTGTGAAATTGCATAATATATTTTTCACACACTTAAGTTACATACAAAGGCACAAGTAGAGTTAAAGAATATAATATTATCTCTTGCTACATAGTTTTGAGTTATTTTGAATGAAGCCAAGCGAAACCATTAATGACATATACATTCGTTTGACAGATGTTGTTAACGGTATGAAAGCTTTTGTTAAATCTTTTACTAATCTTAAACATATTAATAAAATCCTAAGATGTCTTTCAAAAAGTTGAGATCCAAAAATAGATTAAAAAAAGTTCATAAACAAAAATCTATAATTAAAATAAAATCTTCCAAAGAACAGGAAGTATATTGCACTAAGAACAAAAGAAGACCACTCGAGCGAAAGTTTAAGTGACAATGATGACATTGAACTCCTCACAATAAAATTAAAAAGTTCATAAACAAAAATCTATAATTAAAAACAAACTTAGAAAGGACACAATAACTTGCTATGAATACAAAAGGCTAAGGCACTTCAAAAGTGAATATCCACAACTAAAGAAAAGAATGTTGATACAAAAGAAGAAAAGAGCACTCAAAGCAACTTGAGATGAATCAAATACAACGAAGACGAAGAGTAAACCAATAAAGATGAAGTTTCGAACTACGATTTGATGGCTCACAACGACGAGGTATGTGACTCAACCAAAACCCCTTTACGTTACGATGAATTATTTGATATATTTCATGATTTATTTAATAAATTTAAATTAGTTAGTAAAAAATATAAATTATCAAAAAAGGATCATGCTTCTCTCTAGTAAATTTAAAAAATTAAAAAATAAGCATGACAATTGCATGTTAACATCTTGCACCAAATGTGAAGAATTAGAGTCATTTAAAAAATATATATATTATTATAATAAATATTAGAAAAAAAAAAAATAAATAACAAATTATTAAACATGATTCTTGGCAATAAGAGTCATCTACAGAAGAAATCAGCTTTATGAATAGTAACACTCAACAAAAGTTAATTATATTTGTTAAAGGACTCACACTACAAGTTTCCCCTTAAATTAAATATATCTTTTGTGGTAGATATGGTCAGTATGCTTATAAATGTTTATATAAAAAATATAGCTCATATAAATTAGTTTGGGTTTTTAAATAAATCATAAATAACTTAATGTCAATAGTCAAGATGGGTAGATCTATTCATCAGGGACTCAAAGTTAAATGAGGCTTAAAAGTAAACCCAATTTCTTGTAGATGTGTCTATAATTAAAAGATAGAAGCAAAAGATAATATCTTGATAGTAGATGCTAAAGGTATATGAACTAAGATCCAACACACTAGACAAACCTCAATAAACAAAATAACAATAATAAAGGAAAGATCATTTAAATTAAAATAATTGAAACTTAATTTTTTTGTTATGGTTATAATAAGTCTTTTGATTGAAGATGGTATATGGTTATACTATTGAATTTTTTGTGATAAAATTTATTTTTTGATTTTAAACAATGATATATAGATTTGGTATAAAAGACCGGGGCATACTTGTATAAGATAAATCACATAAAATGAAATTAAAAGAGAGAATGCATTTTTCTTGAAATTTTTTTATCTCTAAAGCTTATCAAGTTTTTCAATAAGAGACCCTTAATCATTGATGAATCTATTTTTGAATCTCTTGAACTAAGAAAATGATTTTGATGATAATTTTAAATTTTATAATTTGATTTTTTTTCTCTAAGACAACTTGGATACATCTACTTCTAAGAATCCTTAAATGTAGACCATTAGAAGCTCAAAATAATAGTCTTGAGTAGACTTGGACGGTGATACCGTTAGGCCCATGCGATGATATTGCTTGAGTCAAATGACAAGCATAAAAGGTGCTTGTTAATGCTATCGATGGTGGTACTACTCAAAATTCAAAAATTATGATAATAATATACTCAAAAGTCCAAAATTGTAGCATCAAAAGTTATAGTGGTGGTACTACCATTTGTTATTGGTAGTAATGCCCGTACTTGAAATATTAAGTATTTAAATTTTTTTAACTTTATTTTTGAAGTCTCTTGGGGCTTATAAATACTCCATTGAGGTTAGGTTGGTGGAGTATCAAAATTTGAGTTGGTAAAGGGTTGTAGTTCTTGAGCATAAATTTGAGTTTTTTCTTTCTTCATGAGTTTAGAGGTGATTCTAAGTTGTAAAAAAGTGAGTGTGAGGGTTCTCTACTAAGCCTGCTTGCTAACAGGAGAAAAACTATATCAAAGGTAGTTGATTTTAGAAAAAAAATCGATAATGAAAGTAGATAATCTCGACAGAAAAGGAATCTAGAGTGGACCTAGGTAAGAATGATGGAACCACTATAAATTAGTTTACATTCCATCTCTTATTTTTAATTTGTTATTACTTACTCATTTACTTTAATCATATTCTTAGTTAATTATATTTTTGTTACAAATTTAATGATTAAACTTTAAAATTTATTTAAAATTAATTTAAATATAGATGATTGAAGAGGAGACGGAGGTAGCGGAGGATGGAGAGGAGATGGAGGGGAGAGGAGGCAAAGGAGGAAAAGAAGGATGGGAAGACGAAGGGGGGAGAAGAAGAAAGAGAAGGTGAATGAAATTGAAAAAATAAAATAAATCAAACCTCGAATTCTGCATGGGTTTTAATGTGATTTAATCCAAATAAAATAATTGTATCGTATAATAAAAACGAATATTAACGGTGCCATCCGATAAAAAACAAATAGTTAAGGAGCTATTTGGTAAATTGCTCGTTCATAAATCCCATGTCTTTTGTCAATTGTTATCATTATAATACTTTTAATTATGCTAAGGTATTCGATGTATTAGATCGGGATTTTCAAGCTTTGTGGACTTTATGGTGCATACAGTGAAATTGGATCTCGAATTGAATTTTGTAGAACTTAAAACATCATCAAAAATCCGTGTTTGATTCAAATTTATTTTTCTTGAAATCGAGTAATGATATATCATTTTAATTAAGCATACATTGGTCATGAAAGATAACTTCGTATTGCTCAAATAAATTTATTAACTAGTATTTGTAACAACAACAATAACAACAACAATAATAATTAATAATAATAATAAAATCGTAATAATTTTTTTACCATCATTAAGATATGTAAAAACACATATATTTACTTAATTCTAAAATACTTTAATATTTATTTATAATTTTATTAATTTTTTTAGATCTTTCTTTATCTCTTTTCATACTGTTAATTATACGTGGGCAACCAGCTCTTTTGCTTGAAATAATTAAAATGAAATACATAATTTGTTGGTTTTTAGTGTAATTTTATTTTAATGAGGATATCAGATGCATTGTTTCTCTATATCGGATTGCGGATCTGGATTTAAGCCGAACACGATTCCGATCGGATGATGGAGCCACGCTGCTAAAGCTCTATATCGGATTGCGGAGCTGCATTTAAACCTACAGGAATCCGATCGGGCGACGGACCCCACGCTGCCAAAACTCTCTCCGCTTTGCCTTGGCTTGCCTTGCCCCCGACTCCTACTCCAAGCCTTCCCTTGATTAGGTCACCCTGCCACTTCCGCCGCTTCTACCTTATTCCTCTTTCCATTGCTTCTGCTGTTCCCACCTCTCCTCTCGCGGGGAAGAAGAAGAAGAAGAAGAAGATTATAGAAAGGAAAAGGGGAGGGTGAGGAAGAAGTTGACGGTGGTGGCAAATTCATAATGGCGGGCAGCGCAGCGGCAGCAGGAAGGAGCTCCGTGGGCCGGACGAGCGTGCGGGTGGTGGTAATGGGGGAAGCGGGCTCGGGCAAATCCAGCCTTATCGTTGCCGTCGCCACCGAATCCTTCCCGGAGAACGTCTCTCATGTCATGCCCCCCACCCGCCTCCCTGCTGACTACTACCCCGATCGCGTGCCCCTCACCATCATCGACACCTCCTCCAGGTACCCGTATTCCTTCTTCTTATCCTTTGTTGTTGATCTGATCCTTTATTAGGCTTGCGATCTTGATCTGATTCAGGCCCGAGAATAAGGCGAAGCTGATTGCCGAGTGCAAAGCTGCGGATGCCATTGTCTTGACGTACGCTTGTGACCGCCCCTCCACCCTTGACCGCCTCAGCACCTATTGGCTCCCTGAGCTACGCCGATTGGAGGTTCTCTCATCTTTACCCTCTTTCTATTTTCCGTAGCTCCAAAGCTTAGATTGGTCTTGAGTTGTAGTAGTAATTGGCTTCTGTTTTTCCTTCTACTTTGGGATGGGCAGGCGAAGGTGCCGGTCATCGTAGTGGGGTGCAAGTTGGATCTTCGGGATGAGCAGCAGGTAAGCCTGGAGCAGGTGATGTCGCCCATCATGCAGCAGTATCGGGAGATTGAGACTTGCATCGAATGTTCTGCCCTCAGGCAGATTCAGGTGTGATTTCGTCCTAGCCTCTTCACTTATATAGTAATACTTCTTTGTGACTTTTGGCTCTTTGTTTGTTTATGTATCAGTTACATCTGCGAGGTGGGGCCTGATTTAACCAGTCTTGGGCTTATTGTTTAAATAGAAAACTGTAGGTATTATGTTGCTTGGTTTGTTTCTTAGCTGAATTCAGACAGTGGTAGCACACAATTTAAAAGAGAGAGAAAGCATGGGAGATGAGAAAAAATCTTTTCCTTTCTAAATAGGGTGTGTGTATCTAGAGGTTCTTCTTTTCCATATGGCACCATGCGTACCAATTTTTCTTGGATGTCCTTTTTGGGTAATCAGCTAGAGAAGTCTTAGGTCAACTGTGTATGTACTGTCTTAATAGCCGATAGCCCAGCTGCTGCCTCATCTGATAAGTTGAGCATCATACATCAGCTTTAAAGAGCTGGAAAGTGGAATTCTGCCCTGCTGTTTTCCCGTTATATTCCAATGTTCTTAAAGATAATGAAAGTATGAGGGCGCTTACAGTATGTAGTGCAGGTGTGCATCTGCATATAGTGGCACATTTGGAAGTTCCTATCAAAACACTTACATACTTTATACTTGAGTAATGAAGATACATGTATTAATATATATTCAAGTAGTGAATAGGTAAATAATATTGCTAAATCGGTGACTGTTGATATATATATATATATATATATATATATAAAGTCTAGGAAGATTATAAATGGTGATTTATAAGATATGGACAATTAAGATTATTTTCTCCGGCCATGTTTTGATCTGGAAGTAATAGTAATTAGAAGAAATTATAAAGAAACATGGATCACATTTCATTCTTCTGTGGATTGCATAGCATGTAACATAGGTATGTGCTACAGGGTTGCATGTTCTTTATCTGCAATGGAGACATATTAAGGTTTCATAAGCCTTCTATGATGTGATCACATGGCTGCGTATGCAGTATCAGACTCCACTTTTGGAACATTGGTATATTGTTAGAACCCTAGCGGATTCTAAGCTCAGGGGTGATCACCATAGGGGATCGACCTCCTTGGAACTCTATAGGGGTTTCCTCCTCCAACTTGCTGCTCAAAGGCTGCAAAAAATACTCTTCTATTGATGATAAAACGTGGAGGGTTACAAGGCTATTTATAGGCCTTCTAACCCTAATTCCTAAGAGGACTCCTACTTCAAGACTTCTACTCTAACTCCTAAAGCAACTCTAAGTCCAACCTCCAACTGGCCCATCTAGGGGTGACCGGTTGCTTATTTATTCCCTAATCCTATTCTAACTTAATCCCCTCCTCAACCAACCCCCTCTTTAACTAGAATAAGGGATTGTTAATTAGGGTAACATGCATCTTCCTCTCCCTTCGAATATCTTCCTCAACTAATCCTAACATAGCCGACCTCCTTACTTTCCTTAATAGGGGTTGGCTAGATAGAATTTCCATGAATGCCCTTAGATTTTACATGATTGCCCTCTTTAATGAAACTAAATTAGGACTCCCCTATATAGAGTCCTAATAGACCCGCCCGCCCTCTTCAAATCAGCCTTATCCTCGAGGTTGGTGCTCCATGAATTTTAGAAATTTGATTTATAAATCATCATAGTTCTCCCAAGTGGTCTCTTCTTTTGGAAGGTTCGCCCACTGTATTAGCACTTCACTAGTGGGTCATCATCGTCGTGTCACAATCCTTCGGTCAATAATGGCACTCGGCTGAGTCTGGAGCTCTCCTTGGATAGTCATATTAGGTAAGTGTCTTTGAACTGTCTCGTCCTATCCTAATTTGAGCTTCAAGCATGACACATGAAAGACTGGATGGATTCGGGAGTCGGCAGGTAAGTCCAATCTATATGCTACTGGCCCGATGCGCTCCACAATTTGGTAGGGTCCATAGAACCGAGGTGAAAGCTTCATGGATGCTCTGGCCTAGATCGATGTTTGCTTGTATGGCTGGAGTCGTAGAAATACCCAATCTCCCACTGCAAATTCGCGTTCACCTTTGTGTTGATCATATTGTTGTTTCATCCTTACTTGTGCTATAGAAAAGTTGTCTTTTAATAGCTTCAGCATTTTGTCTCTATACTGTAGTTCCCTGTCTACTTGTTCTGCTTTAGAGGTGTCCAATACATATTTTGGGATTACAGGAGGAGGTCGGCCATACATAGCCTCAAAGGGTGTAGTTTTCGTGGATGAATGATAAGTTGTGTTATACCACCACTCGGCCCAAGGGAGCTACTTTGTCCACTCTTTTGGCCGGTCACTGGCGAAGCATCTGAGGTATATCTTTAAACAGTTGTTCACCACTTTAGTCTGGCCGTCGGTTTGTGGGTGATATGCTGTGCTCATCTTCAATTTAGTGCCCTACATTTAGAATTATTTTGTCCAAAATTTGCTCATGAAGACCTTATGACAATCACTTACAATAGATCTCGGCATCCCATGCAATTTTACAATATTTTTCATAAAGATTCGGGCAATGCTGGAAGCTGTGCAGGGATTGTGAATTGCACAGAAGTGAGCATACTTTGTAAGGCGATCAACAACAACAAGAATCGTACCTTTTCCTTGTGATGAGGACAACCCTTCGATGAAGTCCATTGATATATCGGTCCAAATTGAGTCCGGGATGGGTAGAGGTTGTAGCTTTTCGTGGCTTGCCATTGTTTCGCCTTTATGTCGTTGGCACACATCACATTGTGCTACAAATTTAGCAATAATATTTTTCATCCCTTCCTAATAAAAATTTTTCTTACTTCTTTTATAGGTTCTAAGGAACCCAAAATGCCCGACCACGGGTGTGGAATGCATCTCTTGAAGGATGGTATTTATGCAACTAGAATTTGGCGCAAGCACAATGCGTCCCTTATAGCGTAGGTCTTTTGAGTCCCAATTGTAATGAGCCACGGAACCTGGTTCTTCTTCTAATTTCTTTATGATATTGCTGGTTCCTGGATTATCTTGCCATTCTTTCCTAATATCCTCAAGGAAGTTGCTGGTCAGAAGTGAAACAGTTGAAAATTCAGCTTGCTTGGGTAGTCGTGAAAGCGCATCTGCAACAACATTCTCTTACCCTTTTTTATAAATTATTTCATAATCATATCCAAGAAGCTTTGTTACTCATTTTTGCTGCTTGGGGGAAGGTATCTTCTGCTCCAAGAAATATTTCAGGTTCTTATGATCGGTCTTGATTTGGAAGCATCGCCCAATTAAGTACGGTCTCTACTTAGCCACTGGGTGCATAATCGCGAGCATCTCCTTATCGTAAATAGTCATCTTGAGGTGGGAAGGAGATAAAGCCTTTCTTGTATATGCAAGGGGGCAGCCATCTTGCATTAACACAACACCTATTCCCACTATAGAGGAATCGACTTGAATAACAAAAGTCTTGTCGAAGTCGGGTGGTGCTAGCACGTGCGTTGTCGTCATTGCAGTCTTAAGTTCGTCGAAGGCGGTAGAGGCTCTATCTGACAATTGGAAAGCATCTTTTTTCAGCAAGGAAGTCAGAGGCGCACTGATCTTCCCATAGGATTTCACAAACTTGCGGCAGTAGCTTGTTAAGCTAAGAAAGCAACGCAGTGATTTTACGTTTCTTGGGGTCGGCCAGTTCTGCATTGCTTCAATTTTGGAAGGGTCCACCGCCACTCCTTCATTTGATATGATATGCCCAAGATACTCCACCTTCTATTGAACAAAGCTACACTTCGATTTTTTGACAAAAAGGATATGCTCTCGAAGAATCGTCAAAACAAGTCGTAAGTGCTTAAAATGACTTTCAGTAGAAGGGCTGTAGATAAGGATGTCATCGAAGAAAACCAACACAAACTTACGAAGATAATTCCGGAAGATATCATTCATAAGGCTTTGGAAGGTGGAGGGAGTATTGGTGAGACCGAAGGGCATTACCAGAAATTTATAGTGGCCGTTATGTGTCCGAAAGGCGGTTTTCGGTATGTCTTCTTCACATACTCGTATCTGATGATATTCGAATCGAAGGTCCAACTTTGTGAAGATTCGTGCTTCGTTTAATTCATTAAGCAATTCATTTACTATTGGAATAGGGTACTTGTCCTTGACAGTTATATTGTTGAGAGCTCCGTTGTCGATGCACATTTGTCATGTTCTGTCCTTTTTTCGTACAAGGAGTACCGGTGAAGAGTAGGGGCTGTAACTTAGCTGAATGATTCTTGTTTCGAGCATCTCCTTCACAATCCTTTCTATTTCATCCTTTTGTAGATGAGGGTACCGATATGGTTGAGTGTTTGCTGGAGGTCTGCCTAGAAGAATTGGTATCCGATGATCATGCTGGTGGCTAGGAGGTAGGCTGCGCAATTCGTCAAATACATTTGAAAATTCAGCAAGGGAAGTAAATTTGGGTCTTCAACTTCAGTTGCCTCCCCCTTGGATTGCTGCTCAAGTAAGAAACCGCTGCATGTTTTGTGCAAGACTTTCTCCATTCGTCGTGTGCAAATCATTGATATGTTGCTCCCCCATTTGCCGCGCAGTACCTCTTGTTTTCCCTGGCTGTAAAACTTTATGATTAATTTCGAAAAATTCCAGGAAACATCACCTAATGTCGTCAGTCATTCGATGCCAAGCATAGCTTCATAATCATCAAGAGGGAGGAGGAAAAATCTGCAATTATTTCTTGATCCTGCAGCAAAAGCTTCACTGGTGGGCATCGACGATCACACTTCGGAATTCGTCCGTTGGCGACTTTAACATCAAACGTGTTGCAATCTTCATTAGGTAAGGCCATCCGGATAACAACCTTGTTGTTCATAAAATTATTAGTACTCCCGGTGTCAATGAGAACGGTAATCGGTTGTTGCTTCAGAAATCCTCCCACTTTCATCGTTTGTGGGTTCGCGTAGCCAGTAAGAGCATGTATTGTAATATCAACCAGCTTTTCTTCTTCATCCGTGACCTCTTCCTCGTGCTCTTGGACCTCCTCCTCCACATCTTCAAGAGGTTCAATTAATAGGAGGCAGCCCTTTTTGCAGCGATGATCACAACTCCACGGTTCGTCATAATGCCAACAAAGCCCCTTTGCTGATCGGTCACGTAGTTCTTCTCTTATCAATTTTTTTGGCAGAGAAGGACGACTGGGAATAGGAGGCTTGTATGTCGTGGGCCTAGGAGTGGTTCTCAACCTCCAGGTATCTTGGTTGAGCCGCTCTTCTTGTATTTGGGCGAAGGAAATTGCAACAACTACGGTACGGGGCTGTCGCGCCTTAACCTCCCCTTTTATCTCTGGCTTGAGTCCCTCGATGAAGGTACCTAATAATTGTCGGTTAGTCCAATCACGAGTAAGGTAGGATAGCTTCTCAAACCTGGTTTGGTACTCTTGAATTGTAGAGGTTTACCGGATTTTTGCGAGTTGGCCATCGATATTTTTGTACTCTGTAGGTCCGAAGCGGTTCAGCAGTGCATTTTTAAATTGATTCCACGTCAGAGCCCCATGATTATATTCCAGTTAATTGTACTATTGAATAGCATCTCCTTAAAGGTGGATGACATCGATTTCCACCATAGCATCGTCCGATGTTCGATAGTAACGGAAGTAACGTTCGACGCGTGAAATCCACCCCGCTGGGTCTCCGTCTTCCCATTGTGGAAGTCCACCCTCATGCGTGGCTGAAGCATGTCCGTAGGTTGTCCCTTCTTCTCTGGGGGCCTCTCTGAACTCTCTCCTCGTTGAGATTTTGTTGGACTCGGTGGTTGTCCAATTTTGAACTCCGCGAACAAAACGTGCAGTTTGTCCTCCAAGCGCGATTCGAGCCGCGATTCAAGTCGAGATTCCAATACATCAAACTTGGCATCAATTGGATCTTGGGAAGCCATGGCGTATGCCTGTAGATCAGATATGTCCTTGTCTTTTTTCTGTTGACGGGTCAATGGCATGGGTGGTGGAAGATTCGGACAATCGGTTGGTGATAGAAGGGTTTAGCTGCAATGGTTTTTTTGTTTTGGGCTGCTGTTTTTGGGGGTGTTAGGGTTATGAAAATAGGTTATGACGGTTGCGTCTTAAGGCTAGAGGGATGCCCTAAAGGCGTCTTGGGTGGTGGCAGCGAGATGGTTGAGTTTCGGTGGATTAAGAAGAAGAAGAAGGACAAAGGTGTTACAGCAGATTTTTCGTCGAAAAAATTCCAGCAGTAAAGACGTAATTTTTTTCCAGAAATTTTCAATAAAAATTCAAGTGAAACTGAAGGGGAATCTTTTGGTAAGGAAGAGGTAGTGCTGACAAAAATTTCGTGGAAAGAAATAACGGCAATTGGTTCGGCAAAATCAAAGATCACGAAGTACGATAGTAGATTTTTACATCTAAACTGCAGCAGTTTGGACGTAAAAGATGAGCAGGTTATCTTGATGATTTTTCGTCGAAACCAAAGGGAGATTCGAGGATAGGAAGTTATAAAGCCATGGTAGAAAGTTCGTAGAAATTTGATTAGTAAAAATGCAGCAGCAAATCAAATAGTAAAGGGTGTGCGATTGGAATTCTGCTGTGTAACTTTCATCATAAAGATGGAAACTTTGCGATGAAAAGTTTATGTAGCAAATAGGAACGATTTTTTTATTTTATTTTGAATAGGGATAACTAAATTGTAGCAGCAGTAAGGTAGGATACCAGAACCTGCTGCAATTCACGGGGTGATCAAAGGATGATTTGCGGTAGTGGACGACATAATTTGTTGACGATCTTCAAGCAATTGTGGGAATTGCTTTGGACGGCTATAGAGGGCTGATAGATGGCTGTGGAAGGGCTGGAAGGGCACGAGACGCCAAAAACGCTACTTTGATATCAAGTGTTAGAATCCTAGTGGATTCTAAGCTCGGGGGTGATCACTATAGGGGATCGGCCTCCTTGGAACTCTATAGGGGTTCCCTCCTCCAACTTGCTGCTCAAAGGCTGCAGAAAATACTCTTCTATTGATGATAAAAAGTGGAGGATTACAAAGCTATTTATAGGCATTCTAACCAAGGTTTGACTTATCGGTCCGTACCGGTGTACCGACATATTGTCGGTACCGAGCGATATGCACAGTGCGTACCGCCCGATATTAAAATATCATATAATATTTTTATAATATAATATAATATAATATAATATTAAAAAATATTAAAATATTTTTTTTAAAAAAGAAAAGGGGCGACGTCGCCTCGATCTTTCTTCCCTCGCGGGGAGACGCTCCGTCTCCTTGTGTGGGAGAAAAAGCAGTTGCGGGCGCGGGCGACTCACGGGCAACAACGACGTGCGGGCGAGGTATTCTTTCTTCTCCTCTTCTTTTTTTTCTTCTTTTCCTCTTCTTCCCTTTTTCTTCCCCAATCAATCGGCGACGGTCGATTTCTCTCTCGATCAACCGCTGACGGTCGATTTCTCTCTCAATAGATCGTCGACGGTCGATTTCTTCTTCAATCGGCTGCCGATGGCGAAATCGACCGTCAACGGTCGATTTTCGGAACCCGGTGGCGGGTGGTCTGTCGATAACTGGCAGACGGTATGTACCCGATGCAGGCGATAGGTCGAAATTGCAAACATTGCTTTTAACCCTAACCAACTCCTAAAGCAACTCTAAGTCCAACCTCCAACTGGCCCATCTAGGGGTGGTCGGTTGCTTTATTATTTCCTAATCCTATTCTAACTTAATCCCCTCCTCAACCAACCCCCTCTTTAACTAGGATAAGGGATGGTTAATTATGGTAACATGCATCTTACTCTCCCTTCAAATATCTTCCTCAACTAATCCTAACCTAGCCGGCCTCCTTACTTTCCTTAATAGGGGTCGGCTAGATATAATTTACATGAATGCCCTTAGATTTTACATGATTACCCTCTTTAATGAAACTAAATTAGGACTTCCCTAGCTAGAGTTCTAACATATATCCTGAGTCTTTGGCACTCTGTTGATGATCTTTGCTTACTGTTTAATTAAGTTAGTTGGCCTTTGTTATCTTGTTGGGAAATCATACCATAAAGTTCGAAAATGTTGTTTCTTTTCAGGTCCAAGAAGTCTTCTATTATGCTCAGAAAGCGGTGCTTCATCCAACAGCCCCACTGTTTGATCAGGAGACACAATCGTTGAAGCCTCATTGTGTAAGGGCTTTGAAAAGGATATTCATCCTGTGCGATCATGATAGAGATGGTGCTCTTAGCGATTCTGAGTTGAATGACTTCCAGGTCCTTCCTTGCTTAGTCTGCGATTGCTTGTTTTTGGGACAAATTATGCATTTCAAATGCATTAAGAGTAGGCTTTTTTAATTAATTCATCAGGGAGATTGGAAGAATTGATATTAATTTAGTGTGAATATCATCAGGTTAGATGTTTTAATGCTCCTCTCCAGCAAACTGAAATTGCCGGTGTCAAGAAGGTTGTTCAAGAAAAGTTGCCTGAAGGTGTTAATGACTTTGGGCTTACATTAACTGGCTTTCTTTTTCTACATGCTCTCTTCATAGAAAAAGGTCGTCTAGAAACGACTTGGACAGTGTTGAGGAAATTTGGTTATGATAATGATATTAAACTCCGAGATGATCTTCTTCCAACAATATTCAAGCGTGCATCAGATCAGGTACTATTGACTTTGGTGGCACTGTCATTGCTTAATTTGGTCTAAATTTGAACTTGAAACATGCATACCATGTTCACTTTCTAATCCCTGAGGTTGGACTTGAAGTTATTCTGTTGTACGTGCATGCTTTATTTGTAATTTTGTATATCAAGTTTGCAAGTATTATCTCAGGGAAAGTTTGACCAACCTTGAAGTTATTGAAACTGATCTAATAGTGAGCCATCATTGACCTGGACTAACTTCAAACTGTTTAAATATTAATCTAGCAAATTCTCTTTGGCATCCATTATGCTTCACTGGTACATGGTCATCTTTTCTGTTGCATTATATGTTCTAGTTCTTGAACTGGATTTTTTTTTATGACATTTTAAAATATCATGTTACATAAATGACAACATTGAGCTAGATATTTTTATTTCCTTCTATATCGGTAGGTTCTGAGGTGGTCAATCTAGTCTTGACTAAGAAGTAGCCCCACCAACAGTACCAAGATGTAATGCTCTGTGAATAAAATCAACTCATGAAACACAAATTATTTTCATGAAGAAATGGATGATTTTCCAGTACCAAGTTCACACTTCTAGTAAAGTTTGCATGGGCTTCATAACAAATCAATTTATTGTTAGTTAAACCCCTGCCATTTTTTCTGTAGACTGTAGAGCTGACAAATGAAGCTGTGGACTTCTTGAAGGGAGTCTTCCTCACGTTTGACATCGACAGTGTATGAATCATTTACTCTCTCTCTCTCTCTTATGGTTATATTTTTACTGTAATTTTTACACAGTCCAATACACAGTGACAATTCATTATACATGTATTTATTTGTTCTTGCTTATTGTCATGTAATTACATGATCCTTAACTGTCAAATTTTTTGCCTTTATAAATTATTTTTTTTCTATTGGTGGTATTAGTGGCTCTCTCGTTGCTCAGTAAAATCTATCATAAATTTTAACAAATTACTCAACGGTAGAAAAATTCCTTCTGATGAGCCTGCTTTAGGCTTGGCTTCATAGAAGGTAGATAAGATAGCTTTTGTTATGTTATACTGTCTGCTTAGTTTACTCTGTTACTTTTTTTTCTAAGCATTTTTTAATAAGCTTTAACTGCAGGCCCATTAGGGGGAAAATGGGAATTTTTGAGCTCTTGGGCTACTGTTATTGTCCTAATGCTATTACGGTCTTATCTAAGAATGTGCCACTATTCTGTGAGCAGCTGGGTCTTTTAAACCATGAATTTTGTTGATTAGGGATGGGAATATTGGAACACTGGTCTACCTTATGATAATTTATAATAATCTATCTGTAAGGTCCAAATAAATCATCATTAGAATTATACTTACTGGAATAGGATAAGAGTTTCTAAGGAGGTTAATATGAAAAATATGAATTGGTTCGACATTGAAATAATTACTTATCTGAATGTCATTCCTCTTTTGTTTGTTGAAATGTGGATAAATTTAGCTTTTATGTCTGAGTTTTTAGCTGCATATTTGGCAAATTCAACTGGTTGCTACATGTAATAATTCTCTAGATTTTTTTGGGACCTTCTAATAACCAGGTGGCCACCTTTTGCTCACCAAATAATCTTGCATATTACAAAGACAGAAATCTATGACCTTTCTATTCTTGTTTGGAGTCTTCTGAGGGAAACCATCTACAATCTTGATACTTTCATTAAAATTGAATTATATTATTAATCAATATATTTGAAAAATCTATAGCCAAGTTGATGTCACCAACACTGACAGATTTGGAGAGAACGAATTATCAAGTAATCAACTAGGCTGGTCCGTTGAAAAATTCATCCATAATTGACCTTACCTGGGTGCACACCTGTTAATAATTGAAGCCTTTGCATATCTATTAGGTATACCATCTATCAGCGTTTGTTGGTTTACATGTCAATATTTACCATGGTTATTTGGTGTGATTTGGCAAATTTGTGGAGAAGTTAGGTTTTGATCCTATTGTTAGTAACTTATTTCTACATGTATTAGAATGAATATTTGACTGAATCTTAGCATTGTTTTCTCCTGAAATTCTTAGTGGGATGTATTGTCCCTTTGTTAGAAATACTTGTATTTTTGTGTCTTGTGATGTGCAATTGGAAAAAAGATCAAGGGCTTCTTTCATTGTAAAAACATTGGCTCTCTGTTATTTCATGAATTCAAGTTGGTCTACATTAGAGTGGTCAACGAATTAGATAATAATCAGTCACATCCATTTTTATTCTAGGTAATGCCACAACAGTACAAGTGTTTGTGTGTCGTTAATGTGCTGATAGAACATAAGTTGCTAGTAAATTTTATGTCCATAAATCTCAAAATACTACTAAGATGAAAAAATTTTCAAGTATTTTAGATATTGGCCTCTAATTAAATTTCTGATGAAAATATTGGGGGTTGTTCAATATGCCCTTATTGACACCTTGTTTCTTAGTCTTCATTAATGGTTAAATCTGATTAAGTCAATTCTAAATTGTTAGGTTTAGTCAATGGGATTAGCATGTCGTGGATGGAGTGGGGGAACAACTTGATGTCATGCTTTTGGTGATAGTTATGCTTCATATGTTTGCTTAGTGAAGCCTAACATATTCTTGGTTACCAGGATGGAGCTCTGCGGCCTGCTGAACTGGATGATCTTTTTTCCACTGCTCCAGAAAGGTCATTTTTTTAACAAGATAGACAAAACCTGTTATACATTTACTACTTGGGAAGCAATCCTTTTTTCATTGCCCCAAGACACTGAAACAAGGATTGCCATATATAATCGTTCTTGTGTGACGACTGGCCAATACAGGTCTGTTGCAGCCCTTTATAATTTATTTATATTGCCAAAGGTGTGCATGTAGACCCTTGGCATGGTATAAAACAAGGTTCGCCGTATCGACGCACCGAGTTTATCTTGGTACAGTACGAAACCCAGTACCGAGTGGTTCTTATAGTATGTACCACTCGTTATAATATAATATAATATAATATAATATATTAAAAAAAGCAAGAGACGAGGTGTTGCCTCATTCCCATGCAGGGAGTTCCCTTCTCCTTTCTCGCCCCTTCTCCCCGAGCGGAGAAGGAATCCCGCTGATGAAGGATCGCTTGCGGGCGACGGATCGTGCGGGGAACCGGGGAAGAGCAAATATCTCTCTTTTCTCTTTTTTGTCCCTTTTCTTTTTCTTTCTCCCTTAATCGACCACCGATGGTCGAAATCGACTGCTAATGACTGAAATCGACCGTCGATGACTGATTTCGACGGTACCACCCAGTAGCGGGCGATCTGCGTATCGGTATCCTATCGGACTGGTACATACCGCTCGTACCGGGTGGTACAGATCGAAACGTAGAACCTTGGTATAACACACTGCAATATGGTGCAGTATGCTGAGTGTCAGCAATCCATGCATTTTAGTGTTCATTTTGCAAACATGTTTTAATGGATTAAATGTCTCTTTTTACTGCACTAAGTTTGCAAATGTGGATCTGAAACACTGTAATTGCAGATTGCTTATTTTTGTGGTGTATATTTTAAATTTGCTATTTAGTTTATTTTTGGATGAGATTGAAAACCTTGCATCTAATGTTTACATGATCTAGTAATGTTCTTCTGTGGAAATTTGATTTATGATCCCTTGGTTAGCAACAACAGCTTATACGTTGGTAGATACTGTAAAAGAAAATAATTAGCTGGAATAAAATAAGAATAAAGAGAAAAAAGGTTAAATGTTAGCAAATATGATAAACAAAATTGGGTTTTTTTACTAATTTTTTCTGAAATATTCCCTATGTAATTTGAAATGCTGGATGTGGCTTCTTAAGTAGTAGTTCAGTGTTACATGTTATTTGTCCATGGGCTTGTAAAGATTAAAGAACACTGCTGATTGTACAGTGAGTGGATCCACCTAGCATGTCACTTAGTCCTGCCAAAGCTCTGAAAATAATCATTATTACTCTTAAAGTAAGTTGATTACTAGCAAGATAGAGTGTTATGACCTTGTGGATCCATGATGGCATGGAACCAGCATTGTGTAGCTTGTATTGATACCATAGCCCGGTGATGGTTCATGAATGTGCCAAGACAATACTAAGTTGGTATGTTTACTGCATCAACTTGCATGTCTCCTGTGCCCACCTGTGCTGATCCACATGTAGTAAGGAGCATATCATGATGTGAAAATGTTTCAATAAGATGTCTTAATAGAGGAATTTGATTGTCTTGGTCACTCATCTAATTGGACCCTTAAGGTGTTAATAAGGAATTAAAATTCCATAAAATTGACAGGAAAAAATTAATGTTGGAAACTTGTATTGAAATTTAAACTGAATACATATCAAACATAAAGTATTGGTTATCTTCTTTGCCTGTGGAGTCTTGTTTGGCCAAGCATGCTTCCTGGACTAGCAGGCTATTTGTGCTTGTTGTAAATTTGCCTCTTAGAAAACACATGATGTTAGGTCCATCCCAAGACATAGAGTACGTAATATGGCATTAGGCATCTTGTAATAACCATCAGTGTTCAAGACCAATTCTAACTGTAATTATGACTTGCAGGTAAAATCCCTAGCTATCTTCAGTGTGATAGTTGTTTCTAAAGTTGTTGAACCTTCCTACCGTCTTCTGTTTTTATGTATAGAATTGCTTGGAGGACACAGCTGCTGATGGCATTAAAAGTTGCCATGTACCTGGAGCAGGCCTCTACAATAAATTAGTTTTTTCTTGTTGCAAATGTTACATTAACATGGAAGTGCAACATCAACTCTTTAGAATAACCAATGCGAAACAGGAGACTTACATTTAATGAGTTTAGTGTTGCTGTGCATTGATTGTTAACTTGACACATAAATTAATACGGTGTCTTGGTGCTTGCGTCACCCTTTTAGAACTTGAGTCCCTGAAAACATATTTTTAGTGTCAACATCTGATGACAAAAGATTGTGCTTTGCTCTTTATTGAAGTTAACAGCATACATATTATGTAGTAGTCATGCTAATCTTTTCCAATTGACACATAATTTTGACACTGGACTTTCATAGACTTGCATGCTGTGGCAGGTCATGTTTATATACCCTTTCTTTGATCTGGCACCTAATCAAAGTTCAAGACATTAGCCTTTTTTTGGTAATAATTGACACAAAATGGCACATTCCTAAAGGCAACCATATCTTCTCACTCTCTTATATGTACTCCTTCCATCTGTGAAAGCTCAAAGAGCTGAAGTTGGAGTAGGAAGTTATACTGCTCAAATTATTGACCAAATGCCATGTTTTACTCATGATTTCCTCAAAGAAACCTTCAACATTTTACCTTGACTAAAGGAAGATCATTCATGGACTCAGTTCCATAGGAAAACTGTTACGACAGTTTTTGTCTTGACCATAGTAAGTACGTGGACTTGGTTCCTACCAAGGTTTGACTTACCGGTCCGTACTGGTGTACCGAGTTCATCTTGTCGCATAAGATCGATCGGGCGGTATGCACATGCACCCGATATGTTAAAATATAATATAAATATTTTTATAGTATAATAATATATTAAAATATAAAGAAAAAGAGAAAAGGAGCGGCGTCGTCGAGGCGACATCGCCTCGATCTTTCTCCCCGCACGGGAGAAAAAGTGCTCGCGATTTGCGGCGACAAGATATGCGCATGGCGCCGCGACAGCGGACGCTAGGTATTCTTCCTTCTTCTTCTCTTTTCTTTTTTTCTTCTTTTCCTCTTCTTCTTCTTCTTCTCTTTTTCTCGCTTAATCAACCGTCGACGGTTGATTTATCTCTCAATCGACCGTCGACGGTCAATTTCTCCCTCAATCGACCGTCGACGGTCAATTTCTCCCTCAATCGGTCGTCGACGACCGAAATCGACCGTCAACAGTCGATTTTTTGAGGAACCGCCTAACGGGCGGTCCGTATACCATCAACCTGACAGACCGGTATGTACCACCCATACCGGGCGGTAGAAGTCGAAATTGCAAACCTTGGTTCCTACAGAAAATAATGTTGCGCAGTGTTTATAAGCTTTTGACCCAAAACAACATAAGTGGAAATTGTATTATTACTCTTTATTTTGGTTTGTTGCTAGTTTAGTGTTTACTCTTGCCTAACAAAATATTTGGTAAATAGAAATAAAAGGCCATGTAACTTGTGCTATTCCTTACATATTTCGAAAACAAACATAGTCTTAAATGAAAGTTCAGATGAGATTGATTCGGCTATATATAAATTTTAACTGCTGCAGTAACTAAGACTTGACAATAGAAAATGAGATGAGGCATTAGAGTTATTCAATAAAAGTATGTTGTTGGCCTACCTAAATTACTTCAGAGTTCTACATAGAGGAATCTTGTGTTTGCATGTCCTAAGTTCATGAATGACTTTAAAGGAGGGGAAGAGGATGGATTTGACATGGACAGCTAGGTATTAACTGAAGACATCTCCATACTGGTTATACCCTGTTGAATGATCTCAAACAGGGATATGTTTGTCATTCTGTAGGTTTTTATCCTGTAATTCTTTATTCTGTTGACCATTAACCATTATAACAGATGTCCAAGCTTGGGATACCACCATGAAAATTTTGAGCCCTCATGCTGCAGATGCTAGAGGAGTGATATTAAAAACAGATGCATTCTAATAAAAGTCTATAAAAGGGTTTAATTTGCTGCGTGAAGGTTGGGCTTGTGATATAGTAGGAATGGGAGTAGTTAAATTGTATTAGATAGTATCATATCTGATTGTTTTATACCTGGTTTTGACTTGTCTAGAAATCTAGTTATAGCCTATAGCCTGTATGACAATACGTTGCTGATGAGTTCTTTTTGTTTGTAATGATTGTTTGAATTAGCAAATAGTCTTGTTGGATGCTTTGTGGCCTCCTGTTATTTCTTTTATATTCTCTCTACTTTCTTCCAATTTTCAACTCTTTTTTGTTATTTGCTCTAGCACTAGTTTACTGTTGATTTCCACCATCTTCCAATTTCTAGCTTTTATGTTGTTTATTAGCTTTATTTTTAAACTACTGCTTTTCACTCTCAATAGTTTGAAGGATTTTTGTCTTTTGATCCTTGGAAAGAGTCAACTTCAATTGTTCGCCTTCAAGAGTTCAAATTTATTGGTTTAGGTATCGACCATCAACCCAAGTTAAAGAATTCAAAAATTTGCTCATCACACCCTATCACTCGGCCTGTGTGTATATGAGACTTGCACTTATGACTTCAATGCTAAAAGTGATAATTAGCATTGAAAAGAATTCCAGCAGATTGAACAGGATGCAAGGACCAAGTGTGAAGGAAGCAAAGAGATTAAAATGAAAAGCCAAGGTTGGAACATAAAGAAATGTTTTGATTGGCCTAAATACAAAGTGAAGTCCAATTTATTACCTTTTTTTGGCATAGGGGCATGTGTTGACATAATAGTATCTCTCTTGCTGCTTTGTTGCTTGACAAATTCTACCATGCTGTTCTAATTTAGGTCATGATGATAAAATTGTATAATGCTACACTCAACCTACATGATTGAATTTTCTATTCATTTCCTGCCGATACAAATTTTCTTATTTGCAAAGTACCTGTTCATTTATGTTTGATCAAAATGCTTTCTTTCTTCTTTTGTTCGTTCCCCTCAGTGTTCTTTATTTTTGACAGCCCTTGGTCTGAAGCTCCTTACAAAGATGCTGCAGAGAAGAATGTTTTAGGAGGATTGTCACTTGAAGGATTTCTTTCGGAGGTCTTTTGTTATTTTGTTTTTAATATTCTAAGGATTTTCCCTGAAATTTTATGATATATATATATGGACTTTGTTTATAGGTTTTGTGTAAATTAGACTTAATTACTTGTCTTTCTTCCCATGTTTCTACCAGGTCAACTGTTGTTTGCCTTTCTATGTTATTTATTTTTGTAAAATAATGATTAATTTGCTCGGGTTAGTTATAACTAGAACAGGATTGTTTAAAGCTCAAATTTATGCTTTCTCCTTCTGCTAGAAGGATGCATCATTATGTAACACACAATTATGCATATTTATCTGACTTATATAAGTATGCATTTAAATATGTTGCAGACCGGAAAGTAATCAAGTAATGGTGTTAATTAATGTTTATGAACCGAATATATGCTTAAGGTTGGGATGCATATGCTTTAGTAAGAAGTATGTATTTATTTATGTTGCATGTTTGTTTGTATGTGTTTATACTTTATAGCAAGGATTGCAATACCTGCATGATATTAACGATCAAGGTACACCTCTCACCACTTACCGATCACGGAAACGTTCGATTTCGATCGTCGATGGTCAATTCCGGGCGATATCAGTCGAGGGAGGGAGAAAGAAGAAGAGGGAGAAGAATACCTGGAGTCTGTGTTGCTCTTCGCCCGTGGGCGAAGAATCACCAACGTGATCCGTCGTCGCCTACGAGCGATTTCTTCTCCCCACGCTGTCACGAACTTAGCTGGTTTGCCTAAGTCGTGGGGCACAATTGCATGTCCATTCGCAAAGGTCAGCCTTCTCGAAACCTCCTATGGTCCCTTAGGACCTATAAAAGAGACAACAGGTTAGAGAAAGCATTTTCCACAGGATTCACAAGCAACCATTTCAGCAAACACTTTATATGCAAATTACAAACATGGACTTCACAAGCTCTGAACGGTCGCACACAAAGGATTATGGTCCGTTACAGACCGAAGTCTTCACAAGTGTCCACATGACACAACTCTCATTTACAAGTCGAAACTGGCCACAAAAGCTAACCAAACTAGGGTTGCCAAGCTTAATGCTAGCTCGTTACTTGTTGTACAAAGTATGAACAAAACCTGAAAGACACGGACATACATGAGCATTACATTGAGCACCCTCTTTATATTTTTGTTTGTGACATTCTCCCTCACTTATTTCTTCAACGTCCTCGTCGAAGCCACTATAGACGCTGTATCTCATTGCCTTTTGCTAAATCTTTAATCATATATTCTGGTTGCAAAACGCCTCTTGTCTCCCAGCTGCTCCGCCATGCTTTGATCTGCCATGCTGCTTCAACTCGCCAATGATCGACTCAGGTGTGGGGTTGGCTGAGTTGTGTTGATCCTTGTTGATTCTTGTGGATCCTTTTGATTAGGGAAAAAATCTTCCTTATTTTACGCCAGTATCTCAAACGTCTCATGCCGCTTAAATTGGGTCGATGCTTGTTGGAGCTTCAACGAGTATCATCTCGCAGACTTTAAAGTTTTTGAGATCCTTCACAAATTTGCCCATCTATTCTTCTTCAATTTAGTTGTCTCTTCTAAGTAGGTTCGTATCACTTTTGTTTTCAATTGATATTATGTTGGGAAATGAAGTGGACAATCTACTCTCAGTAGCGCCGATCACCAATAGTGAAGATTTGACAATTATTGTTTTTCATTAGGTTTCTTCGAAGGGTTTTTGAACTTGGGTACTCGGTTTGCATAATAAATAAGAGAACTGGGGTACTCGATTTTGCTTATTCCCTTAAGAGTTGAGAAGACAAAGTTACTTGACTTCGCCCGCCTCCTCGAGATTATACTTCATGCATCGAGCTGGTTACTAGTCTTTGCCCACTCTATGTTCACACTTTTGAAGCACCCGAAGTGTTTGCACTTCTTGCATCGAGTTAGCTACTGTGATTCATCTTCTCTCTGCCATCGAACTTTCAAAATGTATGAAGTTTTGCCCGAAAAGAGCAAAATTTTATCTTAACTTGGAGTAAGTCTTTGATAGTTTTGGTCATATTTGGGATTGTACATCTTCTCCATCATCCTTACTGCCTACAACTCTGAGTAGAAAAGGTACAACATCACGTACTGCCTATTTCATTCCTTGGTTGAGCAATCTTGCATCAACTCAAAGTCCCCCACTTTTGGCTATCTTGATGAGAAACCCGTTGACACTGGTCTTATAAAGTTCCTTGGCCTTGCCCTTCAGTGATGTCCTGATACTTGGAGTTTGCATTTACATTCTCCACCTCCTGGACCCCTTTTACGACCAACGCTCTCCCTCAATGAGAGCAAGGTATCATTGACTCCAGGAAAGTCCCGCCTCTGCGGTACCATGGCGTTGCCAAGCCCATGACACTACTATCCGTTGCCTCTCATCTGCATCCTTCTCTTCATAATCAGTAGATCTACCTCTGCGACACTCCTTTGAGTCCACCTTCATTCTGACCGACGCTTAAACTTTTTGGGTAGCTGAGCCCCCCTGGACTCGTCGTTGCTTCCTTGCCCATTTTGACCACCTGCTTCAACGCCTCTGTGTTTTGCGAGCAGTTCTCCTTGGTTGATGGAAAGATAGATTGCAACTCCCATACATGGCCTCCGCCATCCTATTGCAGGTTTTGCGCTAATTCTGTTCTCCTTAGCTTCCTTCGTAATAATGTTAGCTTACTCGGCCTTGTCCTCTAACTTGTCGGGCTCCCTTAAGCAAATATAAGCACTAGAGTAGTTCAACTCTCTATTTTCTTCGATCATATTTCTGTATGATCAAGTCCTCTCATGGGACTCACTGGTACTTGCACTCGGAATTCTCTCAATGGTACACAGCTCCTATATGCTGATGACCAAGGCTTTCATTCGATGTAAGATTCGATGCACGCATAGAAGACTCGCCTCTGCGATACCATGACATTCACTCCTTGTCGTTGTATTGTTCATCGAAGTGGAGCTCCCAGTAACTCCTGATCATACCTCCGCATGGTCACTTCCCTCACGGGACTTCTCCTACGTGTGTTGTATTGCCTCGAATTGTTTCACCACGATCCGCTGCATCATGTCGCCTTCTGGTGGCATCTCCATTGTATTCATATTCTTGTGGGATGAACTCGGACTAAGATCTCTCCATGTGTGGCCTCTGCCAACACATTGTAGGGCCTTCGCCACCTTCGATTGTGTTAGCTCCTTTGGCAATTAACCTTCGCCCACCCATTCTCGGGTCACATCTGGATGAAGCATCGTTTTAGGACAGTTTGTCGCTTAGTAGCTCTCGAAGTCCCAAGACGTCGCTGAAATTGGTGCATTATTATCGGGATCCTAGGCCTCTATCCCCCACTAGCACAATCTTCATTGTGCACCGCTTTCTTCATGACAACTCGAATGGCAGCACTATGGCATATTCTTTAAGAGTATCCGCCTTTGCGTCATCTTGCCCCGTGCTAAGGCCTTCTGATCCCAACTTCGCTTTAGCAAATTGAATCATCTTAGTTCCTTCGTTAAATGCAGCTCTGAGACAAAGTGCATGTGCCTCGAAGCTCTCTTCGTCTTTGGCACCATGCAGGATGAGTCTTCCCCATCAGAATGAAGAACCCATGGAACGACATGATCCCACTCTTGCCTCTATAAGAGTTCATGTCCTTGACCTTTGTCTAAGGAAAGCTCCGTGCTTCCACTCTATGTTTCACCTTCTACGCCGACTCCCTTCATACGGCTTGGATACTTCACCAAGTTCCACCCATGTTGCTCTGCCCCTCTATTTGCATTCAGTTGATGGTGGCCCTCGCGTCCACCATTCCACGGGTCAGCCCTCTGTTGAGTTCGATTTTCACATCGGCTCTAAGTTTGTCTTCATTTGATGTTATCATGGTTGCTTTCCCACTTGATCTCGCAATGCATCCACCAATGCATTACCTCATGCGAGATCATACGATGACTCCTCGCTACTTGCTTGGTCCGTTGAGCTTTGTGGAGTTATTGTCTTGAGATACTCCTCAACATGTGCGATCCACTGCACATGATTTTCCCTCTGGAGAACCAGGACTTATCCTTCTTGTTGGAGCAACTTTCCTCTTCGTATTCTTCCTTTTGGAAGTTTTAGAGACCACCATCCCCTTGGACTACTCCCCCTTGCTAAACAAAATGTGCATTGTTCTCCCCCATAAATGTACTTGTTAGATTGCGACTCTTCGCTAATACAGCCCCCACTGCACCCTTCAAGGCCTAGCAACATGTGGAACTTGTTGCACACTTCAGTCTCCTACGGACGTATCCTTCTCATGTTGAAGAGAAAGTTTCAATGTCCCATGGCGCCAAGTTTCGGTTGCCTTGGGATGGCCACGAACACTTCATCGTCCGCATACAATCCCATGCGTAAGTACCAAATTCTTCGAGTTAGGAATTCCCTTCACCTCTGTGAGCTTTGCACAACTCTTTCGGTCGTTGTACAACATATTCCACTTTGCACGGTCTCATCTTTTACCAAGCGCCCTGCTTGCCTTGAGCATCGTCAAGTTTGCCAACGTCAAGACATAGCTCAAACTCAGCCATCCCAACCTTCGTGCGCGACGCATTCTTCCTAGCTTGCTTGTCCTCGTGGTGCCTCTCGCGCAAAGGGTTGGCCATTCCTCTGAATGCCAATCTTGGATGCCCGCTTCTCTAAGCGACTCCTTTCTTTGCATCTCAATCTGCTCGCCCCTCTCCCATTCCCCCTCCCCAAACGGTTGCGTGTTGGTCGCCTCCATCGCTAGGTCCCCCACGTTTGCATGACAAGTGTTTATGTGCTTGTCCCGGTGCTCTGATATCAAATGTCATGAACTTAGCTAGTTTTGCCTAAGTCGTGCGACACCATTGTATATCCATCCGCAAAGGTCAATCTCCCTAAAACCTTCTATGGTCCTTTAAGACCTACAAAAGAGAAAACGGGTTAGAGAAAACATTTCCCACGGGATCCACAAGCAACAATTTCAGCAAACACTTTATATAGCCAATGCAAATTACAAACATGGACTTCATAAGCTTTGAACGATCGCACATAAAGGATCATGGTCCGTTACAGATCGAAGTCCCTACAAGTGTCCACATGATACAACTCTCATTTACAAGCCGAAACCGGTCACAAAAAGTAATCAAACTAGGGTTGCCAAGCTTACTGCTAGCCTGCTACTTGCTGTACAAAGTATGAACAAAACTCGAAAGACATGGACATACATGAGTATTACATTGAGCACCATCTTTATATTTTTGTCCATGACAACGTGGGGAGAAGGAACGAGGCGACGCCGTCCTTTTTTTATTTTTTAATTTATATTATATTATAATATATATATATATACCGAGCGATATGGTACGCTCGGTACTAGGGTATCTTACCTTTTCTACACAGCTTCACGTGTACAAATATATACAGCTACATATCTATATTTGTAACTTTGTGAGAAGTAAATTACATTTGTTCTTTATGTGTTATATATTTGCAAGGGTGATATATTTAATTGTACGTCTGCATATATCAAGGATTGCCAAATTATGGGTACTGCCCTGTCATGGTGATACATATTGGTTTGACCAGATGCATCCTGGTCCTGGATAAAATTTTAAGATGTGAATTTGTGGCTTGTTGATCAGTTTTAGTTAAATTTTGATTGGTTTATACTAACTAGTGAAACCAACTGTTTTTATACATGATTAAATTGTAAAGTAAGCCAAAGAAGCCAAAATTTACTTTCATTGATACCCTACATTGAGGGGGCACTGCAAGGGGTAGAAAAGTGGTAGTAGAAGCATCGATTGCAAAAGGCGCTCGCCTTAGCGCTCGAGCGAGGCAAGGCAAGGCTCGAGCGCCTTGCTCGATCTCCAGGTGGCGCGCTTTAAAGAGGCGTTGCCTAGGCGCTCTTCCGAGCGTTGGGCACTTCGGGCGAGCGCCCGGGTTAAACCAGGCGAGGCGAACCCGAATTTTAGCGATGGCGCCGCTTTAGCGCCGGGCGAGGAAGGCCCGAGCGCCTCGCTCGATCTCCAGGCGGCGCGCTTTAAAGAGGCGCCGCTTAGGCGCTTCGGGCGAGCGCCCGGGTTAAACCAGCGAGGCGAACCAGACTTTTAGCCTGATTCGATCGAATTCACGTTAGTTGGTTCAATCGAACCAATTAACTTATCGATAATTGCTTCCTCAACCCTAATCCCACTTGCGAATCACGATTACGTCACCGACTCTATTGCCGCCGCCGCCGCCGCCGCTATCGCCGCCGCTGCCGCATCATCGCGTTGTTGCTCACCGCGATCGCTCGCTCTCAATAAGCGACTTTCCTCACCTATCTACTGTTAACAATATATTGTTAACTTATATTGTTAACAATAAGTTAATAGTAGTATACTGTATAGTAGCAATATACTGTTAATGTACTGTTAACAGTATACTGATAATAATATTTTTTATTTATTAGATTAATAATATATTATTTTGATTTAAATTTTAATGATACTAATATTTATTTATTTAATATCATGTTTCTAGATTTTCTTAATTTAATATCATATTTCTATTTAAATAATTATATTTATTAATTGTATTATATATTTTGTATATTTTAGCGTCTCGCTTCGCTCGAGCGAGCACTTAGGCGACGCTATCGCCTCGAGCGTTGTGGGACCTTGGCGCCTTTTGGCGCCCGGCGCTTTTTTAATCACTGAGTAGAAGAAGCATCAGGCACCTCATAGAATGGAAGAGGAACCTCATCAAGGTGAGGGTCCATCTGGAGATGGTGGAGATTCTTGTGATGAATTTCTTCTGGTCTTTGACTTATATTTGGTTACAAGATATTATCTTGGGTCTTAAAGTTGCATGTGCTGGTTATCAGATATTATTTAGCAGACCAGCATTTGCCATGTCATCCAAATACAACATTGTACCAGCAGAATATCCAAGTGGGTTAACATAGTTTTATGCTGGCTGGCAGATATCCTGCCAGCATTATTTGCATAAGTATAATTGGGAAACCGAAAAACTTGTCATATGTGAGTTTTGATTTCATTATTTTTATTGTGGTTGTGGTTCTTTTAGGAAATTGACCAACACTGAGCAATTTTTTTTTTGAAACATTAATTTGCAAGAAGATCGTTCTTGTAAAATCTGTAGCATAGTGCCTATTTCATTGACGTTTTGTGCTCAGGTATTATCTAATCTGTCGGTATTGAAAAAGTAGAAATGTCTCGTTTTTGGCCATATTTTAAATCTTTCATTTTAAAATTGTATTGTCCTATTCCACCTGCTTCACTTGTGTTTTTGTAACTTCTTTGAAAATTGTAGTCCTTAATTTGACTATGGAACCTGTCATCACACCTTTTTATTATGTTCTAAGTCAATTTTAGTAAATATGTTGACAACTGCTGGAGTTTCTCTCTGTGATCTAAGATGTTCAACACTGCTAAACATAGTTTTGCATTTAGGCTGACAAACTCTATTGTGGATACTGAATTCTTTTTACATATTATAAGTCTGGCCTTTCCTTTGTTAGCTGATCTTAGTTATATTCAGCTATTGGTTGGCATAAGTTCTATGATGTTTCCCTCCTCTTTGATTGGCTAAATATGGTTGTCAAAAAGGAATTTTTCACTCATCAATTTTCTGTTATGCACTATTGATGGGAATAGTAGTCTTCCATTGCAGTGGGCTCTCATGACACTTCAAGATCCAGCAGCTAGTTTGGCTAACCTTGTATACATTGGATACACTGGTGATCCTGCTTCAGCATTTCAGATAACAAGAAAAAGGAGGTTAGATCGCAAAAAGCAGCAAACCCAAAGAAATGTTTTTCAGTGTCTCGTCTTTGGTCCTAGAAATGCCGGGAAGACCACATTGTTAAATTCATTTATTGGAAGGTAAGCCATTTGTTGGTTTTTCTTATCTGACACTTATTTGCATGCTACTATTATTTGGTTCATGATAAGGACCAAACTTCTTTTGACCTGACTTGACAGGCTTTTGGCTTTTCCTTTATTTTATTTGACCATTTATTGTGCAGAACATTTTCGGAGAAATATAATCCCACAACATCTGACCGGTTTGCAGCAAATGTTGTGGGACTGCATAATGTAAGTGCAGCTTAACAATGACTGAATTTTCTGTCTTGGATTGTATAAGCAACAACTCTATTTCTGCTCTTGCAAGCTTTGTAAAGTATATATTTGTACTACTATAAGTTTATTTACATATGAACTCTGGATTATCAATTAAAATTTGGAGTTCTTGAATCTAGTTGATTCCTCTATCCCTTTGCAAGTTTTGATGCATGATACAGGATAATTGCTTTGACTCTTTCCAATATTGCATGTAACATGTGGTTGGTCTTGGTATTTATGATCAGAATCAATCTGGATTGGTTGAATCTGATCATAGAAGCTTTTTTTATTTTTTTTGAAATGATAAAAATCAGCCTGAGGATAGTGGGTCAACCAAAAATTAGTAATATAAGCAAGATGTTTTTTTAATGGTTGGCAGGTGACCAGATCATCAAGATTGGCCTGATCTAGGAGTTCAGCCAAGATCGATTTATTTTGACTAATCCTTGCAGTCTCAAATATTATCTGGCTTAATTTGATGGTCTTAAATTCACCAATGCTGATCCAGAGTGGTCCAATTGGATTAGTACATTGGATCGAGCAGTTCATGATTACTGATCTATCCTACATGTTTCATCAGACAAATTAACTTCAATATACATCATCATTGATCTTTTTGGTTCCAAAAAAATTATAAAAAAGGTAAAAACTGGTTTAGTTTTTACCAGTCCAAGTTAATATGGAAAAGTAATTGAGACCACATCTCAGACATTTTATGAGGGTTATGCAATACTGAATATTCACCTGTGTATCAGTATGTGAAGATTGATGATTCTAGCAAATATGACATTAAGAATTAATCAAGGTCACATGGTGAAATGTTACGCCAGTAACATGTATTCTACCAATGAAAATTCAAAATAGAATAAAGTTGGCAAGAACTCCTATACTTATCCACTATCGACTATAAGGAATAAACATAGGCTTGGAATGGACACATCAACATGGCAAATCTTCAAAAACTAGGACTTTTGTATATACAAGTGGATGTTTTTGGTTACAATTTTGATTACAGAGGATGGTCAAGCACCTTTCTAGTTGTTTATCCTTTTCCCATTCGACCTCCCTGTGTGATGATAGAAGAGATAACAGGGGCCCATAAGGTGTCCACCAATGTTTCACTTGAGGGTACATGAGGCATTAAACCATTTGTTTATCTTGAGTCACAACTCACACATCACCCACCTCACACCTCTCTTGAGGTGTTAATTATTCTTTAAAATCATTAATATTTTTATAAATTGCAACTATTTATTGCTTTTGCGATTTATTAGGTTTAGAAAGTTCTCATTTCTGTTAATGAAAAGGTAATTTTATATGACTAAGATACAAGTTGAGTTCATGCAATTGGTCATCTCAAGAAAACTAAACCATGCATATGTAAGCATTTCATGAGGGTACATTTTTTGTTTTTGTGGTTGTAACACTTAAAATGCTAGTTTATTTTGCTAGATTCTATTTTGATTTGAAAAAATATTGTTAGCATGTTTAAGGCTCTTATTATTCAGCTTTTTGCATAGAACAGTGAACTCAAGGTTTTGGTCTTGTTCCATGTAGGGATTTATAGATGTACACATGCCAGTAAAGTACCAGCTTACCCAATGGGTATGTGCCCATGTGCCGTAACCATGTAAGAAGCTAGGAGTGTTACTACTGCATGTCATAAGTCGTGTCTCTTCCTTCCCCAAATCCAGTATGATCTCAATACATGGCACATAAGATTTAATGTAAACTAGTGTTGCCCTGTCACTAGTTTTATGTGCTGCTTTGCCCAAAAAATGCATTATGTGGTAGGGTTATAATTATAAGTTTTCGAATATCAGTAGCACATGAGGTTTTCCCGTGCTACTGCACCAAATGATAGCACTTATTGGACCAACAATTCTTTACTGCCCCGGACCTGCCTGGACCCATATGGTACGGATGGTATTCACCCGGTCCAACTGTCGGTCGAGACTGGGACCAGCCTCTACTGGGTGGTTCAAGCTAGTCTGTATTGGGGGATTACCTACCGGGTCTTTTATACTAGACTGATTTTGACTATATCTTTTGATAGATAGACTATGATGCATCATCTTTTCTAGAATTGCAAGTTCTTATCAAAGGCTTTGTTTTCTTCCCCTTTTGTGTGTGTTTGCATATCTCTTTACACTCATGTTTTCTTCTGCACTGTTAATTCACAAATTGAGCAATTGATCAATATGGTGCGTTATGTGGGCCTTAACTCGTTGCAGATACTTTTTAGAATTGTTCGTATGATCTTTGTGCTTCTCAAATGAGCTTGTGGTTGTTTATATTTCTGGTACAAGCAATTGTGTTCTTTCATGGATTAAGTTCTTGGTCAAATGCGATACCAATTTGTGACTGCGCCATCAAGGTATCAGTACGTTACCAAGTTAGGATAGGTTGGTAGTGACTGGTACTGGCTGGACCAGTAGAGAGAGAGAGAGAGAGAGAGAGAGAGGGGACATAGTCGAGGAGAGGAGAGTTGGAGGTGGTGGTAGAAGAGGAGAATGAAAAGGAGCCAGTGGAAGAAGAGAGAGAATAAGAAACAAGATGCGACAACTGTCAGTGGCTTTTCAAAGCGAAAAAGGGATCAGTACCAACACCGGACAGTAGGCTTACCACCCTGGATAGCTTGGTACCTGTCAGCTTATTGCTTGAGAAGCTTGGCATGGTGAGCTCATCGAGCTGTAAGCTTCATTTTAAACAAGAGCAGGAGAAACTGCCTGGCATCTATGCTGGTCGGTACTGATGTGGACTAGCAGGCTCAAAATTTTAAATTATGGTTTCTTTGTGGCAGAGATTCAGTTCTTTTCACTACCTGGTAATTTACTTGTTAGGATAAACCATAAACTACAAATGCAAATTAAATGGAATCTTCAAATTGTATATTTCACTGTTTGTTTCCTAGAACAAGTTCAGTATTCTTTTTGCCATATCTGATTTTGAATGTGTTGCTTATGAAGGGTGATAAAAAGATACTTGTAATGCGAGAAATACCAGAAATCAAAGTCAAGAACCTGCTTTCTAATAAGGAGTCTTTAGCGGCTTGCGACATAGCTGTATTTGTTCACGACAGGTATTAAATTGTTAATTATACTGCTTGTAACTAATGTAACTTTTGGTCATATGTTTAATTGTTTATCAGTGTGCAAACCAACAAATTTTGAATTATATGGATTGAACCATCTTAAGAGCTATAATAACTAAAGCAGATAGTTGTCTAAACTTTTTGTATCCTTGTATTTCTCAGACATAGTTGACCACTTTGACTTAGATAGTGTCAGTTTGATTGAGGAAATGTATAACACATGATGACTCCCACTCACAGAGGTAGAATGTATATCTACAGTTTTTGCATCTTCAGTTTCATAAGTTAAAGGATGCCTAACCATTATTATCTAATTATGTAAACTGCATATGTAACCTACCTTGTTATTTAATCCTGCTTTTTGTAGGATATAATGCACAGATGCTTGTTAAACAGTGTCTTTTCTTCACATTTTATTTCCTATTTCATGTTACTACCTTATTGGTGAGCAAACTCTCAGATATATGTATGTGAAGGTTCTGCTCATGATTATGGTCTGCATTCCATATGTAGCGCCTCTACATTCTGCCTCGGGAGTTATGTAGATGGTCATATATATAAATGCATAATTTGCAAGGACGGTCCGATGATAATTGCAATGGTTTCATCAGTAATTCATCATTCTGCTTGGCAGACCTGATCAGCATGCAGCTGCAGTCATTTTCGTCAGGAGTTTTCTTAGCATAAAAAACAATTCCAGTTAGCAGACTGGTGTCCATGAGTGGCACATTAGTCCTAATAATTTCCAAGGTATCTGGACTTGTCACGAAGAATCTTACTGGTGTTATTGATATGGACATGACACATAATATTTGATGTGTCTACAATTTGTAGTATGAGTTTGTAAGAAAAAGAGATGCTCTAATGCACGAGGCGTCTGTCGTCGTCGTGTCTAAGGATGGTCAATACATGTAGCCCTATCCTTGTATGCAGAGAAGCTATTTCTATTGCTTTAATCCCCAAGGGTGGTCAGTATGTATACTGTTCCTTGCAAGCATAGAAGCTATTTCTATTGAATACAATACACTTAGGTCTCTAAGGGGTAATCTAATCATAAAGGCGTTAACATCATGTCTGGCCCACAGTTATAAATACACATTTGGAATATAAAAGTATATTCTTCTTTATCAAACATGCTACTTAACATGTAATATATTGGTTATTGGACTTGAGAGGCAAGATATTAAATGCCTTTATTAATTACTATCAGTTTCACTTCTTTCTTGAGTGTGATCTTACAATAGTGGATGAACAGGAAAAATGAAGTAGATTCTTTTTTTTAATTAATCATGCTACTTAATGTATAATAGATTAGGTTCTTTTTGATTGATTTAAGAAACAATGAATGAAATACTTCTATCTGGTTGCTATTAGTTTCATTTCTTCATGAGCATTCTTATATTAAGAGCATATCAAAATGGGAAAGCCCATCAAATTTTAATACATTAAGAATGAAAATGTGCCAAAAAACCTTGATATGATGGTGGTAAATTGACAAGGAAAGATGTATGATTATAGGAACATAGTTTACATTATCAGTCAATTATCGTACAATATGTTTGATTGTCTTCGGCACTGTTAACCCAGTTTTGGTCAGCTTTTGGCCTTGTAGTTAGAAATGGGTCAGAATTAGTTTGAGTCAAGAAAACTCAGTTAATGTTAGTTGATTTTGGGCAGTTCTAACTAATTCAACAATTACAAAGGGAAAAAAGAACACCCTGAAAATAGAGAAGGCATTAGGCCTTACTACTGTTGCATAGCCATTCCATTTATTTTCTACCACTGGTCGTCATCCATCACGGTGTAAGCCAATGAAGACAGGATATTGGAAGAGGAAAGAGAAGCATAGTGAGAAGCTTTTATAGGAAACTATGGACAGTATTGTAAAGAATGTCAGAAGATTTAGAATTAATCTCAAATCCCATCTTTTCGCTTTCTAAATGAACAATTTTTTTTTGTTAGCCTATGCACTACTCTACACTTTCTCTCCATAATGATAAGTATTGGGACATGTTGCTATAAATTTAGTCTTATGTATTACCTATGCAATAGTAATTTATCATAGTAAAATATTTTTGTATGATATGGTTAAGTATTTGTTATTCAATAAATGTTATCATCATTATTTGTAATAAATAAATAATGTTTTGTTGTGATAAATTTTTATCTCACATTCTGGTTTTAATAAATTTTTTTTATAGAATGTGATAGTAAAATTTTAAATGAGTGCTCAACCTTAGTTATTTCCTAGTTAGTGTATATGCACACAAATATGAGAATCTGTTACATATCAATCTCCAATTATCCAAGGAGTTAAATTTAGATAATAGAACAAATAAGGATAACTGAAGAACAATATGAACTTACATTTAGTGTTGTGAGAATGGGACAAAATGGAAAATAAGTTTAAAATTTGCATCATTTGATGTTTCTAAGCTATACTATATAGTATGTTTCATACTAAAATAGTACTATTAAAGAGTTTAATGTGTTTTATTCGTAGATGCGTGGGTAGGTATTGAGAATTATTGTTGGTGTGGAAGGATAGTTGGTAAACAACCCAGTTTGTCAGGCTTAAACTGTTAGCTCTAATCATTTGAGAACGTGCACTTTTGCAAAATCTCTAATGGGGTATTTAAATCTCATATATCATGTGGGATACCGACTTGTACATGGCATTATAGGTAACAATATATAAATAACAGCCAATATTGATCTATATGGGCCGCAATTAATCCTTGGTTGAATCAGCACTAGCATAGTCACTTTTTTCTTAAGTTCTCTGAAGAAAATATCATTTATGGTTCTAGCAGTATAGTATTTCATGGAAACAGACTTATATCCAATTGACAACTCAACAATAGCAAACAAAAAAGGGACTTTCAGATCTGTAGATTTGTTAAACATATGTGCTATTATAACAACATTAAAAAAACTAGTTATGTTTATTTGACTGAAAATCTATTTAATTTTATTTGTGGAAACTCGGAAGAATCTATCTTTGTGCAAAATTAAATGAAGCAATTTAATTAAAACTTATCTCTCAATAGATTTTTCTGTTCAATAGAATAACAACTTATATTAATATTGGCAGTGAACTGGACCAAATCTGTGAAACCAATAACTTATTTTTATGATTCACCTCAGGCTTGGAGTTAGCTATAGTCATCTTTTGGGGATCTTATGATCCCGTGTTGGTCTCCCTCCCTTGAACTGGAAAGAAGAGAATGAATCAACACCAATCAGGGATGGTCTGGTGCATGTTGATGCACAACCATGAACCACTGGACATCCATGACAGGGATGTGAATGTAGATGCATGAGTTCAAGTAACATTGACTCATGCACCTTGTTTTCCAGTATGAGAATTTTCACTTGTTCCATTAGTGCCAATTGGTATGAAGCTGACATTTAGAGGGTGCAGAGGATTTCCACAGGCTGAAACAGATGACATGTTTTACCTCCATACTTAAGGATCAGTTGAGTGAAGCAACACTAGATATTTCCTTCTGGCAAAACTTCCGATTCATCACATTGTGAAAAAAAGGTATTTGCCATTTAGGTGTACAAACACCCTTGATTTTTTCCAGGGGATTGATCTCTCACAGATTGGATGTGTGGGATCAATTCATATAGTCCTATATACTCTGGTTTTCCTGATGGAATTTAATTAAAAGGGATTACATAAGTGGAGTTTATAGCTTTTGTAGTGTCATGCTAGTTAGTTCTTATTCTCTATAATCTTTTGGTATTGTCATTCAGATTTCTACTTCTATAGAGTTGTGATTTAATCAGATTGGATGCCGCAGTAATTTGGGTAAAAATGTCAGCATCCCATAAAGTTGATATTGCACATGCTGATTCCTTTTTGGCAAGGTTACTATTGGTGCACGCTGACAAGTGCCAATTGGCATGACAATCCATGGGCTGGATGAGTTATCTTTTTTTTAGTTTTATTAACATTCCTTTTAATTTTTTCTATTTTTTTCTAACTTGACTTACATTTTCAATTGCCTTTTGCTTCATTTATTATATTCTACGGTTTCCAAATTGCATCAATTGGTAACTAAGCAAGCGGGGAAATCCTTCGGAAGAAAATATCTTCTTCTATCTACTATTTCTACTTTTGGAATCGGATGCAAGTTTTTAACATTTTTTTTACCTTCTTGTAACGTTATTCTTTTAATCCTTAGTAATTTCTTACTAGGACCACAAAATTGTTATGAACAGGAAATTAGAATCATGAAAGTGGTCCGCAACAATTTCAGCATTCCACATTGTGGTCTAGCTATGCGGATGGTCAAGATACAACTTTTTCTTTCATATGTTGATCCATACCATAGGAGCAATTTAGTCTTTCACAATTGCATTGTAAAATATTTATAAGATAGTATCCATAAATTTACCTCCATTCTTTACATATTTTGTTATTATATCTTTGCTTTTTTGATTGGATTGGTACATGACTGATTTTTAAAGGGATCGATCGAATGTGGATTTGTTTTATCCTTAGAATAATCATCTTGCACCTTACGGTACAAATTCAGTTCCCTCCAAATCCATTTTTTTTCCTTTGTATATTTGGCCCAAACCATAGGAGGAGCACCTTTAGTCTTTCACTGAAATTTATAAGATATTATCCATTAAGTTACCTTGATTCCTTACATATTTTGAAAACTTCCGCTGTTTGTTTGATTGACATACTACATGACTGATTTCAAGGGTTGCATTTTGATTTATGACTTTATTTCCCTTTTGTTAAATTAATCATCATGCACCATACTAAACAATTCAGTTTGTTCTAAAATCTAAATACTACATGACTGATTTCAAGGGTTGCATTTTGATTTATGACTTTATTTCCCTTTTGTTAAATTAATCATCGTGCACCATACTAAACAATTCAGTTTGTTCTAAAATCTAAATTTATGCTCATCTTACTTCTATTTACTTATATTTTCTTTTTTACATAATGCATCAACATTTGTTTTGCTACTGTTTGTTTTTCTATTTATCGTGAGTATGTTTGTTTTGGTTTTGATAGTTATAGAAATAAAATGAATAAAAACAAATATTTACTAGTCTTCTTCTAGAATGACCATTTGGCTTTTGAATTACTTCCTGCTACCTCAGCGAAGTTGTTAGCTGTTCAACTATCAGTGAAGTTGTTAGAATGACTCTAGGTTTTATGTATTTATCCTAAATTCTTCATGTGACTGTACTGTTTTGGTTTATAATTTGTAGCATTACAGGTGAACATCCTTGTCTTTTTTGTAGTTCTGATGAAGAATCATGGAAGAGGACAAAGGAGTTGCTAGTGCAAGTTGCTTCTCATGGGGAAAACACTGGCTTTGAAGTTCCATGCCTTATTATTTCCGCTAAGGATGACCTTGACCCATATCCCTTGGCTGTACAAGATTCAACAAGGGTACTTTCTTGATATTTTTTATCGATTGACACTGCTTTGTATTATTTGATTTAATCTATTAACTAGGATTTAAAGTATTTAATTACAAGGTTATTCTGGTAGTACGGCTTAGCATATTTGAGCTGTTATGGAACAAATCTTGGTATCATTAGCTAGCATTGCCTGGCTGTAAAGTCATTTATGAAAATTTATACAGGTTTTAAGTTTTATCATTTTGTGATGAATCTTCTTTTTATATATTTATAAATTTCCAGCTGTTGATGCACATCAGTCAATGTTTTTCATTGATTGTTTCCCTAATCCGATTCTGTAATTGGGGTATTTTTTTTTACGATATGCTTACTACAACTAATGTCCCTAATTTTCTATTATTGCCCCTTCAGGTAAGCCAGGATATGGGGATTGAGACACCTATACCCATCAGCATGAAGTTAAGAGATTACAATGATGTATTTCGTCGGATAGTCAGTGCTGCACAACAACCCTATCTCAGCGTTCCTGAAACAGAAGCTGGCAAAAGCCGCAAGCAATACCGACGTCTTCTTAATCGTTCTCTTACGTTTGTTTCAGGTACTACCTGAAACACTTTAATAACTGTATTTTCAGGATTTTTTTTTCAAATCTTGTGGTATTAAGCCTCTTCATGCTCTTTTGTATTTTATTTAATTCAAGTAACATAGGCCCTGCTAGAACTATTGATTGATGACAGTTCTGGTTCTCCATTTGAAGTAGTTGCATGTTCCTTCTTGTTTTCTAAATAATGATTCCAAACTTTTTCTTGTTACACTCTTGTAAATTTTAATGTTGGAAAAGTTGCTTTTATTAATCTGCGCCAAATGAGAATTTCTTCTTCTCTATTGCTATATATAGATCTTCTTTGTCGTAGGCACTTCATACCTAACAAAAAAAAGAGTCAAGTAGCTGATAATTAGTGTTGAACTTTTTGGATTAGACATAAATTTGGATTCTTGCCTAGTGTACGTGGGTACTGTTGAATGGCATATTTTTAACTTGGATGCTTTGTAGAACAAGGGTATGAAGAAACTAATCAAGATATCTTACAATGCCATAGGGTTAGAATACCTGACTTGAGCATACGAATATTTCGATGGAGGTATTAAGATGATATTTTATTAGGTTAAGGTTCATTTTAGCCCTTGTGGTTTTGGCCATCGACCACTTAATCCCTATGGTTTACTCGTGTCTAAAATAACCCTTATACTTTAAAAATGTAGCTTATAAGCCCTTCCCGTCAAATCTGAGTTAACAAACGTTAGAATCTGTTTGCTGACATGCTGACTCATAATAAACTATTAATATAATGACATATGCAATTCAAGTTTAAAAAAAGGGTTTATTTTAGCCCTTGTAGTTTTGTTCATGGACCACTTAAGCCCTTGTGGTTTTGTTCATACCTAAAATAACCCTTACATTTTAAAAATATAGCATATAAGTCTCTCCTATCAAGTCTAAGTTAATATATGTTGGAGTCTACTTACGTAGCATGCTAACTCATAATAAATAAATTAATATAATAACACGTATAATTTAAATTAAAAAAATTAAGATCATAATCAAGATGATGCATCGTCGTGGAAGTGATCACTAGCAACAACACCGAATCGCTGCTGCTTAGCATGATGTACGCACACAACCTCGCCTGCACTGGCGACAATCTCAGGAGCTTCCGGTCCTGCCTCAGATGGATATGTGTCAACCAATCCAACACTAGGCACATAATAGTCTTTTGGTCCCTCTTTCTCCTGGACGTTTTCGTCTCCATCACCTCCCACTTCGTCCTTCCCTACACCTCCACCCATTATGCTTACAACGTGATAGTATAGCTCTTCCTCACCTCCACCTCCAACCTCTCCTACATCTTCCTCTCCGCCTTCGTCTGCTGCTATGGCCTTCGCCTTTTCTCTTTCTTAACAAGATAGATTCTTTCTTAACTTAAATTACACGTGTCATTATATTAATGATTTATTGTGAGTCAGCATGCCATGTAAGTAGACTCTAATGTTTGTCAACACATACTTGATGGGAGGGGCTTGTATGCTACGTGTTTAAAGATATAGGAGTTATTTTAGACACAAGCAAAACCATAAAGGTTTAAATGGTCCATGACCAAAATCACTAGGGCTAAAATGGATCTTTTTTTTTATACTTAAATTATACGTCATTATATTAATAGTTTATTATAAATCAACATGTTATGTAAGCAGACTCTAACGTTTGTTAACTCAGACTTGAAGGGAGGGGCTTATATGTTACATTTTTGAAAATATAAAGATTATTTTAAATACTAGTAAACCATAAGAGCTTAAGTGGTCCATGGTCAAAACCACAGGGGCTAAAATGAACATTGATCCGATTTTGTTTAGAAGGATAGTTCACCTAATCTGTTTCAGGAAATTAAGTTGGTAATTGAATATCTAGTAAAATTGTGAGAATTATAAGAATTGGTGAAAAAATATTTTGTTGGAATTTGTGTTAGGAGAAAAGGTACCAATCAATCTTGGTGCCATGTTGAGGTGGCTTTATGATGGTTCTCATGACCTGGCATATAAAGGGCTTGAGCAAGATAAGTAACCTTTCTGCATGCAAGGATAAGATACATGGATATGGACCTCTCTGACTCCCTCATTGACAGAGTAATCACTCTTACGGAAGATATTTTCATGTATAGTAAAGCTTATCCAGCTATGTTTGAGTATGACCATTTTAGTGGACTCTAAATATTAAGTATTTGATATTGGAGCTATGCAGAATCCTGTTTTTCATTATTTATAGTGCATTTCTTAGCATCACCATCATTGTGTCTTAACCAAAACTTGGCATATGCACTTACATTTTGGCACTTTATTTGCTTAAGCACTTACCAAAAATTATTAATGAACTTTAGCGTTGCTCAAACACATGATATTCGCATGTTTATCTGTTTACCTTCTAAGTTAATTCTATGTCTGTTACTAAGAGTTTCAATTTTTTCATATCCTCTGAACATTGATTATCTTCTCATTCTATCTATAATTTGTGCCCTCTTATAATTATACGTTGGAAATTTCCCACAGTTTCTTTGGAAGGATACTGGTTTCCAGGACACAAGTTTTTAGAACCAAACTATAATTTGTGCCCTCTGATAATTCTGCAGTGAAATTGGAACTGTTAGAACCAAACTAATGTTAGTACTAGGACACAAGTTTTTATTCTTCACTGTAACTCTTGAACTCCTTTCCAATTAAGACTGTCAACATAATATATTATGCTCCCTTCTTATTTGTCCATCCATTTTTATGTTAAAGTGGATATACTTAATGTTTTATATACATGCATTTATCTGCAGTTCCAGGGATTATCAATGGTGACCATCTTTTAAATTCTCAAAAGTGTATGCTGTTCCTTGTACTGTTGTTGATTCGTTTAACTGTTGTGTCTTAATTGTTTGTTTGCCTTGCCATACAGTTGGAGCTGCTGTAGCAGTTGTAGGATTGGGTGCTTATCGAATTTATGCAGCGAGAAAGAACTCATCGGCGTGAGGCTGTCTGTTATTGTTTCAATAAACCTGGAAATAAGGCTATCTTCTGGAGCTTTTCTCGTCATCCTTTCAGTCCAGTTGTACAGATACATGGCTAGTAATGGTGACCTTGGCAAAAAGTTCGTGATTATGATGCTCCTGATAGTTCTCTCGAGTTTGTACTTTGTTCTGCTCAACATAATCACCTGGCTGGGTACAAAATACAAGGTACTGGAGCAGGAATCATCCTTCCTCAATTTGAGGAATTCGTGTTACCCAAACCCCACCCAAGGGTTCATCCCTTTATTATTACTATCATTATCATGTATCTGTTAGCTGTCATCAAAGCCGACATAAAAATTTGAGATTTTTATGAGGAGAGGGTTCTTCCCTTTATATGTTACTTTGTAACTAGTGTGATCCTCCCAGGTACTGAATTATCTTATTTTATTTGGTTGAATGGTATCATTGAATTGGAAAGAAGGCATCTCCTGGTCGAATGGGCTTTTAAAGATTTTCTACTTTCTTGGCTCAATGTCTGTTCAACTATTAAGCTGTGGTTTCAAAGCAAAGCAATGCTATGCTGTCTTAACCCCCTATCAGAAGCAGATATAGAAGAGCTGAAGGGTCTATGTAAATTATGCATTGAGAACTGATGAATTATTCTCACCTTTATCTTTTCCCAAAGATGGTATATGTGAGTTCAGCTGCCTTGTACGTGTAAGTATGTCTTATTGTTAACCACGCCTTGTCATACCGCCCATATCAATTGTGGAGACTAATCGACTAAAACGTTCAACAACAGATCAGAATTATAAGATGACGGAGGTGTAACACAATTTATGACTTGCAAATTGTGTACTCAACCAATTACATCTACGGTGATGGTTATTTTCTCAGCTAAAAGATCCCAATTATTTTTGGTGCAATATTTTGAATATGGTTATTATAATAATTTCTGTAGTCTAAGAAAAGCTCATGTTTATGAGATTTTTAATGCTTAAGTTGTCTTTTTTTTTTCTTCCCTTTATTTTTATTCCCCTCGGTGGGTGCTCTTTTATACCTCTCTTCTCACCCGCTTAAGCAAGAGAGAGAGAGAGAGCAAAGGAAATATTGGGAAATTGTGAGGATATTATCTATGTTTATGATGTTTATAGTACTTAAAACCCCTCAAATGTGATTCAAGTAAATTTACAAAATTTGTTTGGTGCTTTTAAGGAAAATTCAATCGGACAATGCAGTATAATCTTGTTGGTAAATAATGATGAATCAATCAATGGATAATGCAGTACAGTCTAGATAAGATTTAGATCTTGTTAATTTGTTGTGAAAAATCATCATTTTCAAAGTGTATAAATTGATGATGAATCATGAAAATAAAGTAAGTTTTCTTCTTCTCCTCTTGTTTTGTCATGGTATAAGAGTCACTCTAAGGTCCATCGCCCATCGACTCCTCTTCTGCGAAGTCGCAACTGTAGATCACGTAACCTCTGTTTCCTGATAGAAGCAAAGCAACAACACTCCCTTCTTTCTAGTAATGCACGCAGCAACAACACTTGTTGCCTTTCTTCTGTTGTTGGCCACACCCTTCTCTTCATCGCCCGTCGCTCGAGCATCGCTGTCACGCCCATCGTCGATGCCTCTATTGCTCCTCCATCGCCAGCGTCCTTCTCCCTTTCAGCCCTAAAGAGTCACGTGAGGAATACTGCGAGGGTCCAAAGATCCAGGTCCTGCCCTACATTGGCGCCCACGTCATTGTCTTTCACTTCTTCATCCCTCCTCGGCCTCCATTGGTCTGGCAGCTCTCTCGCTCAAACTCGACACCACCTGCGTAATCCCGGCTCTCCGTCGTAATCTTCTAGTCGTGCCCATCGTTGGTCGCACCACCCTCGATCAATCGCTGCAACCCACCCACACCGCCTTCATCTTCAACGCACATAGCAATGTGCGCAGTAGAGAAAGGATTGCAGAGCCGGTGATACCCACCAGACACTGGGGATGTCACCATCAAAGCACGCCCCATCTTCACCTGCAACTGTTGCACGCTATAGCTGCAGCCAGACGTGCTCCCCAACCTCAGCTTCTCGCATCTCCCTTACCACTGCTATCGCAACCCTCTATCCTTCGCTGCAATGCTGCTATCGGCCCCTTCTCCACCTCTCTTTCTTGGCAGAGGCCTTTGCTCCCTTAGTTGACTACATGGGCACCTTCAGCATCAGCCTGGTTGCAGTGCCCTTCAGCCTCACAGCCGTTAGCTTCGACTTTGGCTTTGTCTTCGGCTTCATGGGCATTGGAGCTTTTGGCTTCCCCTTGCTCTTTGCCATTGCGGTGGGTTTAGCCTGCAGCTTGGTGGGAGCGGCAAGTTTGGCATTCAGCTTTAGTTTGGTCTTCGGCCTTCCAATCGAAGACCACTATATCTTCACAAATTTCACCATATTTTAACAACACTTCATCCTCAAATCGGTACATTATTATGTCTTCGTCGTCAACATTGGATGTGCCTATTACACTCCCTATAGGAAACCATAGCACTTTTTCTACTCTAGGCATCATCTCCATCAATGTTGCAACTCTCATCCCTTTCTAGTTATCCAAAAGCCGCAACTATATGTCTTGACCTGCCCAATTTTCTAATCTTCTACTTAGGTATAATCTGCTTGACTATGTCGACGGTTCTCCCCGTGCTCTACCGAGGATGATCAACCCACCTGGTGCATCTAGTCCAATACTAAATCCGGAGTATAAACTATGGTTCCTCTATGATCGTCTCATCCTTCAAGCAATACAAGCTTCAGTTTCTGCATCCCTCGCTCCAGTCATCTCCTTGTGTGACACTGCTACTGAAGCATGAAGCAAGTTACAAATAACCTTGGTAAGTCGTTCCCGTACATATAAGCTCAGTTTATTATTCAATCTTTTGAAACAAAATAAGATGGTACTGTTGTTACTGATTATCTTCAAAATATAAAAATAATCATCGATGATTTAGCTTTGATGGGTCATACCTCGGTAATGAAAAAATTATTGTTTACACTCTTAATGGTCTTGGAGTTGAGGACAAAGAATTGACAGTAGTAATATGGGCATGCGACTTGCTACTATCGTTTGAAGAACTTTATGATAAGTCAACTGACTACGAGACGTATTTGAAGCGTGAGAATAAGGTACCAAGACCATATATCACTGCTAAAGTCAGTTACAAGTCTAAAAGGAAGACCAATCAGTATTACAAGTCTATCAGCAAGGGTTTGGTGCCACTTATACCAGTGCGTATCAAACACAACTCCCCTTATCCATCTCACTATAATCAAAGTGGCCATTTCAATTATCATAAGCCATGGTGTCCGACTCTCACAACTCAATAGATAACAATTTGCCAGCTGTGTGATAAGATTGGTCACTCCGCTAAAGTCTGTCGCTCTCACCCTTGACCTTCGGTCTCCTCCAACTAACCTCAGGCATATCTCACAACTACTTCGACTACTGGTCAACATCATTGGATTGTGGACTCTGACGCCTCCCATCACATCACCTCAGATATTCAGAATTTATCTATTCACAATAATTATAATAGTAATTATGACATCATTATCGATGATGATAAGTATCTCCCATTACTTATACCGGTTCCATGATGCTTAATTCGGATAACTTTAACTTTACACTCAATGGTATATTATGTGCTCCTCAAATTAAGCATAATCTTATCTCTGTCTCTCAATTTTATAAATAAAACAATACCACCATCGAATTCTTTCATAACTCTTTTCTTGTAAAAGAATTTGAGCACAGGAACATCGTTACTTCAAGGCTAGAGTAAAAACAATATCTACCAATGGCCATCGGTCATCCAGCCCACTGCCTACTCCTTTATTACTACTTCAATAGACGTGTGACATTGTCATCTTGGTCATCTATCTTCCTCAATTCAACAAAAGTTAGTCTCTTATTATTCTCTTCCTACTCTTAGAGCTAGTTACATTTTTTATCACTGTGATGCTTGTCTTAGAATAAAAGTCATCAACTCCCCTTTAAAATTTCTTCTGTCTCTTACATAAAACCATTTGAAATTCTTTATACTGACATTTGGTGTCCTACTCCAGTTGCCTCCTTTGACAAGTAAATTTTATATCATCTTTGTAGACTATTTTACTAAGTATACCTGGTTCTATCCTCTTCATCACAAGTCTAAAGTTTCAGCAATCTTTCTTAACTTCAGAAAGATGGTAGAGAATATTTTTCAGTCTACAATTAAAATGATTTATTCTGATGGTGAGGGTGAATATCAAGCATCACATCGTGTCTCTTAGTCTATGGTATTCAGCATCTCAAGTCTCCCTCCTATACTCCCCAATTAGTTGGTTCAGCCGAACGAAAATATCGGCTCATAGTTGAAATTAGTCTTACACTTCTTCATCATGCCTCCATGTCATCTACTTTCTGATATGCAGCCTTTCAGATGATAGTTCACCTCATTAATCACATGCTTACCTCAGTCCTCCACTATCAATCGTCATTTGAAAAATTATTTCATAAATCCTCAAATCTTCAAAAACTTAGGGTTTTTGGTTGTATCTGTTATCCATGGCTACATCCTTATGCATCATATAAACTCAACTCAAGGTCTAAGCCTTACGTCTTCATCGAATACTCTCTTGAATACAATGACTTTTGGATTGGACCAGACCGGTCATGCAAACTATGTCCATCCCAGCCAAATGCCAAAAAATAAAAATAAAAGTAACTCTGCATACCAACTTTTGGATCACCTACTTCCCGAAGATGGAGATGGATAAGACATAGTAAGCCAATGAACTATGCTTTATCCCTACACTAATATCAAAAAAAATAATCTAGTACAACATCAATCGTTTAGCATAGAACCAAACTGTTCATCAAAAATCAGAAAAGAAAAGCAAGTTCCAATATTGCTTGTTTGAGCAAACAACGATGCTGATACAAGGGCATGATGTGTGCCTGTTGTACTTATTTGTAAAACTTCAAAAATAAGCAGCAGTAGGACAATTAACCACCATTCAACCATGACAGACAAATATGAATGACTTGATATTGCAGATGAAAAAAGAAAAATCCTTTAGCTATAATCCTTAGACCCACAAATTCTTTGTGTCATGTCATGTTGTCTTTATGGAGTCAGCCTTTTCATTTCATTATTTCAAGTCACCTATCATGCAATCAACTCTAACAAATATACACTAGTGGAGTATATCGTCACTCTCATCCGATGAGTCTCTACCAGAATCACCAACTTCGGATATACACTATGTTATTCCCCTGGCTCATTATCTTCCTTTTTCACAAGTATTCTCTAATGCTGACATCCAACCCTTAGAAACTAAGTCACTGTCTTTACCCTCCTCTCAACCTAATATCACTAATGTTCCTCAATCTGACCCATCTTGTGCTAGTGCTTCCCCATCATCCATTCTACCACCACAACCTAGACCCCTTAGACATCTAATGACAACATGCTCTAAAAGTGGTGTTTTCAAATCACGACGAGTTCTTGATCTACATACTATTGTAACTTCCTTCCTTGAGACTAATGAATCCACCAAGGTCACTCAAACCCAAAAATCATCTCACTAGCATAAAGCCATGTGTAAAGAATATAATATCCTTTTTCATACTCTACCTAGACAGTAGTCTTATTTAATCTCACACAAAATGTCATCGGGTGTAAGTAAGTTTTTTGAATTAAGCAGAACCCAGATTGGTCCATTGACAAGTATAAAGCACGCTAGTGGCTAAAGGTTTTCATCAACATCCTAGTGTTGACTTTATAGAGATATTCAGTCCTATTGTTAAACCAACAAAAATTAAACTTATTCTAAGTTTGCGCTGGCATATGTGGCAACTTAATATAAATAATGTCTTTTTACAAGAGACCTTAACTAAAGATATCTTCATGGAACAACCTCCTTGTTTTCTTCATCCTCAATATCTGAAACATATCTATAAACTTCGTAAAGAAATTTATGGACTTTGTCAGGCTCCACGAGCCCGGTACATAGAACTTGGGTCGTTTTTTTATGTCAGTTGGCTTCATCAATTCCAAGTCTGATACCTTCTTATTTATCCATCAACAACCTGGAAGTACAATATATCTTCTATCTACGTGGATGATATTATTGTGATGGGTAATAATTTTGTGAAGATCACAACGTTCCTCAAACAATTGGCCAAATTTTCTCTGAAAGATCTCGGTACCTTGAATTATTTTCTGGGTGTAGAAGTAATATATACTTCTTCAGGACTCTTTCTCTCACAACAAAAATATATTCATGACTTATCATCGAAGATGAACATGCAGGAGGTGAAAGCTGTTTCAACTTCTCTCTCAACTAGTGAATCACTCAAGTTAAATGATGGAAGTCATACTACAGGTTCTACTCAATATCGACAAGTATTTGACTCTTTACAATACTTAGCTCTCACTCGATCAGATATCTCATTTGCGGTTAACAAGTTATCACAATTCATGCATCGACCGTCTACCACACATTGGTCAGTAGTTAAGTAGGTCTTATGATATCTTAATGGAACTCTCAACTATGGTATATTTCTTCGCAAACACTCCTCGTGTCAACTTCATGCTTTTGTTGATGTTGATTGGGCTGAAAACTTTGATGATAGAACATCCGCGTTAGGGTACATTGTCTTCCTTGGAGCTAATTCAATTAGTTGGAGTTCTGAGAAACAAAAGACAATCGCCCTATCGACAACTGAGCTAAATATTGTTCCATTGCTACTACTATTGTAGAATTTAATTGGATCATAAATCTGCTCAAGGAACTTGATATCTGCTCCACTACTACTCCTACTGTAATAATGTTGGAGTTACCTATTTATGTGTCAATCCAGTATTTCACTCTCATATGAAGTATATAGTCATTGACTTTCACTTCGTACGAGATTAAGTTACTAATAAAAAATTACGTGTTTCTTATGTTCACATGACGGATCAACTGGTAGACTCTCTCATTGAATAGATCCAAGATCGACGTCCTTAACAGGAGTTCGATGGAGCTTGTTAATAGATAAGACTTTAGTCTAGATAAGATTTAGTTTTTATTAATCTATTATGAAAAATCTTAATATTCAAAATGTATAAATTAACGATGAATCATAAAATAAAACCTCTCTTGTTTTATCATTTCCCACCAACAAATCCACATCTCTCTCTCTCTCTCTCTCTCTCTCTCTCTTCGCGCTGTTTTATCGTTTTATCATTTCCCACCAACAAATTTCTCCTTCCTCCGTAATCCCCAACAGGGCGTGGCGTGGGGTCGGCACGACACCTCTCAACCTCGACCACGCCCAAGATGAAGCCCATGTCATCGGTAGGCACTGGATATATCAATCATGACCAAGGCAGCAAGCTGAGGTCCGACTTCGCCACATACATTCATCAATCCTTCGTATATCTAGTCCTTTAATGCTGACGAGCTCAATAGGTTATTTATACGTGAACGCATGCATGAATACACGTATATGAATGTTTGGTGCCGTCAGGGACTCGAAGGCGGAGTTCACGCCGATGAGCGTGAAGTTGGGGCTGGAGCTGTTGCTGATGGCGTTGTCCATCGGCGCTCACACGGGGAAGCAGCAGTTGGTGCACTCGCCCGGCGGTCGCCTGAGCAAGAAGAAGAGGGAAGCTGATGGCCGAGGCACGTGGCCCGCTTTGTCACCAAGTCCTTCTCGGAAGGTGGCTCACCTGCAGGACATCGACGCCGTCACATCCGACTCGAGTACCCGATCCACTCGATCAGTATATAGTCTCCTTTCTTTGGTTATTAATCTCATTCACTGGCTTAAGCTTTTGTACGAAAAGAAATTGATGCTGATAATGTAAAAGAAGAATAAAGCTACTTACAGTGTAAAAAAGAAGAAGAAGAAGAAGAAGAAGAAGAAAAAAAAGCTCGGGAGTTCCTGTATTCAATCCTTCTCCACTTTTCTTGTTGTTAGATATGTCGGTCGTATATATCTTTTGCTTATTTTTTGGAACCACTAGTGAGCTAGAGATACATACAGTTTGATATCCTAACAGCATCATAATCGTAACCTGGCTTAAGCTTTTAGATGATAAAACTGATACTGTTAGTGTAAAAAGAATAAAACTACTTAAAAGAGTGAATAAAAAATACTCCAAAAGTTCATCTATTCAATCATTTTCTTTCTTCTTCTTGTTTGGATGTCCGTTCCTACACATCTATATGTTCATTATTTCTCGCGCCTCCAGTAAGTCATAGATATAGCTATTAAAAAAAAAATTAGAAAAAAAAAAAGATCAAATCATATTCCAATACCTCGTGCCTTTGGTGCAGTCCACGAGCCACGGGGACGTCGAAGACTGATGGAGTGAATCCAAGGGGCCAAAAGATCAAACGGGATTGGCTTAGATATCCTTCTCTTTTGCTTTCCCTTTAGATATCATCGGCCCACCAACTAAAAATTTGAGTATTTTTCGTTTGAGACGGATAGAGGGTGTTCGTTCTTGCTGTCGCAAAACAAAATGCATGGGAGTTTTTGTGTACTGGAAGCGATCTGTGTGCACTCCGGAAGTGATGAGAGATGATATCGTGGTGTTAGTCACCGAATCCTCCGTTGTACATCCATCCGTGGAAGAATGATGCAGAAACAAAGTGAACAACCAGTTCTGGCGGAAATAACACCCAACAACAGTTTTGCATCATCTCTTCCATGTAATGAATGATTCCAGCAGATGGAGTCTAAGGACTTCTCTCATATCCGTCATTCATAATTCTACTACTGGCAGGAACACAAATGCTGATACTGCATATTTACCCCCAGTAGGCCGAGTTGAAGCTTCTTCTCTTGAAGTAGAGAGATGTTTTTTAGCCAGAAAAAAAAAAAAAAATGCTTTAGTTTACTCTTCACTAGCAAACTCTGCTAGGATTGTGTGCATTTCTGTTGTATTTTTGATGAGAGGAAGTCGGATCGGAATTCTTCTATCTGCAGTATACACATCATATACATAACACATACATTTTTATGCTGAGATCTTTCAGACTTGTCCTCGGTGTTAAAGAAGAAGCTCAGCATCAAGCCTGAATACGTCGTATCCTCGGCTGTTTCGAGTGATTTAGGGTTCACAGGGCACTCACTCTTCTGCCATCTGCTGTAGATACTCTTGTAAAAGAGTACTAACTACTCTTTGACAAGATTTAAGTGCTACGGCAATTTTGACAAGAAAGCATTACACCATAATAACACTATAGATTCCCCGCTTTTTGCAACTAAGTAAGCGGTGTTTAAAGAGACAGAATACCCGTCAACAGTTAATCCGCAAATGGAACAAGTTTGATATATTATTCCATCAAAAATCTAAATACTGATTGACCAATGAGAGCAAAAGATTGTTTAACTTAGCTACTCATACTCAAGAGAGAACATATCATTACAATCAGTTCTGATATATTATTCCATCCAAAATCTAAAATACTGATCAATGAGAGCAAAAGATTGTTTTAACTTAGCTAGCCAAGCCTACCCATAGTGAGTGAGACAAATAAAGAGAAAAATAACTACCATTGACGGCAATGAGGCCACCATCTAGGGAAGCCAAGTGAACCAAACAGACCTTGGGCTGAACCTGGAAGTTGAGGGAGGAGGCCAACGCCAAGATAAGCATGGGAGCAGAGAGTAACGGACACACTTGAAAGAGTTAGGTGGAATGAAGTAGATAGATGACAAAGGAGACAATAAAAACCTTGTAAGGACAGGAATAAGAGGAATGAGATGGTATAGAGGATACAGATACAACAACAACAACAAAACAGTACTCTTGTCACACACACACACACACATTGTATATGCTAGGATCAGAAACAAACTACAACATTTATCCAGTCACTCAAGCTAGTCCAAGATTCAAGTTAGATGTAACAAAACAATACACCTGTTAGACAACCTGTGATTTAGATCCGAAGCTTCTTTCCAGGTTGCGGATCATCATTGTACTCCCCACCGTCATCATTGCCCTCTCTCTCAGCCTTTTTCCTTGCAAGGATTTTATTGATCTTGTGAAGCTCGTTAGTAAGCTTCTGGTCCTTGTTTTGCTTCCTCGTCTTCCGTCCATCCTGCATCTTGACTCCAAATTGGAAAGCAGCCTTTGGCATCGCCTCCTTTTGTTCATTGTACTTAGCCCACTCCTCTTCTGTCTCAAAATCCCACCTGTGAAGGCGACCTTTTGCCTGTTCCAGAATCATATATTAGCATAATAAGGCTCAATAACATAAAGATGAATGCAACTGTCGGATGAAGAGTATGCTATCATGCAGGTGTATTAACAGCAGAAGACACCACATGAAGCATTAGAATATCTTTTCAGAAAAGGAGCAATTTCTCTTGGGTTCAATATGCACCAGCATGTGCAAAGCACGGCATGATCGAGCACATTACATGTTCAGTCTGTGATTGGCATGGTCATGGAATGCAATCCCAAACACCATGATTATAACTGCAAACAAGGTTCCTTCAATTATGCACAAACTCACTACTACTTGCTGTATCTATCTCAGAAGATATCATAGATTGTTTCAAGAATCTTCATGGTGCCAACAACCAAACACAGGTTCAGATTCAGCTATGTGATTTAGTATCATCATTGGTGCCAACAAACTTAATGGGTCATTCATTAGTGATCAGAATCAGTATGTCCTGATAATTAGCACGACAAGAAAGTTCTTGTTAAAATTAGACCCTAATCATCTGGAAGCAGCTAAAATTGAATCGACTGGGATCAATTAGACTGATCGTTCCAACATGGCCAAGCTGAGTGGACAAATCTCCCACAAGGGCTTTTGGATTGGACCAGACCGGTCATGCAAACTATGTCCATCCCAGCCAAATGCCAAAAAATAAAAATAAAAGTAACTCTGCATACCAACTTTTGGATCACCTACTTCCTGAAGATGGAAATGGATAAGACCTAGTAAGCCAATGAACTATGCTTTATCCCTACACTAATATCAAAAAAAATAATCTAGTACAACATCAATCGTTTAGCATAGAACCAAACTGTTCATCAAAAATCAGAAAAGAAAAGCAAGTTCCAATATTGCTTGTTTGAGCAAACAACGATGCTGATACAAGGGCATGCATCGTAAAATGTGTGCCTGTTGTACTTATTTGTAAAACTTCAAAAATAAGCAGCAGTAGGACAATTAACCACCATTCAACCATGACAGACAGATATGAATGACTTGATATTGCAGATGAAAAAAGAAAAATAACAGCAAAACATGTTAACTGCAAGTAAACAAGTGAAAGAGCTTAGCTCCTAGCTTTAGGTAAAACAAGGGAATAAAAAAACAGTTGTATCAGTTAACAGGACAAATATTTACCATTCTTCCTCCAAAAATTGCATAAAAATTTGATGCCATAAAACTGCTAAGAACATTCTGCAGCACTATTCAAATACTTCCTCCCTAGACCCCGTATTGGTAGGAGCCTCGTATACTGGGTACACCCTTTATACTTCCTTCAGACCTTTAAATTTAGTTTAGTGTTTTTAGTCACAAAAGCAACTTCTTACCTTGATTCTTGCATACACTGACCAACCTCGAATTAATGGGAGCCTCGTGCACTAGGCCGCTTCTTTTTTAAAAAATATTCACAATGCGTGTCATATAAGATAATCTTAGCAGATTGATGAATTAAAAGAAGTGAAAAGGTAACAGAAAATTACATCTGCTCTACAGGATGTATATGTACCAGAAAACATTTTCTAAAACAAAGGATTACTTACACGGCCGCCCATGTCCATTTTTGACAAGTCATCCTCGTCATCACTGTCTATCACCTCATGATTGTACTCCTGATAACCAGGATAACATTCGGAGTAACTTTCAGATATAAAATTTGGATCCTTCTCCCGAGAATCCTTTTCCCTTAGTTTTTGAAGCCTTTGGTCATCACGCTTAAAAACAGACCCTAAACCACGGTCCTTGTCTTCTTGAGTCATAAAACGTGGATCTTGGGATACATTTGCTCCTGCCAATGCGTCATAGCCCTGCATATTTTGTTGCAGATACTGTTCAGGATAGGCCAATTGTTCAGTGTACTGATATTCCGACCACTCTCCTTGGTATCCAGCAGCCACCATTTGAGCTTGAATGGCATCATAACCGTTCTGCAAGATAGAGGTAAAAAGAGTGAAAATGTATATTAAGAAGAAGAAAAAATATGAAGTTGGTTGAATTCTTTGACCAGCTCAGGCTAAGTAAAACATAAACAAGAGGAAGATCAATAATAATGAAGAATCCTCTAAACCTAATCATAACAAGTTCCCAGGACAAAATAATCCTATGAAAATTTATCTATCTTTTACCAGAAATAAAGTATCACTACAATCATTTCTCATATAAGTTGTGATCACTTTTTCACTAAAAAGAAAATCAAATTAGAATGAACTCACTGTTTGCTGCCATGCTTGAGCGGTTTCAGGAGGTGGGATGGGACCATAAACAGGTTCACTGAAATAAGACTGCTTCTCTCGGATCCGTGGAGACTCTTCCATGTCCTCTGAAACTGGGCTTTGACTCATGTCCTTACTAGGAACAGCGTAATCAACTCCATCGCCCACAAATATGTCCTCCTCTTCAATTCTAGCAATAGGAAGAGATTTCTTCTCCTTTGCATCAACATTACTCTTGCGATGAGCAGGTGCCATTTCTCGTTGTGGATGGGGCTTCGTGATGTCACTAGAGTGTTGTCCAGGCTTTTCTTCATCATGACCATTAGCAATTCCAGAAATCTTCCCTGCCAATGAAAACAATTAACTATGGTTTAGCTCAGCAAGCTAATTTCTTTAGTTTCTGGATCATCCTCAAATAAGAGTTTTAGTTAATATTGTTAGTATAATTGGTCTACAGATCAAAATGGTTTAAATCAATTTAAACATTAAAACCAACAGCTATTTAAAAAGTTACAAATATACATGAAGAATGTTGCAAAATAGTTCAGTTGGTCATAGAATAGGTCTATTAATTCTTTATAGAACGGCGATGCCAAATGTTCCCTTTCAATACATGTGAATGTATTTTTATTGAAAGAAGTGTAATGACCAGTGGACTTCCTCTCTCAATAACCTCCTCACTTTCTCTACTTCTTCTGTCAATCTGGGCACTTCCTTGGTTATCTGTAACAGGTACTATTAATTATAAAGGTAATCCATGTTGCTTTCACTTATGGTATCTACCAACAGATCATTGTTTGGACTATCTATTACCTTATTGTGAATATTTGATAAGAAAGCCAAGATTGTAGACCCTTCGCTGTTGCTTGTCTTCTGGCAGAATATCCCCAAGCAATTACTTTGGAATAGTCCTTAAACCTCTCATTTTAACCAACCAACACCATTATCCCATCTGTTTGCTGCTTTTGGGTTGGCCAGTTCTCCAAATCAGAAAAGTCAAAGAAGCCAAATCACAGTCAATTATTCTCAACAGAAAGGTACTGAGAGGTTGGTAAATAGTCAATTTCGAAGATTAAACAAGTCTCTTACTCATTCAGTTTATATTGCAGTGAGCTACATATTTGGCATCAACTATCGCCCATTCTCCTGTGTAAATGCTGGAGGATTCCATTGCTAGCTCGATTAGGTGATAGACTTTTGGTTTGATACATTCTTCTAATTGTCTGCTTCAGTTTACGTGCCAAATAATTCTCTGTTCCATCCCAGTTCCATATTCAGAATTGATAGGACAAGCCAATCTATTTGGTGCCAACCTCTTAGTTTTAGTTAGATTAGACCAAATGAATTAGGTCACAATTGCTATCATGGTTGATACCAAGGTTTTTAATCTTGACATCCCTACCCATGCAAGTTCCATGTCAAATTGGTGTGAGTCCCAGTACCCACCAATAAAGATAAAAAAGGAAAAGTACACAAGTAAAAAAAATCTATACTAACTTCCTACTTTATTTCACTTTTCTATCTCGATCATCCCCAGTGTCGAGCCAATGACAAAATTTTATAATTAAACCGATCTACCATTTGTTTTAGCATTTAGATCAAGATAGACTCAAAACCAACTAGTTCAAGCCTGAAAATAATTACTATAGCCTGCTTCTTAGCTTATGTTGGAATGGTTGATTCACAAACTGGTCCAGCATTGAAGCAGTATATACAACCTGTATCAGTTAGCAAGCTACAGTGTTTAAAACCTTGGTCGATATTAACAAGTGCAACTTCCAATAATGTGATCATATTATTCTTGCATAATAAATATAATTTCTCCTGATCATTAAGTCATATCAAGTCAAAGGTCCAAAAAAAAAGTTGAATCTAATTAGTTATCATGTTAGTTACTTTTCCAAATTGTACTTGATACCTTTAATTTCTTTCTCCTTTTTCTTTTTCTTAAGAACCTTCCCTGATGACCCAAGACGAAGATATGTCATTATTTTAGCAATCCGCTCAAGGACAGAACCATCCACGCTGACAGTAACCATTTCCTGCAGGATCAATGGGGTAAGGGTGATATTAACTAATTAATTAAAAATAATAATCGTGTCAAGTGGAAGAAAAATTACTTCTGGGACCGGGCAGTCAGCTTTGCTCCTATGAAGAGTGGTAGGGATATCATGCGATAAGCCATCCTCCTAGTAAAGAGCATGAGTAACAATTGTATGTGATACAAAAAAATGCTTTACATACCAAAATAAATCAAATATAGATACAGAAGATCAATAATATCAGAACTGAGTGAAAAAGAAAATAAATTCCATAAAGTATATCCAGGTCTCAAATCTGTAAAGATGATAATATCATGTATCCTAAAATTGCTCAAGTAAAAAATGGCATATCCTAGTTACCAAAGAAAAACAAAATCAATGTCTGACAATGGCAGATTAGTTGGTATAAGAACAAAAAAGAAACTTTAAAGAATTGGAGATTTTTGAAATTGAAATGCATCTACAGATAGGACACATGTCCAGGGCCAACATTTCACCTTCTGTAGGTAACATCAAGGCTTGATCTCAAGTAACAATGTGCTCAGGAGCAACATTTCACCTGAATACTTGCGACTTCAAATATTTGGGATGTCACAAGAAAGCAAACTAAACCATACCCTTAAAGAGTAAGAGAAACAAACTTCTCAAGGAACATGTTGTAGGTCCAATCATTTACGAGTAAAAAATTTTAATAACAATAATGCAAGATATATATCATGATTAGTCTTACTGGTCTGTACCGATATACCAACCAGCGATCAGTCTGATATGTACCAATCGTACTAACATTACCAACACATGGTATGATGGAACATACCGATAGACCGATATGTACTGCTCATACTGGTCCCTTGTCAAACCAGTACATATCACCTGTACCAGGCAGTATGCCATGGTATCACAAACCTTGAGATATACTATGTTCTAGTCCCTTTATGGAATTATACTATAATTGTAATAAAAAACTAATCAGCATGCATGCTAATACGATGAAGAATGAAGAATCACCGAGTTTCTGCAATGGAAACTTCTATCCTACAATGATAAAAGCATCAGCATGAAAGTATTGAAGTAGAATACAAAATAAAATTTTACCATGTTAAAAATGAATGCCATCCTTCCAGGAAGAAACATTTCATTTGCCTTTGTATTGCTTTGTGGTTTGACAATCCACTGATACACTGACTGCAATAATGGAAAAAAACACTAGTAATATGAAGCTCAAGAAATTTCTTCCCCTAGGGTCTCCCAACATATAGGCAATATAGACAAAAAAACTCCCAATAAGATAGTCGTTGGATGAGCTCATGAACCTTGGCAGTTGCAGTACGAAATGTAAGCGGCTGGTCTTCCTTGGAAGTTCTGTAAGGAACAGGAAGTAATCGGTGTCAGTAGTGTTAAAGAAGATATGGAAACATTATGGAAGTCCAAACCATGGAAAATATAGTATCAACTTCGAAAAATAGCCATATTCCATGCAATGTCAGTACAATGCTATATTACCATAACACAATGTCATTGTCAATACCATGCCAAAACAGGTGGCAACATCAGCATGCTCATTCCTCGGTAAAAAAGATGATTCAATATTTAGGAAATGAGACAGTTAAGGATCAGCTTCGGGTCCTCTTCTTCTCATTTTGCTAATGGTTGAGTTTACTAGCCATATTCGATATAAACTCTCATGATAATTTAGCTTCCTAAATAATATTGTTTGCATTAATGAAAGTCGGATTAATTTTAAAAAAATTTATATGGAGTCAAATTCAAGAAAATAAGGGTCTTAAACCAAGCAGAACTAAAACTGAATTTATGAATTGTAACTCTGTAAATTGTACAAAAAAGGAATCAAGTGTATAGTTAAATACTTAAATAGATGCATAAGAAGATCCTACAAGTATTTTAGGCATCTAGGATTACCATTGTCTCTGAGGAGACACCCTGGTAATCTAAATGTTATTTGCAAAATCAAATGGTCAGGACTTTGAGTCCCATTGTCAATGTGTAGTGTGCATAATATTAATGTAAAACACATATACAGAGAGGAATTTTGTTTTAAATTGGATATATTTTTCCACAAGATAATGATGAAGATTTTATTGATTGAGATAAAGTAAGATAGTAGAAGAGGGCCATTAGAAGTTTTAATGAACCCTATGTGCCCCTTAATTGGAAGAGAAGTTTTATATGACATTTGTCAGATCATCGACGCTCAAGGATAAAATGTTATAACTAGAAAGGAGAATATACAACAAGTTAGTAATTACTGCCAAAATAGATCTTAAACTATTTAAGATGATAGGGAGATGCTCAGATGAGACCATTAGATGTTCTAGTTGGACAAGGTGACTAAATTAGTATAAGTGGTGTAAGAACTAAGGAGTAAACATATCGAAACTTTATTTACAATAATAAAAATTTAATTATTCTTACTTAAACCATTAGTATTGTCTTAACCAAGGTAAGCCATTTCGAATTGTACCGGTTTACTAAGTTGAGCTCAATACAATATGGTACTTTAGTACCGAGAGGTACGCCAGAGCATACCGCTCAGTGTATATATATATATATATATATATAATAAAGTTCAAAAATAAAAAGGGGCGACGCTGTCTCATTTCTTCTCCCCGTGCGGATGAAAAGTCATTGACGACGTCGAGGCGACATGCGTAAGACGAGCAGCGAGAGAGGGCAGCGACGGATCAAGATGTCGAAGGACAACACCGCCAAATCTCCAAGTGCTTCCTTTTCTTCTCCCTCTTCTTCCTTCTCCATATGAAAAGTCATATGGTTATAGCATAACAGTTGCATAATGATATCCTGTTGCACCATGTAAATGGAGTTTCTAAATTTTGACCACATTTTAAGGATGGAATTCCCTTAATTATCAAAAGAACCTGACTTTTAGTCATATATGCAGAAGTGAAGAATCATCTGAACCATATAAATTTGCATAAACATTATGCAACAGCTGTATAAATAAGAATATATATTATTGCAAAACAAAGATGTGGGCCAGTTGCAACTTTGAAAGACCTGAATCTGATACTACACTCACTAGTAGTTGTTCAATATTCACCATATAACATACCTAGACTCTTCATCCTTCCCATCTTCACCATCTGTTTTCTTGTCAATTTCACTCCTTACCTTGTGAAGCAAAGCATAATCTAACCCTTTGACCAAGTGTGTATGTTCCAGATCCCCTAATGAAAATTTTGAAATGAAAAGGTAAGCACAAATTAAATAAATATGCTAAACATGTAAAGAAAGAGGGTTTTGTAGTCAAACAAGCTTTAAAGCTCGGTACAACATGATCCTTATATAGCATATGGTAAGTTTTGCATCAAAATGAATGAAGAGATATGCATAATGGATAATGGAATTCATGTAAAGGATTACTTAAAACATAGAACAAAATTTATCAGCATTAGTGAACACAAATAGTACCAATCAAGTATGAAACAAAAGAATATTGACAGAAGTGGTATGAATATGTCCAATGGAAAATTACACATGCACCAATTTACTAGGTGTGTCAATTGAATCAGCACAATAGAAGGCAAAAAAAATGCAAATTCATCCAACTTTGATAGGATGATTTGTAATTCTATATAACCTAAAAAAGAAATTTTCTGGACATAACTATAAAGTGCTCACATATTAAAGTTAAAAAATAAAGAGATGGGCATATATATACTAAAACATGTAACTCTCTCAAAACAGAGTCAACTTTGTCATTTTCTCTTGATACCAAGAACTAGTCCAAGGTCCACATCTTTGCACAGCAAAAAATGATGATTGAAGAAATGCACCTACATATATATAAACAAAAAGATTCTTGCAGAAAAATATTGAATTTTGAGCAGATGAGAGCAAAATTTTAAATCGTCTCCCACAGGAGTCCATGCAACATATTGTTTGGTGTTTCTTTAAGACTAACATTTTACTTATAGCTTCCTAATAAAAACTGCCCATATTATCAATGCTTCTATAAATTAGACTTGAATTTCATTTGAAAAGCTTATTCTACCTCAGGCCTGGCTATTTCTAAACTCATTTGAATAGTTTTTACCCAAAGCAAACTGACAACCAAACAACAAGAGTTAATGGGGTGCCAGCAACAATATATTATAGCTTACACAGGCTATAAGAATGAGAGCATGAAAAATGAGATATCTAAATAACATAATCCTTTCAGAAGTTAAACCCTACAGAATATAAATAACTTTTTTATCTTCAACTAAGTGTTTGAACCTAGTAAGTTAACCAATGTACTATCAGAAACAGAGATTCTTAGGGTTACATTATCACACATCACAGTCAATTACAGCATCTGAATAGTAACAAATGTCACCATACTCATTTGCACTCATCATTTAGTATGGATACCCAATAGGTACAGTTCAAAGAAATGAAACTATAATTTATTTACATGAAACACAACTCGTTCCCCTGAAAATATAGATAAAACTTGTTCAGTAAACAAACCTCCAAGATACTTGCTGTTCTCAATAGATATCTTATGTGCATCAGTTAACCTATAAAATCAACAAAGTAAGAGTTAAATTTTTCTCGGTAAGTGCAGTACCATAGATAAGATATAGTAGATGTCATACCTCAGATCAACTGTTCCAGGAGGAGCTACAGCATGAAATGAACCAAGCTCAGTTGGCTCATAATCAGGGTTTTGATCTTCTCTCCGCTCTTTAGCACGATCCCTATACTTGGGAGCTTCTGGTTCCTCACGCTTCTCTTCTCTGCTTACAGATACTTACTTTAGCATTCATGATAAGATATTGTCCATTATTAATATTCTGTGTTAACATCTTTAGCTACAATCTACAGTCCAATTAAATAGAAATGCTGGGATATTACACAACGAATAATGTTTAAAGCAAGAAGAAACTTCTTGGAACACAAAAGTTACACAAAAAACCATATGCAGTTGAGCTTTTTTTAAGTCAAAAAAATAACAATTGATAAATCATGAACTTGTCAAACATCAGATGACAATATAAGTCAAGAAGTGAGAAAAGATGATGATATGACTATCTGTCAGCTTTTATTTCCCCATGTTTTCCTCATTCAGCATCTCGAAATAGTCATTACAGCGCTAATTGTAAGCTAGCAATGGCATTTGACTAAAGCAACTTGCTCATTCACAATTCAGCATAACCAAGAATAGCATTCAACTACCAGCTGGCTTCCAGAATCAATTATACGCAACTAACTGATGAAATTATTGTCAATTAAGCTTAGCTAATGAATTCATAATTGGAGATATGCCCATAAGTGCTTGATGTTATGTCAGGAAACAACATCTATAGTCATCCTTGGTGTAAGACAATGGAACATGGATACCAAAGTAATACTTCTGGACTTTCCAACTATTTCACTGAATGAATTTCCTGGTGGCCAAAAAAACATATATCAACTTGCACATGCTGATCTTGTGACATCCTAAATGCCACTTTTCTTGATTTTCTGCATTCTTAGCAAAAGCATAGAAAAATCAAGTTCTATTTTATTTTATTTTCTTGTAAGAAAGCAAACTAAGCACTAGGTTTTAATTATGTTAACTGAAAAGAATTTCTTCTCCAGAAGGACTGTGTTTCAGTGTGAATTGATCACTCAATTATTGTGATGCTTTGCCACCAAACAGCATTTTGCTACTCCTATACATATTATGTTCCAGTGTAAAATAAAAAAGAGTGGTCATTTTATCGTCTGACAGAATTTTCACCACTCACACATAAAAAGTATTATAAAAAGATGCGAGAACAAGATACTCTTCATTAATAATCTGGGCTACATATAAGCTATAGTAATTACTATAACAAATGGGGATTATAAAAGGGTAGGCTTTTGGAATTTGGTAAACATTAGGAACTGAAAAACGAATATGGAAAATAAAAACTTTCTCAACCCAACACCAGTTAGGTTACCCTATCATACTTCTCCCAGAGCAAGCAGATGTTTCGAATGTGATAACACCAGAAAATATTGCTTTTTTAGCACAAATACATCGAAGCGTTGCATTAGTTTTACAAATCACTAGAAAACCCAAACAAACCAATCGAACTTCCTCAATTTGCTTCGTAATATCATCAAATACGAAGCAAAAGAAGGTCATTTCAACAGAATATCATACTATATAAACGGAGAAATAAATAACAACAATTAGAAGAGCAAATACAAGAGAAGTGACTACATTTTCATAAATAAAAAAAATCACAAGAATCACTTACTTGCGCTTCATCATCTTCTCCTTGTAGTTCCTTTTCCCCGACGACATGGCGACGAACTTGCAATGCGCACCCTACTAAACCCACTTGATCCTGATCTTCTTCAGATCGTGAGGACACGGATTCAACACTAATCCCACTACATAAAGGAGAAAGAAATAAACCAAATGTTTATTTGACCTTGCAGCAGATGGTGAGATGGAATGGGTGCCAGAGGATAGTTGGGATGGCTCATTACCTCGTCGTTAGGGTTGATCTTCGATGTTGGAGACCAATTCATCGTTTCCGTAACTCTGAATAATGGGTGTCTCTGTTCCTCTCTGGATTAGGGTTTGACGAAGAGACGGCGTCGAACGGTGACGGATTCCGCACGCGCCACGTGCGGCACATATATATATATATATATAATATATATATATATATTATATATATATATATGTGCCGTGAGGCGTGGTTTGGAGCCAACGCTGGTCATGTACTTTTGGTCCCATCGGTCGGTTGGACTTCCTTGGGCATGTGCTCGGCTTCGCGCTGGTTAGAATGCGACTGGGGCCCAAGGTGGCTCGGGCATTGCCCCGATCTAGTCGAAGCTGATAAAAGAACAGGTTGAGACGAGGTAAATAAAAGGATTGGCCAAGATAAAGTCAACAAAGAACTAATCGAAAAGTTGACAAAAAATTAATCGAGATAAAGTCAGAAATGGATTGACCGAGACAAGGTCGGTAAAAGGCTGGCCAAGACAAGATCGACAAGGAATTGATCGAGACGAGGTCAGAAAGGTACTGGCCTAGACGAAGTCAGGAAAGAACTGGTTGAGACAAGGTTGACAATGGACTGATTGAGACAAGGTCAACAAAGGACTAACCAAGACGAAATCAGCAAAGAACTGGCCGAGATATGCTTGAGAAGGGACTCGTCGAGATGTAGTCGGCAATGGACTAGCCAAGATGTGCCCGACAAAAGATTAGTCGAAATGCATTCGGCAAGGGACGGGCCGAGATTGTGCCTAACAAAGGATTGGCCGAGATGCACTAAGCAAGGGACTAGCTGAGATGTGCTCGACAAATACTAGCCAAGGTGCACTCGGCAAAGGACTGGTCAAGATATACTCGACAAAGGACTAGTCTAGACGTAGTCGGCAATGGAGTGGCTGAGACGTGCTCAGCAAGAACTAGCTGAGATATAGTCAGCAACGGTTGGCTGAGATATGCTCGACAATGACTAATCAAGACGTGGTCGGTAATGGACTGACTGGTCAAGACATAGTCGACAAGGAATTGATCAAGATGTGCTCAGTAAGAGACTGGCCGAGATGTTCTCGAGAAGGACTGACTGAGACGTAATTGGTAATGGACTAACTAAGATGCAATCGGCAATGGACTTCTATTATGGGGATGCATGTGATCTTGGCGAAGCATTTACAGACAAGAAGCTTCATCTGCAGGTGGAAAATTTGAACTATGGCAGCTACTGATGCGCCTTGCCCCTTTTCGATGCAAATCTTTCATCATCATGATGAGATGCTATCCTATCGCCCTTTGAGAGGTCGGATCTATGGGCATAATGCTTTAACTCCAGTGATAACTAAAGGGATCTAGCCTTATTTAATGTGGATCTCCTCGAGATCCTGATTAGATGTTGCATTGTCCTCCCACTAGGAAGGTGAAAGGTTGCTCCAGGCGGTTGAGCCTTCTTCTCAGTGGCTTCAAGCGTTGGCCTCAGGACTTCTCTACATAAGGCTTTTTATGTTTTTCTCGCTTCCTGGCCATCAATGCTTTGATGGTGGTGTACCTGTTAGCACGTTGGAGCATTTTCGGATACTCACCGGTAGCCTCTCGATCAACAACCAAAAGAACATATATGGATGCAACCCCAGCAAGAATGCTTGCATAATCAAAAAAGGATAAGCATCAGGGATTGCCCTAATTTCAATGAAGAAGCAATGATAAAGTGGGAAAGTGGCTCGTCGTTCTTCTAGCTCGGGGTGAGAAGCATGCCACGTATGGCTTGGGTTAGGCGATGGCCAAGAAGTTGAACTTAAACTCTTTTGTGAGTTGATCAAAAGACGAGACTGAGGAAGGCCTCAAGCGACTATACCACATCGGAGTTGGACCTCGAAGAGTGGTGGGGAAGGCTCAACACACTAGATCATCAGATGTGTGTGTCTTATAAAGTCATTTGGGCTTGAAAAGTGGTGACATGCTCCATCGGGTCAGAGCTCGTAGGCCTCTAGTGTTAGAGGCAAAAGTCGGGGAGAATCAGCTTGTCTTGGATTTCTTGGGCAAAAGGGGATCCCCAAAACCCCCAACCAACAAACCCTTCCCCCGCCCCTCCCTTCCTTCATCTTGTGAAATTCTCTCAGAACTTCATCCAAGTGATGGTTGGCCAAACTGTTATGGACTTAGCTAAATTTGCCTAAGTCATGTGGCACCTTAGTAGCAAACATGAGGACTTAGCTGAAATTGCCTAAGTCATAAAGCAACCTTTGCCTAATGTTCCAAACTTGGCTGGGATTGCCTAAGTCATGAAAATGTTGAAGCGTATTTGCCCACAAAGGGTCAACTCACTTGCAACCTTGTGAAGGTCCCGAAAGACCTGTAAAAAAAGAAGTTGATTAGTTTTGAAAACAAGTGACGGACAAGTCCTAACATCTCGGAAAGAAGGCAGCTTTTACAAGCAATTCATAGAACATCTTGAGTGTAACAGAAAAAGAGAGAAAGAGAGTGAACAGTTCTTTAGAAGGTTGTAAGAACAATCACAAGTCCACAAACGATTCCCAAGGTATCATACGCAAGTCTAGTTTAACTCTTTATGAATGCTCATGCTCGATACTATCTCAAAGCTCCATCTAGCCCTATGTCACCCAGGGCGTTCTAAGGTGCTGAGATGGCTGACATTTTGCATCGCTCAGCTAGGTCACCGCAGCATGGAAAAATGACCCAAAAATGAGCAGTTTTGGTCTGTTTTGGCTCCATGCAGCGAGCAATCATCCTATAGTATTATAGAATATTTATGCTCATATTTCTTAGGTAAAATTACATAAAATCAAGGTAAAATATGCTACTAAACATCTGTATAAGTAAACAAAAGTGACGAACGGTTCGTTGAGTGAAGAGTTGTGGTTGAGCAATGACTATTTGTAACAAAATGCAACTGAGCCTTAAAAAAGTTTGATGAGTCGGACGATAAAGTATCTAGCTTGGGACAACTCGTGATGGCTGATGGGGCCTCAGAAGTCCCAGGCTCGGGTGTGGGTCGTCTACCTCTAGATGGCTCTTTATTTGGTAGGCAGGCATATGTTGCTCGGCCCTGTCAATCAGACATGGGAGGGTCATGAGGCACGGGAGAAAGAATTAGTTGAGCCATTGACAAGGGCACTCACGGTGGCACAATTTGTTGGGTGAATCGAGGGATCAAGGGAATAATAGTTTGCATCTTTCCAACCAAAACTTGAACCTGATGAGTGAGGCCGAGGAATGCCTCAGCTCAGATAATGGAGTGCCTCACGCTCCCCCCCAGAAGAGAAATCTCAGGGTCGTTAAATAGCCTCTAGTGACGATTTGTGGTTTAGGACGAATATTCACATCCTGGTGCGAGGGAAAAGGGGGTTGTCCCCTAAGATCAAAGGTGAAATGGGTCACGTGCATCTTCTCTTCGAGGTGTTCGCCATGATTACTTAGTGACTAGCGTTCTTGCGACATTGACTCTCCTTTTAGTACCAAAGATATTGTGGTCCTTTATGCTATGGCCGAGGTGTCGATCTGAGTGTATAAGATTGCCAATGTTACTTACAAGCTGAAGTGAGTTGGACATAGTTCTAATCGGGGAGGTTGCTTGACCGACGTCCCGTGACGCATCTCAGAATCGCTTCTTCCTCTTGGCTACTAGGGTCCTACAAGAAGGTTAGAGTCGGGTGTGTGTGGGGTGGGGGACCCCTTCGATGCTTAACAGTTGAGGGAGAGAGAGCTGCGCATGTGAGTGTGGAAGGTCCAACCCTTAGTACTGTTCATGAGGGTGGCTTTTATACCTATTGCCTTAGGTCCACATACATGACGGTTTAATGATCGCTGATGTCGGCATAAGTAGGTGTTTAAGGCTTACTAGCATCTCAGACGGTCGACTCGTATACTGATTGCAGACGTCGCCTGAATTGTTCGACGCTACTCCTCACCTCCCAAGTAGTTGGATGTGAGGTCGCATCGCCTTATATATTCTCGAGTGGGGTTGGTATAGAGAGACATCAGTGTGAGTGACAAATAATTATCTTATCTTAAATTTACAGTACTAAGTCGATTCGATGTGTTAAATTGATTTCCTCTTGATAATCCAAAAGCCCCGTGGAGTGGGAAGCATATCCCTTTACTAAATACACTTTTAATCACAGTCATCTATTAATTCAAAAACATATAATATAGTTAAAAATCCTCGAATACCTTTAATCATTTTCACCAGGTATTTGACTCATCACGTTTCTTAACATATTTAAAGAGTATATAAATGTCAATTTAATTTTTGACATCGTTCTTCTAGTAATAAACCGAGAAGAACGATAAAATTAGTATATTTGTGAGTTTTTGAGTTTTGCAGAAACGTACACGTTAAACTTAACAAAATCACTCATTATAAAGAGTTAATATGTATTTTCTTTTTTATTTTTTTAAAATAAAAACGCATACGTTAAAGTTATCAAAATCAGTAATTATAAAGGTTATATATGTTATAGGTCTTCTTTATATATATATATATATATATATATATATATATATATAATTTTCATAGAGAGGCTCTAAAAATCATCCATCTCCATCATTCAATATTCTTTTCATTCCAATCTAATGTCTAAAATGACCAAATAGCCTATGTGATCCCTACTGCCAATTCAGGTGATGAATTGCAATTTATATAATTTTATCTATGTAAAATGATATATATACCCTTGAAGTTGATGATCTTTGTATTGATAATTCCAACCTAAAGTTTGCATGTACTTGGTTAATGTTCGTCAATTGATTTCCATTTGATTATTATGATAAAAATGTTGAAGCTTCGATTAACATAGATAGGCATGTGTGTAGTTTACAAATTTTTAAATTTTATTCATAGGAAGATGTAGAAAGATGAATTAAATTTTAATTAATGTGTGGCGTTTGGGATTTCTCGATCTCGAGTTTATGTACTGGGGATTGAGTTCAGAATCAAAAGATCTATCTAATACGACGAGGTTGATGTATTACATGGCTTAATTAATGAAAGAAAGCAATGGTGACGTATAAAAACTTTTTAATTTTTAGTATCAGTTTAGTTTAAGTTTTAAAGTTAGTTTTTAAGGATTTTAATTTTTAGTATCAGTTTAGTTTAAGTTTTAAAGTTAGTTTTTAAGGATTTCATCGATAGATTATCCTTAATTTTGGATTAAAAATTTTGATAAATAGATTATTATTTTGGGACAAGATCGGCATAAATAGTGTTTATCGGAGTAAATTGCAAGGGTTCATGTAGTAAAGAAATATCCTTGGATGAGATTATAAATATATATATCATCATCGAGCGATATCTTATGGATCTAATGGTATTCTAAATTGCAAGGGTTCATGTAGGAAAGAAAAATCCTTGGATGAGATTATAAATATATCATAATGGTATTATAATGGATTAGATATAAAACCCTGAAGTGAGAGATATTATAATGGTATTATGGTCTCACAAAGGAAGCAAAAGGCTGAAGATTGATTGATTGATTTATTTAAAAATAATTGATAAATATATGAATTGAAGTATTTTGAAGAGCTAATTTAAGCTAAAGAAATTAGAGTCAGGATCATATCTTTCTTTTCTCGATCAATTGTCGATACAATATCTTTCATCTACAAACATGTCTTAAGAATGTAGAGGGATCCGTAGAAGTGAATTCTCATAATTGATTATGGAGCAAAAAAAAAAAAAAAAAAAGGACAGAAAACACCCTGTGATGATCCAACAACACATTTCTGTAAGATATGGAATCGAGAACCATGAGTCCTGACAGCATAATAATATTTTGGCCCAAATACCATGCAGAGAGCAGAACTGCACAAGTATTGGCAGCAGAAGACTAGAGATTTCAGTAATCAGCATGTGTTTAGCTAGCCTCCACAAAATATTACAGCTTTGTGCCTCCTGTTTTTTTTGTTTTTGTGTCTTTAGGCCAAGCTTACCCGAGTCATGATGATGCTTCATTGGAGATTGTGGAGTGCAACTTCATCTTGGTTCAGGTTGAAGTCCTCTTTCCATGGTAGTAGCCAGAGAGATGAAGCATCCGAGGAGCTTCTGCAGCTACCGATACAATGCATGCGATCAGTCTCCACAAAAATGACATTTATATGCTATTATCACGTTTCATTCAAGATTATGGAGCGAAAGCACTTGTTCTATTTGAGGTTGAAGAGTCCTTTCCATGGCGACTGAGATGAGACTCGAAGCATCATCCAAGGAGCCTCGATACAAAAACATGTGTCCGGTCTTGACAAGATCATCACACTTGGTGCATGTTTTATCGATCGATTCTACCCGAGTCATGATGCTCCGCTTCATTCGAGACTGTGGAATGGAGAAGATATCATGAGAGGATTTTAGGGTGGTGAAGAAAGAGGCCCACCCACAAAAAAAGAACATGGAAACACTCACTGTGGCTTTTTCACAAGCACCTGTCCGTCGTCGCGGCAAAAGGACTTCCCGAGTTCATGTACTGCCGCGCCATGCCTGCCTCCAACATGGTTTTGGAAATGGGATTTTGGGATGTCTCACGGTGGTAGCTCTACCGACAACAGTATGAGCTCCCTAAATAGATGTTGGGCCAAAGTAATTTTAGGGCTTTGTCGGTCAACGAGAAAAAGTAAATTTGTGGGCAAATGGATCATGCTGTCAAAATCAAAAATAAAAATAAATCAAATATCAAATATCAAAAATAAAAGAGTCCCTGTGGCATCGTGTTCATTCTACTCAACTTAAAACAAACTAAAATAATACACAGAAACAAAAAAAAAAAAAAAAAAGCAGGTGTCCATGTGGGCATCATCTGCTCAACTCAAACTGCTGCTGGAATGAGTGAGAGGTACTTGGAAAATAAATACCAATGGAACTGACTCCCTATATATCTTTTATATGTTGGGCGAAAATTAAGATATTCAAATTTCACTTAATAAATTAATTAATTAATTTTTAGACGGAATCCGAATTCACTTTATCACCAGACTATCATCTCAACATTTGATCCATGTTAATATATTAATATCTAAATGAATAAGTTTGGGTTTGTTTTACGACTCGACTCTAGTTATATATTTTTTTTTAGAGTATAAAAATAATTTAACGTTACCATGATGAAGGGATGTTTGTCCGAGAGATATGTCTTTTCATATACAATAATATTAACACAATATTCTTAAATAATTTACAATTATTTTGATAATAAATCTAATTTTTTTGGTTCTTTTTGATAAATTGAAACATGACCATTTTATCATCAACTCCACTAAACACATTTTTTTGTTCACGCTTCGTGTTTTGCATATAATATTAGCAGGTAAAGTATCATGCTAATGCTTGATAAAATATACATAAATCACATCACGTAATGGCATATCATATATTATGACAAAAAAATACAATGTGATGTATTAGTAATATCATTTTTATGTAATGTGCACCTAACAAAGAATAAAATGCGAAAACTATAGCTTAGAGCGTAATATAGAAGTTTTATTATTATTATTATTATTGTAGAACAAAAACGATCTGGACGAGTGGTCTTAATATGTTAGATAAAAGATTGAAGAAATTTCTTGATAACTATCTTTTATATTTATTTCTCAAAACCTTGATTTAATGTGTAAATATATATGTATGTACATGAGAAGAATGGAGAAGAGGTCAGATTCATTACTGCCAATGAAAAAAAAGGTATAGTCTGGTTTAGTAAGAAAAATAGTAAGTGAAGAAAAAGAGATATAAATTTTGAATATCTAATTTTATTTTGATTCCTCTAAACTTAAATTATATATATTTGAAAATATACATATATATATTTAAATATATTTATTTTTGTAAAGACTAAGTGAGGAAGCAAGGTTCGAGCTTAGGACCCTATGATAAATCGTTAAAAATTTTACTATTTAAACTAGCTGACACGATCAAATTTATCTTAATGATAATATATGGATAGGTGCAGTAAGTAAAATGGTACATGAAAACAATGAAAGTGGCTCCTGCCACTCACTACTTGGTGGAACAACTTTGCAAATTGAACAAAAAGGTCAATAGCAATATTAACTGATGCTTATCGGTAATGGTGGGATAATGTTCTCAACACAATCAAATCTTATCATATATATCAAAGAACATTACCTTTGGCACAAGTTGGATCTCTGAGCACTCATTTGATATTTCTACTCTCTCTTTTCCTCATATGTTTGTGTGTGTGTGTGTGTGTGTGTTCTATTTCTTTCTTTCGGAACATTTCCTTAATCTTTCATCTGATATATGTTGTAGAAAGTGCTCCTGAATTAAAATCTGATGCATCAGCTAAACTACAAGGAAAGGTGAAGGAATTATTACTTTACATATAAGAGCAATCATGGAAAATGCTTGAGCAATTAGTTCCTATTAATCTACATAAAAGACGTTTAGCAGTATCTTTGAGCGGATAAGATTTATTATAAATGCAGAAGCACATAATTTAGTTAATGATTATGTGATTAAATTGGGCATAAAATAGTTAGACATTCAAGACATTTAGGTGTTTATCAGACAAACATGTCACATCCATATGAAAAAAAAATAAATTATATATACATATCTGTATGTGTGTGTATAAGATTCTTACATGCTAAATTAATCTTAAATATGCACAATAATTAATTTTTTTTACTATATTTTGATCTTTTAATTTGGAAAACCTCGGTTTAATTGATGATTATACCGTCATTAACTTTAGTATTTTTGATCAGGGTTCAGTCTAACTTAATGATCTTAAGATTTCAAACTTCTATTCTATCAGTTATCGAGACTCTTTCTAACTTATTCTTCTTCCACAAGTCTATTTTCTATCACCATCACATTGGATGCGATGTACGTATCGTACCCCAATTTGTCCTTTTACTTCTCCTTCTGTCCTCCGTTCATCTTTCCATATTTAAATTGCTATAATCATTTACTATTAAAATGAAGCATAAAAAAATATGAGATCACGTAACATTAGGAGGCAATTGGTAATTCTCACTTACAACCAATCGATTGCTAAATGAAAATTGGGTTCAACTGTCAATCTCATTAATAGCTAAAAAGATTTCATTGGAGAAAATTGAGCATTAACAGTGGTCATAAAATAACACAAATCTATAAGAGAATTCATGAGTCTTGGAAAATTAAAATAAATCTCAATATTGGTTATTTTATTCTCACAAATCTCATTAACAATATTTCTTACCTATAAATGACATACATGTAAGAAAAATGGCCTAACTAAGAGTTGATTTGTAGATCAGAAAAATTCAGAATTAATCATTTTGCTATTTTGTGACTTGGAAGGGCGGATGATGTCATAGAAAAAGGGGAAATGAAAAAAAAAAAACTCACTGCCACTTTAACATGAAAAAAAAAAAACTATAAATCTGAACTGGAATGCTGTGCCAAATCATGCAATATTGTGATTCATAGTGCACAACCAATCAATATAGTGGGGGGAAGCATGTTCAAGTATGTGGCTGTTTTCTTTTTCCTCTTTGAAAACTTTATATTAATTGGCCATGAGTGTATATATATATATATAGATCTTTCACAATGACCTAGTTATAAGTAATATTAACTAATTCTAATACAAAAATACTTAAATATATAGAAGACTCTTATTATATTCTAACTATAGGTGGGTGTCATAAGTTTTTCTTTTTAATACAAAGGGTAAGTGATAAACCCTTATACAAAGACTTTAATAACTAAGTCAATTCACATATTCAAAGAATTTAAAAGGATCAAGTTTTAAAAATTAGTAGAGATAAGTAGATCTAATATACCGTCACAAACTAACGTGTTAGGTATAAACATTAATCAAATAAGATATTAAAATCTCATCATTTAATAAGCAACAATTGATGCATCATCATCAATTCAATATTTAAGATGTAAAAAATTATCATATAAAATTTTAAACTTTTAGTCCTTAGTGAGTGGATATGTCATATTATAATTAGATCAATGTTCTAGTGGATATTATATATATATATATATATATATATAATATAGAGGGATAAGTGTAATTTTGCCAAAAAAAAAAGGCAAAAAAAAGGTTGACAAATTGGATGGTTGGGCCATATGAGGCCCAATAAAAACTGGGATTAAGGTGGACAAACACCAGCTGGACTGCACTGTAATTGATGATGTGATCCCATAAAGAAAAAGGGTCAAAGAAAACAAAAGCAAGAACAAGGAATCCAAGCTGACCAACCCAACCCCTTCCCCCCCCCCCCACTGCTCCCTTTTTAGTCCCAAAAGAAGCAATTGCCAACCTAGTAATGGAGCCCAAGCCAAGATCAAACAGCATGTTTGGAGTTAGTTGGTGAAGGTGTTTGTTCCTCATCAATGAAACAGAGCTGTTACTTTCTTCCTCCTTTACTCCCTCCCCTTCCTTGTTTTGCCAGCAGAACAACCCACAGCTCTTCACACACACACACACACACCCACCCTTCTCCTCCTATTACTGTTGTGGTTGAAGAGCTGCAATCATGGAGCCGGAAATCTTCATCTGCCTCTTCTTCTGCTTCTTCATTGCTGCTTTTTACTGTTGCCATTGTATGATTAATATGGCAAAGGATAAAAATGAAAAGAAATGTGTGCACAGAAGAACCCTCCAACTTGCAGTACCTGACAACCCCCTCTCGTTGCTTTACAGCCCATAAAACAGACATCCTTTTCTCTCCTCCTCCCTCTCTCTCCCTCTCTCTCTCTCTCTCTCTCTCTGCCCCTCTGCGGAACCATTCTGTTCTCTCTCATCTGTTAATGATCATCACTGCCTTGGAGTTCGTCCCTGACATCGATCGTTTTGGGCATTTCGTCTGAAAAGTTGCTGCTTTTATGCCTTCCGAGCAGGAATTTTGTTTGCTCGATCTGAATTTGGCTGGGCTTGTTGAGGAAGGAAAGAAAGGTAGATGAGGAGGAAGAAGAACAAAAGTAGCATTCACCTGTTAATGTCGATCGGCGTGTTCGAGTTCGTCCCTGTCATTGGCCGATTTGGGCATTTCCTTTGAAAAGCTGCTGTCTTTAAGCCTTGGGAGGAAGAAAGGAGCCTCCTTTCCTTTTTCTTTTTTCAATTTGAATCTGGTTGGACTCGTTGGAGACGTAAAGAAGACAAGTTGAAGAAGAGGAGGAGGAAGAAGAAGAATAAGCAAACAGTAACAAACAGAGACTTACATCCAGTTGGTGATGGAGGTTGGTGCTGCATCGCTGTCTGCCGGCTATGTTACTATTGGTTCGATGATTGCGAGCAGAAGATTAAATTAAATTATTGGGGGAGATTCAAGTACGGTGGGGATGCGTGATCAGAGGTAAGGATTGGGTGGTGACAGCTTTTGGAGTTGAGCCTCGTTGAAGCTTCCTAAATTTGACCAATTGAGTGTGAATGTGGTGGGGTTTTGTTCGACGTTCTTATTGAGGATATTCGTCGGCGCCCGGTTTGGTTCTGCCACCAATGCAGACGAAGGCTTTTTGCTGCGATGTATGCGGAGGATACCATTTGGTCGCAATGGTTTTCAAATGAGGCAACATTTTTGCAAGCTGCAGTCATCATTTTTGAAAGGATTGCAGGTATAAACTTGTAACTTCGATGGCTTGCAAGTCCAATCTTAAGTTTCATGTTGATTCTGCTCTGATTTCAGTTTTGGATCTTGGGTTATCAATTTGGAGAATCAGATCTTTCTTGATTCCCTACTCTTTCTAACAAGAATGCTTCTACTGCATCTGAACATGTATATTCACCAATCTGGATGCAGTCAGAAAGTCCCGACAATTATTTTTATTCAGTTAAATGCTTGCATTTATATGAGTGTCGACCATGGTGCTTTCAAACTGTATTCATTTCGTCTGGTTGGTGGTTGCATGTCTACTCCTAGTTCTTGTGTATTTGAGATTCTATCAGATCATCATCCTTTGGTGATTTGGTCTTGAATAATTTCAGTGTTGATCGATCATCTGATGTTGTGGTGGTATATTCTTCCATATATGATTCTGAGATGTTGACAATAGAACAAATTTTGCTTATAGTGGTACTGCCGGAATAATTTTATTCTGTAGTTGCATGCCATAAGTTGGGTAACAGCACTGTGTGCTACAAAATTGAAATAATAACCTGTCTTATGCTAAAATGGTTAACCATATTTTCTTTTAAGAAACTGCCCAAGTTCGTAGCCGAAGCCACCATGAAGCAATTTGCTATATGAGGATTCGTAAGAACAATTATTTGCTAATTTAAATTTTCTCGCGTCACTAATGATTATTAGCTACATAAGTACTTATCAATTATTTTCCTTTATATTATAAAAAATATGATGAGTGTCACTGGTAGCTAATTTCCATGCATTATAAGGGATTCCTGTTTTGTCATTGAATTTAATTAAGTAAAACTCTGGTTCTTATTCTCCGATCTTTTTGGTGCCAATTTTAACGTGGAATAATGTGTTACATTATAGGTTAAAATGCCAAGAGAGGTTGAGTCTGAGAGCTTTTCTCCTCTGCCTTGAAGTATATTCCCACACCAGATGTCAGGGACTCTTGCAGCAGCTCTAGGAGGTGCTGCAGGAGCCGTGGCATTGGTAGGGATAACAATTATCATCATCCGTTATTGCCTCTTTCGGAATAGGAGCATCTCAAGAACATCAGAGACAAATTCATCTGACCCATCTCTACAAGGTGACCGCCATTTTTCTTCAATTTTATCCATTTTGACAACCTTGCGCTACAAAATGTCACTGGTCTCACGTGTCTCCTTTCTGAACCTTTCAGTGGGACAGAATGTTGAGCCATCCTTGGGTGGAGGTGTCTTATATGCACCAGAATTTCAAGGAGCACGATGCTTTACACTCGAGGAGTTGAATGTAGCAACAAAGAATTTCAGCAATATCAATCTGATTGGGTACGGAATGTTTGGAGAAGTCAGCAAGGGTTTGCTTCACGATGGTATGGTTGTGGCTATTAAAAGAAGGTCATGTCCTCCAAGTCAAGAATTTATTGAAGAGGTAGATATTTGCCATAATGAACAGACTTATAGATGCTTGCATGAAACTATGTTGCACTATAGCATGATATTGGAATAGTGTAACCCACTAAGACTTGGCTAAACATGATTTAAAAGTAGCATAAGCCACTAGGACTTGCTGAAAGTGATTTAACTTGGTCCTTCGCATTTCTGATACTCTGTTATCTCCATACATTCATGTTGTCGGCTATGCTTATAAACAGTCATTATTAGCATATATAATTAACATTATTAAATATCTGAGAAGGTGCTGCATGAGCTGTCTGCATGTCAAGAGCATGGAAAAATTACTTACGGCATTTGCTTCTGTAAATAAAGTTCTAGGCCCAGCATCGCTGATGTGTAATTTGACCATGTTGTGTAGGTTCACTATGTATCTTCAATTCGCCACCGTAACCTTGTAAGCCTTTTGGGTTACTGCCAGGAGGATCACATACAGATGCTTATCTATGAGTATATACCAAATGGCAGTGTTTCAACTCACTTATATGGTAATTTTTTTATTGTTGTAGGGCTACATTTGTGGGTTCAACATAAAAGTTGTAATCAGTTTTCTTATGCAGGTGCAATTCAAGCATCAAGTGTGAAGTTAGAATTCAAGCATAGACTTTCCATAGCCCATGGGGCAGCTAAAGGTGATCATTTTGCAAGATCACTTAAGACTAGTGTTTGTCCTCGTCATTTTTAATTCCTAATGAGAGATCCACTTTATTTACTCGAGAATTTCTTTTTGTGTTTTCTATGGTTGTCTTGTAGAAACATAATGTGGTCCGGTTTATCTTATTTCAAATGATTCTTCTGTTATTTTGTCTGTTTGGATCTCTATGTTAACAACATGAATCTTGAATGTTTATCCTGATTAGGGATGGTTCATCTGCATTCCCTGAATCCTCCTCTGGTGCACATGAACTTCAGGACAAGAAATGTTCTTGTAGATGGAGACTTGACACCCAAGGTTGCAGATGCTGGGATCTGCAGCTTACTTGATCGAATTGATAGTGCTGCTTCCTCTTCGAGAATCACTGAAGATGATCCCTTCCTTGATCCTGAGTATTCTTCAAACTTCAAGATTTCTTTAGAAACGATCTTTATGGCACAGATAGAAAACCATTCAAGTTTCAAATATATCCAATGATGTTTTCTTGTTTAGTTAAAAGTTGCCTGTACATAAGGTTTCACTGTTGAACAGACCTAAAGATTTGCATCATTTAGTTGTTGTTTTAATTCCATATCCTTGCTACTTGCACAGTGTCAAGGCGTCTGGAACATTATCTATAAAGAGCGATGTATATAGTTTTGGGGTATTTCTTCTGGAGTTGGTGACCGGAAGGGAAGCAAGATCTGATAGAAGCGTTATTCAGCAGGTATGTAGCAATTACTTGTAATTTCTTATAGGAAGTAATTATCTCAGTGGTGAATGGCCATACTTGTGTAATTAAGCCAAAACCTGTAAAATGTTGAAATACTATTTCTTTCTGTTTGCAAATCCAATGTTTTTCTTGGATTGATGCTTGGTCCTGTACCCGAAGTTGGTTTAATGAGTTTCTATATTTGGAAAACCTAGTAACTATTGAAGTAGTTCATGTAATCATATAATTCCCTTGAAAATATTTCATGATTTTCCATTACCTAGGGAGCCATTGCATGTTTATATCATCTTTTAACCACAACAAATTTTGATTTTGCTATTTTTATTTGCTAAGTACTTAATAATCAGAAACCATCAAAGATTGTTCTGTTCTTTTCATGTAATATAAGGATTTTTGGACTCTTGCATTTCTTGACTGAAAAAGAAAAAAGACCTGTTAAATATCTTTAACTACATGTAGAATATTGGTCTATCACATTGCATGATCAGTGCAAACTAAAGGGAGAACTGAAAAAACAGGAGTTCAATATTTATATCAGAAAAAAGCACAAATGTTTAGTTGATGTATACTCCAAATAAAGAAAATGCCAAATGTTTTACTTTTGGAATTTAACATAACTGTAACTTATCTGGTAAATTAAATCTCTCTTTAAGCTAAAACATTCACCTTTACGAGAAAGGTAACTGAAGAATATAATGAGCTTGGACAACACAAGCCCCAGGCTCAAGAGTCATGAAAAGAATTAAGAAAAATCACACACTGGGTTGTGCATTTGATGTATTTTTTCTAAGAACAGGAAGAGCAATATTTCTTGAATTTTATAATTTACATGTTCTCCTATGTGGGTTGTTCTTCAATGTGGTAAGAAGATCTAGGCAACTTTGGAGAGGGCTGAATAAGGTTATTCAATAGAAAAGTGCAAATTGAAAATGTTTTTCAATAACCTCACTCTATTTGATGATAACAAGTAATTGATGATGTGAAAAATGAGAAAAAGGAAAAGGACACGATTCCTCCTATATAACTCTGCCTACAGAAACATATTATGGATTAAGACCCCTTTTGTAGTGGTACCAATGTGGAGTGGGTGATGCCATTACCAAGTACCAATTATATAACTGTGATGTTTTTAAAAATTCAAGTCATAGTTAACAAATCCTGAGCCCTAAAAAATAATTAAATATCTCATCCTGAAACACTTTTTAAGTAAAATTTGACATACTCAAATTATTCATTCATCTATTTTTTATTTTAATGTGTCATGTCATTTAAATCAGTAGTAGCAACACAGTGTTTTATCAGTAAGCAGGATATAGAGAGTCTATTATAAGGTAGACTCATCTATGTAAATACAATAAATTCAAATTGAGTCCACTTGCCCTAAATTCATGCTTTAATGTTAAGCTTTACATTACAGGTACATAGAGAGAGTCTGTCATACTGTAACTAATTTGCATTTTTTTCATTGGAAGAGATTCGAGATTAAGTTAAGGTACTCAAGAAATGGAGATGCAAATTGTCAAATGTGCAGCAAAACTCTCGTGTTGTTTCTCTGGGTCTGCTCGAGGCACAGATGGTTTTCTTTGTGCCTTCATATCTGAGGATTCACTTTTATGAGCAAAAGAATCCTTATAAATAGTCATAATCTTGTTTAGAAAGTCAAAATAACCCAGAAACCCAATAATGTATCTTGTAATTGCATTGCACCCGAGTTGGATTATTGCTTTTTCACATAGGTACCATCAGCTTGAGATATAATATCTGAAAACTATAGCGATCAATTAAATTCACTTATCCATTTTAAACATCTATATACTTGTATATTTGAACCATCCTTTTGGCTTTGGTAATGTTTGTTAATTGTTGAGGTTTTTCAAATCATCTAACAACGTTCTTGGGTTTCTCATCTGAAGGCACAGAACTATAATGAGGCAGTCGATCTTTCGACCCTTGTTGATAACAGGATGGGTAGCAGTTTCACCTTGGAAGGAATTAGGGTTCTGTTGCAGCTAATTTCGTGGTGTCTGAACTCATCAAGTGAGGAGCGCCCACCCATGAAGTTCGTCGAGTTGGAGCTGCACCGGATACATGAGAGAGAAATGAGCTTGACTACCATCATGGGTGAAGGAACAACTACCGTCACCCTCGGAAGTCAGTTATTCACTACTTCGTAACCGATACAAACCGTATCGCATCAACTGTACATCAGCTCATTCAGCATGCTTTTAGAACCATCATTTGCAAGTTGTGTATAATCGAAGAACTGTGTATTCTTTCAAACAAAATTTTCTTCACGATATATATTTGTACAAAAAGATGTTATGCTTATGTGATATATCATCAATGCACTGAGCTTGGAGTCAATTAAGAAATAATATGCAGATGTGTTTTGGAGTTCCTGCTGTAATGCTTGGTGTGACATAACCTACTCATGCTTTTTTTGTGCAGTCCAGGAAAGCCTTTGTGATCAAACAGGTGTAGATTGTGTTTGAGTAAAAGGTGAGTGATGAATGTATGACCTATTCATGGATTTTTGTAGCATTCGTTTTTGTAATATTTTTCATCTCTTACATATTTGGATTGGATCTCATACTTGCTCATTTCAATCATGGCATATGGATGTTGGAGGTAAACAAATAGGTAAATATATTATTTATGTAGTTCATTGTATTCAATGAATCTTCCATGATATTTCTAATTCCAAAGTGTGATACAAAATGCTGAAGTCTCAGCCATAACAGTGATCTACATCTCTGGCCTTTTTCTTCATCTCTTACATATTTGGAATGGATCTAAAATTTGCTCATTTCAATCATGGCATACGGATGTTGGAGGTAAACAATAGGTAAATATATTATGTATGTAGTTCATTGCATTCAATGAATCTTCCATGATATTTCTAACTCCAAAGCGTGATAACAAAATGCTGAAGTCTCAGCCATAACAGTGATCTACACCTTTGGCCTTTTAACAGATGATTACCTAACTTCCAATGACAACTCTTTTTCTTACAGAAAATTAAGGTGTCTAGCTGCATATTTACCAACACTTATCATTACTTCCCAAGTTCAAAGTAATATGCAATAAATAAATAATAAGGTAACGCAATAAGAATATTCTCCAAAAAATTCAAAATAACAAGTACAGCTTCAACAGGAATGAAAACCAGATAAGCAGCCCCGAAATTTGTATGGAGATCAAAATGACATTAAAATAACGTTCATCAACAACACACTGTTCGTTCCAACTTTATAGACCAGTATTTTGTTATACCTTATTAAAGCTTCAAAGGACTCAAGCCCTCCAACACAAAATGGAACCATGTGTAATCAACACCATAGAAACCGGTAGGCAGAAGATTGCATGTCATAGAACATTGATAGAAGTGCATAGATAACAAGAAGGACTCAGCCAATGAGCAACTTGTTTTCCTCCAAGAAGCTATACTGCGGCACCTCCAGGTTAAATGGAGCAGGGCCCTTGCGGATCCTACCAGAAATATCATAGTGCGAACCATGGCAAGGGCAGAACCAGCCACCAAAATCTCCAGCATTAGGTAAAGGTATGCAGCCCAGATGAGTACACACACCAACCACAACAAGCCACTCGGGGTTCTTCACCCTATCTGAATCTGCCTGGGGATCACGAAGAGATAAAACATCGACACTGTTTGCCAGATTGATATCATCCTCTGTTCGTCGTCTTATGAAAACTGGCTTTCCACGCCACTTTACAGTTACTGTGGACCCTGGCTCTATGCTGGAGAGATCAACTTCCAAAGAAGCCAGAGCAAGGACATCTTTACTAGCAGACATGCTCAACACGAACTTAAGAATCAGGAGGCGAAGCAAAGAGGCATAAACAAATCTTCCACCGGTCAAGACGAAGTATGCAAATGCTCGCTTGCTTGGGTCACCTGGGGGGTGACGCTCATGATTGTGTTCATCATAGACAATCTTTGAGGTTGGATTCTTAATGGCAGCCACCGTTGCAGGCAGATCAGCTAAACCCAAGTCTGGATATCTAGGGACAAGATTTTCAGATGCATACCCTACACATGTTTTAAAATAGCAAATCAGTTGAGCATAAGGAAATTCAGCTAATAAAGCACATAACTTCTGGATCAAGAGTAGTATTAAAAGATTTCAGATGTCAATGATATATCAGTAAAACAGAAAAATCAATAATAATAACTAATTCCATTTACAATGGGAAAAACATGAAGCAATATTCTCCAAGATATGATGACAATAAAGATAATCAGTAACCTAATATTCTTGTCAAAGTAGCACTAGAAACCACCCACAGCAAAACATTTCTAAATTCAAATTTAAATGAAACATTGTCACATTCAATTAATACATACAACTTAGTCACCAAAAAAAACAAAAAAACAAAAAAACAAAAATGAGGTATCATCTCTGACCAAGACTTTTGTCTTAATCTACATCAACAAACAGAAAAAGTTTGCACGTTCCACCTATGACCAAAAAACAATCAACTTATAAGTTAAAATATATAGACATCAAACAACCATCAAAACAAACCTATGCATATTGCATACTACTAATTATTATGGAGGACCTAAAATGTAGAACAGCACTGTGTAAATATTTTTTTCTGTTAAAGGTCAGTTCCATTCTTCCCATAGTTGCTTTTCAACAACAGCCATACTCTCATCAACAGTACTTAATACTGATAATTTCCTCACCTTATAAAGGAGCAGCTTTATATCCTGAGCTTTATCAATAAAATCTTGTTATTCCTTTCTAACCAGATGAAATAAACTGTGGCAGCAAATGCAACTCTTCTAATATCCATTATAAAGTATTCCTCAAAACAATAATCTTCAAACCACTGAAGCTCCCATAAAAATTCTTCAATTATATGTTTCAACATTATCTCCCATGACTTCTAATTAATTTGCATTTCGAAAATAAATGAGACGCATTCTGAGGATCTTCATGACAGAAAGCACATTGTAAACAATGTAGAACTCCCATTTTAACTAATCTATCTTGACACAATAATCTTTGTCTCACAACAAACTAAAACAAAACAGCATGTTTTACAGACCAAATAACTTCGCTCCATCTAACCTTCCATTCTTTTTCTCTAATAGCATCCAAGCACAGTTAATGCTGAAACCTATTTGTTTGCTGGATAACCAGATAGGCACATCAACTTCACTGGTCATGTATTGTGTGGTCTAACCTCATTCCACACCTTTTCCACTTCAGCATAATTTCTGATGCTAAGACCTATGTTCCATCGACTGTAACAACTGAAACTGTAGCTTGGGCATCCACATCAGCTTCCATTATAGTTTGTTCGGTGAATCTTAAAAAATTGAACCTTTCTTTAGCCAATCATAATACCAAAAAATAATCTTTTTGTAATTTCCAACTCTAGTTCAGATCATGTGCAAACATCAGCTCTAAGCTTAAGCTTTTCTTGCCAACTCCAACAATTGTTATGATGTGGTCTCAGGCTCCATATGCTTGTATTTATATTTTGATTTAATAGATCCATTTGATCCATAACAAATACAATCTACAAAACAGCAGCCATAAATGATGGCATCTTTATTTCACTCAAACATGTCTTCGGGCCTGAACCTCTACAAATTGCATTTCACTTCACCAGTTTCTTTTTTTGTTTTCACCTCCACACCATAAGAACTGTTGACATTTCATTTACGCTTCTTTTATTATGGCTTTATGTAATATAAACATTAGAGTTTTAACTGCACACTAAAAATCAAAGAAACTGGTTTTGCCAGGCCTATATGAACAGGCTGATATTTACCTCAGACCAAGTCCTTTAATTGTGTGGATGATTAACGGTTAGAGTTTTCTCCATTTAGTTTCTAGTTGGTTGCTTCTTGATTAAGATATGGAGGTATACAACATAAGAATATATACCTATTTCAAGCACATGAATTACAGACAAGATATTGAAGCAATGTCATAAAAAAACAAATATAAAATTCAGCCTCTGAAGTAGTAAATGAATATATTAATCTAGTAGTACATAAAGCATCTCATTCAGTATAAAAAATTACATTGCATGAGATAAAGTGATAAGTCAGGATGGGTGAGTTGTCCAAGGCATCAGATTCAACCTCTTGACCTCGTCAGTGGATGTGGGTTCAAATCCTATTTCTGAAAATCAAATATGTATACCTTTAAAGAGCGAACCTTGGTGCCTCAATGCAAATGACCAAGATTCGGGTCATGAAAATAACCTCACTACTTGCAGGGATCAAGCCATGTAACTTAACTTTGCCTAATCCACTATGGGTACAGAATCTGAGCATCTAAGATCTTCCCAGAATCCCAGCCATCATATTTAAAACTTTTCCAAGGTTTCCAAGATTGGCTAAGGGAACTTATAATACAAAACAAAGAATTTTAGGCATTCAAATCTAAAGTCACTTGCAAAGCAATGGAAAGAAAAGGAATACGGATCTAAGCAATTAGAAAAAACAAAGCTATCCAATATCAGGGAACATAAACTACAAAACGCGAAATTGTAGACATTCAAATCTGGATCGGTTTGCAAGCCAACCCAAATGATAAATTACTAATCTCAAACATTTCTAAAAACTATGGACGCATCAGGAATTAATTTAAGACGGCCAAACCATAAAAGGGAGGAAGAAGGATAAAATCACGAAAAGAACGACCTTTCTCCATTCAGGATCAGTATCTAGTAACCACGATATAACCCCCCAACGAATATATTAAGGAAAAGGACAACGGGAGAAAGCCCCAACCTCTGACGGCGCCAAGGAGAGGCGACTGAAAGGTGAATCGGGCGCGTGGGGCAGAGATCTGCCAGGAGTCGTCAGCGGCTGAGTCCCCAAAGCCATGGACAGGATTCCGCGACGATACGACGAAGGCGGTTGGTGTCTGCCACCGTGACAGCGCACCGACCCTTCTTCCCGCGATCCTCAGCATGGTTTCCTCCAACGGTGATTTCTAGGGTTTTGGTCGCCTCTCGGAAAGGGATCGAAAGACGCACACAGACGTAAGAGAAGTACAAAACGGTGCGTCTGGAGCAACTTTACATCCATATATGCCGGTGTAAAACGAACCGATATACAATAAAATCCAGCACGAACCGGTATATACGTTATATAGCGGTCTTCCAACCAAATAAATACATTTTTTATAGAACCATATTTAAAGCCCCTATACAATTTTTCTTGGAAATTAAAATCTAAAGTGAAATAAGAAGGAAAATTTACATGAGAAAAAAGGAGAAAAATGGGGGCTTAAATTTCTTTTATTGGAATATAAACATTTGAATACTTGAAAAATGATTTATCATAGTTTTTTAATTTACTCCTTGCATTCATATATTATATTATAGTATAGGAAGATTAGATCCTTACAGCAAGACTCAAACTTCTGACCTCACCTCTTGATCATTTGTATTGTGCTCTAACATGTAATTTGGTAATATTGTTATGACTAATTTTTAATGAATCCTTGACAACCACTGGAAACTAGAGAAAGAACTATGGATATGAACAAATAATATAGTGTGGCCAAATCATCATATTTACTTGTTTTCAGTACCAATAGAATTATAGGCATAATTAATCAATTCTAGATCTAAATCTAGCAGGGTTCACAACATCAGTTAGAAACATCCAATAGTTCCTTACACATGGAAACTGGAAAATTATTTTTCTTCTATGTTGTTTTCATGTATAAATATTTACAACTAGGATTTGTATCAAACAATCTAAAATCCAATCTTTTTTTTTGAAATATTTTAAACTGCTTTAAGTCATGATTGATGAGACAGTACGGTTTAGTCCTATCCAAGTGTGTAAAAACGTCAGCCATAGCTACGGGCCAATGGATTAGAATTTAGGAGAGACCTGGTCGTGAAATCTTCGTGACAATGTCCCGCAACGTTCACCTCCTCCTCCCAGGTCATCGTGACCTACACAAAGGCTAGAGTCGGGGGGGGGGGGGGACTTATTGGTTTGGCCTCTCCGATGGTCAAGTTAGCGGGAGCTAGAGCTTAAGGAGAAAATCGTAGAAGTCAAATGTATGTTTGCTTTCATCTTCTTCTTTTTCCCCCCCCTTTGATACTGTTTATCGGAGTGATTTTTATACCTTCTGTCGGGGGGTCATTCTACCAGGATATTTAATGACTAGTAGTGTCACCATACGTGGATGTTAATATATGCTGGCACCTTAGGGTAGCTGGACCATACTTTGGGCGTCGATGCCATCTGAGCTATGTCATGCCTTGTAGTAGGACAGATCGATGACCTATCTACTGACGCTGTGCTTCTCGAATGCCAGAACTAAGTGGTGACCTATCTCAAAGTCAGGGTTTGAGTTGACTTGGGGGTGCCTAGCTAGCTCCCCCGTGTCTTTCCTGACCTTGGGTTAATGAAATGAGCTCAACCTAAACTCAAATCTAACCTAAAGTGGACCTGATTGCCTCACATTGAGTTAATTTAGATTTCTCCAAATCTAACTCAATTAGGACTCAATTATGATGCTAACTATGACACAATACACAATTACAATCGTTCTTGTCTAGCATATCAATTGATCTTTCAAACTCTCAGTAAACTTCCTGGCATCCTCCAACGAACTCCTAATGAGTCTCTTAATCATCTTCCAGTGAACTCCCAATGAGTCTTTTGATCATCTTCTGGTAAACTCCCAGCGTGCTCCTAGTGAGCTTTGTATTACCTTCGACAAACTCTTGGTGAACTCCCTGCGAGCTCCCACTATTATAAAACCTTAGCAGGAGCATCACATGTATAGCTAAAATCAAAACAAAAATAGGTTTCCCACACAGATCAAATTGTCATGCAAAATATTAGGTCACGAGAAAGTTGTAAAAAAAAAAAAATATTGTATGATAGATTGATTACCTAGGGAGATCGTATGTCCTTGTATTCCATATCCTGATGGAGAGGATGAAGGAAGTCAAGCTTCTTCCTCTCTAGCGGTATTGACATGATAGATCTCTGCAGCGAAACTCCTCCAATCTGATCTTGCAACTCTTACACAGAGGGAGAGAGGAGAATAGGAGGGGGTGGCCAAAGCTGCAGCCTATCAACCATGAACCTCCCTCCTATTTATAGAGAGCCACTAAAAAAACCCTAAAGTTTCTGCCTTAGTGGGTATTAGATCTCCATCCAATTACCCACTAACCTTACATTATTGGATCTCTATCCAATCATCTCCTTAGGCCTCTAATTGTGCCTCATGCAAGGAGCCCATTAGCATAGGGTCTCATCTATGAGAATAGGGGCTAATTGGATCTCGATCCAATTCTTTATTCGCTAAAACATCCACATGTGTATGACTCTCTATGCCCAATACTGAGCAAGCCGTGAGTCACTCTCATCAGAACTCCTTTTGATATAGTGAATTATTACCTCCATAAATGTATTAGGCCACTATGCCATAGTCCCTAGACGGTATAGGGGGGATCGAATCTATCATATTTATCTATCCACAATTACCGTGTATCTATAATCCCTCATCCAACTAATATCCCAAAGATAGTATATTGGATATGGTATTGTCATATCACATATGGAATCTGTTTGAGTCTTGCTTAATCGGATTCTCCCGGAGAACTCCTCTTTCAATCCGAATGACCCTGACTAGGGATTTGTTTGAGCAAGCACACATGAGACATTTCTCTCGTAATTTCAAGAGTGGATGACCCTTTATTGACATGTAATTACCTTCATAAGGTTGGCTACCAATCTCGATAATCAGCTATACAAGATTTATAACTTTTTAAACTTGTAAGTCTGGCGTTAAAGAAAGGAGTACTTAAATAAGGCATCTTTGGTGTCTCAAGTCTAAGGACCAGATACACAACTGAGACTATAGAATTGCTATTTGACATTAGGTATCATTAGCCATTCAACATTTTATAAGCAGATCAATCAGTGAACTCATTCTCCAATGAGCACCTGTACTATATCCTAAGTGTCTCAACATAAGTGGCTATGAGACCAACCACCTCCATCATATGGATGGGTATATAGTACACCAGTCTATCTGGTTATCTCGATGTCCCTCTCGAGTAATATATGACCAGGATTATTTAGGATCTATATACAAAGGTGAATCAATCTAATTATCGTGATATCATCATGATCCGATTCTCATTGTACAGAACCAAGGACATCACAATATATATATATACAACATATAAAATAATATGAGAATATACATCACAATATGACATTACTCACGTGATTGGCTTGCAGGACACTTGTAACCACCAATCTCTCATTAGTGGACACCGACGAGCCTCAATGAAGGAGGACTCAAGAAGTGGACATAGGTCAAGCTTTTGACCGAACCACTATAAAATCTATGAGCCTTCTTTACTTGCTTTTTATTTTAGTATTTCATAGTTAAATCAAGATTCTTTATTCGTTCTTAAGTTTAATCGCTTTCTAAATTAATCTTGACGAAAAACACTTTTAGTTTTGGTTTTTACTTTAAGCACATTTTTTAAACCGAGTACACATTGCATTTACACTAATTCACCCAACACCACACCCTATGCCCCTCTCCTACTCCTCCTCCTCCCCTTCCTCTTAGTGCTGACTCAATCTTAACAGTTGGTATCAAAGTGATATTATACTCAATTGGGTTAACACTTAACCGAGTAAATATCTTTGTTTGACATTAACAATGAACACTTTATCAAATGTCCTCCCATGTTCAATGGGATGGATTACATATCTTGGAAAACTAGAATACGTATCGTTTTTTATTTTGATAGATTTTTATCTATGCAATATTATCAAAAATGATTTACATAAGTCATCCAATCCTATAAATGATTGAAATAATCATGATAAAAATATATTTTCTTTAAATACCAAAGTTATGAATGTCTTATTTTATGCTTTAAATAAAAATAAATTTAATCGAGTTTCTACTTGTGATTCGGCTTTTGATATATGACACACATTAGAAATTACACATGAAACCATAAATAAAATAAATAAATAAAAAATAAATAAAATGACTTGCAAAGATTAACATGAAAATAACCTTCCAAAGAATATGAATTAATTAACACTAGGAACAAAAGAAGAACATCTTTTGAAGAACAAGAATGACATTGAACTAAGAAAATAAGAAAAACACCTTCTAACGAATAGGAAGGAAATTAAACTGAAAATAGCAGACGACTCCTCGAGTGATGAGAACTATGATTGTGAACTCATGACAAAATAACTAAAATGATTTATGAAAAAGAATAAAAATATAAAAATAAACTTAAAAAGGACATAACTTCTTGCTATGAATGTAAAAATCTGAGGCACTCCGAGGATCAAGAGGACAACAAAGAAGTAAAAATTCCATGCCTATGGCTATCAACGATGAGATAAGTAACTCACATAAAGCCTCCTTTACTTTTAATAAATTGTTAAATGCTAAATGCATTTCATAAATTATTTGATGAATTCAAGAAGGTTAGCAAAACTTATAAATTATTTAAGAAGGAACATATATTAATTGCTAGTAAATTTGAAAACATGAATGGTGCATTAACACCATGTACTTCTTGCTTGAAATATAAAATGCTAGATAAAATTAAAAAGAAAAATATCATATTAAAACAAACCTTAGAAAAGTTTAAGATAGGCAATAAGTCTCTAAACATGATCCTTGCTAATAAGGGTCATGTTCATAAGGAAGATATTAGCTTTGTGGGTAATACTCATCAAAAGCCAACTATCTTTGTTAGAGAACCTACGTTACACTCTTCTCCCAAACTCAAATATAATTTTTTGTAGTAGATTAGGACACTTTGCCTATAGATGCTCATTTAAAAAGTATAGTCTACGCAAGTTGATTTGGGTTCAAACAACCAAAAGTAATGAGTGAAAATGGGTAGAACTTTTTATAAGAGACCCAAATGGGTACCTAAATCAAAACCACTTCTATAGGTTTGACTCCAAAAGAAAATGATATTTTGATAGTGGATGTTCAAGACACATGACTTGAGATCTAATACTCTTTTAAAGCTTAATAACCTAAATAACAATAATAAGAAAAATTATTAAAATTAAAATTATTAGAAATAAATCTTTTGATGATTCATGGTTATACAATTAATCTTGATTGCTTTTCGATAATGAAAGAATTTTATATGAAAATGAGAGCACATTATTACAAAATTAAAACTTCAAATTTTAGTTATATTCTAGTGGGAGACTATTGATATTGCATTCACTGAAATTTTTCGAAAAAAATGATTTTTATAATATGTTTTCAGATGATCTTTTTTTAAAGATGACATATTGGTTTATACCATTTGAGAGGTATTTTTATATAAATCGGCCTTCTTGACTCTAAAACATATTTATCTAAACATTTTTTTTATAATAGTCTAAGTTTTTTTTATTCTACGATTCTTCATGGCTTTGATTAAAGGAAATATCTATCTAAATAAATCATGATCTTTTGAATATTATTGGCATGCATATTGAATGATTGATTTAAGCATGATGATTGAAATGATAAATAGGTTGTATGTTGACTTTAGATAAGAATGATCGCCTAAATAAAAATTATTGGCATGTATATTTAATGATTGATTTGAAAGTTATCTTAGATGGATTGAATGATTCAATGTTAACTTGAAATATGTTGCATATTGTATGATTGAATGTTAGATCATTCTAGAACTCAGGTTTGAAATAAAATAAAAAACTTATGCTTCAATTTCTAGTGTTTTTGAAAAATTAATTTTTTTTAAAAATAAGAATGAAATTGCATGATAACTTATTAGACTAAGTCTAAAGAAGGAAAAATCATTCAAATTAAAATAAATTGATACTTTTGTTTGAAAATATTTTATTATTGATCTTGATGATTTATTTTGAAATAAAACTTGAATTTTATTTTTAAATGATAATGCATTGATTTGGAAGGTATTCTTAAAGCAAATCACATAATTGAAACAACTAAAAAGAGAAAAGTTTTTCTTCGAAAATTTCTCAATCAAGTTTTCAATAAGAGATAAAGCGATACTATTATTGTTAAATCTTTTAAACTAAAAAAATGATTTTGAGGATTGAAATTTGAATAAGATTTTTTTTTCCCCAACCAAGTCATGAACTTTCCCATGATCTTTTGACTTGATGTATCTTTTATGGAAATCAACTATTTTACTTCTATAATTTTCTTTTTACCAAAGAGGAGATTTATGACTTATAATTTGAGATTTTAATTATGAACTACAATCTTGATAACTTGAAATTTGTTGTACATGAATCAAGATCTTTTATCTTTTCTCCTATGTAACTTACCATAGAAAAGGTCCTATCATGATCTTGATATCTTAAAATTCATAATTTGAGATTTTTATATAAATCATGATCGTTCACTAGAATTCTTTCATTTTATTAAAGAAAACTATCTATATGAATCAAGATCCTTTTAATTATTTTATCTCATAAGATTTCTTTTTGACATAAAAGAAAATTTGTTAAATTAAATTATGTCTTTTGGTATTCATGATTTGATACTAGTATCCTTCATGACATGATTATTTGTTCTTTACATTCATGAATAGTATATATTATCACCAAATTAATATTTTTAAAATTTTTCATGATTTCAAAATTGATAAAGAAAAGATTTTGTACATTTGTATCATTCCCTTCTTTTTGACAATGACTAAAGGGGGAGATAAAATTACTATCTTACAACAAAGAAGAGAATTAGATATGATAAATCTTCTAACATTGAATAAAGAATAATTAAATTAGATATGATAAACAAAGAAGAGAATTATATATGATAAAATTACTATCATATAACAAGATCATTAAATGAGAAACAATTTGATTAGAAGAAAATTATGAATTTTAAAATTTCTAAATATATGAGAAATATATGATTTACAAATTGAGCTTGATTTGCTATCATATTTTTTCAGATTTCTTGACTTTTGCAAATTGAGCTTCTTATTAAAATCTACATAAGATGATTTTAAATCTTCAAAATGCATGATTTACTATCATGTTATTTTTCAGATTTCTTGAGCTTTTTTCTCTTGATATTTACATGAGATGATCTTTTAAATGTAATGAGCAGCTATTATATTTTTCTTAGATTTCTTGGCTTTTTGAGTAGCTATAATATTCACTTGATTCTTTCTTCTTGACATTTATAAAAGAAAAAATGTGATTCAAAATTTTCTTATGATAAGACTTATCATGTCTCTTTCAATATTTTGATTCTTGGATTCATAAATATTTTCAAATGTATCTCCCGCTCTTGATATTTGATTTCTCTTTAAGATACTTAATTTTTGGATCTTTGGCATTGCACCATCCCCCCCGCCCACCCTCCTTTTTCTTCTTCTTCTATTTTATTTATAAAGGGGGAAAAAGTAATTTGATACAAAATGAATTAAACTCTATTCTTATTTTTCTTCTTATTTTACTAAGGGGGGAGAAATGGATTAGATTTCTTTTTTATGTACTAAATATTGTGATAAATATTTAAGAATATTCAAATATAAGTTGAGCATTTATCTTTTTTGTTGATGACAAAGGGGAATAAATAACATAAGAAATATTTGAAATTTTTATGTGATACCAAGAAGATGGGTGTTATGTTATGATTGATGACATGTAGATATTTTTGGTTGAAATTACTTTTCATGTGATACCAAGAAGATAAATGCTTTAAAATTTTTATCATGTATGATATCATGAATGGTTAAATTGTAAAAATTTTAATATTACCAAAATAACTTAAATTTAAAAGCGATGGGTTCTTTTGAATTCAAGTTTGCTCTATTTATCCTATGACACATACATAAGATGACTTAATATTAACTCTTGTCATCAATTGGTTGTCCTCATAAAAAAAAGAAGATTGTTGAATCTCGGATTTTGATGATGAAATCAATTGATGGATTTTATGATCTAACTTGTGTGTTAGAGATGTGTGATATAGGATTAACTATGATGGTGAAAAAAATAATACAATCTATTATTGGGTCGGAGTCAAGTTCATGCACTGGGTTGGGGTTCGGACGATGCAATGGAAGCTCATCGGGAGTTTGCCAAACGTGATCGGTAGCTCGCTGGGAGCATGTTGAGAGTTTACCGGAAGATGATCAAGAGATTCATCGGGAGTTCAGAAGATCAATTGATATGTCGGACAAGAATGATTATAATTATATAGTGTGTCATAGTTATCTTCATAATTGAGTCATAATGAGTTAGATTTGGAAAAATCTAAATTAACTCAATGTGAGATAACTGGGTCCATTTTGGGTTAAATTTGAGCTTAGGTTGAGCTCATTTCATTGACCTAAGATTAAGAAACACATAGTCTCTGAGAATTTTGGCTCCAATCTTGAAGTTATTTGGGGCCTATAAATATCTCACCCATTCTTGCTTGAGGATACAATAATCAAGAGTAAAAAACTTATGAAAATGCTATTGTAATTCCTTGAGAGTTTCCCCTCTCTTCATTAAGTATAGTTTTTATTTAAGAGAGGGCTGAGAGAATTGTAAATGTTATCTCCTAAACCTGCGAAAAGGAGAAAAGTGTAAGGGGCTTTGATCTTTCCTCATGGAAGAAGATCATTAGTGGATGCCAGTAGGCCTCGACGAAGGAGGACTCGGGAAGTAAATGTAGGTCAAACTTTTGACTGAACCACTATAAACTCTGTGAGCCCTTTTTACTTGTCTTTTATTTTAGCATTCCATAGCTAAATCGAGATTCTTCATTCATTCTTAAGTTTAATCGCTCTCTAACTTGATCTTGACAAAAAATGCTTTTAGTTTCAATTTTTACTTCAATCACATTTTTTAAACTGAGTACACCTTGCATTTGCACTAATTCACCCACCCCGCCCCACACCCCCCGCCCCCTATTAATGCCAACTTGATCCTAACACAAGGGACTAGCTGAGACCAAGTCGATGAGAGATTGGCTAAGATTGATCGGCAAGGAATTGGCCGAGACTAAGTTGGTAATTGTATTGGCCGAGAATGAGTCAGCAAGGGACTGGTCGAGACTGAGTCGATAATGTACTCACAAAGAATGAATCGGCAAGGGACCGATCAAGATTAATCGGCAAGGGACCTACTGAGACTAAGTTGACATTATATTGGCTGAGAATAAGTCGGCAAGATATTGACTAAGACTGATTGGCTAGGGAGTGGCTGAGACTGAGTCAGCAAGGGAGTGGTCGAGACTAAGTTGACAATAGACTGGTCGAGACTAATCGGCAAAAGAGTAGTCAAAACTAATTAGCAAAGGATTGGCCAAGATTGAGTCGACAATGTACTAGTCGAGACTAAGTCGGTAGAGGTGCTTGCCTTTTTGACTAGGAAATTTGAACTACAGTGGTTGTTGGTGCACCTCGCTCTTTTCCAAGGGGGGTGGCTTCTTATGATGATGGAGCACTAAGCTGTCGCATCACGAGTGAGCAGCTCTATAGGCAAGGTGTCTTTTTCTAAGTAGTCTTTTAAGGATATCCAAACCCATTTATTGCGAATCTCCTTGGGATAAAGGGGTGTTACGCTATCTCCCCATCGGGAAGGTGAAGGGTTGCTTTGGACGATGCGTCCATTGCCTCGAGGGTGTCCCTCCAGTTGAAAAGTTACCTCGACCGGGCCACCTTCGTTTGTCTTTATAAGCCTTGTCTGTAGGGTAGGGAGGCTTTATTCCTCTCCGTCCTTCGCTTGTGCTTCTTTTATTCTTGTGCCCAACACCGTCAACCTTCTCTAGTCATCTTCGGTTCCTTAGCAATTGAGTCTTTGCATCCTTTGCTTTCTTTGCCTTTTCGTATTTCTTTTACAATGTCTCCCTCATCGTCGAGCAGTGAGAGGAATTTGGGGGGCTATTCCCCGTCTAGGTCTTTGTCCTTTATGGATGAGAAGGCCTCCAAGGCCTTAGAGGCTATGCTTCGGGAGCATGATGATGATTCAGTCATATCTGAATCCTTCTTACCCCACATTAGGTCTAGGTACCACATTTCTATTGAGTATGATCTGCATGTGCTGACGGTCGGCCATTGATTGTTCGATCCATTTTCAAATGGATTTGGATTGTCAATGGACGCCCTCGAGGCAGGGCTGAGACTTCCCTTGCATCTGCTTGTGATATCATGCCTTTGTCACTAGAAGGTTTGTCCTTCCCAAATAGCACTAAACTCCTTACGTTATATGATAGTTTTCATCAGGGAGTGTCGGGCGGTTGGGATCAACCTGACACTTACCCTATTTTTGGTTTGTTTCTGCCTCAGCATGGTGCAAGGGAGCTACTATCTGATCTCTAGAAGTGGTTTCCACATGTGCGGTGCACCTTCTAATAATAAATGGTGTAAATCTCATTTTTTCTATGTGAGCACCTTCAAGGGTTGGGGCTTCAGCCTAACATGGATCGGCCGTGACATTGACAACTCCCCTACCCTTCTAACAAAGGATGAGGCGGAGGGGTGGTTGGGGGTTTGGGTGGGTGGGTGGAGGGTTGGATAGTGAATTAGTGCAAGTGTAAATTTTTATTTTTAAACAAAAATTTTTCACTTTAAGCAAAATAGGAAGATCCAAAGCTTTTCATTCAAGTAAAGCAAGTGAGCAATTAAAAGAAGATTGCTAAGTTTCTTACTTATAAATTACTTAGGAAAGAACAAGAAAATCCCAAGGATAAGCAACATCGTAAGTGAAGTGTTTGACATAAAAATCTTACTTTCAAATAGTAAATTAAATTGGAAGCATTAATACAAAATTGTTACGATGGGGGGGGGTGGGTGGGTGAATTAATGTTAATGTAAATATTTGGGAAATCTTTTTTATTAAACCAAAATATGAAATCCGAAGCTTTTAGTCTTTAGTAAAACAAGTGAGTGATTGAATAAAAATTGCTAAGTTAATAAGTAAACCCGAAAGATAAGCAACGTGAAAACTTTACTTTCAAAGAGTGAATGAAATCATAAGCGTCAATACAAGAATATGTAAGCAATTAAAAAGTAAAGAAACACTCACAATTTTTATAGTGGTTCAGCACCAACGGCCTACATCTACTCCCGAGTCCTCCTTCTTGAGATACACCAGTGTCCACTACCGATCTTCTTTGGGTGAAGACCAAACCCTTACACTTGAGCTTACAAGGAAGACAAGATTACACTTTTTTATCACTCCCTTATCCCTTTTCTTTTTCTTACAATTCTCATATAATATTTTCTCAGAATATAATCCTCAAAATTATTGTCCTGAATGTAAGAAAACTTGAGGTATTTATAGGCCCCAAATTAGCTTAAAAACCAGAGCCAAAATATAACCGTATTCGAAAAATTCGGGTACGGGCAATTCAATTGCTGACCTGGGCGGTTTACTCGCTGAAAGTGTTGGTCGCCACCTGGATTATGTGGTATAGGTGGTTTACCCTCCGAAAGCTACTAGCCATTGCCTAGATTCTATGGTACGGGCGGTCCAACTGCCACTTACTGGTGGTTTACCCATTGGATTCTTTAGAAAAGTGGTTCCCTCCACTTTTCTAAATCTGACTTAAACCATCAGTTGACCACACCCTTGGTCAACTAGTTGAACTCAACCTGAGCTCAACCAAACCCTATAGTAGACCCGGTTGCCTTATTAAGTTGATTTGGATTTCTTCCAAATCCAACTCAATTAGGACTCTAACCCTAACTACGACTCAATGATTACAACACTTAATGACCAATTAAGCCTAATTAAGATATAACTCTCGTATAATTCGGCAGCCTCCCATTCTTGTGGTAAGTCCTCTAGTCTTTTTCCTGATAATCTCTCTTCGTGTTCCCAGCGAGCTTCCCGATCTCTTCAGCGAATCTCATAGCGAACTTCCGGCGAGATCCCACCACATCGTCTGAACTTGGCCCGATGCCTAAGCTTTATCTTGACCCATCATCTAGTTGTAACTCTATTGATCCTGTCATAGTTAGTCCTATACGATGCTAATTATGACTTAATTAAATAGAATCAAAATTGCCAAAACATTCATTACAAGACCATCCCAACTCCCGACAAGCTTTTCGGCTACCCCCGACAATCTTCCGACGAATCTCGGTCTTCTTTTAGTGAACTCTCTTGTGCCATCCTGACAAGCTCCCGATACCCTAGGCGAGCTTCCGACACACTCTTGGCGAGTTCCCAACCGCATCGACTTGATAAATAGACTTAACTTTGGCCAATCTTAATTACAATAATTCTTCTGTTGTAATTAATCTTGCATCAATCAACTTCAAATAATGTTATATCAATAATCCATCAATTGATTTCATCATCAAAATCCAAGATTCAACAGTCTCCCCCTTTTTGATGATGACAGTCAATTGATGACATGAGTTAATCCTAACTCCCCCTAAATCGATACCACTTAAATTTAAGATAAGCACACACTCTTAAATTCAAGCTATCAACCTCCTATGCAAATTTTAACATAAATTTGCATCAAGTCGTCAACTCATAAGTAAAAAGGAATTAAGCATATATATCCAAGATGTCCAATTTATATCCTTATCCAAGATATCTATGTATTTTAATAAGATCATGTATCATCAATGTATTCATTAATTAATATCATATGTCATCAATATATATTTCTCCCCCTTTGTCATCAACAAAAAAGGTGAAATATAGCTAATAATTTCAAAGCACATGAGTTTTTGCTCCCCATTTATAAAAACATGACATGAATCATAAAGAAATTTTTTTTATTATGAACAAGTAAAGAAAATAAGGGAGGAGTTATAAAACATTATTATATATAGCTTTTAATTTGTAGAGATAAATTTCAAAAATAAACTCAAGGATCCAAAATATTCAAGAAGATTCAAGAATTTAGGAGCTAAAAAACATCTAATGTAATTTAAAGCAAGGGTAGCAGATAAATTTGCAAGGTAACATCATGCAAATTTTCTCCCTTTTTGTTTTTGTAAACAATAAGATAAAAACATGGAGAATGTTTTAAAAAATATTATCACAAAAGGCTTAATATCATGAAATATATATTAGCAATTTATATTTTCTTGATTTAATATTTCTAGGTCTTAACCTCAATCTTGTATATATATAATTTCAAATATAAGCTCAACAAATTTTTCTCATGTAAATTTCAAGTAAATGTAACAAGTAATCCAAATAATAATAAATTGTTATCTTTATATAGATTTTTAAAATCATCATTATATGCATGATCATCATATATGATTTCACATCATTATACCTTCTCCCTCTTTATCATCAACAAAAGGAGAAGTGCAATTAGCAAGTTTTTGATATATGAAAGCTTAGCAATTAATTTAGAACATACAAGCTAGTGAATTCATTCTTCTCTTTTGAGAAGTGAAAGTTAGCAAATATTTGCTTCCTTTCAATTGTTCTAGCTAACAATCTTATAAGCTAACAAGTTTGCTCCCCCTTTATCATTGTCAACAAGAACGGATAGTTATAATAGTGTAAAACTTTTCTCATTATATCATTTTTCAATAAATATATCAAGAAATATACCAATTATCACATGAAATATATTAAAAACAATTAACATAGTGATGAGATATTCAATTTATAAAAATAAATTGTAAATATCAAGAAACAAATTATAGAATATCTTGATTCATGCATAATAATTCTCAAGTTGTCAAGATCATGATTTATTCAAAAATCTCATTTTAAATAATACGAGAATGCATAAGAGATTTGATTTATTAAAGATTTCAAGTTATAATTCTAACGAATCAAAATCATGATATAAGTAAAGTAATCAAAATCATTTTCAAGAGATTTAAAATAAATTAATAGACTTATTGGTCTCTTGAAATGCTATTGATTTTCTTTCTCCACTTTGTGTGAATAAGAATGTAGAATCAAAGTAGAGAAATGAAAAACACCATATCACAAAAATACTCAATTTTAAAGATGTAAATTTTATAGATGTGAATTTTAAAATTAAGCTTAAAACTTCAAGATATTCAAGGAGATTCAAAAGTTTAAGAGCTACTTATGCATTTAAAATCATCTCATGTAATTTTGATAACAATCATCATGAATTCTAAAAGAAAACATGATAGTAGACTGATAGAACCCCAGAAGGAGCTCTATAGATTTTGATCCTTGAAGGGGATCAACCCTTGGAATCCCTCCTAGACTCGACACAAGGCTGAATTAAAATTGTAGATTACTTAATAAAAAGAGGTGGAGGCTACATACTTATATAGGGCTCCAAACCCTAGCCCTAGGGGGTGCTTACCTAACTAAAATTATCCTTTTGCCCCTTATATAGCCTACTTGCTTTAGAGGGAACATGTGTCAACTAGGTTAGCTCTATAGCCGACCTAAGCAGGGGGAAACCCTAGCCTACCAATCCAGTAAGGGGGGCTGTGGCCACTAAGCCCTAACGGCTAATCTAAACCCTAGCCATACTCTTTTATAAGATAGGAGTGACTTTATTATTATCTAGTAGGGTTTTATTAACTACTTCTAGGGAGATTAGGACTTAACCCTGCTGGAGTCTTATCAAACCTGCCCTCTTAAAATTAGCCTTGTTCTCAAGGCTGAAGTTTCATAAACTTAGGGAACCAGGTCTTCAGCTCCTCATCAGCTTGGGTGTCAGTTGGAAGAACTTGAGCTAAGTCGTCGTCTTTAAATTTCCATTTGAGGTGGGATACTTGGAGGATCAACTGTAATTTTGATCTGGTGCACGGATCTGATCTCCAGGTTAGGGCCCCAATATGATCCCTAATTTTGCAAGGCCCAAAAAAATAGGGAGACCACTTTCTTGAGGCTTGAATTTCGTGTTGGTGGAGCTGGAGATGAAGGGGGACTTGATCTTGCTCAAGAAACTTTCTTCTGCTCCAACATTTATAAGGGGGAAGTTTATTCCTTGCATGGGCTGCTACGTGGTTGCTCTGTAATAGTAGTCGTGCCTTCTTTTGGAGTGAGGGCCATCCTCTGATAAAATCTCTAGTGGTGTGATCCCGATCTGAGTCTGAGGTGGGTAGGAGTGGTGATTTTTTGGGGCCTATTTTTACTTCTTTGTTATGTTGACTATCTTGCATAAGGATGTGCTGACCCCCACCTTGGATGTGTCTGCTCCAATAATGAACATCTTGATACGATTTGGTGTGGACGACATTATGGCCGTGAGGGCTATAGTTCCACTCAGCCAAGGTGGTGCATCTTTCTTTATAATGAGAGGGATGATGTTCATGCTTCGTTGAGTCTTGCGGATGATCCTTCCCCTTTTCTGATTTCACCACTGGAGGGGCTCAATTTTCTCGCGATCTTGGGCCATAGATCAGAGGTCATCATCAAGGAAGTCTTTAAGCATCATGGTTTAATCCTGGGAAAAGTCATGGAAGTCACCTGAGACCTGAAAGTATTGCATCATCAACCATGGTGAGTTCGACAGGATATAACACTTTAGAAGTAGCTTATCTCCAGGGAAAAGGATGTAGAGACGTGTCGTAGCGGGAAATAAGCATGACTGAACAATCTGTGTCTCTATCATCTCTTGGATGATCCTTTTATCTTCGACATTTTCAGGTTGTATGAAGCAATCTGGTCGAGCAATAACTGGCAGAAGTCTTGGCCTATTCAGCATATGGGGGTTGGCCAGCTTCCGAGGAGGTAGTCGGCTCAGTTGGGTGGAGATGCCCAAAAATTCAACAAATTGTGGGAGGGGTTTTTTATCTTTAATCTCATGAAACTCTTGAATTTGAATTCAGAAACCACTAGAATTTTCTTTTGGTACCCCCTTCAAGAGTTGTGTTGTGGTTGTAGTCACTAGGCTCCCTCGTAGAATCACCTGCTTTCTTTTCCTGAAAAATTTTATGGTTAGCTTCGAAAAATTCCAGAAAATATCTCCAATCATGGAAAACCAATCAATACAAGCACTATATTAAAACCATCAAGAGGGAGGAGGAAAAAATCATCAACTATGTTTTGCTCCTGTAGGCTCAGTTTAACCCATGGGCACTTCTGGTTGTACTTAAGAATTTGGCCGTTAGCTACCTTATCTTCGAACCCATTGTAATCTTCTTTTTAGAGCATTAAGTGGGCAGTAACCTTACTGCTCATGAAGTTATGTGTGCTCCAAGCGTTGACGAGGAAGATGATAGACTACTGCTCAAGAAACCCTTCGATCTTCAATTTTTACAGGTTGGTGTAGCCGGCTAAGGTAGGAACCGTGTGGGTGGCCGGTTGTGGTGTATCCTTCTCTTTGGGCTTGAGAGTTATATCTTCAAGTTTGAGTTCTTCAGTGGGCGTAATCATCAGCGGTGTCTCTTTTTTATATTTATGTTCTAGGCTCCACAGTTTATCACAACACCCATATAGGTCCTTTGTCGATTTGTCATGAAGGTCTTCTCTTGTTAGTTTCTATGGCTGAGGGGGTTGGCTGGCAATAGGAGGAGGTGAAAGCTTTGGTGCCACTGGTCAGGGAGCAACTCTAGTCTTCCGAGCTTCATAGTTCAATCGCTCCTCTTGATGTCGTGCAAAGGAGATGACTGTCTTAAGTGTGTACAGTTGTCCTGTTTTAACTTCTTCCTGAATCTTCGACTTCAAGCCCTCAATAAAAGTCCTCAATATCTATTTTTTAGACCAATCATAAGTTTGATTAGATAACCTTTCAAACCTAGTTTGGTACTCTTGGATGGTGGAGGTTTGACGGACTCATCGCTAGTTCTTCGCTAAGGTTCTTTTTATAATCCAAATTTGTACCATGTTGTTATCTTATTGGGCTTGGTGATCGGCCTAATCTAAACTCCTCAAAGAGAGCATGTAATTTAACATCCATACGCATCTCAAGAGCCTCTAATTTGGCTTCGAATAAGCCCACCGATGTCATAACGTAAGGATCTCCAACCTATCAAATCAAACCGATTAAAGAGTGTAGCTGCAATCTTCAGGTTGAAGGCAGTAATGGCAGCGATGTCGGGGCTACGGTGGTGAAGTCTCCAAGTGGAGGATGGCAGCCAAGGGTAGCAACAATGGTGGAGGAAGAAAATGGCAGTAGTAACGTCGGCTGTGGTCCTTCGGTGGTGCTATAATATTTATGCTGCAATGTTGTTGAGGCTATAATTTTTTAGATGGCTGATATGTATCGAAAGATGGCAGCTAAGAGATCTGATTTGGAAGGCAGTAGCGATTGCAGAGGAAGAAGAGGGCAACAGTAACATCGGCTATGACTGCGACTGCAGTGCGACTTCGTGGCTACAAGTGGCGTCGGTTGCAGTAAGGGTACGACTACAATAGGAGGAAGATGGGGTAATGCTGTACACGACTATTGCAGAGGAGGGCAGCAGTGGTATGGAGCAAGAGATGGTTGCTGTTGTGTTTAATTTGTTGTTAGCTGCGATCAAGATAGTTGACAACGAACGATTATTGTGGGTTGCGATATAAACAGATTGCAGTGAAAGATTATTATTAGTAGCTTTTTGCCTCAAGGATCTCTGTTGGCTACAATCAAGGAGGATGGCAGTAAGAGGTCATTGTTGGCAATATTGGGCAATGAAAGATGCATGCTGTGGTTGAAGGGACAAGGGAGATTGGGTGGCTGAAAGGTTGGAGGACTGAAGGTTTCAATTTTTGGGTGCGATTTATGACTGTTTTGGGTACGATTTGGGCCTACGGTTTTGTAGAGTTTAGGCTATGAATTGGTGTGGTTTTAGGATTGTGATAGTAGTAGATAAAGGTTAGAAAAATTAATTTTAGATCTTGGATAGATGGCAACAAAGGTAGGTGTCTCGGTAAGGAAAGTTAGCTAAACAAGTAAGTGGATCGATAAGGAAGTAGGCTAATTTAGGTGGCTGATTTGGGGGGGCTATTTGGATTTAGTTTAGGGTAATATTTGGAAGGGTTTTTAGTGAGGATGGTAGGGTTTAGAGATGAGGAAAAGAGAGTCCAAAATCCTACAAAAAATAGCACTTAAATATGATAGAATTCGGTGAAAAGAAGTGCTGCGATGTGCTGTCTTGCTAAACTGATTTTTATGTCAGAGAAATGATGACTTCTCAACATAAATTCCAGAGGAAAGTTTAAAGAAATTATGTAGAAACCCTTGGTTTAGTATTGTTAATACCAGTAGAAACTTTGATAGAATTTTGGCAGCATAACAGTAGGGAAATATGGCAAAAGATGCAAGGTAGATTCCTTCATCATAAAATTCTAGAACTGCATAATAGTTAAAGATCATATAAGAAAACTAGTTCCAGAAAGAGTTTTTTTATGGAATCAAATCTAGATGAAAGCTAACTTGATCTTGAGAATTATGTAAAAATTTTAGCCTGAAAGGATGAGCAAAAGTTTGGTTTGAAGTAGCAACAATCAGTTTAAAATTTCTGTAGTGTTTCGCCTTCGCAACGATGATAACGTTTACGATGGTAAAAATTTGCAGCAAGAGAACTTTGGAAAACTTCTCCCATATTTAATATGAAGGATCTTGTAGTATTGAAGAGGTGTGGGTTATAAAAATATACCAAAATTCTAGATCAAATGCAGGGGGCAACTATAGACTGATTTAATCTGCTGTTGTGGTGGAAGGTGGAGGTGCATGTCACAACAATTATGGGAATTGCTTGGGAAGGTGGAGGCATGAATGGCGGCTATAGGGGCAGCAATATTGCTACTCTGATATCAGATAATAGAACACCATAAGAAGCTCTATAGATTTTGATCCTTGAGGGGGATCAACCCTTGGAATGCTGTAGGGGTTCCTCCCTCCTAGACTCGCCACAAGGCTGAATTAAAATTGTAGATTACTTAATAAAAAGAGGTGGAGGCTACATACTTATATATGACTCTAGACCCTAGCCTTAGGGGGTACGCCTAACTAAAATTATTCTTTTGCTCCTTCTATAGCCTACCTGCCTTAGAGGAAATAAGTGGTGGCTAGGTTGGCTCTATAGCCGACCTAAGCAGGGGGAAACTCTAGCCTACCAATCCAATAAGGGGGGCGATGACTACTAAGTCATAAGGGTTAATCTAAATCCTAGCCATACTCCTTTATAAGATAGGAGTGACTTTATTATAATCTAGTAAGGTTTTATTGACTACTTCTGGAGATTAGGACTCAACCCTGCTGGAGTCCTATCATAGACTAAGCTCAAATTATGAATTATGCATTTTGTACGTATTTAGATAATTTAAAATTCTAAATTTTCATCTAAGCAAATTGTTTTTCATTGAGTGTTATCATATCCAATTTGCTTCCAATTTTATCTCCTCCTTTGTTAATTTAAAAAAATATGATTACATAATTTCTTCTTAACATCCATATTCAAATTATGCTAAAAAGTACAAGGAGATCATGTCATTAAAGATAAAATCAAATTTTTGAATGTCAAAAGACATGATTTCGTTTAATAAGTTTCTTTCTCATTTTTGTAAATAATAAAAATGAGTCTTAGGAGATAATCTCAATTCATCCATGATAAATCTTTTTAATAAAATAGAAGAATGATTTTGATAAAAAATTTAATTATTATTGTTAAGATCATAAATCTCTTTTTTATTAAAATAAAAAATCATAGAGATCAATAACGTAATTTCCATAACATAAAAGTCAAGTCAAGAAATTAAGAGAATATTTATGATAATACAAATCTCTTTTAATTTTTAACTTATCACAAATTTAAGAAATACTAATTTTGGTGATAAGTTATGTCATTCATGAATTTTAAAATAAATCATGTCAAGAAAGATATTGATATGAAAAGACATTCATGAGTACCAAAAGACATGATTTAAGTTAATAAATTTGCCCCTCTTTATTGTTTATAAATTTTAACATAAGTAATCAAGAAATCTTATATATTCAAAATTTAAAGTAAAATATAAATCCAATCATGTATTTAAAATTTAAAATTTTAATTTTGGCAAATCGCTCCTTATTCAACAAAGCTTTTTCATAATCAAAGTATTTATGTAAAGATTTCAAGTTTCATTTTCTAAACTTGCCAAAAATCATGATAATAACTTATCGAGGTTCAAATCATCAAATCGTCAAAATCACTTTTATAATTTAAGAGATTCATAAAAGATAACATAATCGATTCATTAATCTCTTTTTAAAAGATTTATAAGATAAAGAAATTTTGAAGTAAAAATGTATTCCCTTAATTTCATACAAGCATTCCTTTGTCTTTTAAGTCAAATAAAAACATGTATCATTATTTAAAACCGAAAAAGAGATTTCATTATGGCAAAGATCAATAACCTATAAATCACAAAGATCATCATATAATTTTAAAATATAAACCCGTTAAGCATAATCACTATGCATCATTAAATCATGGTTTCATAAAACATCTTCAATCAAAATTCAACATATCTCAATTTTAATATTTAAATGAGTCTAACTCTTTACACATAGTGCAATGAGTTAACAAACTCATTTTAAAACTACTTAAAAATGAACCATATATATTTTCTATATTCTAACGTTCAACATAAGCATTCAATCATCATGACATTTCAATCAATGTAACATTTAAACAATCATTCCATAAACTTAGTCAATATTTGAAGCATTTAATAATAGTCTTTACATCCAAATCAATTATTTTCAATCATCTTCAAAATCTTATTTCATACATATAATTTTTATTCAAGATAACTAACATTTCTTTGTTCTAATTATAGTATGTAATGGTCATGTATCATCAAGATTAACCATAATGAAAAATTATTTTTATTATTAATCATGTTAATATTTAGGCTAGTGAGCTTGAAAGAATGTTAGATCTCAAGTTATATATCTTAACATCTAAAATATTATTCGGGGCTCCTAGCGTTAATTTTGACCTAAACTTACAAGAAAGATATATTTGATTTAGGCACCCATTTTACATTTGGTCTTTCATAAAAAACTTTATCTTTCTTTTCTAGTTTACTTTCATTGTGTAAAGTTTTCTTTAAAACCCAAACAAGTTGGTGTGGATTACATTTTCTAAAAAGGCATTTGTTTGCCTTATGTTCTAATTTGCCATAAAAAATACACATAATTTTTAGTGGCACATTTAATGTAGGTCCTTTTACAATGATGGTTGGCTTTTGTTGAACATTACCAATAAAGCCTATACCATTTTTATTATTAATATGACCTTTATCGACAATGATCATATTTAGGGATTTGTTCCCTATTTGAAAATTTTCTAATGTTGATTTAAGCATGCAATTTTCTTCTTTAATATTATCTAGCATATCACATTTAGAACATGATTTATATGATGCTAAAGAATCATGCATTTCATCAAGTCTTTTAAGTAACAAATCATGATCAACTTTAGGTAATTTAAAAGACTTGCTAAGTTTTAATTATTCTAAAAATAAAATATTTAAAGGCTCACTAACCTCATCAATGATAACCATAGAGCAAGATTCTCCACTTCTTGGTTGTGCATTTGATCTTTGGAGCTCCTCGACTTCTTGCGTTCATAGCAAGAGGTTTTGTCCATCTTTACATTATTTTTAAGGTTCAAGTCCATTAGTTTTTCTGGTTCATTTGTCAAAAGTTCATATCCAAGGTTCTCATCACTCGAGATTTTACTCGATGAGTCATATGTTCTTCTCAGTTCACATTCCTTCCGGTTCTTAGGAAGGTGTTCTTCTTGTTCATTTTTAGAAGTATTTTTATTTAATAATTTATTTATATTAATTGTGCTTTCATGTGTGATTTTTAAAATATGACAAATATCGAAAGCCGAATCAAAAGCGGAAACACGATTAAACTCATTCTTCTCAAGTGCATAAAATAATGTATTCATAGCCTTTACATTTAAAGAAAAATTCTTCCTTTCCAAATCATTTAACTCATTCATTGGTTTAAAAGATTTTTCAAATCCATTCTCAATTATATTCCATAAATCAAAGTCCAATAAGATGAGAAGATACGTATCCATAATTTCCAATATGTGTAATTCGTCCCCTTGAATATGGGAGGACGTGAGATAGAATGTCCCTTATTCATGCCAAAACAAGCCAGTTACTCAAGTGGATATTAATCCAAAGAGTAAGTATGTTACTTTGATACAAATTGTTATGATCAATTGGCACTAAGAGAAGGGGGGGGGTCGGGGTGAATTAGTGCTAATGTAAATATTTGGTTTTAGATGAAATCTTTTCGATTAAACTAAAATATGAAATTCTAAGCTTTTAGTCTTTAGTAAAACAAGTGAGTGATTGAATAAAAGTTACTAAGTTAATAAGTAAACCCGAAAGATAAGCAATGTGAAAATTTTACTTTTAAAGAGTGAGTTTAATCGGAAGCATCAATACAAGAATATGTAAGCAATTTGAAAGTAAAGAAACACTCACAATTTTTATAGTGGTTCGGCACCAACGACCTACGTCCACTCCCAAGTCCTCTTTCTTGAGGTACACCGACGTCCACTACCAATCTTCTTTTGGTGAAGACCAAACCCTTATACTTAAGCTTACAAGGGAGACAAGATTACACTCTTTGATCACTCCCTTACCCCTTTTCTTTTTCTTATAATTCTCACATAATATTTTCTCAGAATATAATCCCCAAAATTATTATCTTGAATGTAAGAAAACTTGGGATATTTATAAGCCCCAAATTGGCTAAAAAATAGGAGCTAAAATCCAATCGTATCTAAAAAATTTGGGTACGGGCGATTCACCCATCGACCTGGGCGGTTTACCTACTAGAAGTGTTGGCCGCCGCCCGAATTCTATGGTACGGGTGGTTTACCTACCGAAAGCTATTGGCCGCCCCCTGGATTCTGTGGTATAGGCTGTCCAACCATCGCTTACCGACGGTTTACCTATTGGATTCTCTGAAAAAGTGGTTCCCTACACTTTTCTAAATCTGACTTAAACCATCAGTTGACCACACCCTTGATCAACTAGTTGAACTCAACTTAAGTTCAACCAAACCCTATAGTGGACCCGGTTGCCTTATTGAGTTGATTTGGATTCCTTCCAAATCTAACTCAATTAGGACTCTAACCCTAACTACAACTGAATGATTACAACACTTAATGACCAATTAAGCCTAATTAAGACCTAACTCCCATATAAGTAAATCCTCTGGTCTTTTTCCCGGTGATCTCCCTTCATGTTCCCAGTGAGCTTCCCAATCCCTTTGGCGAATCTCCTAGCAAACTTCCGACGAGATCCCACCGCATCGTCCGAACTTGGCCCGATACCTAGGCTTTATCTTGGCCCATTATCTGGTTGTAACTCCGTTGATCCTATCATAATTAGTCCTACACGATGCTAATTATGACTTAATTAAATAGAATTAAAATTACTAAAACATTCATTACAAGACCATCTCAACTCTCGGTAAGCTTTCTGGCTACCTTCGATAATCTTCCTACGAGACTCGATCTTCTTCTAGCGAACTCCCTTGCGCTATCCTGGCAAGCTCCCGATACTCTCAACAAGCTTCTGACGCACTCCTGGTGAGTTCCCAACTGCATCGACTTGATGCATGGACTTGACTTTAGCCAATCTTGATTATAGTAATTCTTCTGTCATAATTAATCCTATATCAATCAACTTCAAACAATCATATTAAATCAATAATCCATCAATTGATTTCATCATCAAAATCTAAGATTTAACAAAAATTAGTAAGCAATGAAAGCAAAAGAAGAACTCATAAGTTTTATAGTGGTTCGACACCTACGGGCCTACTTCCACTCCCAAGTCCTCCTCCTTGAGGCACACTGGCATCCACTACTGATCTTCTTTGGGTGAAGACCAAACCCTTACACTTTTCTGATAAGGGAGACTTGATTACAACTCCTTGATCACTCCCTTAACATTTTTTTTTACAAATCACACAAGTTTTTTCATATAATTTTATCCATAAAATTATTGTGTGGAATGCAAAAAAACTTGAAGTATTTATAGACCCCAAATAACATTGAAAATTAGAGCAAAAAATTCAAACATTCCCTTAAAATCTGGGTACGGATAGTTCAGCCGCAAGCTTGGGCGGGTCAACTATCGAAAGCATCCAAAATCCTGGGTACGGGTGGCTCAGCCGCCCAGCCTGGGTAGTTTACCCACTGTCAACAGCTCGAAAATTAGGTATAGGCAGTTTACTAACCAATCCTGGGTGGTTCAGCCGCTGACAGCCACTGGCAGTTGCCTTGTTTTCAGGGTATGGGTGGTCCAACCATCGCTCATCAACGATTTACCCATTGGAATCTTCAAAAAAGTGGTTCCCTCTACTTTTCAAATTCTAGCTTGAACCTGATGTGACCAATTCTTTGGTCAACTAATTGAGCTTGATCTGAGCTCACCAAACCTCATAGTAGACTCGGTTGCCTTATTGAGTTGATTTAGATTTCATCCAATTCTAACTCAATTAGGACTTAATCTCTAACTACGACTCAATGATTACAACTCTTAATAACCAACAAGCTAAACCAAGACCTAACTCTCACCAATCCGGTAGCCTTCGATATTCTTGAGGCGAGTCTTTCGATCTTTCCTTCGGCAATCTCCCGGCGTGTTCCCAGCAAGCTTCCCGATCCCTTCGGCGAATCTCTTAGCTAACTCCCAGCGAGGTCCCACTCCATCGTTCGAATCTGGCCTGATGCTCAAGCTTAATCTTAGCCTATCATCTGGTTGTAACTCAATTGCTCCTGTCATAGTTAAACCAACAATTCTTCCTCTAACATATATGTTAGATTAAAGACTCATCAATTGATTTTATCATCAAAATTCAAAATTCAACATGCCTTGTGTCTGACATTAATAAGTCATTCTTTGGTATATACTTCATGCCTAGTCAAGTTCAACCAAATGTATTGTACCTGGTATTGCATATGATATTTGATAAGTTGTTTGTCAGTATATGCTTCGTGTCTAGTCAAGTTCAATCGGCACTTTGTATTTGGTATTATATCTAATATTTGACAAGTTGTTTGTTGGGATGCATTATGTCTCGAATGGCAGCCAAGATGTGTCTTGGACTATAAAATTTTGACTGCGTGAATAATGTGATCTTTCTTCCTTTAATTAAAAGAGGTTTCCTTTCAGGCTGACGACCTATTTGACCAGTCTTCTCTTCATATCTCGACCTGCTACTTGCATTTTTCCCTCTATGGATCTTTGTAAAGGCTCATCAGAGTCATAGCTCAAGCGTAGAATTTCTCCAAATTAGACAAGTGCCACGTTCTAAGTAGTGGGACCCCTTCTCAGGTAGCTAGGTGGTAGGTTCCTTCTTGGACCACATTAGTAACCCGATAGGGTCCCTCACAACTTGGGGCTAGCTTTCCTTGGGAACAGGTTAGGTCATTGACTTCGGCCTTTCGTAGTACCAAGTCCCCGATCTTGATGGGTCGGGGATGGACCCTCTGGTTGTAAAGCCTTGCAATGATATTTTTGTACGCTAGAGCCCGCAAGTGCGCATCGGCCCTTCACTCTTCTATCTGGTTGAGATTCGCTCAGAGCCCTTCCTCCGAGGTTCCTTCTTCGTAGTTTTTGACTTGGAGGGTTAGGACAACCACTTCAGGTGGGAGCACTGCCTTAGTCCCAAATACCAAGCTGTAGGGGGATTTACTCATGGTAGTCTTCGAGGTGGTTCATGATGCCCACAAGGTACTTGGGAGCTCGTCAACCCATGTCTCTTATGCTTCGCTGACCCTTTACTTGAGGCCCTATAGTATTTCTTGGTTGGTCACTTCAGCCAGGTCGTTAGTTTGAGGGTGCACTACTGAGCTGAACTTTAGATGGATTCTACAGGTTATGCATAACTCCTTGGATCTTGCATTATTGAATTAGGTTCCATTGTCGATAATGATGGCCCTCGGGTTATCGATGCCAAGGGTTCAGCTTCTCTGTTATGGATGCCAAGGGTTCAACTTCAACTCACTTTATGAAGTAGTCGACGATGACTATGAGGAATTTTCATTGTCCCGAGGCCGGAGGGAAGGGGCCGAGGAGGTCCATCCCCAATTGTGTAAAGGGCCATGCATAGATGGGAGTCAGGGGAACTGTAGGTTGGTGATAGGACTCAAGTAGAGTTGAGCCTAATCACCATAGAAGTGGTCAATAAAAACCTATGAGATTGTAATAAAATCCCACCTAATCACTTCTATCCTATAAAGAAGTGTAACTATGGTTTAGATTGGGGCCTTAGGGCTTAGTGGCCACCGCCCTCTTACTGGGCTAGTCGGCCAAGGTTTTCATCAGTTAAAGTCGGCTATAGAGCCAACTTGGCTACCGCCTATCCCTACTAAGGCAGGTCAACTATAAGAGGGGCAAATGGATAATTTTACTTAGGCAAGCACCCCCATGAGCTAGGGTTTAGAACCCTAAATAATCATGAAGTTGCCCCTTTTTTCTATCAAGTGAGAATCATCTTTTATTCAACCTTGGGCCAAGTTCTAGGAGGGAGGAACCCCTATAGTGTTCCAAGGGTTGATCTCCCTCAAAGATCAAATTCTATATTGCTGGTTATAGGTGCCTTGCAAGCCAATTACGTGAGTGATAGCACGTGTGACACGCTGTGTGATAGGCTGGTGTACTATATTTTATTATCTGTTGTATATATATATATATATAGTGATGTCCTTGGTTCTATGCAATAGGAATCAGATCGTGATGAGATCACGATAATGAGATTGATTCACCTTTAAATATAGATCCTAAATAATTCCGGTCATAAGTTACTCAAGAGGGACATCGAGATAACCGGACAGACTGGTGTACTATATACTCGTCCATATGATGGAGGTGGTTGGTCTCATAGTCACTTGTGTAGAGACACTAAGGATATAGTACATAATGCTCATTGGAGAATGAGTTCACTGATTGATCCGCTTATAGAATGCTGTATGGTTAATAATACATAATGTCAGACAGTGATTCCATAGTTCTAGTTATGTATCTGGTCCTTAGACTTGAGACACCAAGGATGTCTTATATGAGTACTTCTTTCTTTGACGCTAGACTTACAGGTTTGGAAAGTTCCAGATCTGGTATAACTGGTTATTGGGATTAGTAGCCAACCTTATGAAGGCAATTGAGTGTCAATAAAGGATTATCCACTCTCAGTATCACGAGAGGAATATCATATATGTGCTTGCTCAGACAAATCCCTATCTAAGGTCATTCGGATTGAGAGAGAAAGAGTTCTTTGGGAGAATCCGATTAGAGCAAAACTATTATGGATTTTATATGTGACCTGACAGTACCATGTCCAATATATGATCTCTGGGATATTAGTTGGATGAGGGATATAGATACATGGTAATTATGAATAGACAGGTCCGATGGATTTGATCTCCCTTGTACCATCTGGGGACTATGGCGTAGTGGCCTAGTACGTCCAGAGTCGATGAGTCGAGTGAATTATTATGGGGATAATAATTCACTATATCAGAAGGAGTTCTGATGGGAGCAACTCATGATCAACTCGGTATTAGGTTTAGAGGGTCACACACATATAGTGGATGCTTTAGCGAATATAGGATTGGATGAAGATCCAATTAGCCACTATTCTCATTAGATAAGACCCTATGCTGATGGGCTCCTTGCTTAAGATCCAATTAGAGGCCTAAGGAGATTATTCGATAGATATCCAAAAATGTAAGGTTAGTGGGTTATTAGATGGAGATCCAACACCCACTAAGACAGGAGCCCTAGGGTTTTTTGTGGCTCTCTATAAATAGGAGGGGAGACTCATGGTTGATAGGCTGTAGCTTTAGCCACCACCTCCTATTCTCCTCCCTCCCTCTGTGCAAGAGTTGCGAGATCATATTGGAGGAGTTTCGCTATAGAGATCTATCGTGTGGATACCGCTAGAGAGGAGGATGCTTGATCTCCTTCATCTTCTCCATCCGGATCTGGAATATAGAGATATACGATCTCCCTTGGTAAAATCAATCTCTCACACATCGTGGTTTTATCGATTTTTACATTTTTCTTGTGACCCCAATATTTTGCATGACGATTTGATCTGCATGAGAAACCAGTTTTTGTTTTGATTTCTGCTGTGTATGTGATACACCCGTTGAGGTTCCCAATAGTGGTATCAGAGCCAAGGTTTTCGTATGAAAGATTTATTTTAAACTGCATGTGATGAGATTGTATCACATAGAATCATTGTACATGTTCTTGTTGCATTTTCGCAACGAAGGCATCGAGGAGCAAGGGGGCGGCGTCGTGAGGCCACCCGGTAGCGACCTGGCGGGCGGCCGGCTACGGGCGCGGCGCTTGGAAGGCTCTGGGTAAAAGCATTGCTCACTACCGACACCAGGGTTGCTTGCCTTGCGAGGGCGGCGCATGCCAAAGGGCGCCCATAGAGGCGCCGGGCATGGTGCCACCGGGGGTGGCTACCGGTGGCAGGGCAGGCCGCGGGCGATGCGGCGGTGGCCAAAGAGGTGGAAAGAGGGGTTAGGGCATCCTTTGGAGAAAAGGACGATCCTGCTCCTCTGAATTTAAAAATTTCCAAGGACCGTCCTCATATACAAAATTCTAAAAATGCTCTCAATAATTTTAAAAATTTTAAAGACTGCCCTCTTATTCAGAATTACAAAAATACCTTTGATAATTTTAGAAATTCTTAGCATGTCTTGATTTCTAAAAAAATAATTAATTAAATAGTTTAATTAATTATTATATATCTAGTAATCCTACATATGTTGTAATGTACGTGTGATGTATGATGTAGATAGATGATCATGAGCCATGTGTTGTGATGTATATAATTATGATTATTATTATTATTGGGACCTGCGTGCCTTTGTTTTGCTCGTTTATTGTCGGGTCTGCATGCTTGTGATTATTTGTAATTACATGAAGAGGCATGTCGGGAGCTGGAGATGACAACGGGACCCACGATGCTGTGGCAGAAGATTACGACACATGGTGATGCGACGATCCGATGGAACCGATGATGACGAGATCAACAATCATAGGGCATAGAGATGCGTTGATGCACACATAGATCGTATTGTGAGTGATTAGGCCTGTTGGCTCAGGCTTAATTATATTAGGTGACGGCTTATGATCATCCGATGTGGCTTGCATGTGTGATGTGTTATACACCTACTACATATATGTATATATATATTTGCATGCGACGTAGATATATATTAAATATGTATATGTGTGACACGACATATTGGGAGACCGATAGAAAATAAAAACCCCTCCTACGATAATATCAAGTCGGTAAGCGTGAGACAATAAGATTGACCCACGTGGCCTTCCATCGTTATAGGAAGAAATTGAATCCCGATATAAGTTGAGTTGGTCAAGTCACTCGAGGCTCACCTATCTATGTGATCGAGTTCTTGCCAATGATATATATGTCACCGGTGACTTAAGGGCATGTTATAACTTGGTTGAGCAGTCTAGAGCATATCCATCGAATCATACTCATCTTGTAACGATGGTGATGACTTAACTGAACTTCATGGTTGGTCGAGCAGTCGAGACCATGATGATTCAGAGGCCGAACATGATGGGAATCACAAGGAGTTGTGATTAACAAGAGTTGTCTACCTTTTGGGCTTTGTGTAGTTGGTCGAGTCCTTCTAGATTGCATTAAGATACCAATTGGATCCCGATCCCCACTAGGAGTCTACTGGAGACTTTCATCTCATGTGTCGAGGGTGTCGTGTGATTCGCTAGGAAAATAGTGGGAGTATATTAAGATAGAAGTCCATATCTTAATTAGTATTTTCTATAAAATCTGCATGTTATTTATTTTCGCTATATCTTGTTTGTCACGTATAAAACCCCTATGCGGTATATTTAATGCCAACCACCTCATTGGTCCAAAGGCTTTGTAATTTGAGAATTATTCTCATAAAAGAGAAAATCGTATATGTCCTTAATATGATTGTGCCCACACTGGAGGAAAGGACAAGCGAGGATGAGATCACTCGCTTTATGAAGTATAAAGATACTCCTAAAGGATAACCTGTATGTTGATCTTATACTTCAGTTTCTACCAGATTCCTTTTCACAGTTCATTATGAACTTTAACTCTCCCTGAGCTCCTCAATATGTTGAGGGAAGCTGAGAGTACCATCAAGAAAGAGAAGTCAATTTTCTATATTGGTGAGACTAATAGGAAAATGAATGCTAGTAAGACCCTTAAGAAGGGCAAGGGCAAAGAAAGACTAGGTAAGACAAAGGTTACTAAGAAAGACCTGACAAAGGACAAATGACAGTGCTTCCACTACGGCCAAGACGTGAATTGAAAGAGGAACTGTAAGGACTACCTTGCAGATAAGGCGAAATAGAAGCTTGGAGAAGCTTCAGGTATATTCATAATCAGTCTTCACTTGTTAGATTTTCATGATAACACATGGGTATTGGATACCAGAAGTGCTTATCATATCTCTAATTCGTTGCAAGTTCTGACAAGACCTAGGAGACTAGCTAGAGGCGAGATGGACCTCAAAATAGGTAATGAAGCAAGAGTTGCTACAATTGCTGTTGGGGGGGGGGGGGGGGTGGGCATCCTATATCTGCCTAGTGGAGCTATTATTGCATTAGATGCATGCTATTTTATCCCTTATATTATCAAAAATATTATTTTCATTTCTTGTTTGACAATTAGTGGATATAAATTAGTTTTTGAGAATACTAGTTGTTCAATAATTATGGATGATGAGATCATCACTAGAGGGACCCTTATAAATAGCTTATATGTGTTAGACACTTCTCCACATATCATGAATATAAATATATCTAAGAGGAAAAAAGATGAGATATAAAATACATACCTATGACATTGTCGGCTAGGTTATATACATGAGGGAATGATTCAAAAGTTGCTAAAAGATGAATACTTAGATTCATTTGACAATGAGTCATATACAACTTGCGAACCTTGCCTTCGTGGGAAAATGACCAACTCTTCTTTTAGTGGAACTGGAGAGAGAGCCATTGAGTTATTAAAACTCATACATAATGATGTATGTGATCCCACGTTGACTCAGGCTATAGGTGGTAACTGATACTTTATTACATTCACTGATTATTTCTCTAGGTACGGACACATGTACTTGATAAAGTACAAATCTGAGGCCTTTGAGAAATTTGGGGAATATAAGAATGAAGTGGAGAACTAGATTGGAAAGAGTATTAAAACTCTTCGATCAGATCGAGGAGGAGAGTTCTTGAGTACAGAGTTCACCCATTTCCTCAGGGACAATGAGATTTTATCCTAGTGGCCACCTCCTTATACACCTTAGCTCAATGGTGTATCAAAAAGGAGGAATCACATGCTATTAGACATGGTGCGGTCCATGATGAGTTTCACTAACCTACCCGTCTCATTCTGGGAGTAGGTCCTAGAGACCGTAGCTTACCTTCTGAACATAGTTCCATTAAAGTCGGTAGTGTCTATACCATATGAGATATAGAAAGAAAAGAGGTCTGATCTTAAGGTGGTTAAGATTTGGGGCTATCCTGCCCACATTAGAAGACACAACCCCGACAAGTTGGAATCAAGGACGGAATGATGCACGTTCGTGGGATACCCTAAGTAGACTTTGGGATATTATTTCTATCATCCCGAGGACCGAAAGGTCTTTGTTGCCAAGAGAGCTGTGTTCCTTGAGAAGGAACATATTCTCAGTGGAAATAGTGGGAGTGAGATAGAATTGAGCAAGGTTGGAGAACCTCGCTCGAGCACCATTTCAGAGCCCGAGTCTATTCAGTTACCTCACACACAAATTTCAACTTTTCATAGGTCTAGTAGAGTATCTCACCCTCCTGAAAGATATGTGGGATATATAAGTAGAAGTGACTCTTAGGATATTGATCCTTAGACCTACGAGGAGGCTATTATGAGTATAGACTCCAGGAAGTGACAAGAAGCCATGAATTTTGAGATGGATTCTATGTACTCTAACAAGGTTTAGAACCTTATGGATGCACCTTAGGGTATTGTACCCATCATCTATAAATGTATCTTCAAGAAGAAGATCAGAATGGATGGAAATGTAGAGACCTATAAAGCAAGGCTGGTAGCTAAAGGATATTGTCAAAGACAAGAAGTTGACTATAACGAAACCTTTTCACTTATAGCCATGCTTAAGTCCATTAGAATTATTTTGGTCATTGCATCACACTATGACTATGAGTTCTAGCAAATGGATGTTAAAATGACATTCCTCAATGGCAACCTCGAGGAGGAGGTGTATATGATACAACCAGAGGGATTCATATCCAAAGAGAGTCCAGATATAGTGTGCAAGTTTCTTAGATCCATTTATGGATTGAAGCAAACTTCCTGAAGTTGCAACATAAGATTTGATGAGGTGATCAGATCTTATGACTTTGTTAAGAATGAAGATGAGCCTTGTGTGTACAGGAAGGTAAGTGAGAGCGCTATCACCTTCTTGGTGCTATATGTGGATGACATCATAATCATTAGAAATAATGTATGAATGCTCTCTACGGTAAAGGCTTGGCTATCCAGAAATTTCTCCATAAAAGACTTAGGGGAAGCATCCTATATTTTGGGGATCTGGATCTATAGTGATAGATCCAAAAGGATGCTTGGCTTGTCCCAGTATAGGTACATAGACTCCATTGTCAAAAGGTTTGGCATGGAGAATTCTAAGAGAGGTCTTATACCGATGAGACATGAAATATCACTTTTTAGGAGTATGTCCCCAAGACTCCTTAAAAAAGGGCAATATAGATAAGATACCTTATGCTTCAGCGATACGGTCTATCATATATGTGATACTATGTACCAGACCTGATATAACATATGCTCTGAGTGTCATGATCAGGTATCAGGCCGATCCAAGTTTAAAATACTGGAAGGTAGTAAAGTGTATCCTTAAGTACTTAAGAAGGATTAAGGATCTTTTACTGGTATATGGAGGAGGTAGCCTCTAGGTTGAGGGCTACATGGACTTGAGTTTTCAATCCAACATTGATGATAGCAAGTCAAATTCAGGGTATGTTTTCACACTGAATGAAGGAGTAGTAAGCTGGAAGAGTTTCAAGCAAGATATTACTGCTGACTCGACCATAGAGGCGGAATATATTACTATAGCAGAAGCAGCGAAGGAAGGGGTCTGGATGAAGAAGTTTATTAAAGATTTGGGAGTCATACCAAGTAGCGTGGAGCTGAGTCCTATATATTGTGATAGTGACAGAGTGCTAACTCTAGCAAGGGAACCAGGTCTCATCAGAATTGTTCTGAAGAGGTTCCATCTGATTAGAGCGATCATGACCCATAAAGATATAATAATAAAAAGAGTTCCATCAGAAGATAACATTACAGATCCATTAACGAAGCTGTTGGCTCAGATTGTATTTAAGCATCACAGGGGTCTGATACGGATCAGACACATAAGTGATTGGCTTTAGGTCAAGGGGGAGATTGCTGGTTATAGGTGTCCTGCAAGCCAATCACGTGAGTGATGGCATGTGTGACACGATGTGTGATCTTTTTTGCTTATGATTAATATTGGTATATTCTCATATTTTATTATTTGTTATATATATATATATATATATATATATATATATATATGATGTCCTTGGTTCTATGCAATGGGAATCGGATCATGATGAGATCACGATAATGAGATTGATTCACCTTAAACACAGATCCTAAATAATCTCGGTCATAGGTTACTCGAGAGGGAGATCGGGATAATTGGATAGACCAGTATACTATATACCTGTCTATATGATGGAGGCGACTGGTCTCATAGTCACTTGTGTGGAAACACTAAGGATATAGTACAGGTGCTCATTGGAGAATGAGTTCACTGATTGATCTGCTTATGAAATGTTGTATGGTTAATGATACCTAATGTCAGACAGTGATTCCATAGTCCTAGTTGTGTATCAGGTCCTTATACTTGAGACACTAAGGATGCCTTGTATGAGTACTCTTTTCTTTGACGCCAGACTTACAAGTTTGAAAAGTTTTAGATATGGTACAACTGGTTATCGGAATTGGTAGCCACCTTACGAAGGTAATTGAGTGTTAATAGAGGATTATCCACTCTCGGTATCATGAAAGGAATATCCTATATGTGCTTGCTCAGACAAATCCCTGGCCAGGTTCATTCAGATTGAGAGAGAAAGAGTTTTCCGGGAGAATCCGATTAGAGTGAGACTATGATGGATTCCGTATGTGACCTGATAGTACCATGTCCAATATACGGTCTCTGAGATATTAGTTGGATGAGGGATTATAGATGCATAATAACTATAGATAGACAGATCTGATGGATTTGATCTTCCCTGTACTGTTTGGGGACTATGGCGTAGTGGCCTAGTACGTCCATAATCGATGAGTCAAGTGAATTATTATGAGGATAATAATTCACTATATTAGAAGGAGTTCTGATGGGAGTGACTCACAGCCAGCTCGGTATCGGGCCTAGAGGGTCACACATATATAGTGGATGCTTCAGTAAATAGAGGATTGGATGAAGATCCAATTAGCCCCTATTCTCATTAGATAAGACCCTATGCTGATGGGCTCCTTACTTAAGGTTCAATTTAAGGCCTAAGGAGATTATTCGATAGAGATCCAATAATGTAAGGTTAGTGGGTTATTGGATGAAGATCCAATATCCACTAAGGTAGGAGCTCTAGGATTTTTGGTGGCTCTCTATAAATAGAAGGAGAGACTCATGGTTGATAGGCTGCAGCTTTAGCCAACACCTCCTATTCTCCTCCCTCCCTCTGTGCAAGAGTTGCGAGATCTGATTGGAGGAGTTTTGCTACAGAGATCCATCGTCTGGATACCACTAGAGAGGAAGACGCTTAACCTCCTTCATCTTATCTATCCAGATCTAGAATACAGGGATATATGATCTCCATAGGTAAAATTAATCTCTCACACATCGCGGTTTTATTGATTTTTGTATTTTTCCTGCGATCCTAATATTTTGCACGACAATTTGATCTTCGTGGGAAACCAGTTTTTGTTTTGATTTTCGCTACGCATGTGATGCACCTGCTAAGGTTTCCCAATAAATTTTACTTAGGCAAGCACCCCCATGGGCTAGGGTTTAGAACCCTAAATAATCATGTAGCCACCCCTTTTTTTCTATCAAGAGAGAATAATTTTTTATTCAGCCTTGTGCCGAGTTCTAGGAGGGAGGAACCCCTATAATGTTCCAAGGGTTAATCCCCCTCAAAGATCAAATTCTATATAGCTCGTTCTTAGGTTCTATTATATGGTATCAGAGCCGCGTTCCTGTAGCCATCTCTGTCGCTTCCACTCTTCCAAGCAATTCTTATAATTGTTGCAACACGCGCCTCTATCTTCCACCCCAAGCTGCATATCAAATCAATCTACTACTACCCCCTTGCATTTGAAATTGGAGATCTGGTATATTTTTATCACCCACACCTATTTGCTACTATTATTCATTTACCTTACATGTTGGAGATGTTTTTTCATATTTTCTATGCTACAAAATTCTATCGTCATAAATGTTATCATTGTTACGAAGGGGAAACGTTGTAGAAAAATTTTAGTCGATTATTGCTTCTTGAAACCGAACTATTGCTCATCCTTTTTGGTTGAAACTTTTATACAAATTCAAAAATCATCTTAGCTTTTATCTAAGATTAATTTCTAGAAAAATTCTTTTTGAAACTGGACTTATAGTGCTACAATTCCTCATTGCATATTACCAGAATTTTACGATAAAGAATCTACCTTCGGCCTTTTCATCTACTTTCCTACCATTACACTGTCGAAATTTTGTTGAGCTTATTTATTGATATTACCCATATCTGAACCGAGGATTTGTGACAAATTTCTATACTTGGGTTTCCTCTGGAATTTATATCGAGAATTCAATATTTCTCTAATGCAAATTCTATTCGGCAAGACAGCACGTACATAGCCCTTTCTTCGTCGAATTCTATCAGATTTGAGTGTTGTCATTTGCGAGTTTTTGGACTCTCTTTCCTCATCCTGAAACCCTACCATCCCCATAAGAACCCTTCTCAACTGCACCCTAAACCGATCCCAAACACCCTCCCAAATCAATCCTAAGTACAGCTTACTTCCATCTACCCAATCCACCCATCTAACCGACCACCTCTTCTCCAGAAAATTCTTATGCCACTAACCCGAAAACAAAAAAAAGACTTCAACATTATAGATTTAGATGCTTACACCATGGCATCAGAGGAGGTCATCAATGCTGAGTTCGAAGCCTTTGAAAGCCGCATGAAAGAAAAGATCTGATCCCTTTTCGCCGAATTCAGTATGGGCCGACCATCGAGCCCGAGGAAATCATAGCAAGGAGAAACTTCAGATCAGTGAGATGATCCTTAAGAGCATGGTCATATCATCCCTGATCCAAACAATCTACACCTGAAGGTTGACTTCCCTAAATGGGAAGAAGGAGACCCAATCAGATGGATCTCGTGTGCGGAGCACTATTTTCGATTCTACCGAACTGCCGATGCTATACGAGTGGATATTACTGCCATCCACCTTGAGGGAGACGCTCTTCAGTGGTTCAATTGGTTTGAGGACACCCATGAAGGTTTCTCTTGACAGCGATTCAAGTAAGGACTACTAAATCACTTCAGACTAATCGATTTTGACAACATCGACGAATAATCAACGAAGATTCCCAAAACTCTACAATACAAGAATACCAAATAAGGTTTGAACTTTTATCTAACCAAACTATTGATTGGTCTAAAAAATAACTTTTAGGAACTTTTGTTGAGGGCTGAAAGCCGGAGATTTGAGAAGTAAAGGCGCGACAATCGTACACTCTTATGGCGACGATTTCCTTCACAAGAATCCAAGAAGAACAATTGAATAATGAAGTACGAAGGATAAGGGTCACTTCCCGACCAGCCATGTTGAAGCCTTTAGCCCCCTCTACTGTCATCCGAGACCCTGCACCAAAAAAATTAACAAGAGATGAGCTTTATGAACGATCGGCTAAGAGGTTGGGTTGGCATTATGATGAACCATGGAGTCAAGAACATCGCTGCAAAAAGGGCCAGCTCCTCATCATCGAACAAGTAGAGGATAAGGACATCGTACCATTTGAAGAAGACCTTAAACTCAGTAATGAAACCATAAAGGAAGAGCCCCAATTGGCCAACTATGCAGTGCACGCACTAGCCGATTACTCTAACCCATAGACAATGAAAGTTGGAGGACTCCTTAAACAACAACCGATCACCGTTCTTCTAGACATGGGCAACACCAATAACTTTCTCAATATCAAGGTTGTTGCACATATGGAGCTTCAAATTTAAGGTTACAATAAGTTCAACGTAAAGGTCATTAACGGTTGAATCCTCAATTGCGACCAACGGTGCCCATGGGTAAAATTGCTCCTCCACGACCAAGAAGTGGTAGCCGAGTTCTTCCTCCTACCTATCAATGACTACAAAGCCATTCTTAGGATTAAATGACTCACAACATTAGGTGACATCTCTTGGAATTTCTCTAAATTAATCATGAAGTTTTATTGTAAAGGAAAATAGGTCACATTGCGAGGCAAGCGCAGGAGCCACATCTCTACTATTTCGAGACAATGGATGGAGAAAGTCTACACAAGATGTATGGTGGATTTTTGATGTATATCTAGTAGCCACCAAAGGAGGAGAATATATAAAATTCAAATCCAAAGCTTGCCTTTTTGTTGGACGAATTCATAGATGATTTTATGGAGCTGCATGGGCTTCCCCCTAACTGATTGCATGACCACCGCATCCCAATATTGCCAGGCAAACCTCCATCAAATTTGAGATTATATTGCTATCCTCACTTGCAGAAGGATGAGATTGAGAACATCGTTAAGGGTATGCTTGACACTAGAGTAATTCGACCAAGCTGCAGTCCTTACTCCCTGCTGGTGTTGCTAGTGCGCGAGAAGGAGGTATGTGGTGGATGTGTATTGATTACTGGGCTTTGAACACCATCATTGTTGAAGACAAATACCCCATACCAGTAGTAGATAAGCTTTTGGATGAACTAAAAGGAGCCTAAGTTTTCACTAAATTAGATCTTCGTTCCGGATACTATCAGATTCGGGTATGCACTGAAGATGTTCGGAAAACTATATTCCACACATATAATAACCACTACGAGTGTTTTGGTAATAGCCTTCGGACTTATGAATACTCCTTTTACTTTTCAAAGCTTAATTAACAACATTTTTTTAGAGGTTTCTACACAAGTTTGTGTTGGTATTTTTTGATGACATCCTCATTTATAGCCCTACGCTTGATATGCATTTTCAGCACTTACGAACTGTTTTAACGACTCTTCGGGAGAATACCCTTTATGTTAAATAATCAAAGTGCAGCTTCTTACAGCGTAAAGTAGAGTACCTAGGACACATTATATCAGAGTATGGAGTGGCAGTAGACCCAACAAAAATTGAAGTGATGCAAGGATGGCATGGACCTACGAACATAAAATCACTACGGTGGCTTTCTTGGGCTAAATGGTGGTACAATACAACTTATTATTCATCAACTAAATGTACACCTTATGAGGCATTATATGGCTGACTGCTCCCTGTAATACCTAAAATGTAATTGGTGTGGCCAAAGTGGATCAGGTCGACCAAAACTTAATTGATAGGGACAAGCTTCTATAGTTGCTAAAAGACAACTTAATTGTCGCCCAAGCCCACATGAAGCAACAAGCAGACACTCATTGAAGCAAGCAAGAATTTCAGTAGGAGACTAGGTTTACCTTCACCTCCAACCATACAAGCAGCTATCAATCAACACCAGAGCGTCGATGAAGCTATCTCTACGATTCTATAAACCATATCAGATATTGGAGTGGATTGACACCGTGGCATATAGATTAAAGCTTTTAGATGATGCTAAGATCCATCCTATCTTCTATGTATCCTTGCTAAAGCCAAAATTAGGAGAAAGTGAGTTGGCTCAGACCTAGTTACCGAGCACTACAAATAATGGTGAGATTCAAGCTCAACCTCAAGCTATAATTGATCAGAGGATTGTGATGCACCATCGACATCCCTCAACTGAAGTACTCATGAAATGAAATAATTTACCATCCAAAGATTTAACGTAGGAGTCTTAGGAGGAGCTGAAGACCTGATTCCCAGAGTTTATGGACCTTCAGCCTTAAGGAAAAGATTGATTCAAAGAGGGCAGGCTTGATAGGACTCCAGTAGGGTTGAGTCCTAATCACCCTAGAAGTAGTCAATAAAAATCTTGTGGGATTATAATAAAATCCCACTTAGTCACTTCTATCCTATAAAGAAGTGTGCTAAGGTTTAGATTGAGGCCTTAGGGCTAAGTGGCTGCCACCCCTCTTATTGGGCTTGTCAGCCAGGGTTTTCATCAGTTAGAGTCGGCTATAGAGCCAATTTCGCTACCGCCTATCACTATTAAGGTAGGTCAGCTATAGGAGGGGCAAAGGGATACTTTTACTTAGGCAAGCATCCCCACGGGCTAGGGTTTAGAATCCTATATAATTATGTAGCTGCTCCATTTTTTTTATTAAGTGAGAATCATCTTTTATTCATCCTTGTGCCCAGTTCTAGGAGGGAGGAACACCTATAGTGTTCTAAGGATTGACACCCCTCAAAGATTAAACTATATAGAGCTCTTTCTGGGGTTTTATCAGTTGGTGATGTACTCAAGCATACTTCTAGTACCATGGGTACTGACGTAGACCATGGCATCTCGACGCATGGTCGGCCAATAGTAACCCTGTATGATGGTCTTGAACGCTAGGGTTCGGCCGCTGATGTGTTCTCCACATATGCCCTCATGGATTTTGGCCAGCACTCTCTATGCTTCTACATGAGTGAGGCACCAGAGGAGGGGTAGGTATTAGAACCCTTGCAGATTTTAAGCTTGGGGTGATCTCTATAGGGGATTGGCCTCCTTGGAACTCTATAGGGGTTCCTCCCTCGGTTTTCTACATATATGCTAAAAAATAATTGATCTATTGATGATAAAAAATGGATGATTATAAGGCTATTTATAGGCCTTCTAACCCTAATTCCTAAGAGGACTCCTACTTCATAACTCATACTCTTAACCAACTCCTAAAGCAACTCCTAATGCATCTCTAAGTCTAACTTCCAATTGGCCCATCGTGGGGAGGTCAGTTGCTTATTGTTTCCTACTTCTATTCTAACTCGATCCCTCCTCAATCAATCCCTCTTTAACTAGGATAAGGGGTGATTAATTAGGGTGACATGCATCTTACTTTTCCCTCAAAATATCTCCCTCTAAACTAACCTTAACCTAGCCGGCCTCCTCACTTCTTTATTAGGGGTCGACTAGATAGGATATATATGAATGCCCTTAGGATTTACATGTTTACCCTCTTCAATGAAACTAAATTAAGACTCCTTTAACTAGAGTTCTAACATATTTGCCCTCTTCAAATTAGCCTTGTCCTTGAGGCTGATGCTCCATAAATCCTAGAAATTTGATTTTTAAATTGTCATAGTTCTCCCAAGTGGCCTCTTCTTCTAGAAGGTTCGCCTAATGTATTAACACTTCAGTAGTGGGTCACTGTTATTGTGTCATGATCAGTTGGTTAATGATGGCACTTGGCAGAGTCTGGAGCTCTCCTTGGATAGTTATATTTGGTAGATATCTTTGAACTGTCTCGTTTTATCCTAATTTGAGCTTCAAGCATGACACATGAAAGACTGGATGGATTTGGGAGTTGGCGGGTAAGTTCAATCTATATGCTACTACTCTGATGCGCTCCACAATTTGGTAAGGCCCATACAATTAGGGTGAAAGCTTCATGGATGCTTTGGTTTGGATCGATATTTGCTTGTATGGTTGGAGCCGTAGAAATACCCAATCTCCCACTGAAAATTCTCTTTCGCTTTTGTATTGATCATATTACTGTTTCATCCTTGCTTGAGCTGCAGTGAGATTGTCTTTTAATAGCTTCAACATTTTGCCTCTATCCTATAGTTCCATATCTACTTATTCTACTTTGGAGGTGTCCAATACATATTTTGGGATTACGGGAGGAGGTCGACCATACAAAGCCTGATAGGGTATAATTTTTGTGGATAAATGATAAGTTATATTATACCACCACTCGGCCCAAGGGAGCCACTTTGTCCACTCTTTTGGCTGATCACTAGCGAAGCATCTGAGGTATGTCTCTAAACACCTGTTCACCACTTTAGTCTAGCCATTGGTTTGTGGGTGATGTACTGTGCTCATCTTCAATTTAGTACCCTGCATATCGAATAATTCTATCCAGAATTTACTCGTGAAGACCCTATCATGATCACTTACAATAGATCTTGGCATTCCATGCAATTTCATAATAATTTTCATAAAGATTCGGGCAATGTTGGAAGTAGTGTAGGGATTACGAACTGTACAGAAGTGAGCATACTTTGTAAGGTGATCAACAACTAGAATCATACCTTTTTCTTATGATGAGGGCAGCCCTTCGATAAAGTCCATTGACATATCAGTCTATAATGAGTCCGGGATGGGTAGAGGTTGTAGCTTTCTAGGGCTTATCACTATTTCGCCTTTATGTTGTTGGCATACATCACATTGTGCTATAAATTTAGTAATAATACTGTTCATCCTCTCTTAATAAAAATTCCACTTAATTCTCTTATAGGTTCTAAGGAACTCGAAATGCCCGATTGCGAGTGCGGAATGCATCTCTTGAAGGATGGTCTTTATACAACTAGAATTTGGCACAAGCACAATGCGTCCCTTATAGTGTAGGTCTTTTGAGTCCCAACTGTAATGAGCCACAGAACTTGGTTCTTCCTCCAATTTCCTTATGATCTTGCTAGTTCCTGGATCATCTTGCCATTCTCTCCTAATGTCCTCAAGGAAGTTGCTGGTCAGAAGTGAAACGGTCAAAAATTCAGCTTGCTCGGGTAGTCTGAAAGCGTATCTGCAATAACATTTTGTTTCACCTTTTTTATAAATTATTTCATAATTATATCCGAGAAGCTTTGTTACCCATTTTTGCTGTCTAGGGGTTGATATCTTTTGCTTCATAAAATATTTTAGGCTCTTGTGGTCGATGCACATTCGTCACATTCTATCCTTCTTTCATACGAGGAGCATCGGTGAGGAGTAGAGTTTACAACTTGGCCGAATGACTCATGTTTTGAGCATCTCCTTTATAATCCTTTCTATTTTATCTTTCTAAAGATGAAGATGCCATCATGGCCAAGTCTTTGCTAGAGGTTTGCTTGGAAGAATTGGGAGACGATGATCAAGCTGGCGGGTAGGAGGTAGGTCGAGCGGTTCATCAAAAGTTCCTAAAAATTTAGCCAAGTAAGGGAAGTAGTTTTGGGTCTTTAGATTTGGTAGGCTCCTTTATAGATTGCTACTCAAGTTGAATTAAAAAGCCGTTACATGTCTTGTGCAAAACTTTCTCTATTCATTGTGGGCAGATCGTTGATATGTCGCTCCCTCGTTTACTGTGGAGCACCACTTGTTTTCCTTTCTTGTAAAATTTTATGATTAATTTTAAAAAATTTCAGAAAATATCTCCTAATGTCGTTAGACATTCAATGCCAAGAATGGCCTCACAATCATCAAGAGGGAGGAGGAAAAAATATGCAATTATCTCTTGGTCTTGTAGTAGTAGTTTCACCTGCGGCACCTGTAATCACACTTCAAAATTCATCCGTCGGTGAACTTAACATCAAACCTGCTGCAATCCTCAATAGGTAAGGCCATCTGAACAATAATCTTTCTATTCATAAAATTATTAGTGCTTCCGGTGTCAATAATAATAGTGATCCATTGTTGCTTTAGAAGTCCTCCCACTTTTATCATCTGCGGATTTGCGTAGCCAATAAGAGCATGCATCGTAATGTCAATCGACTATTGTTCTTCATCTGCAACCTCTTCCTCATGCTACTGACCTCCTCCTCCATATCTTCAATGGGTTCAATTAGTAGGAGGCACCCTTTTTTGCAGTGATGGTCACGGCTCCATGGTTCGTAGTAATGCCAACAAAGACCCTTTGCCGATCTATCACATAGTTCTTCTTTCGTCAATTTTTTTGGCAGCGGAGGATGGCTGGAAATAGAAGGAGGCTTGTATGCCGTGGGCCTAGGAGTGGTTCTTATCCTTTAGGTATCTTGGTTGAGCCGCTCTTCTTGTATTCGGGCGAAGGAAATTGCAGCTGCTATGGTATGGGGCTGCTACACCTTAACCTCCTCTTTTATCTCCGGTTTGAGTCCCTCGATGAAGGTACCTAGCAATTATCCTCTAAGTGTGATTCAAGCCGTATTTCGAGTCGAGATTCTAATGCCTTAAATTTAGCATCAATTATATCTTGAGAAGCCATGGCATATTCCTTTAGATCACTGATGTCGTTGTCTTTTTTCTTTTGATAGGTCAATGGCATGGGGTGGTGGAAGGTTCGGACGAAAGATCAATGGTAGAAGCTTGTGGCTACAAGGGTATATTATTTTGGGCTGTGGTTTTGGGTGTTGTTAGGGTTATGAAAATAGGTTATGATGGTTATGTCTTAAGGCTAGAGGGATGCCCTAAAAATGTCTTAGTTGGTGGCCGCAAGATGGTTAGGTTTTGGTAGGTTAAGGAGAAGAAAAACAAAGGTGTAGCAACAGATTTGTCGTCAAAAAATTTTAGTAGTATAGATGCAATTTTTCCTAGCAATTCTAAATAAGGATTCAACTAAATCTTAAGGGGAATCCACTAGTAAGGAGAGCTAATACTATCAAATAGAAAATTATGGTAGCAAAAGATTTGGCAAGATCAAAGATTACGAGAAGGTGCTCGTAGAATTTTTTCATCAAAAGATTTTAGCAGTATAGATGATATTTTTTTTTTAGTAGTCCAAAACAAAGATTCAAGTAAAACTCAAGGAGAATCAACTGATAAGGGAAAGGTAATGCCAATAAAATACTTGTGGAAGAAAACATCAGCAAAAGGTTTGGCAAAATCAAAGATCATGGGTATGAACTACGACAAAAATTTTTACGTCCAAAGTGTAGCAGTTTGGACGTAAAAGATCAGAAATTTATATTAATAATTTTTTGATGAAACCAAAAGGAAATATACTTTTAGGAAGTGCCAAAGCCATGGCAAAAATTTCATAGAGATTTGGATAGAGAAAATGCAGTAGTAAGTTCAAACAAGTAGTGCTATGCGGTTGAAATTATGTAGTGCAACTTTCGTTATAGAGATGGAAACTTTGTGACAAAAAGTTTGTGCAACAAGATACGAATGATTTTTTTAGTGTTTTTGAATAAGGATAACTAAATTGCAGTAGTAGTAAGGTAGGAAACCAGAACCTGTTACAATTCATAGGGAGATTAAAGGATGATCTGTGATGGTGGAGATGACAGTGGAAGTCGATAACGATCTTAGCAATTGTGAGAATTGCGTTGGGTGGCTGTGGACAGATGATGGATGGCTGTGGAAGGGCAGTGAGATGCCAAGAATGCTACTCTGATATAAAGTGTTAGAACCCTTATGGATTCTGAGCTTGGGTTGATCTCTATAGGGGATCGACCTCCTTAGAATTCTATAGGGGTTCCTCCCTCCTTGGTTTTCTACACATATGCTAAAAAATAATTAATCTATTGATGATAAGAAATGGATAATTATAAGACTATATATAAGCCTTCTAAATAGCCTTATAGGGTCCAAAGAAGTCTGATCCATAATTTACAGCTCCAATGTGATTTCCAATTTTGTAGGGTCTAAAGAAACTAGGAGACCACTTCCGTGAGGCTCGAGTCTTCATAAATTCCTGTTGATATGGATGAATATAAAGAAAAACTTGATATTTAATAAGAAACTTCCTTCTACTCCGGTATTTATTGGGTGACTGTTTCTTTCTTGTGCGGGCTGACATGTGTATTGATAGCCAGGCCTTCCTCTGTGATGGTAGTTGCCTTCTAGTAAAGTCCATAGTAAGGTGAGCTCGATTTGAGTTTGGAAGGAGCAAAAGCTGTAATTTTTCGGGACTTACTTTTATCTCCTCTTCGTGCTATTATCCTAAATCATACCAAGCAACAAATTCAACAAAAGTTAGCATTCCCTCGTCATTGATTGGTAGCCTCAGGTGATTGGAGTGAGGGCTTTGCTGATATAGGTTAGAAGTCAACTATCTTGCATGTGGATAACATAATTTATAGTTCTCGATGCATTAATAATGAGCACTTTGTCGAAGTCAGGTAAAGCTAGCACTAACGAAGAATAGGGATTGCAACTTGGCTGTACGACCCCTATTTCAAGCATTTCATCTTCAGTCCTTACTATTTCAGCTTTCTGGAGGAGAGTATAATGATATGGCCAAGAGTTTGCTGCTGGCTTGCATGGGAGAAATAGAATTTGGTGGTTATGTTGGCGGTTAGAAAGTAGACTGCGCGATTCGACAAAAATATCTAAAAATTTAGCAAACAATTAAAGTATATTTAGGTCTTCTAATTTTGTTGGCTCCCCCATAAAGTGCTATTGAAGTTGTATTAGGGAACTGTTGTTTTCTTTGTTCAAAACTTTCTCCGTTAGTTACATGCAAGTCATCGTTACATTGCTCCCGCGTTATCCTGCATAGGATCTCTTATTTCTCATAGCTAAAAAATTTAATAATAAATTAAAAAAAATTCCATGGAATATCACATAGCATAGCCACCCATTTGTTGTTGAGCATGGCCTTATAATCATCAAGAGGAAGGTAGAAGAAATTAACAAGTATCTCTTGGTCCTGTCGTAACAATTTCACTTGGGAACATCTTTTGTCGCACTTCAAAATTTGGTCGTCGGTGACCTCAACATCTAACCTACTGCAAACTTCATTTTGGAGTATTAACTGGGCAGCAACTTTGTCGTTCATAAAGTTGTTGGTGCTTGTGGTGTCAAAAAGAATGGTGATCGGTTGTTACTTCAGAAGTCCTCCCACTTTTATCGTTTGCGAGCTCGCATAGCCGGTAAGAATATGCATCATAAAATCAATCGACTACTGTTCTTCATCCATAACTTCTTCCTCATGCTTTGAGACCTCCTCCTCCATGTCTTCAAGAGGTTCAATCAGTAGGAGGTCGCCCTTTCTGCAGCGATGATCACTGCTCCAAAGTTCATTGTAATTTCAACAAAGACCCTTTGTTGATCGGTCGTGTAGTTCTTCTCTTGTCAATTTTTTTTGGTAGTGAAGGATAGCTGAAAGCAAAAGGAGGTTCATATGCTATGGGTCTATGAGTGGTTCTCATCCTCCGAGCATCTTGGTTGAGCCATTCCTCTTATGCTCGAGCGAAAGAAATTACAATTGATACGGTTTGGGGTTGCCACGCCTTAACCTCTAATTTAATCTCCGACTTAAGTCCCTCGATGAATGTCCCTAATAATTGTCGATCAGTCCAAACATGAGCAAGGTAAGATAATTCCTCAAATCTGGTATGGTATTCTTGGATCGTGGAGGTTTGTCGGATCTTAGCAAGTTGTTCATTGATATTCTCATTTTTAGTTAGCCCAAAGTGGTTCAACAGTGCGTACTTGAATTATTTTCATGTCAGAGCCCCATGATTGTACTCAAGGCAATTGTACCATCGTATAGCATCTCCTTCAAGGTGGATGACAGCGGTGTTCACTATGGAATCCTCCGATGTTTGGTGATGACAAAAGTAACGTTTGGCGCATGAAATCTATCTCGTTGGGTCTCCTTCTTCCCATCGGGGGAAGTCCACCCTCATGCATGACTGCCTTATATTAGTGGCTCATACTTCCTTTTTGCGAGGCCTCTTTAAACTTGCACTTTGCTGAAATTTTTTGGGCTCGGAGACCGGCCCAATTCGAATTTGGTGAATAAAGCGCGTAATCTGTCCTCCACGCGTGATACAAATGCCTCCAACTTGGCATCGATTGAACCTTGAGATGCCATTGCGTATGCCCCTAAATCTAAGATGTTAATATCTTTCTTCTATTATTGGGTCAGTGATATGAAACAGTTGGGTGAATTGATGGCCAAAAGAGGTGGTGGATCAAAGGTAGATGACTACGGTTTGGGGCTGAAAGGTTGCTATTTTTGGTTACTGGTGGGGCTATGATTTAGGGCCACTATAGGGGTTATATAGGGGGTATAATGGCTGAGCTTTAAGGTTAAAGGAACAAGTTAGGATTGCTATTGATGACAGTAACATATTTGGTAGGACTTGGGTGTGGATGCAAAAGTAGTACCGAAGGTAGTGTAGCAAAATTTTTCAGCAAAGAGGGTGCTGTTGATGCTGCTATTTGTGGCTATTGTAGAGGTTATAAGGAGGTTCAATGATAGAGGTTTAGGGTTAGAAGGGTAGCTTAGGGTTACTGTTGATGGCAACAATCAGTTTGGTAGGGATTGGTGCCAAAAGGGTGATGGATCAAGGTTGCGGTTTAGGGTTGCTAGCTTACAATTTAGGTTACTATTGGTGCTATGGTTTGAGGGTGCAAAGGATTTTTATGGTGGTGGTTTGAGGTTAGGAAGGAAGGTTTAGGATTGCTGTTGGGGCAGCAATCGGTTTGGCAAGGTTCGCTGGTTGCGAAAGATAAGGATCGATGGAAGGTTCGGTGGCTACGGAAGACTATTGTTTGGGCTGTTGTTTGGGTTAGCTATGGAAATTGAAAAAAGGCTATGATGGCTGCTCTTAAGGCTATAGGGGTTCCCTAAAGATGGCATGGGTGGCAGCAACAATTTCAGCAAGGATTAGATATGGGAGTAGCAAAAAACACCGAAAGGTAGTGCTGCAGAATTCTATGTTGGTAGGCTGCGATAGTCGCTGTTTTGGGCTATAGTTTTGGGTGCTGTTAGGGCAAGGAAAATAAGTTATGAGGGTTACATCTTAAGGCTAAAGGGATGCCCTAAAGATGTCTTGGATGGTGGTAACAAGTTAGTTGGGTTTCAGTGGGTTAAGGAGAAGAAGAAAGACAAAGGTACAGCAGTAGATTTTTCATTGAAAAAATTCCAATAGTGAAGATGCAATTTTTTTTTGAAATTCTTGGTGAGAAATTGAGTGAAACTTAAAGGAAATCTACTAATAATGAAGAGATAATATTGTCAAAAATTTTATGGAAGGAAATGATAGCAAAGGTTTGACAACTTCAAAGATTACAAGAAGGTGTTGTTGCAGAATTTTTTCAGCAAAAGATTTTAGTAGTTGAGTCAAAATTTTTTATAGCAGTGCATAATAAGGAATTAAGTAAAACTTAATGAGAATCCACTAGCAAGGAAAAGAAAATATTGTCAAAAAATTTGTGGAAGAAATCAATAGCAAAAGTTTTGGCAAGATCAAGGAATACGAGAAGGTACTACGGCAGAATTTTTTCACCAAAAGATTTCAGCAGTATAGATAAATTTTTTTTTCTAGTAGTTCAAGACAAGGATTTAAGTAAAACTCAAAGAGAATCTACTAATAATGGAAGGTAATGCCAACAAAAAATTCATGGAAGAAAATAATAATAAAAGATTTGGCAAATTTGAAGATTACGGGAAGGTACTGCAATAGATTTTTAATCTAAACTATAGCAGCTTGGACGTAAAAGATAAGTAGGTTATCTTGATGATTTTTCAATGAAACCAAAGGGAGATATGAGGATAGGAAGTTATAAATCTATGGTAGAAATTTTGTAAAAATTTGATTAGTAAAAATACAGTAGTAAATCAAATAGTAAGGGGTGTGCGGCTGGAATTCTACAACATAATTTTCATCGTAAAGATAAAAACTTTATGATGAAAAGTTTATGCAACAAATAGGAATAATTTTATTATTATATTTTTTGAGTAGAGATAACTAAATTGCAGCAGCAGTTAGGTAGGAAACTAGAACCTGTTGTAATTCACAGGGAGATTAAAAGATGATCTGTGGTAGTGGAGATAACGGTGGAATTTGGTGACGATCTTTAAGCAATTGTGGGAATTGCTTTAGATGGCTATAGGGGGCTAATAGATGGCTATGGAAGGGCAGCGAGTCACCAAGAATGCTGCTCTAATACCAAGTATTAGAACCCTTACAGATTCTAAGCTTGGGGTGATCTTCAGCCTCCTTGGAACTCTATAGGATTTTCTCCCTCCTTGGTACTCAAGCAATTGGCTAAAGAAAGATTGATCTATTCTTAATAAAAAGTGGAGGATTACAAGGCTATTTATAGGTCTTCAATCCCTAATTCCTAAGAGAACTCCTACTTAAAGACTCCTACCCTCAACCAACTCCTAAGCAACTCCTAATGCAACTCTAAGTCTAACCACCAACTGGCACATTTAGGAGTGGCCAGTTGCTTTATTGTTTGATAATCTTATTCTAATTTAACTCCTCCTCAACCAACCCCTCTTTAACTAGTATAAGGGGTGGTTAATTAAGATAACATGCATCTTACTCTCCCCTTAAATATCTTCCTCAATTAATCGTAACTTAGCTGGCCTCCTTACTTTCTTTAATAGGGGTCGGCTAGATAGGATTTACATGAATGTCCCTTATATTTTACATAATTGCCCTCTTCTATAAAACTAAATTAGGACTCCTCTAGCTAGAGTCCTAACAATTCTATCCTTCTTCATCTCTGCCAGTTGTTTGAAAAACAGGGAAGAACTCAAAGATATGAAATATCTAAGAGACTTAAGTCTAGGAATAGTCCTAGAGGATAACCTATGTGTTGATCTTATACTTCAGTCCCTACCAGATTCCTTTTCTCACTTTATCATAAATTGTAACATGAGCAAATTTGAGGTGACTCTCCTTGAGCTCCTCAATATGTTGAGAGAAGCTAAGAGTGCCATCAAGAATGAGATTAGCCAAAGGCGAGATAGACCTCAAGATCGGAATGGAGCAAGAGTTGATGCAGTTGCTATTAGGGAGGTTACCTTACATCTGCTAGGTGGAGCTATTATTGCATTGGATGCATACTATTTTATTTTCTTTATTATCAAAAATATTATTTCCATCTCTTATTTGATAATTAGTGGATATAAATTAGTTTTTTAGAATAATAGTTGTTCAATAATTATGGATGATGAGATCATCACTAGAGGGACCCTGATAAATAGCTTATATGTATTAGACAATTCTCCATACATCATGAATATAAATATGTCTAAGAGGAAAAGAGATGAGGTGAACAATCTATACCTGATATTGTAGGCTAGGTCATATACATGAGGGAAATATTCAAAAATTATTGAAAGATTGATACTTAGATTTATTTCACTATGAGTCATATGCAACTTGCAAACCTTACCTTCATGGGAAGATGACCAACTCTCCTTTTAGTGGAACTAAAGAGAGAGCCACTAAGTTATTGGAACTCGTATATAGTGATGTATGTGGTCCTATGTCGACTCAGACTATAGGTGATTACTTATACTTCGTTACATTTACTGATGATTTCTCTAGGTATGGACACATGTACTTGATGAAGTACAAATCTAAGGCCTTTGAGAAATTCAGGGAATATAAGAATAAGATGGAGAACCAAATTGAAAAGAGTATTAAGACTCTTCGATCAGATCGAGGAGGAGAATACTTGAGTATGGAGTTCACTCATTTCATCAAGGATAATGAGATTCTATCCCAGTGGACACCTCCTTATACATCTTAGCTTAATGGTGTATTAGAAAGGAGGAATCGCATGCTGTTAGACATGGTGCAGTCCATGATGAGTTTCGCTGACCTACCCATCTCATTCTGGAGGTACGCGCTAGAGACCGCAGCTTGCCTTATGAATAGAGTTCTGTCAAAGTCGGCAGTGTCTACACCATATGAGATATATAAAAGAAAGAAGCCTAATCTTAAGGTGGTTAAGATTTGAGACTGTCATGTCTACGTTAAAAGACACAACCCCGATAAGTTAGAATCAAGGATAGAATGGTACATGTTCATGGGATACCCTAAAGAGACTTTAGGATACTATTTCTATCATTCCTAGGATCAAAAGGTCTTTGTTGCCAAAAGGGTTGTGTTTCTTGAGAAGGAACATATTCTTGGTGGAAACAGTGGGGGTGAGATAGAGTTTAGCAAGGTCAGAGAACCTAGCTCAACCACCATTCTAGAGTCCGAGTCTGTTCAGGTACCTAGCACATAAGTTCCAACTTTGTATAGGTCTAATAGAGTATCTCACCATTTTGAAAGATATGTGGGACATATTAGTGGATATGACTCTCAGGATGTTGATCCTCAGACCTACGAGGAGGCTATTATGAGTATAGACTCTAGGTAGTGGCAAAAAGCTATAAATTTTAAGATGAATTCTATATACTCTAACAAGGTTTAGAACCTTGTGGATGCACTTAAGGGTATTATACCCATCGGTTGCAAATGAATCTTCAAGAGGAAGATCAGAGTGGATGGAAAGATAGAGACCTATAAGGCAAGGTTGGTAGCTAAAGGATATTATCAAAGGCAAGGAGATGACTATGATGAAACCTTTTTACCCATAGCCATACTTAACTCTATCAGAATTCTTTTGGCTATTGTAGCAACTATGACTATGAGATTTGACAGATGGATGTCAAAATAGCATTCCTCAATGGTAACCTCGAGAAGGAGGTGTGTATGATATAACCAAAGGGATTCGTATTCAGAGAGAGTCCAAATAAAGTATGCAGTCTGCTCAAATCCATTTATGGATTAAAGCAAGGTTTCCGAAGTTGGAACATAAGATTTGATGAGGCAATCAGATTTTATGACTTCATTAAGAATGAAGATGAGCCTTGTGTGTACAGGAAGGTAAGTGAGAGTGCTATTACCTTCTTAGTGTTATATGTGGATGACATCCTAATCATTAGGAATGATGTAGGTACGCTCTCCATAGTAAAGGCTTGGCTATTTGGAAACTTCTTCATGAAAGACTTAGGGAAAGCATCCTATATTTTGGGGATCCGGATCTATAGAGATAGATCCAAGAGGATGCTTGGTTTGTCCTAGTCTAGGTACATAGACTTTATTATCAAAAGGTTTAACATAGAGAATTCCAAGTGAGGTCTCATACCGATGAGACATGGAATATCGCTTTCTAGGAGTATGTCCCCAAAGACTTCTAGAAAATGGACAGACATGGATATGATACCCTATACCTCAATGATAGGGTCTATCATGTATGCTATGCTATGTACCAGGCTTGATATAGTGCATGCTCTAAGTGTCACGAGCAGGTATCAGGCGGATCCAGGTTTTGGACACTGGAAGGAAATAAAGTGTATCCTTAAGTCCTTGAGAATGAGTAAAGATCTTTTACTAGTATATGGAGAAGGTAGCCTCTAGGTTGAGGGTTATACGGACTCGAGCTTTTAGTCTGACATTGATGATAGCAAGTTGAACTTAGGATATATTTTCACCTTGAATGGAGGAGCAGTAAGCTAGAAAAATTCCAAGCAAGATACTACTGCTGACTCGACCATAGAGGCTGAATACACTACTGTAGTAGAAGCAGCAAAGGAAGGGGTGTGGATGAAGAAGTTCATCAGGGATTTAGGAGTCATAACAAGTAGCGTGGAGCTGATTCCCATATACTGCAACAACAACGGGGCGATCGCTCAAGCGAAGGAACCCAGGTTTCATTAGAAGTCCAAGCACGTTTTGAGGAGGTTCTATTTGATTAGAGAGATCATAACCCATAAAGATATAGCAATGAAAAGAGTTCTATCGAAAGATAATATTATAGATCAACTAATGAAGCCACTGGCTCAGATTGTATTTGAGCATCACAAGGGTCTGATGGGGATCAGACACATAAGTGATTGGCTTTAGGTCAAGTGGGAGATTGTTGGTTATAGGTGCCCTGCAAGCCAATCACGTGAATGATGGCACATGTGATACACTTGCTTATGATTATTATTGGCATATTCTCATATTATCTATTGTATATATATATATATATATATTGTGTTGTCTTTGGTTCTGTATAATAGGAATCAGATCATGATGAGATCATGATAATGAGATCGATTCACCTTTAAACACAGATCCTAAATATTCTCGATCATAGGTTACTCGAGAGGGACATCGAGATAACCAGTCAAACTGGTGTACTATATACCTATCCATATGATAGAGGTGGCTGGTCTCATAGCCACTTGTATATAGACACTAAGGCTATAGCAAAGGTGCTTATTGGAGAATGAGTTTATTGATTGATCCCCTTATGGAATACTGTATGGTTAATGATACCTAATGTTAGATAGTGATTCCATAGTCCTAGTTGTGTATCTGGTCCTTAGACTTGAAACCCCAATGATGCCTTATATAAGTATCCCTTTCTTTGACGCCAGACTTGCAGGCTTGGAAAGTTCCAGATTTGGTACAATTAGTTATCGGGATTGGTAGCCAACCTTACGAAGGTAATTGAGTGTAAATAAAGGATCATCCACTCTCAGTATCATGAGAGGAATATCTCGTATGCTCACTCAAACAAATATCTAGCCAAGGTCATTCAGATTGAGAGAGAAGGAGTTCTCCGGGAGAATTTGATTAGAGCAAGTCTTAAACGGATTCCATATGTGACCTGACAGTACCAAGACCAATATACGATCTCTAGAATATTAGTTGAATGAGGGATTATAGATATATGATAATTATGGATAGATAGGTCCGATGGATTCGATCCCCCTGCACTGTATAGGGACTATGACATAGTGGCCTAGTACGTCCATAGTCGATGAGTCGAGTGAATTATTATGGAGATAATAATTCACTATATCAGAAGGAGTTCTGATGGGAGTGACTCAAGCCCAGCTCGATATCGAGCCTAGAGGGTCACACACATATGGTAGATGCTTCAGCGAATAGAGGATTGGATGAAGATCCAATTAGCCCTTATTCTCATTAGATGAGACCCTATGCTGATGGGCTCATTGCTTGAGGCCTAATTAGAAGCCTAAGGAGATTATTGGATAGAGATACAATAATGCAAGGTTAGTGGGTTATTGGATGAAGATCCAATACCCACTAAGGCAGGACCCCTAAGGTTTTTGGTGGCTCTCTGTAAATAGGAGGGAGATTTATGGTTGATAGGCTGCAGCTTTAGCCTCCCCCTTCTATTCTTGTCTCTCCCCTTATGCAAGAGTTGTAGGATTAGATTAGAGGAGTTTACTGCAGAAATCTATCATGTGGATACAACTAGAGAGGAAGACACTTGACCTCCTTTATCTTCTCCATTCGGATCTGGAATACAGGGATATACGATCTCCCTAGGTTATTAATCTATCACATGGTGTAATTTTTTTAATTTTTGCAGCTTTCTCATGACCCAATCTTTTGCATGACGATTTGATCTACGTGAAAAACTAGTTTTTGTTTTAATTTTCACTGTGTATGTGATGCTCCCACTGAGGTTTCTCAATACTCCCTTTCTTCCACTGGCTTCCTCAAGGACTTTAGGGGGGGAATAGAAGAAGGATCTAGAGACCAACAACATTATAGAAAAATTAGAGAAGGATCCAAGCGTAATAGTCCACTACACTTGGGATTCGAGGGCTCTTCACTACAAAGGTCACATTGTGCCTGATTGTCCTTGCATCAAAATTATCTTGTATGAAATACACTCCACACCTTCAGCAGGACACTTCGGATTTTAGAGAACCTACAAAAGAGTGAAGCTAAATTTTTATTAGAGAGGGATGAAAAAAATATATTTTTGAATATTTATCATAATGTGATGTATGTCAACAACAAAAGGGGGAAATGATGGTAAGTCCACCTCTACCTATACTAGACTTAATATGGACCAACATCTCCATGGATTTCATCGAGGGGCTGCCACCTTCCTAAGGTAAAAGTACAATCCTCGTGGTGGTTGATCGATTAACGAAATATGCCCATTTCTGTGCTGTGCGACATCCCTACATTGCTGTTATTATTACTCAATTTTTTGTTAAAAATATTATTAAACTGTATGGGATACCAAGGTATATTATGAGTGACCATATCAGGGTTTTCACAAATAAATTTTAGACTGAGTTATTTCAACTGCAGGGCACCAAACTCAAGATGAGCACAACATACCACCCTTAGATCGATGGCCAAACAAAGGTAGTGAATAGGTGTTTAGAGACATACCTTCGGTGCTTCACCAGTGATCAACCAAAGGAGTGGACGAAGTGGCTCCTTTGGGCCGAATGGTGGTACAACACTATATATCATTCATCTACAAAATGTACCCCGTATGAGGCATTGTATGACCGATCGACCACCGTGATTCCAAAGTATGTAATTGGTGCAGCCAAAGTGGATCAGGTCGACCAAAATTTAATTGATAGGGACAAACCCCTACCATTGCTGAAGGATAATCTTTATGTCGCTAAAGCCAGAATGAAGCAACAAGCCAACACACATCGAAGCGAAAAGGAGTTTTCAATAGGAGATCAAGTTTATCTTCGCTTGCAGCCATACAAGCAACTATCCATCAACACACGAGCCTCGATGATGCTATCTCATCATTTTTTTGGGCCTTACCAAATCATAAAGCGTATTGGAGTTGTGGCATACATACTTAAATTGCTCGAGGATGTAAAAATTCACCTTATCTTCCACGTATCTTGCCTGAAGCTCAAGTTGAGAGAACACGAGTCAGCTCAGACTCAACTACTAAACACCACTAATGATAGAAATATTCGAACTTAACTATAAGCCATTATATACTAAAGAGTTTGGATGTGACACCGATGTCCCTCAATTGAAGTACTGCTGCATTAGAATAATTTACCACATAAAGATGCCACCTAGGAATCATATGAGGAGTTAAAGACCCGGTTCCCTTAGTTCGCCTTAAGGACAAGGTTGATTTGAAAAGGGCAGGCTTGATAGGACTCTAGTAGGGTTGGGTCCTACTCAACCAAGTAACAACTAATAAACAACCATATGAGATAGTAATAAACCCCACTAGCTACCTCTATCCCATAAAGAAGAGTGTCTAGGGTTTATATTTAGGGCCTTAGGGCTTCCTAATTGCCACCCCCTTTATTGGGTTGGTCGGCTAGGGTTTCTAGCAGGGCTGCATGGTTATGTAGCACCCCCTTAGGCCGTTGCCCCCCTTAACAGGGCAAGTCAGCTAGATGGAGGGTAAAAGGGGAATTCATTTAGGAAGCATCCCTTAGGGCTAGGTTGGAGCCATATATAAGCTTGTAGCCTCCACATCTTTTCATCAAGCAATATATCAATTTTCATTCAACCGTTTGGCCAACTACAAGGAGGGAGGAACCCCTATAGTGTTCTAAGGGTTGATCCCCCTCAAAGATCAAATCTCATAGAGTTCTTCTAGGGTTTTATCAGTTGATCTTCACCCATTAGAAAAAAATTAGTAGTAGAAGTCGGTGGTGCCGAGTGAAGAGGAATCGAGAGTGGAGTAGGTCATGTGGACCGAACCACTATAAAATTAGTGTGTCTTCTCTTCTTTGTTGTTTACTTTTATTGTTTACTTAGTTGTCACTTCAATTTATACTTACTCTAAGCCAAGCTCACTTTTGATATTGGTTTTCATTGAAAGATGGTTTACAAACCAATATTTTTATGAAAGCACTAATTCACCCTCCTACCCCCTCTTAGTGTCAATTTGGCCCTGACAGTTGGTATTAGAGTAAAGTTTTTTTTTGTTTGGTTTAACACCTAAAAGATTAAATAACTTTTGTCGACAATCAAGAGTGTTATTCTATCATTGTCCTCCTATGTTCAATAGGACAGACTACTTATATTGGAAAACTCGAATATGTTAGGACCTTAGCTGAGTCGGGCCCTAGTCGATTGAGTCAAGTCCTTAGATTAGGCCCTGTTGGCCAGCCTAGACTTGATATTAGGTTAGTTAATAGGATATTTGAGTCCATTGTAATAAATTAGGCCAAATTCTAGTAGAGTTAGGATTTAAATGAACTAGAGTCGCATTAGGAATCAGAGTTGAGTTCGGGTCGGAGTCAACTAAGTTAAGCTTGTAATCAACCCAATGGGTCACCTAACTTGATGAGGGAAAGTTGGCTAGGTTGAGATGAGGTAGCTAGGGTTAGAGAGAGGAGGAGTTTCACTTAGATGAGACTCTCTCTAGGTTGGTTAAGAGTTAAAATAGGAGTTGGAGTCTTGGTTTAATTAAAGGAGTCCTATTAGGAGTTAGGGTTTTGAGATCCTATATAAACACTTATAGCTACAACCTTTTTATCATGAATAAGATCAATATTTCTTCAGCCATTTTGTCGAATACCTTAGAGGAGGGAACCCCTACAGGGTTTCAAAAGACCGATCCCCTTTAGAAATCAACTCTAAGCTTAGAATCCACAAGAGTTCTAACATTTGGTATTAGAGCCGTGTTCTTGGCACCTCACTGCTCTTCCACCCTCATTGCTATCATCCAACCACCCACCAGCACCCCAAGCAATTCCTGAATTTGCTAAAGATTGTCACCAAACTCCATCGTCATCATCACTGCCACAGATCACCCCTTTAATCTCGTTGCAAATTATATCAAGTTCTAGTAATCTACCTTACTGCTACTGAAATTTAGTTATCCTAAACCCAAAAACCAAAAAAGTGTTAATCTATTATGTTGCATAAACTTATCATCGTAAAGTTACGATCTTTATGACATCAGTTACGCTGCAGAATTTAGTCGTATACTATTACCCCATCTTGATCTTACTGCTACTATTTTGTTGCCCTATCTTCTATGAGTCTTTTAAGACGGCTTCAACACTCCTTATTAGCAGATTTCCTTTAGGTTTTGTCCAAAAATTATTGATACAAATTGCTGATCTTTTACCTCCAAACTATTGAACTTTAGATGTAAAAATCTACCGCAACACTTTCTTAAACTCTTTAATCTTGTTGAATTTTTTGCTGCTATATTCTCCCACAAATTTTTTGACAGCATTACCTTTTCCTTACTAGTGGGTTCCCATTGAATTTTACTTAAATCCTTATTATGAACTACTGAAAATTTTATGTCTATACTGTTGAAATTTTTGACAAAAAATTTGTCGCTATACCTTTTGCCATTCTTCTTCTCGTAAACCAATAGATCCTACTAAATTTGCTACCACCAACTACATCGTCTTTAAGGCACCTCTCTAGCCTTAAGATGTAGTTGTCCTAGCCTTTTTTTTCTATTTTTGCAATCGGCCCAAATAGCAGTGTAAAACTGCAACCAAAACAGTCACCTACTACTTTGCTACCGTGTTTTTACCAAAAACTTGCTACATATTTTATTGCCATATTCTCTTTGATACTTTGGATTGATGTGGCCTTAATCATCATCTATTTCTTGCTGATAAAACCATCCCAAAACCCTTGGCACACTGTTGGAATTCTTTCATCGTAAAACTTTTGTTCCTTGATGAAGAATCCTGTATAATTACCCTTTGGCATAGCTTGCTGCTCCAACACCCAAACCTTGCCAAATCGATTGTTGCCCCTGTTAGGACCCTAGCTGAGTCGGGTCCTAGTCGATTGAGTTAACTCCTTAGATTGGGCCTTGTTGGCTAGCCTAGACCTGATATTAGGTTAGCTAGGAAGAGAATTGAGTCAATTATAATAAATCAACCCAAATCCTAGTAGAGTTAGAATTCAGCTGAATTGGAGTCAGAGTCAGATTCAGGTCAGAATTAACCAAGTCAAGCTTGTAATCAACCTAATGGGTCACCCACCTTAATGAGGGAAAGTCAGCTAGGTTGAAAGGAGGCAACTAGGGTTAGAGCGAGAAGGAGTTTCACTTAGATGAGACTCTCTCTGGGTTGGTTAAGAGTTAGATTAGGAGTTGGAGTCTTGGTTGAGTTAGTTGAAGTAGAAGAGATTTAGTAAAGTAGGAGTCCTATTAGGATTAGGGTTTTGAGTCCCTATATAAACTTATATAACCACCATTATTTTATTATGAATAGATTAATCTTTCTTCAGTCATTGTGCCGAATACCTTGGATGAGGGAACCTTATAGAGTTCCAAGAGGCCGATTCCCTATAGAGATCAAATCTCAAGCTTAGAATCCATAAGAGTTCTAACACTTACTATCATAGCAGTATTTTTGACGTCTCACTGTCCTTTCTTAGCTGCCCATCATCCTTCCACAGCTACCTAAGCAATTCCTACAATTGCTTAGATCGTCGTTGAATTCCGCCACCATCTCCACTGCCGTAGATCACCTTTCTATCTCCCCAAAAAATTACATCAGGTTCTAGTAAATCTATCTTACAACTACTATAATTTAGTTATCTTTAACCCAAAAAAATCCAAAAAGAATTCATCTATTAGGCTGCACAAACTCATCATCGCAAAGTTATCATCTTTATGATGAAAGTTACGCTACAAATTTCAGCTACATGCTTCTACCCTATTTTTGATTTTGTTGCCATTATTTTGCTGCCCTATCTTCTATATGTTTTTTAGGATATCTTTGGCACTCCCTATCATCATATTTCCTTTGGGTTTTATGGAAAAATTACTGATGCAACTACTGATCTTTTACATCCAAACTACTGTACTTTAGACATAAAAATATGTTGCAGTACCTTCTCGTATTCCTTGATCTTGCCAAAATTTTTGCTGGCGTATTCTCTCACAAAATTTTCAATGGCATTACCTTTTCCTTACCAGTGGATTCCCATTGAGTTCTGCTCAAATGTTTGTTATGAACTATTGTCACGCCCCCCGAATTATATCATAATTCAAGAGGTGTGACCATGTTATAAATCGATAATATTATCAACAACATAATCTATCCAGGATCCAGACAATCATTTGAGGATATTAAGAATAACATGCAGAGTCATTCAACCACTTTTATAAAAACTTATGTAGATTATAATCTCTTCATATTCTCTTAATGAATCACAAACCGGTCCAAAACTAATGCAGCTAAATATAATCTACATTCATAAAGTCCACTAATGCGATAAAATCCATATGACTTTGGAAAACAACCATATACCATCACTTCATATATTATACAGCAAGTTTAACATTCAAGATCCCAAACAAGAAGGTAGTTTTAAAAACATTACATAGTCCTCTTTAAAATATGTCTACAACTTTACTTTAAACCCAAGGTGTACACATATAATGATAACATATTGTCAAATGAGCATTTAGCCTAAGAACTTCTTGCTTTCCCATTGCTTTAGCCCGTATCAAGTATTTTTATAAATGTCGAGCTAACCTGAAGAAGATTAGATAGCAACAGAGTGAGTTAAGAAGCCCAGTAAGTATCAAACAAGTTCAAAGCAAGGAAAGGTGTTTTCAAATTGAACCTAATACAAGAGTGCAAGGTAGGGAATACAAAAGTCTTCACTTATAGCATCAAATCATATTCACAATCACAAGGTTCATCTCGTTCGAAGCATATTTGAATCCATAACAATTTGGGAAGGTATTTGGAGCATATATGGCAATCAAAAGTATTTTGATATATATCAATGACATTTAAAGTTTTAAGGTCATATCAATAATACATGAAATACTTTGTAACATATCAAAGGAACAAATATCAAACTTAAGCTCGTATGTCACATTTGAAGTTAGACGAACATCATAGGCATAAGTATGTCAAGTAGTATATCAATGGCAAACAAAATAATTTGGAGCCTATCAATGAGAATACAAAACATTTCATAGCATATCTAGGAGGTATAGGATATTTTTGAAAGTATATCAATGGTGTATAAATATTCTCAAAAGCGTATCAAATGAACAAATAATGAACAGAAGCACAAATATCATTCAGACATAACATTCATTTCATTCTTATCCAAAGTACATAAATAATTCAAAGCAATACTTTGGATATCATATCAACAACATAGAGGGCGAAGTAGGACCATAAACATAATTTGGAATATCTATCGCTGAATGACCATCAAACATAAGTCTCCTACGTTTAGGAGCTCTATCCACCCATATTTGAGTGAAATCATAGGGGGCCAGTAGAGCACGCGGGCTCTAAGCATAACTCCCTTTATCATTTCTAGCAAAGATTCACATTGTTCCACAAACACCGGAGTACAAAAGGACACGAGCAATAAATTTGGCATATATCGGAAGCACATACGGAACAATAAATCATACATGTACCTAAATAAAATAATAGAATATATCATCGATTAATACATAACATATTCTGATATGTAAGGAAGTCAAGGACAAGAGCATTAGAGATTTCAGTTTTGAAATGGAAGAAGCAAGTATAAGCATAATTGATACACTCTCTATTCCAGCTGAATTCTGAAGGCAAAATACAAAGTTATTTAGATAATCAAACATACTCCAAATTACTCAAGAAAGGTATTGTTGAAAAGATAAAATCAATATAGTTTTATATGAAATAAGTTTCATATAAATTGAAGGTCTCTACAAAGAGTTATTGATGATTTTACAACCAAAGGTCCAGAATCTTAGTCTCTGTTTTGCAAAATTCATATAGTCCATCAAAATGGGGTTTCGACAATCATTTCAACTCTAAATCATTGAATCTTAGGTTCAACAGAAGGGTCTGAAAGCCTATTTTCTAACAAATTAAGTTTCACATAAATCACAAACTCCAACATGAACATATAAGCAATATAGTGATGAAAGGTCTTGTGATATAGATTCTCTTTTATAGATTTCATATACTCAATTGAAGTAAATGTTTGGGCTAGAAAATGAACTCTAAATTCTTCAAAATCAGGTTTAAAGAAAGATATTTGAATCTATTTTAAAAAAAACTAAGTTTTATCTAAATCTGAGGTCTGTACTAAATGTTATAGCAAAAATAAGACATATAGGTCATAATTTTGATAATATTACAGATTCATACATAGGCAGCCAACAAAAGATTTTGGATTAGTTTCAAATATTTCTTCATAAATGAAGGCAAAATCAAAGATAAATTTTAGTAGAAGAAAGATAGAACACTTGCCTTTGAATATTTTAGTCCCAAAGGTGTGGATTAAATTACAATCTCAAAATCCCCAAATTTCTTTCCTTCTCTTCTTCTTCTTCTTTTTCTTCTCAAGTTCACATTGCAGCCAAAACACTCCCTTTTTTTTTCTCTAATTATTAATTGTTTAAGCTAACATATGTGTTGATAGGTGGCAAATATGCATGCAATGTACTTATGTGTCACCCATGCACATGTACAAGTGGCACTATTTTAAACAAGGTAGTGACACATATCCTCACCATATATTTTTTTTAACTTAATATGAATCTTTTATAATTCATTTCATATATTTTTTAAGATTCACACTTAGGTCCTTAGTAATTAACTTTCAATATAAAATTATTTAATCAAGATTAATAAATAAATCCTTAAATTTTACAAATGAGTCATCATAAATAATTTAAAATATATCATTATAAATATTTCATAAATGAGGGTTATTACATTCCCCCACCCCACCCTCCCCTTAAAATAAAAATTTGGTCCTCTAAATTTATCATACCTTAATCGACGAAAAGATGAGGATAGATTTTCTTTATTTCTTCCTCTAGTTCCTAAGTTGTTTCATCCATAGAATGATGACTCCATATCACTTTTACTAGAGAAATGACCCGATTCCTTAGTATTTTTTATTTCTTATCAATAATCTGTATAGGTTCTTCCACATAAGATAAGTTGTGATCGATTACAATCGGCTTATATTGAATGATATGAGAAGGGTCATGTATATACTTTTTGAGCATTGAAATATGAAATATGTCATGGATACAACCCAAGGATGGTGGCAAGACAATCCTGTAAGCGATAGAACCAATCCTTTCAAGGACCTTAAACGGTCCAATAAATCTAGGGCTTAACTTTCCTTTCTTCCCAAATCTTACTATACCCTTGGAAGGAGAGACCTTCAAGAATACAAAATCCCCCACTTGAAACTCAATTTCTCATCTTCTGTTATCAGCATAGCTTATTTTATTACTCCGAGCAGTCTTTAATTTTTCTCTTATAACTTAAATCTTTACGGTAGTCTCCTATACTTTATCGGGTGATAACAATTTCCTATCGCCAACTTCCTCCCAACAAATAGGCATTCTGCACTTTCACCCATACAAAGCTTTATAAGGGGCCATCTTAATACTAGACTTGTAACTATTATTGTAGGTGAACTCAACAAGAGAAATATCTTTATACCACTCACCTTTCCAATCCATGATATATGCTCTAAGCAAATCCTCAAGTGTTTGAATTGTTCTTTCTGATTGCCAATCAGTTTGAGGGTGATAAGCAATGCTAAACTTGACTTTAGTGCCCATAGATTCCTATAATCTTCTCCATAATCTAGAAAGGAATCTGGAGTCCCTATCAGAGATGATCTCCTTTGAAACACCATGAAACCTTACTATTTTACTGATATATAATTCAACAAGTCTATCCTTAGAATATGTCATATTGATCGGTAGGAAATGTGCCAATTTAGTAAATCTATCAATAATCACCCATATAGCATCATGCTTTCTAGAGGTTCTGGGAAGACCTGAAATAAAATCCATGGTGATACTTTCTCATTTCCATTCAGGAATATCTAAAGGTTGTAACAAACCTCCAGGTCTTTGGTGTTCAACTTTGATTTGCTGGCAAGTTAAACATTTTGATACATATATTGCAATTTCCTTTTTCATGCCTTCCCACTAGTAATGACTTTTAAGATCTTTATATATTTTTGTGCTACCCAGGTGCAAGGTGAATTTGGAACTATGACCTTCCTTTAGGATTTGATCCTTGATATCTAGGTCATCTGGAACACATACTCTATTCCCTATTCTCAACGGGCCATCCTCAGAAACATGAAAACCAGGCTTTGATCCTTTTTCTACTTATTTCCTCAAGTGAATTAAACATGGATCTCCTAGTTGTCTCTCTTTAATTTATTGAATGAAATCAGATTAAACCTGGATAGAGGCCATCAATATCATTGAGTTTTGCTCATTCCTAATAGATTTCTCATCACCATTTTCTTCCAATAATTCCCATTGTTTCATAACCAAACTAGTCATAAAATTTACAGATTTTCTATTAAGTGCATCAGCTACAACATTGGCTTTACCCGGATGATATCGAATGGTGTAATCATAATCCTTCAAAAGTTATATCTATCTTCATTGCCTCATATTTAACTCCTTTTGAGTGAAGATATACTTTAGACTCTTGTGATCGGTAAATATTTCAAACGTCCGCCTATATAAATAATGTCTCCAAATCTTCAGTGCAAAAATAATTGCTGCTAACTCCAAATCATGGGTTGGATAATTTAGTTCATAACTCTTCAGTTGTTTGGAAGTATAAGCAATTACTTTCCCTTCTTGCATCAAAACACATCCAAGGCCCTTCCTTGAAGCATCAGTATAAACTACAAATCATTCATTACCACTAGGAATTGTGAGAATAAGAGCACTAGTCAATCTTCTTTTTAACTTCTGAAAACTTTGTTCACATTCATCAACCCATTCAAATCTCACATTTTTTTGAGTTAACTTGGTAAGGGGGTTAGCAATTCGAGAAAATCCCTCCACAAATCTCCTATAATAACCTACCATGCCCAAGAAACTTCTAACTTCAGTTACATTTGTTGGTGCTTCCCACTTAACTACTGCTTCGACTTTCTTTGAATTAATAGAGATGCCCTTACTTGAAATCACATGGCCTAAGAAGATAACTTCTTTTAACCAAAACTCACATTTACTGAACCTTGCATACAACTTCTTTTCTCTTAGTATTGACAATACATTTCTCAAGTGCTCCTTATGCTCCAGGTTATTCCATGAATACACTAATATATCATCAATGAATACGATAACACAATTATCCAAGAGTGGATGAAATATCCTATTCATTAATTTCATAGAAGCTGCAGGGGCATTAGTCAAACCAAAAGGCATTACTATGAATTTATAGTGACCATACCGAGTTCTAAAAGCAGTTTTAGGGATATCTTCTTTCTTGATATTTAATTGATAATAATCTGACCTCAAGTCAATCTTGGAGAATACTTGTGCACCCTGTAATTGATCAAACAAATCATCAATTCTAGGTAGAGGATACTTATTTTTTATCGTCACCCAGTTCAATTGTCTATAATCAATACAAAGCCTTCATGTCCTATCCTTCTTCTTAACTAATAGTACTAGAGTACCCATGGTGAAACACTGGGTCGAATAAAACCTTTATCTAATAGTTCTTATAGTTGTTTTCTCAATTCTTCTAGCTCAAGTGGTGCCATTCTATAGGGAGGCTTGGATATTGGTGTTGTTTCAGGGACAATATCAATAGCAAATTCACTCTCTCTATCTGGAAGTAATCCAGGCAAGTCATCTGGAAAAATATCAGGGAACTCTCTTACTACCAAAATTTCATTTAGATGAGCTGCTTGATTTAAATTCTCCTTTACATATATAATATAGCAAGAACAACCCTTCTACATAAATCGATGAGCTTGAAATGTCGATATTAGGTAAGGAAGTGAGTCATACCTAATACCCTTAAAATAGAAGATGAACTGATTTGGTATGTAAAAAGTGATTATTTTTGTATAACAATCAATACTAGCATGATAAGAAGATAGCCAATCCATGCCAAATATAATATTAAAGCCTTGAATGTATAGGAGAATTAAATTAGCAAGGAGTTCATGTTCTCCGATAAAAATTAAACAACACGGATAAAGTAAGTTTGATGTCAAAGTATCCCCAATTGCAGTAGTTACATACAACTTATAATCCAATGGTTTAGGTTGAATGCCCAAGTGACAAGCAAAAGTTTGTGAAACAAAAGATAAATTGGACCAGGGATCAAATAAAACCTTTGCATTCTTATTAGAAACATGAATAATACCTTCGACTACTGATTTAGAAGCCCGGGAATCCTGTTCAGTGATGGCATAAACTCTAGTATGGGCTATCATTCTGGGTGGCAATGACTCTTTCTTCTTATTCAGAAGATAATCATTTACTTTATGATCTAGTTTTCCACAAGCAAAACAGGCTCCAGTCACCCAAAAACACTTACTCATTTCATGATTATATCCATATTTTGCACATGACTGAGTTCTCTAAGGTGGCTTTCCCTTCTCTAATCCTGACATCTTGATCCTCTTATTACTATTTTTATATTCATTCACTCTCTTACTTTTGCTTGTAAACTTGTCCTTGTAGTTCTTACCATTAATTTCCTATATCTCCTCCAAGTCTCTTTCAATAATTAAGGCCCTTTCTACCACATCAGCATATGAAGGAAGTTTTAAGGCTGATATCCGACTCCTTATTGCCAGTCTTAGACCTCTCTAAAATCTTTTTACCTTTCTAATTTCATCATCGGTCATGTGAGTGGAAAATCTAGAGAGCTTAGTGAATTTAGCTTTATATTTTTCTACCGTCAAGTTTCCCTGTATAAGATTTAAGAACTCCAATTCCTTCTGCTCCCTAATAAAATCTGAAAAATATTTATCATTAAACTTTTCTGTGAATACTTTCTAAGTAATAAGCTCATACCTAATTTCACTGATTCTCTTTGTTGTTCTCCACCAATGTTCAGCTTCTCCTTCAAACATGAAAGTGGCAAAAGGAACCTTTTGATCTTCAAGACAATTTAAGATGTCAAATATCTTCTTTATTTACATCATCCATTGTTCAGCCACCATTGGATCAGGTTCACCGCTAAAACTTGGAGGACTAGGTTTTTGAACTGTTCTATTCCCAATCCAGTCTGAGTTGATGTTCCAACTTTATCATTTCCTCCTTGTTGGACTTGTTGTTGTATCAGATGTGTCATATCCTCAAGGGCTTTCATAATTCTACTTAATTGATCAACCATAGGAGGACCTGATGACCTCGTCATTTTTGTTTCCTAAAATCATCAAAAAGAAAATTTTTATTTATTAATCACTTTATAAAATCGCTAAACCTCAATGTATAGTTCAAATATGATATAACTACAGTATGTCTTAGTAACTTAGTAATCCTCAAACCATGCTCTGATACCATCTTTATCACGCCCCCCGAATTATATCATAATTCGAGATGTGTGACCATATCATAAATTGATAATATTATCAACAACATAATCCATCCAGGATCCAGACAATTATTTGAGGATACTAAGAATAACATGCAGAGTCATTCAACCACTTTCATAAAAACCTATGTAAATTATAATCTCTTCATATTCTCTTAATGAATCACAAACCAATCCAAAACCAATGCAGCTAAATATAATCCACATTCCTAAAGTCCACTAATGTGATAAAATCTGTATGACTTTGGAAAACAACCATATACCACCACTTCATATATTATACAGCAAGTTTAACATTCAAGATCCCAAACAAGAGGGTAGTTTTAAAAACATTACATAGTTATCCCTCTTTAAAATATGTTTATAACTTTACTTTAGACCCAAGGTGTACACATACAATCATAACATATTGCCAAATGAACATTTAGCCTAAGAACTTCTTGCTTTCCCATTACTTTAGCCCGTATCAAGTATTTTTATAAATGTCGAGCTAACCTAAAGAAGGTTAGATAGTGACAGAGCAAGCTAAGAAGCCCAGCAAGTATCAAACAGGTTCAAAGCAAGGAAAGGTATTTTCAAATTGAACCTGATATAAGAGTGCAAGATAGGGAATACAAAAGTCTTCACATATAGCATCAAATCAGATTTACAACTACAAGATTCATCTCATTCAAAGCATACTTGAATCCATAATAATTTGGGAAGGTATTTGGAGCATATATGGCAATCAAAAGTATTTTGGTACATATCAATGACATTTAAAGTTTTAGGGGCATATCAATAATACATAAAATACTTTGGAACATGTCAAAGGAATAAATATCAAACTTAAGCTCGTATTGTCACGGACAACAATGTAAACAAGGTGTTCGATGAAATACTCATGTTTGTCTATGTCCTTCGGTTTAGGTACATATCTTGTATAGTAAGAAGCGGGCGTGCAGTAGGCTTAGCAGCCCTAGTTTAATTTGCTTTATTGGCCAAGTTTGGCTTGTAAATACAAGTATGTCTTATAAGTACTTGTGGGGACTTCGGTCTGTAATGGATCATTATCTTTTGTGTGCAACCTCTCTGAGTTTGTAATGTCCATGGGTGTAATTTATATTTGGCTTTATAAAGCGTTTTCTTGAGCAGTTGCTTGTGGATCCCGTGGGAATTACTTCTTTTGGTCCGTTTTCTCTTTTGTAAGTTTAAGGGACTCTAGGAGATCTCGGGGAGGGCTGACCTTTGCGGACGGACACGCATAGGTGCCGCATGGCTTAGGCAAAATTAGCTAAGCCCGTGACAATGTGGTATCAAAGCGGGACAAGCACACGCAGAAACACTTGCCATGTAAACGTGGGGGACCTAGCTGGGCTGTTTGGAGGATAGCTAGCACGCGCAACCATTTGGGGGAAATGGACATTGAGATGTAGGGAAAGGAGTCGCTTAGAGGAGCGGGTCCAGGTTTGGCATTCAAGGAATGACCAACCCCTTTGCGTGAGAGACACCATGAGGATAAGAAAGCGAAGAAAAATGTGTAGCACACAAAGATTGGGATGGTTAAGTTCGAGCTATAGCTCGATGTTGGCAACCAAAACTTGATGGTGCTCAAGGTAAAGCGGGGAGCTTGGTGAAAGATGAGACCATGCAAGGTGGGAGGTGTTATGTAATGACCGAAAGGGTTGTGCAAAGCTCATAGAGGTGAGGAGAATTGCTAACTCGAAGGATTCAGAACTCATGCATGGGCTTGTACACGGATGATGGAGTGTTCATGGCCATCCCAAGGCATGATCGAAACTCGGCGCCACGGAGCATCAGAACATTCTCTTCGACATGAAAAGGATATATCAGTAGGCGGCTAAAATGTGCAACAAGTTCAGCATGTTGCTAGACCTTGAAGGGTGTAGTGGAGACTGTATTGGAGAAGGGTCACAATCTAGCAAGTGCATTCGCGGGGGCAGAACAAGGCATAAGTTGTTCAGCAAGATGGAGTAGTCCAAAGGGGATGGTGGTCTCCGAAACTTCTAGTGGGAAGTATGTAAAGAGAAAAGTTGCTCCAGCAGGATAGATATCCAGGAGGGATAAGTCCTAGTTTTCTAGTGGGAGAATCATGTGCAACGGACTGCACATATTGAGGAAGAGTTCCTCAAGGCTATATCTCCACAAAACTCAACGGACCGAGTGAGCAACGAAGAGTCGTCGTATGATCTCGAATGAGGTAATGCATTGGTGGATACATTTCGAGATCAAGTGGGGGAGCAATGTAAAGCAACATCATATAAAGGCACACTTAGAGTCGATATAGAAATCGAACTCAACGGAGGGCTGACCCATGGAATGGTGGATGTGAGGGCCACTATCAACTCAATGCAAATCAAGGAGTGGAGCGACTTGGGTGGAACTCGGTGAAGTATCCAAGCCGTATGAAGGGAGTCGACATAGAAGATGAAACATAGAGTGGAGGCGCAAAGCTTTCCTTGGACAGAGGTCAAGGGCAAGAACTCTTGTGGAGGCAAGAGTGGGATCATGTCGTTCCATGGGTTCTTCATTCTGATGGTACAGACTTATTTTTTATGGTGCCAAAGATGAAAGGAGCTTCGAGGCACATGTAAACTACCTTAGAGATGCATTTGACGGAGTAACTAAGGTGATTCAACTTGCGGAGGCAAAGTTGGGATCAGGAGACCTTAGCACGGGGCAAGAGGACGCAGAGACAGGTACTCCTAAAGAATATGCCATAGTGTTTCCATTCAAGTTGTCAGGAACAAGTGGTGCATAGCAAGATTATGCTTGTAGGGGATAGAGGCCCAAGATCTAGACAATGGTGCACCAACTCTAGCGAAGTCAGGGGACTTCAGGAGCTACTAGGCGATGGACTATCCTAGAGCTATGCTTCGTCCAGGTGTGACCCAAGAGTGGGTGGACGAAGGTGAATTGCTAAGAGAGCAAACTAAAAATCGGAGATGGCAGAGGCCCTACGATGCGTTGGCAGAGGCCACACGTGGAGAAGTCGTAGTCCGAGTTCATCACACAAGAATCTGTATGCAATGGAGATATCACTAGGAGGCAACATGATGCTGCGGATCATGGTGGAATAGTTTGTGGCAATGGAATATAGGCAATCTTGTCTCGTGAGGGACAAGATCATGTGGAGGTATGATCAGGAGTTACTGGGAGCTCCACTTTGGTATACGACACAACAAGAGAAAGGGCTATGGATTCAAGGAGTGAATACTGTAGTACCGCAGAGGCGAGTCTTCGTGTGTGCATCGAAGCTTGCATTGGATGAAAGCCTTAGTCATCAACGTATGTGAGCTGTATACCACCGAGGAAGAAGTCCAAGTGCAAGTACCAGAGAATCTCATGGAGGGGGACATGATTATATGGATAATCAAGAGCTACTAGGAGCTCCACTTCAGTGAACAATGCAACGACAAGAGGAGCTATGGATTCAAGGAGTGAATACTACAGTACCACAGAGGCAGGTCTTCCGTGTGTATGCATCGAAGCTTGTATCAGATGAAAGCCTTGGTCATCAGCATATGGGGGCTGTGTACCACCGAGGGAGTAGTTAGATTGCAAGTACTAGTGAGTCCTATGGAGGGAACCTGATTATACTAAGGTATAATTAGAGTAGTTGGAGAGTTGGACTGCTTAAGTGCTCACATTCGCTTAAGGGAGCCTGGCAAGTCAGAGGACAAGGCTGAGTAAGCAAATGTTGCTACCAAGGAAGCTAAGGAGAACAGAATCGGCACAAGCCCTGCAACAAGATGGCGGAGGCCATGCATGAGAGTTATAGTCTGTCTTTCTATTGACCAAGGAGAACTGCTAGGAGGACACAGTGGTGTCGAAGCAGGTGGTCGAAAGGGGCGAGGAAGCGATGACGAGTCCAGTGGGGCTCAACTACCCAAAAGCAAAGTGTCAGTTAGAGAGGAGGTAGAGTCGGAGGAGCACCACAGTGCCACAGAGGCAGATCTACCGATCGCGAAGGAAGGGATGAAGATGCAAGATAACGGATAGTAGTGCTATGGGCTTGGCAGCACCATGGTACCGCAGATGCGGGACTTCCGTGGAGTCATCGATCCCTTGCTCTCATGGAGGGAGAGCATTGGTCGTAAAAGGGGCCGAGGAGGTGGAGAATGCAAAGGCAAACTCCAAGTACCAAGACAGGGTAGAAGGGCAGAGGCCAAGAAACTTCATAAGACCGATGTCGATGGGCTTCTCATCAAGATAGCCAAAATTGAGGGACTTCGGGTTGATGCAGGAGTGCTCGACCAAGGAACGAAGTAGGCAGTACACGGTACTGTACCTTTCTACTCAGAGGAGTAGGCGACAAAGATGATGAAGAAGACGATACAATTCCAGAGGCGACCAAATCTATCAAAGACTTACTTCAAGTTGGGGGACTCTAAGTTGGGGTAAACTTTTTACTCTTTTCGGGTAAAACTTCTTACATTCCAGAAGTTCAATGACAGTGAGAAGGCGAATCATAGTAGCTAACTCAACGCAAGGAGTACAAACATTTCAAGTGCTTCAGAAGTGTGAGCAAAGAGCGGGCGAATATTAGTAACCAGCTCAATGCATGAAGTACAAACTCGAGGAGGTAGGCGAAATTGAGTAACCTTTGCCTTCTCAACTCGAGAGAATGGGTCAAACCAAGTACCCCAATTCTCTTAACTTGAGGAGGTGAGCGAAGCTAAGTAACCTTACCTTCTCAACTACAAAGAGAATGGGTGAAGTCAAGTATCCTAGTTCTCTTACTTATTCAGCAGGGGAGCTCTGCACAAGTTCAGTGACCCTTCAAAGAAAGTTTATGGAAGACAATAGTTGTCAAATCCTCACCATTGGTGATCAGTAGTACTACTGAGAGTAGATTTTTCACTTCATTTCCTAATTGACTAATCGAAAGCAGGAGTGATGCGAACATACTTGGAAGTGACAACTGACAGTGGAAGAAGGTTCAATGGGTAAACATTATGGAGGAAGGACCTTAAAAACTTCAAAGTCTGCGAGGTGATGCTCGTTAAAGATCCAACAAGCATCCACCCAGTTCAAGCAATATGTATACTGCGATACTAGCGCATAATAAGGTAGGTATTTTCCTTCATCAGAGGGATCTGTGAGAACCAACAAGGATCAGCACAACTCAGCTAACCTCACACCAGATTCAATCATTAGTGAGTTGAAGCAGTGGCGGATTAGAGTTCGACTACTCAACAACAGCGGCGGAGAGCGGTTGGGAGCCAAAGGGATGTGTTGCAGCCAAAGTAGAAGAATGAAGATTCAGCAGAATGCGAGAAGATGCAGCGTCTACAGTAGCTTCAACAAGGACGTCGAAGGAATAAGTGGGGGGGGAATGTCACAAACAATCATGTAAAGAAGGTGTTCGATGAAATGCTCATGTTTGTCTCTGTCCTTCGGTTTAGGTACATATATTGTACAACAAGAAGAAGGCTTGCAGTAGGCTTAGCAGCCCTAGTTTGATTTATTTTATGGTTAAGTTTGGCTTGTAAATATAAGTGTGTCTTATAAGCACTTGTGGGGACTTCGGTCTGTAATGGATCATTATCCTTTGTGTGCAACCTCTCTGAGTTTGTAATGTCCATGAGTGTAATTTATATTTGGCTTTATAAAGTATTTTCTTGAGCAGTTGCTTGTGGATCCCATGGGAATTATTTCTTATGACCCATTTTCTCTTTTGTAAGTCTATGGGACTCTAGGAGATCTCAGGGAGCGCTGACTTTTACGAACGGATATGCATGGGTGCCGCACGATTTAGGCAAAATCAGTTAAGCCCATGACAGTATGTCACATTTGAAGTTAGATGAATATCATAGGCATAAGTATGTTAAGCAGCATATCAATGGCAAACAAAATAATTTGGAGCCTATCAATGAGAATACAAATCATTTCGGAGCATATCAAGGAGGTATAGGATATTTTTGAAAGTATATCAATGGTGTATGAATATTCTCAAAAGCGTATCAAATGAACAAGTAATGAATAAAAACTTAAATATAATTTAGATATAACATTCATTTCATTCTTATCCAAAGCACACAAATAACTCAAAAGCAATGCTTTGGATATTATATCAATAACATAAAGGGCGAAGTGGGATCATAAACATAATGTGGAACATCCATCACCGAATGACCACCAAACATAAGTCTCCTACATCTAGGAGCTCCATACACCCACATTTGAGTGAAGTCATAGGGGGTCGACAGAGTATGCAAGCTCTAAGCATAACTTCTTTTACCATTTCTAGCAAAGATTCACATTATCCCACAAACACCGGAGTACAAAACGATATGAGCAATAAATTTGGTATATATCGAAAGCACATATGGAACAATAAATCATATATGTGCCTAAATAGAATAATAGAATATAATATTAATTAATATATAACATATTCTGATATATAAGGAAGTCAGGGACAAGAGCATTAGAGATTTCAGTTTTGAAATGGAAGAAGCAAGCATAGGCAGAATTGATACAATCCCTATTCTGGCTAAATTCTGATTGCAAAATACAAAGTTATTTAGATGATCAAACATGCTACAAATTACTCAAGAAAGGTGTTGTTAAAAAGATAAATCAATCTAGTTTTATACAAATATGTTTCATATAAATTGAAGGTTTTTAAAAAGAGTTATTGATGATTTTGCAACCAAAGGTCCGGAATCACAGTCTTTATTTTGTAGAATTTATATGGTCCATTAAAATGGGGTTTTGACAGCCATTTGACTCCAAATCATTCAATCTTAGGTTCAACAGAAGGGTCTACAAGCTTATTTTCTAACAAATTAAGTTTCACATAAATCAAGGACTTCAACACAAAGATATAAGCAATACAGTGATGAAAGGTCTTGAGATACAAATTCTATTTTTCAGATTTCATATACTCAATTAAATTAAACGTTTGGGCTAGCAAATGAACTCTAAATTCTTCAAACTTAGATTCAAAAAAAGATATTTGAATCTAATATTGAAAAAACTAAGTTTTGTATAAATCTGAGGTCTGTACTAAATGTTACAGTAAGAAAAAGATAGATAGGTCATAATCTTAATAATATTACAAATTCATACTTAGGCAGCCAACAAAAGATTTCAGATTAGTTTCAGAATTTTCTTCATAAATGAAGGCAAAAATAAAGATAAATTTTAGTAGAAGAAAGATAGAACATTTACCTTTGAATATTTTAGTCCCCAAGGTGTGGATTAGATCAAAATATCAAAATCCCCAAATTTCTTTCCTTCTCTTCTTCTTCTTCTTCTTTCTTCTTCTTCTTCTCAAGTTCACGTTGCAGCCAAAACACCCGTTTTGGTTTTTTCTCTAATTGTTAATTGTTTATGCTAACATATGTGTTGATAGGTGGCAAACATGCACACAATGTACTTATGTGTCACCCATGTACATGCACAAGTGGTACTATTTTAAACAAGATAGTGACACATGTCCTCACCATATTTTTTTTCCTTTTTTTTAACTTAATGTGAATCTTTTATAATTTATTTCACCTTAGCAATTAACTTTCAATATAAAATTATTTAATCAAGAGAATTAATAAACAAATCCTTAAATTTTACAAATGAGTCATCATAAATAATTTAAGATATATCATTATAAATATTTCAGAAATGAGGGATATTACAACTACTAGAAAAAAATACATCTATACTGTTAAAATATTTCGATAAAAAATTCTACTGCCATACTTTTCAGTGTTTCTTATTGCATACGCAATACATCTCTGCCAAATTTATTGCTGCCACTACTCTTATCTATCTTACTACTATCCTTATGGGTTTTTTGCTATCATAATAAAACAATGCTAAAATTTTTGTCGTCAAACTACTGAAATTTTTGATAAAAAATTCTGTCGCTATACCTTTTGCCATTCTTCCGTGCATACACTACTAAATCCTACCAAATATGTTGCTGCTACCCACATCACTCTTAAGGCACCCCTTTAATTCTAAGATGCAGCCATCATAGTCCTCTTGTATCCCTCTACAGTTAGCCCAAATAGCAACACATACCGTAGCCAAACAGTAGCCAACCACAGCCTTCTTTCTAAGATCATTGCCTATTCCTGTTATGGACAAATCATCCGCCGATCTATGTCCTTGACTCGCCAACAAAAAATGAACTCAACATCACAGATCTACAATCCTACACCATAGCATCGGATGACATGATCAATGCAAAGCTTAAAGCCATCGAGACACGCATGGAGGATAAACTGCCCACCTTATTCGTAGAATTTAGAATTGGCTGATCTCCAAGTCCGATGAAATCGTAGTAAGGTAAAAGTTAAGATTATAAAGAGAGGCTTCCCAAGAAGGAAGAACAAGCCACAGATTTAGTGTAACCATGCATAAGGGTGGACTTTGCTTGATGAGAAGAGGGAGACCCGACAAGATGGTTTTTGCACGCGGAATGTTACTTATGTTATCACCGGACACCGGAGGCTTCCATGGTGGACATTGCTGCCATCCACCTTGAAGGAGATGCCATCCAATAATATGATTGGTACAGCACACCCACGGAGTCTCAACATAGAGGCACTTCAAGGGTAGACTGCTATACCACTTCAGACCGTCCGAGTATGATGACATCAATGGTCAGCTTCCAAAAATCCATCAGACCTCCACAATTTAGGAATACCAGACTAGGTTTGAGAGAATATCTAACAAACACAGGATTGGTCTAAGAACCAATTATTAGGGATGTTCATCGAAGAGTTGAAGCTGGAAATCCGAGAAGAAGTCAAAGTGTGACGACCATACACGATGATGGCAGCTATCTTCGTCGCACGACTACAAGAAGAAAGGCTGATCCAAGATGCTCGTAGGACCAAAGTAATTGCATGACTAGCAGCACAGAGACCCTTGGCCCCATCTACCATCATCCGACCACCTTAGCTGAAGAAGTTATCGAGAGAAGAACTTCGTGACAGATTTGCGAAGGGCTTATGCTAGCATCACGACGAGTTGTGGAGCTACGACCACTATTGCAAAAAGAGAGGACTTCTCATGATCAAACCCATTGAAGAATCTAAACATGAAGAGGAGGACCTTGAGCATGAGGAGAACACAAAGGAGGACCTGCAGCCGGTCGATTGCATGACTCATGCTCTATTCGGCTATGCGAACTCTCATAAATAATGAAAGTTGAAGGAATCCTTAAGCAGAGGCTCATCACCATTCCTATCGACACCAGAAGCACCAATAATTTCATAGATAACAAGGCTGCTACCCGATTAACTCTCCAAATTGAAGATTATAGTAGGTTCAATGTAAATATTGCAGGTGGCCGAATCCTCAACTAAAACCAAAATTGCCCGCGAGTGAAACCAGTTTTGTAGGGCTTAGAAATCACCACGGACTTCTTCCTCCTGCTACTTGATGATTATCAAATAGTACTCCTACTACTCGACACCGGAAGTACCAATAATTTCATGGACAATAAGGTTGCTGCCTGATTAACTCTTCAAATTGAAGATTACAATAGGTTCGATGTAAATATTGCAAAGCAACCGAAATTGCCCACGGGTGAAACCAGTTTTGCAGGGCCAAGAAATCACCGTATACTTCTTCCTCTTACTATTTGATGATTATTAAACAATGCTTGGCATTGAATGGTTGTCCACTCTAGGTGATGTTTCCTGAATTTTTTTCAAATTAATCATAAAAATTTTCAACCATAGGAAATAGGTGATTCTGTGAGGCAATCGCGGGGCAAGGTATCGATTGTTTCTACGCAACACATGGAGAGGGTGTTACACAAATCGCATATTTGCTTCCTAATACAACTTCAAGAGCTAAAAACAGAGGAACTGATTATGAACAAAGACCCAAACCTCCCCTCATTGCTTGCTAAATTTTGGGATATGTTTGCTGAACTAACAAAATTGCCCCCTACCCGACCGCATGACCACCGCAAGTTCATGGAGGATGATGACAAGATCAGTGCTCCCCTCATGACATTGTTGTAAAAAGATATCTTCCTCTGACCAGATGAAGCTATAACTATTGAATCTTGAATTTTGATGATGAAATCAATTGATGGTTTTTATGATCTAACTTATGTTTTAAAGAAAATGATGCAGGATTACCTACAACAGTAAAGGGCATTGCAATCAAATGTTGGGTCAGAGCTAAGTTCTAGCATCAGGCCAAGGTTCGGAATACGCAATGGGAGCTCGTTGAGAGTTCATCGGAGGTCGACCGAGGTTTGGATGATGTTATCGGGAGCTCACCGAGAACTCACTAGAAGTTTGCCGAGAAGTTCATCGGGAGGTCGTCGAGAGTTCACCAGAAGAATGCTGGAAGTTCATTGGGAGTTCACTGAAGGAAATTGAGAGCTCACTAGGGGTTCATCAGAAAGATGCCAGGAGTTTGCCGAAGAGACGATCGAACAATGAAGATTGTACGTTGAGTATCGTAGTTAGCATCATAATGAGAGTTTGTCTTACAAACTCAATTAAGAGGCTATTAGGCTTTAATTGGGGCTGATTTGGACTCATTATAAAAGTTATTTCAGTAACCCAAGGTCAGATAAGGTACGATCTTCGAAGACACGATCTCCAAGATGACATAGTCTTCGAAGGTGTGTCAAGCGGTTGAACTGCCTAGACTACATGGTTGAACCGCCCAAACATAGTCTACCAGACTGTCAGGCGGCTGAATCGCCCAGAACGCAGTCTCCTAGACTGTCAAGTGGTGGAACCACCTAGAACGCAGTCTTCGAGACTAGCACATCGAGATCACTTAAAAATTAATTTTTGGCTCCACTTTTGAAGCCATTTAGGGTGTATAAATACCCCACCCTTTCTTGCCTGAGATATACAAGCAATTAAGAGCAAAAATCTTATGAAAACACTACTGTAATTGAGAACTTCTTCTTATTTTGTCTTGTATAATTTTTTGTTTAAGGGAGAGTTTTGAGTCTTGTAAAAGTTATCTCCTAAACCTTAAAAGGAGAATAGAGTTGTAAGAGGGTAGTTGATCTTCACGCATTAAACAAAGATCAATAGGGGAAGCTGGTGGCATCAACGGAGGAGGAATCAAGAAGTGGACGTAGGTCATAAGACCGAACCACTATAAAATCAGTTTGCTTCCTCTTCTTTGCTCTTTAACTTCATTGCTATATTATTTAACTTATATTATTTAACTATCTATTATCTTTGCTTGCACTTTACAAACATCTCTACACTTAAATGCATTTCTGATATGGTTTTCATTAAACAAAATTTTCAAATGGATGAAGATTTCTCATCAATACTAATTCACCCCCCCTCTTAGTGCCGTTTTGATCCTAACAATTAGTATTAGAGCCACATTTTCTCTCTATTTGGCTTAAAATCTAAGAGAGATGGCTTTTATTGGCAATCAAGAGGGACTTTCTATCACTTGTCCTCCCATATTCAATGAGATGAATTACACATATTGGAAAACTCGAATGAGAATTTTCCTACTTTCTATGAATTTTGAATTATGGTATATTATTGAAAAAAGTTATAAAAAGTCTTCCAAATCAATGAACGAATGGCATGTTTCGGAAAAGAAGACTCTCTTTGAATGCTAAAGCGATGAATGCTTTATTTTATGCTCTTGATAAAAATAAATTTAATCGGGTTTCTATATGCAAAACTGTGCATGAAACCAAGTGAGTCAAAGAGTCACACATGAAGGCACTAGTCGAGTCAAAGAGTCAAAAATTAATCTTTTAGTGCATAGCTATGAGTTGTTTCGCATAAAACCAAGTGAGACCATTGGAGACATGTACACTCGTTTTACAGATGTCGTCAATGGTCTAAAAGCGCTTGATAAAAGTTTTTCTAATTTTGAACTTATTAACAAAATATTAAGATCCCTTCTAAAAAGTTAGGATCCTAAAGTAACGACAATACAAAAAGCAAAAGTCCTAAATAATTTTTCGCTTGAAGAATTAATCGGGTATTTGATGATTTACAAAATGACATGTATAACACATGATGAACTCGAGAACAACCTTCCAAAGAATAGGAAGGATATAGCACTTAGAACCAAGGAAGACCACTTGGGAGAAAACTTAAGTGACGATGATGATGAGGAGGACTTTGCACTTTTTAAAAGAAAATTTAAGAAATTCTTAAAAACGACTAAAACAACACAAGATGCTAAGAACAAAAATAAACTAAAAAAGGGCTCAATAATATGTTACGAATGTAAGAAGCCGGGTCACTTCAAAAATGAATGTCCCCGGGTGAAGAAGGAACCAAAGAAGAAGAAGGTGCTCAAAAAGCCACTTGGGACGACTCAAGTTCATCCGAAGACGAGGAGCTAACCAACAAGGAAGAAGTTACAAATTATGCTTTAATGGCATTTCGCGACGAGGTAAGTAACCTAAACGAGTCTTCTTTATCTTATGATAAATTATTTAATACATTTAATGATTTGTTTGATGATTTTAAATTAGTTAGTAAAAAGTATAAATTATTAAAGAAAGAGCATGCTTCACTTACTAGTAAATTTGAAAATTTTAAAAAGGAGTATGATGAACATAGGATAGCTCCTTGCACTAAGTGTGAAGAATTAGATATACTTAAGAAAGAAAATACTTCATTACAAGAAACACTAGAAAAATTTAAAATAGGTAACACTCAACAAAAGGAAGGAATTGGCTTTATGAGTAACATTCATAAATAATAGAAAATACTTCATTACAAGAAACACTAGAAAATACTTGCTAATAAGGGTAATGTTCATAGAAAGGAAGGAATTGACTTTATGAGTAACACTCAACAAAAGCCAACCATCTTCATTAAAGGACCTACATTATATGTTTCACCTAGAAATAAATATAATTTTTGTGGAAGAATTGGACACTATACTTATAAATGTTCATTTAAAAGGCATAGTACACATAAATTAATTTGGGTTCCTAAAGGAACCATAAATAACTCGATGTCATTAGTAAAATTAGGTAGAGTTTTTCATGAGGAACCCAAAGGTAAATGATCATCTAAACCAAAACCTCCTTTCTTGTAGGAACGTCTCCAAACACAGGCTAGAAGCACAAAATGGTAACTTGATAGTAGACGCTCAAGGCACACGACCAGAGATCTAACTCATTTCTCTAAGCTTATTAGCCTAAATTTTGTCACATTCGGAGACAACAACAAGGGAAAAATCATTAGAAAAGGAACCACAGGTAACAAATCAAACCTCTTGATATAAGATGTATTATTAGTTGATAGTTTGAAACATAATATACTAAGAATTAGCCAATTATGTAATGCTTGTATAATTAAAATACCACATAAAAATATTTCTATGATTGTCTTAAGAAGCAATAATGTGTATACTATTGACATTAATAATTTTTATGATGAAATATGTTTTTTGACTTTAAATGATAATGCACGGATTTTGGATAGAAGACTAGGATATGCTAGCATGAAACTATTAAACCAAATCTCAATTAAAAATCTAGTAAGAGGAATGCCTAGCATCAAGTTTATAAAAGACAAAGTTTATGATGCATGTCAACTAGGAAAATAAATAAAAAGTAGTTTCAAATCAAAAAATCAAATAAGCACCTCTAGACCACTATAATTGATCTATATGGATTTATTTAGACTAATTGATACTACAAGCTTAGGAGGTAGCAAATATGCTTTTGTTATTGTAGATGATTATAGTAGATATACTTGGACCTATTTCTTGGCACATAAAAGTGATTCTTTTAAATATTTTTTAAAATTTTATAAACTTGTTCAAAACGAAAAGGGTTTTATGTTTTCATCTATACGTAGTGATCATGATAGTGAGTTTCAAAATTATAATTTTTAAAATTTTTATGACTCGAATGGGTATAATTATAATTTCTCTACTCCTAAAAATTCACAACAAAATGGAGTAGCGGAAAGAAAAAATATGAACTTACAAGAAATGGCTATAACCATGTTAAACGAATATAGCCTACCCAAATATTTTTGGGCTGAAGCTATTAATACAATATGCTATGTCATGAATAGGGTTCTTGTAAGACTATTACTCTCCAAAACTCCTTATGAATTATGGAATAATAAAAAACCTAATATTTCATATTTCAAAGTATTTGATTGTAAATGTTTTTTTTTTGAATGAAAAAGATGACTTAGGAAAATTCGATGCAAAATCCGATGAAGACAAAAGTGATTTTCTTAATGGTTCTATTTCCGAAGAAGTTTATATTCCTCGATTTTAAAAATAATATTTTTTTGAATCATATTTTTAAACTATCTAAAGCTCTTTATGGATTAAAACAAGCCCCTAGGGCTTGGTATAAAAGACTTAGCTTTTTTTTTATTTCAAATAATTTTTTGAAAGGCAAGGTTGATACCATATTTTTTTTAAGTATTTTGAAAATAATTTTCTAGTTATTTAAATTTATGTTGATGATATTATTTTTTTTCAACAAATGAATCCTTATGTGAAACTTTTACCAAGAGTATGAGCCAAATATTTGAAATGAGCCTAATGGATGAATTAACGTTTTTCTTAGAATTATAAATAAAATAATTAAATGATAGTATCTTTATAAGTTAAACTAAGTATACCTTAGATTTGTTAAAACGGTTTAGTATGGATAATGCTTAGGTCATAAACACACCCATGAGCACTTATATAAAATTAGACTTGGATAATAAAGTTGAAAACTTTGTTAAAGAAACATATAGAGGAATGATAGGTAGTTTATTATATTTAACTACTACTAGACCGGACATAATATTTAGTATTGGATTGTGTGCAAGATTTCAATCCAATCCTCTAAATATTCTCATTTTAAGGTAATTTAGTGAATATTTAGATATTTAAAAGAAACTTTTAATTTAGGTTTATGGTATCCTAAGTAAAAACTTTGATTTACTTGTCTATACAGATGTTGGTTTTAGAGGTTGTAGAATAAATAGAAAAAGTACAATCGAGAACACGCCAATTCTTAGGACATGCTCTTATTTCTTGGTCTTCTAAGAAATAAAATTCTGTTGCATTATCTACAATTGAAGCTGAGTACACAGCAGTTGGTGCATGTTGTGCACAAGTCATTTGGATGAAAAACACTTTAGAAGATTATGTAATTCACTTAAAAAATATTTCTATCAAATGCGATAACACTAGTGTAATATGTTTAACTAAAAATCTCATTCAACACTCAAGAACTAAATATATTGACATTAGGCATCAGTTTATTAAAGATTATGTAAATAATCATAATATATCTTTAGAATTTATTGATACTAACCATCAATTGGCTGATATCTTCACCAAGCCATTAAATAAAGAACAATTTGACTTTATTAGAAGAGAGTTAGGAATATTAAACCATTTAAATACATGATTTGATAGATTTCTTGAGTTTTATATAAGATGATTTTGAGTACTTGAGTAGCTCTTATTGTCTTCTTGGACTTCTCGACTTTTTGAGACCTCATTCAAAATAATTATTGGATTCATGAATATATATCCCCCCTCTTAATAAATTATTTTGTTTTGGGATACTTGATTTTTGGATCTTTGACACCCCCCCTCTACTTCTTCTTCTTCTATTTTATTTACAAAGGGGAAGAAAGCAATTTGATACGAAACGGATTAAACTATATTCTAATTTTTCTTTTTATTTTACTAAGGGGGAGAAATGGACTATATTTCTTTCTTTGTGTAATGAATATTTATGATAAATGTGTTGACATATGTCTTGAACACTTACTATTCAAATATGTCATGAATATTTTTCCTTATTGATAACAAAGGGGGAGAAACGACATGATTGATGATATATGACAAATGTTGTGTCTGAAATTTTATCATATAATGAACATTTGTGTTGAACAATTGTTTCGAAAAGGTATGTTGAATATTTCTCCTTATTGATAAATATTAAAAAATGATAAACATTCAAATGATGGATATTTATGATAAATACTCATATATGAATTGAATATTTCTCCTTTTTGTTGATAACAAAGGGGGAGAAATGACATAATTGATGATGAAAGAGAAATGTGTATTTTGAAAATTTTAAAATATTTATATGATACCAAGAAGATGACATACTCTAAAAATTTTATCATGTATGGTATCATGATTTTTGACATAAAATGAATGTTTAAAATATTTATTATGTGAAACATATCAATTGAAATTATTTATCATGTGATACCAAGAAAAAGAATGCTTTGAAAATTTTATTATGGTATCATTAATGGTTAAATTATGAAAATACTATATTTGAATTTAAAGTGATAGATTCTTTTGAATTCAAGTTTGTTGTATTGATCCTATAGTATATACATAGGGGGAGTTAAGGTTAACTCCCGTCATCAATTGGTTGTCATCATCAGAAAGGAGGAGATTGTTAAATCTCAAAATGATAAAATCAATTGATGGTTTTATAGTCTAACTTGTGTGTTAAAGAAAATGATGCAGGATTAGCTATGACAGTAAAGGGCATTATAATCAGATGTTGGGCCGGAGTCAAGTTCTAGCATCGGGCCAAGGTTTGGACGACGTAGTGGGAGCTCGCTGAGAGTTCGCCGGAGGTCGGCTGAGATTCAGATGATGTTGTTAGGAGCTCGTCGAGAACTCACCAGAAGTTTGCCTGGAAGTTCATGGGGAGTTCACCAACAAGCTGTCGAGAGCTCGCCGAGAGTTCACTAGAAGAATACTGGAAGTTCATTGGGAGTTCACCGAAGGAAATTGGGCGCTTATTGGGGGTTCATCAGAAAGATGCTGAGAGTTTGCCGAAGAGATGATCAGATAACGAATATTGTATGTTAAGTGTCGTAGTTAGCATTATAATGAGAGTTTGTTTCACTAAATTAAGAGGCTATTAGGCCTTACTTGGGGTTGATTTGGACTTATTATAAAAGTCATTTCAGTAACCCAAGGTCAGATAAGACACGATCTTCGAAGACATGGTCTCCAAGATGACACAGTCTTTGAAGGTGTGTCAATTGGTTGAACCGCCTAGACTGGGTAGTTGAACTGCCCAGGCACAATCTCCCAAACTGTGAGGCGGCTGAACCACCCAGAACACGGTCTCCTAGATCGTGTCTGGCGGCGAAACCACTTAGAATGCAATCTTCGAGACTAGCACCTTGGGATCACTTAAAAATTGATTTTTGGTTCCACTTTTAAAGCCATTTGGGGCCTATAAATACCCCACCCTTTTTTGCCTAAGGTAAAAAATCAATTAAGAGCAAAAATCTTGTGAAAATGTTGTTGTAATTGAAAGCTTCTTATCATTTCATCTTGTGTAGTTTTTTGTTTAAGGGAGAGCTTTGAGTCTTGTAAAGGTTATCTCCTAAATTTATAAAAGGAGAATAGAATTGTAAGAGGGTAGTTGATCTTCACCCATTGAAGGAAGATCAATAGTGGAAGCCGGTGGCCTCAACGGAGGAGGAATCAGGAAGTGGATGTAGGTCACGAGACCGAACAACTATAAATTACTCTTTAACTTCATTGCTCTATTATTTAACTATATATTATCTTTGATTGCACTATTACAAACATCTCTACACTTAAACATATTTTTAGTATGATTTTAATTGAGTAAATTTATCAAATCGATGAAGATTTCTCATCAGCACTAATTTACACCCCCCCTCTTAGTGTTATTTTGATCCTAATAATTGGTATCAGAATCATATTTTCTCTTTATTTGGCTTAAAATCCAAGAGAGATAACTTTATTGGCAATCAAGATGGACTTTCTATGAAGAAGTGTGGTTAGGGTTTATTTTAGGGCCTTAGGGTTTCCTGGCCATCGCCCCCTTTACTGGGTTGGTCGGTTTCTAGCAGAGGGGCATGGCTTGTGCAACCACTTAGGCTGCCGCCCCCTTTATTTAGGCAGGTTGGATATAGGAGGTGCAAAAGAAGAAATTCACTTAGGAAGCACCCTCTAGGGCTAGTATTCTGAGCCCTATATAAGCTTGTAGCCTCCACCTTTTTCATCAAGCAAAGATCATCATTTATTCAGTCTTGTGTCGAGTTCTAGGAGGGAGGAACCCCTATAGCGTTCTAAGGGTTGATCCCCCTCAAAGATCAAACTTTATAGAGCTCCTTTAGGGGTTCTATCATTTGGTATAAGAGCAATGTTCCTGCTACCCATGTTGCCATCTTCGCCACCCCCACCCTTCCAAGCAATTCCCACAATTGCTGCAACATGTGCCTCCACCATCATCCCCAAGTCGTAGATCAAATTAATCTACTGCTACCCCTTGCATTTGAAATTGGAGATTTGGTATATTTTCATCACCTATGCCTATTTGCTACTGCTATTCCTTTGCTTTACACATTAGAGAAGTTTTTTCATATTTTCTTTGCTGCAAAATTCTACCGTCGCAAATGTTATCATCGTTGCAAAGGGGAAAGCTGCAGAAAAATTTTAGTTGATTGCTGCTTCTTGAAACCAAACTTTTGCTCGTTCTTTTTTATTGAAACTTTTATACAAATTCATAGATTATCTTAGCTTTCATCTAAGATTGATCTGTAGAATAAATTCCTTCTGAAACCAGATTTATAGTGCTACAATTCCTCGTCATGCATTGTTGGAATTTTACGATGAAGAATCTGCCTTCCGATTTTTCATCCACTTTCCTACCATTATGCTATCAAAATTTTGTCAAACCTATTTGCTGATATTACCCACATCTGAACTGAGGTTTTGTGATAAAGTTTTATATATTTTTCTTAGGTTTTTCTCTGGAATTTACGTCGAGAATTCGTTATTTCTCCGACACAAATTCTGTTCAACATAACACAAATTTTGTTCAACATAATGAAAATTCTATTCAACGTATGCAGCAATCTTTCATTGAATCCTATCACATTTTCGCTGCTACTTTTCTAGATTTGAAACTCCCTTTTCCTCATCTTCATCCCCTACCACCATAGCCCCAAATATCAGAATTTTTTGCTGAAATTTTCATTGAGAACTGCTATTTCTTTGATGATAATTCTACTTCTACAAGGCAATATACACTGTAATGAACTTTGGCGAATTCTATCAAACCTTCATTGCCATATCTTTTATATTTGAAACCATCTTTCCCTAATCTTCACCCTCTACTATCATAGCCCCAAAACCCTACCAAACCGTAGCCAAAACCATACCCAAGTTAGCTATAAAATCGCGACATTCTACAACCACCACCTATTCATAGCATACTCTCACCGATCACTATCAAACCTCTACTGTCATCTATCCTAAATCCAAAACCCTTTCCTAATCTTCAGCCACTACTATCATAGCCCTAAAACCATACCAAATCACAGCCAAAACTCCACAAAATTATAGCCCCAAATTGCACCCAAAATAGCCACCCAATCTCTCTTATCCCTTTAATCGCAACACACATCTCTCGTTGCCATCTACCTTAATTGCAACCAGCAGTAACTTGATCAAGTTTAGCAGCAATTCCTTACTGCACAATGCTGCCAACAATGACCTCTGGCTCCCATCCTCATTGATCATAGCCAACAGCGATCCTTTGCGGCAGAAAGCTACCAGCAGCGATCTTTCATTGCAATCTATCTACATCACAACCTACTGCAATCTTTCACTGCTAACTGTCTTGATTGCGGCCAACAATGAATTAAACATGACCAGCAATGGTCTCTCACTCCATACTGTTGCTGCCCTCCTCGGCAATAGTCATGCACACTACTGTCTCATCTTCCTCCTATTGTAGTCGTACCCTTACTGCAACTAACGCCATCTGCAGCCACGAAGTCGCTACACAGCCACAGCCGATGTAGCTGCTGGTCTCTTCTTCCTCCATCATCATTGTTGCCTTTCAATTCAGACCTCTCGACTATCATCTTTCGATAGATATCAACCACTAAAAAATTACAGCCTCGGTGACATTATAACATCACCGAAGAACCACAACCGATGTTACTGCTGCCATCTTCTTCCTCTGTTGATGCTACCCTTGGCTGCCATCCTCCACTTGGAGACTTCACCACCGCAGCCACAACATTGCTGCCATTTGTTGCCTTCAACCCGAAGATTATAGCTACACTCTTTGATCAATTTATTTGATAAGTTAGAGATCCTTACGTCATAATATTGGTGGGCTTATTCGAAGCCAAATTGGAGGCTTTCAAGATGCGTATGGATGCTAGATTATGTGCTTTATTTGAGAAGTTTAGATTAGATCAATCGTTGAGCCCAAGAAGATCATAACATTGAGTAAATTCAGATTGCAAAAAGAATCCACTAGAGATAAAAAGTGAAGTTAAGACATGGCAGCCCTACACCTCTACGACATCGATCTCCTTTACGCAACTTCAAGAAGGGCACCTCAATCAAGATGCTCAGAGAATAAGAGCCACATCCTAGCATGTAAACCTTCAGCACTAATCGATTACAAGAACCTTGATGAAGAATTAGCAATGATCCATCAAACCTCCACCATCCAACAATACCAAACCAAGTTTGAAAGGTTATCTAATCAAACTTACAATTAGTCTAAAAAATAGATATCAAGGACTTTCATTGAGGGCTTAAACCCAAAGATTCAGGAAGAAGTTAAAGCGTGATAGCTGTACACACTTAAGGCAGCCATCTCCTTCGTGCGATATCAAGAGGAGCAATTGAACTATGAAGCCTGGAGAACTAGGGTCGCTCCCCGACTAGTGACACCAAAGCTTTCACCTCCTCCTACTATCAACCGATCCTCTCAACCGAAGAAGTTAACAAGAGAAGACCATCATGATTGATCGACAAAGGGCCTATGTGGGTATTGTGATAAACTATGGAGCCTAAAATACCAATATAAAAAGGAGACACCATTGATGATTAGCTGAAGAATCCAAACTTAAAGATATGACTCTCAAGCCTAAGTAGAAGGATACACCACAATCGGCCACCCACATAGTCCCTACCTTATTTGGCTACACCAACCTGCAAAAATTGAAGATCGAAGGGTTTCTCGAGCAACAGTTCATCATCGTCCTCATCAACATTGGGAGCACACACAACTTCATGAGCAATAAGGTTGCTGCCCACTTAATGCTCCAAAAAGAAGATTACATCAGGTTCAAAGTTAAGGTAGCTAACGGCTAAATTCTAAAGTGCAACCAGAAGTGCTCGTGGGTAAAACTGATCCTACAGGAGCAAGACCTAGTTGCTAATTTTTTCCTCCTCCCTCTTAATGATTTTGATATAGTGCTCGGCATTGATTGGTTGTTTACAATTAGAGATATTTTTTCCAAAATTTTTTGAAGCTAACAATGAAATTTTTTAGCAAAGAAAACCAAGTGGTCTAACGAGGGAGCCCAGCGACTACAACCACAACACAACACTTAGAGGGTTGATAGGACTCCAGCAGGGTTAAGTCCTAACCATCCTAAAAGTAATCAATAAGAACCCTGTGAGATTGTAATAAAATCCCACTTAGTCACTTTATCTTATAAAGAAGTGTGGCTGGGGTTTAATTTGGGGCCTTAGGGCTTCCTAACCATCACCCCCCTTATTGGATTGGTCAGCTAAGGTTTCTAGTAGAGGAGCATAGCTTGTGCAACCACTTAGGCCGTTGCCCACTTTATTTATACATGGTAACTATAGGAGGGGTAAAAGGGGGAATTCACATATAAGCAACCTCCTAGGGCTAGGGTTTAGAGCCCTATATAAGCATGTAGCCTCCACCTCTTTTAAAAAAATAAGATCAATCTATAATTCAGCCATATGACCGATTACTAGGAGGGATGAACCCCTATAGCGTTCCAAGGGTTGATCCACCTCAAAGATCAAAATCTTTAGAGTTCCATCTGGGGTTCTATTATCTAGTATCAGAGCAATGATCTTGCTACCCTTGTAGCTATCTTAGCCACTTCTACCTTCCCAAGCAATTCCCATAATTGTTGTGACACACGCCTCCACTTTCTACCCTAGCCACAGATCAAATCAATCTACCGCTTCCCCATATGTTTGATCTAGAAATCTAGTATATTTTTATCATCACGCCACTTCAATATTACAAAATCCTTTACCTTATATATTGAGCGTCTTTACATACTTCTATTGTTGTAAATATTGACCGTCGCAAACGTTATCGTTATTATGAAGGTGAAACACTGCAGGAATTTTTAGTCGCATATTTGCCTCTTGAAAATAGTTTATTGCTACTCCTTTTTGGCTGAAATTTTTATACAATTTCGTAGATCATCTTAGCTTTCATCTAAGATTGATCTCTAGAAAAAATTCCTTCTGAAACTAGAATTATAGTGCTGTAATTCTTCGTCATGCAGTGCTAGAATTTTACGACAAAGAATCTGCCTTCTACCTGTTTTCCTCTTGAAACTAAACTTTTGTTCATCCTTTTTGGCCTAAAATTTTATACAATTTCAAAGATCATCTTACTTTCATCGAAGATTGATCTCTAGGAAAAATTCTTGCTGAAACCAGAATTATAGTGCTGCAATTCTTCATCGCGCAGTGCTGAAATTTTACGATGAAGAATCTGCCTTCCGCTTATTGGCCTCTTGAAACTAGACCTTTGTTCATCTTTTGTAGCCAAAACTTTTACACAATTTCATACATCATTTTAACTTTCTTCTAAGATTGATCTATAGAAAAAAATCTTTCTGAAACCGAAATGATAGTGCTGCAATCCTTCATCGCATAGTGTTGGAATTTTATAACAAAAAACTACTTTTCGCCTTTATCCCTATTTTCCTACCGTTACTCTACCAAAATTTTATCAAACTTTTTATTGATATCAATCACATCTGAAGCAAGGATTTTTGTATATTTTTCTTGAGTTTTTATCTAGAAATTACATTAAGAACTCATCGTTTCTCTGACGTAAATTTTGTTCGACAGAACTACACGTATGCAGCGATCTTTCGTTGAATCCTATTAGATTTTTACAGTTGTTTTTCCAGATTTGAAACTCCCTTTTCCTCATCTTCCTCCTTTGACACCGCAACCCCAAATTTCACAATTTTTGGCAGGAATTTTCATTGAGAAACTACTATTTGTAGTGAACTTCGTCAAATTCTATCAAACCTTTGCTACCATCTCTTCCAGATCTGAAACCATCTTTCCCTAACCTTCACTCTCCTCTTTCACCACCCAAACAACATATCAAACTATAACAAAACGCTCATCCCAATCAGCCCCAAAAATAGCTTTAACCGTAGCCTACTTCCTTACCGATCCACTAACCTTTTCAGCCCACCTTCCTTGTTGATCCACCTAACTTTGCTGCCATCTATCCCAGATCCAAAATCCCTTTTCCAAATCTTCATCCACTGCTATCACAACCCTAAAACCATACCAAATTGCAATGAAAACTCCACAAGATCGAAGCCCCTAACTGCACCCAAAATTTCCACAAAACTAGGCCCCCCGTACCCCCACCGCGCAAAAAAAAAAAAAAAAAATCGTAGCCTTCGGTCCACCAACCTTTCATCCGCCCAACCTCACTTATCCCTTCAACTGCAACACATATCCCTCGCTGCACAATGCTGCCAACAGTTATCTCTTGCTGCCATCCTCCTTGACCACATCCAACATCGATCCTTTGCGGTAAAAAAGCTACTAGTAGTGATCTTACGCTGCAATCTGTCTACATTACAGTCGCAATAATATTTCTCTATCAACTATCTTGATTGCAACTAGCAATGAATTGAACATGACCAGTAGTAGTCTTTCGCTCCTTATCGCCACTATCCTCCTCCACAATAGCCATGCACACTGCTGCCCCATCTTCCTCCTATTGCAGCCGCACCCTTATTGTGACCATTGTCACGGGCTTAGCTAATTTTGCCTAAGCCGTGCGGCACCCATGCGTGTCCGGCCGCAAAGGTCAGCCCTCCCCGAGATCTCCTAAAGTCCCATAAACTTACAAAAAGAGATAACGGGCCAGAAGAAGCAATTCCCACAGGATCCATAAGCAACTGCTCAAGAAAACACTTTATCAGCCAAAATATAAATTACACTCATGGACATTACAAACTCAGAGATGTTGCACATAAAGGATAATGGTCCATTATAGACCGAAGTCCCTACAAGTGCTTATAAGACACATTTGCATTTACAAGCCAAACATCGCCATAAAGCAAATCAAACTAGGGCTGCTAAGCCTACTGCAAGCCCGCTTCTTGTTGTACAAGATATGTACCTAAACCGAAGGACACAGACAAATACGAGCATTTCATCGAACACCTTATTTACATTATTGTCCGTGACATTCTCCCCCACTTATTCCTTCGACGTCCTCGTCGAAGCCACTGTAGACGTTGCATCTCCTTGCATTTTATTGAATCTTCAATCTTCTGCTTTGGCTGCAACACGCCCCTTTGGCTCCTAGCCACTCTCCGCCACTGTTGTTGAGTAATCGAACTCTGATCCGCCATGCTACTTCAACTCACCAATGACTGAATCTGGTGTGGGGTTGGCTGAGTTGTGCTGATCCTTGTTGGTTCTCGCGGATCCCTCTGATGAAAGAAAAGACCTGCCTTATTATGTGCTAGCATCGCAGTATACTCATATTGCTTGAACTAGGTAGATGCTTGTTGGAGCTTTTAACGAGCATCGCCTCACAGACTTTGAAGTTCTTAAGGTCCTTTCTCCATAATGTTTGCCCATTGAATCTTCTTTCGCTGTTAGCTGTCACTTCCAAGTATGTTCACATCACTCCCGCTTTCGATTAGTCAATTGAAAAATGAAGTAAAAAATCTACTCTCAGTAGTACTGATCACCAATGGTAAGGATTTGACAACCATTGTCTTCCATAAGCTGTATTTGAAGGGTCACTGAACTTGTGCAGAGCTCCCCTACTTGGATAAGTAAGAGAACTGGGATACTTGACTTTACCCATTCTCTTCGTAGTTGAGAAGGTAAGGTTACTTGTCTTCGCTCACCTCCTTGAGTTAAGAGAATTGGGGTACTCGGTTTCGCCCATTCTCTCGAGTTGAGAAGGCAAAGGTTACTCAATTTCGCCTGCCTCCTCGAGTTTGTACTTCATGCATTGAACTGGTTACTAACATTCGCCCATTCTTTACTCACACTTCTGAAGCACTTGAAGTGGTTGCACTCCTTGTGTTGGGTTAGCTACTATGATTCGCCTTCCCACTGCCATTGAACTTCTGGAATGCAAGAAGTTTTGCCCGAAAAGAGCAAAAAGTTTACCCCAACTTGGAGTAAGTCTTTGATAGATCTGGTCGCCTTTGGGATTGTACCATCTTCTCCATCACTTTTGTCGCCTACTCCTCTGAGTAAAAAGGTACAGTATAATATACTGCCTACTTCGTTCCTTGGTCGAGCACTCCTGCATCAACCCGAAGTCCCTTAATTTTGGCTATCTTGATGAGAAGCCCATCGACATCGGTCTTATGCGGTTTCTTGGCCTCTGCCCTTCTGCCCTGTCTTGGTACTTGGAGTTTGTCTCTGCATTCTCCACCTCCTCGACCCCTTTTACGACCAATGCTCTCCCTCCATGAGAGCAAGGGATCAATGACTTCACGGAAGTCCCGCATTTGCAGTACCATGGTACTGCCAAGCCCATAGCACTACTATCCGTTATCTTACATCTTCATCCCTTCCCTCACAATCGGTAGATCTGTCTCTACGGCACTGTGGAGCTCCTCCGAGTCCACCTCCTTTCTAACCGACGCTTTTCTTTTGGGTACCTGAGCCCCGCTGGACTTGTTGTCGCTTCCTCGCCCCTTTCGACTACCTGCTTCGACACCACAGGGAAAGACAGACTGCAACTCTCATGCATGGCCTCCGCCATCTTGTTGCAGGGCTCGCGCTGATTCTGTTCTCCTTAGCTTCCTTGGTAGCAACGTTCGCTTACTCGGCCTTGTCCTCTGACTTGTTGGGCTCCCTTAAGCGAATGTGAGCACTGAAGCAGTCGAACTCTCCAGCTGCTCCGATTATACCTTAGTATAATCAAGTCCCCTCCATGGGACTCACTGGTACTTGCAATCTGACTACTCCCTCGATGGTACACAGCCCCCATATGCTGATAACCAAGGCTTTCATCTGATGCAAGCTTCAATGTATACACACGGAAGACCCGCCTCTGCGGTATTGTTACATTCACTCCTTGAATCCACAGCCCTTCTTGCTATTGCATTATTCACCAAAGTGGAGCTCCCAATAGCTCCTAATCATTCACATGATCATATCCCCCTCCATGGGACTCACTAGTACGTGTACTTGGACTTCTTCCTCGGTGGTATACAACTCTCATATACTGATGACTAAGGCTTTCATCCAATGCAAGCTTTGATGCACACACGAAGACCTGCCTCTGCGATACTATGACATTCAATCCTTAAATCCATAGCCCTTCTTCTTGTTGTGTCTACACCAAAGTGGAGCTTTCAGTAACTCCTGATCATACCTCCGCATGATCTTTGTCCCTCACGGACAAGCATTGCCACGAACTATTCCACCACGATCCGCTGCACCATGTTGCCTTCTGGTGAAATCTCCATTGCATACAGATTCTCGTGTGATGAACTCAGACCACGATTTCTCCACGTGTGGCCTCTGCCAACACATCGTAGGGCCTCCGCCATCTCCGATTTTTAGTTCGCTCCCTTAGCAATTCCCCTTCGTCCACCCACTCTTGGGTTACACCTGGACGAAGCATAGCTCTAGGACAGTCCATCGCCTAGTAGCTCCTGAAGTCCCCGACTTCGCTAGAGTTGGTGCACCATTGTTTGGATCTTGGGCCTCTATCCCATACCAACACTATCTTGCTATGCACCTCTTGTTCCTGACAACTTGAATGGCAACACTGTGGCATATTCTTCAAGAGTACCCGCCTCTGCATCCTCTTGCCCCGTACTAAGGTCTCATGATCCCAACTTTGCCTCTGCAAGTTGAATCACCTTAGTTACTCCATCAAATGCATCTATGAGGTAGCTTACATGTGCCTTGAAGCTCCCTTTATCTTTGGCACCATGCAAAATAAGTCCGTCCCATCAGAATGGAGAACCCATGGAACGACATGATCCCACTCTTGCCTCTACAAGAGTTCATGCACTTGACCTCTGTTTAAGGAAAGCTCTGTGCCTCCGCTCCATGTTCCATTTTCTATGTCGACTCCCTTTATGCGGCTTGGATACTTCACCGAGTTCCACCCAAGTCACTCTACTCCTCGATTTGCATTGAATTGATAGTGGCCCTCACGTCCACCATTTCATGGGTCAGCCCTCTGTTGAGTTTGATTTCTGCATCGACTCTAACTGTGCCTTAATATGATGTTGCCTTGGATTGCTCCCCCACTTGATCTCGAAATGCATCCACCAATGCATTACCTTCTTCGAGATCATGGGACGAATCTTTGTCACTCACTCGGTCCGTTGAGCTTTGTGGAGATATCGCTTTGAGGAACTCTTCCTCAATATGTGGAGTCTATTGCACATGATTCTCCCACTAGAGAACTAGGACTTCTCCCTCTTGGATATCTGTCCTGCTGGAGCAATTTTTCTCTTTACATACTTCCCACTGGAAGTTTCAAAGACCACCATCCCCTTTGGACTACTCCGTCTTGTTGAACTTGTGCCTTGTTCTGCCCCTGCAAATGTACTTGCTAGATTACGACCCTTCTCCAATACAGTCTCCAGTGCACCCTTCAAGGTCTAGCAACATGCTGAACTTGTTGCACACTTTAGCCGCCTATGGACATATCCTTTCCATGTTGAAGAGAAAGTTCTAATGCTCCATGGCACCGAGTTCCAATCGCGCCTTGGGATGGCTACAAACACTCCGTCATTCGTGTACAAGCCCTTGCATGAGTTCCGAATCCTTCGAGTTAGCAATTCCCCTCACCTCTGTGAGCTTTGCACAACTCTTTCGGTCATTACACAACACCTCCCACCTTGCACGGTCTCATCTTTCACCAAATGCCCTGCTTTGCCTTGAGCACCGTCAAGTTTGGTTGCCAACGTCGAGCTATAGCTCGAACTCAACCATCCCAAACTTTGTGTGCTACGCATTCTTCTTCGCTTGCTTGTTCACGTGGTGCCTCTCACGCAAAGGGATTGGCTATTCCTTGAATGCCCAACCAGGATGCCCACTCCTCTGAGCGACTCCTTTCCTAACATCTCAATGTCCGTTTCCCCCAAACGATTACGCGTGCTGGCTATCCTCCATACAGCCTAGCTAGGTCCCCCATATTTGTATGGCAAGTGTTTCTGCATGTGCTTGTCCCGCTCTGATACCACATTGTCACGGGCTTAGCTAATTTTGCCTAAGCCATGCGGCACCCATGCGTGTCCGTTCGCAAAAGTCAGCCCTCCCTAAGATCTCCTAAAGTCCCATAGACTTACAAAAAGAGAAAACGGGCCAGAAGAAGCAATTCCCACGGGATCCACAAGCAACTGCTCAAGAAAACACTTTATCAACCAAAATATAAATTACACCCATGGATATTATAAACTCAGAGAGGTTGTACACAAAGGATAATGGTTCATTACGACCGAAGTCCCTATAAGTGCTTATAAGACACACTTGCATTTACAAACCAAACATGACCATAAAGCAAATCAAACTAGGGCTGCTAAGCCTACTGCAAGCCCGCTTCTTGTTGTACAAGATATGTACCTAAACCGAAGGACACGGACAAATACGAGCATTTCATCGAACACCTTGTTTATATTATTGTCCGTGACACCACGCCACCCATAGCCACGAAGTCACAGTGTAGCCGTAGTCGATGTCGCTGCTGCCCTCTTCTTCCTCCACCATCACTATTGCCTTCTGACTCATATCTCTTGGTTGCCATCTTCCGATAGATATCAGCCACTTGAAAAATTATAGCCTCGATGACATTGCAGCATCACCATAAAATCGTATAACCGCAGTTGATGTTACTACTGCCATCTTCTTCCTCTACCATTGTTGCTATCCTTGGTTGTCATCCTCCACTTGGAGACTTCACAATCGTAACCTCAATATTACTGCCATTTGCTGTCTTCAATATGAAGATTACAGCTACACTCTTCAGTCGATTTATTTAACAAGTGGGAGATCCTTACGTCATGATATCGGTGGATTGATTTGAAGCCAAATTGGAGGCTTTTGATATGCGTATGGACACTAAATTACATGCTCTCTTCGAAGAGTTTAGATTAGGCTAATCATCAAGTCCAATAAGATCACAACGTGGTGTAAATTCAGATTATCAAACGAACCTTGATGAAGAACTAGTGATGATCCATCAAACCTCCACCATCCAAGAGTACCAAACCAGGTTTGAAAGATTATCTAATCAAACTTATGATTGGTCTGAAAAATAGATAGTAAGGACTTTCACTGAGGGCTTGAAATCGGAGATTCGGGAAGAAGTTAAAGCGTGACAACTGTACACACTTAAGACAACCATCTCCTTTGCACGACGACACGAAGACAAACTGAACCAAGATGCTAAGAGGACCAAAGCTATCACACAACCAGTAGCACAGAGACCCTCAGCCCCATCTACCAGCAACTAGTCACCTCAGCTAAAAAGTTAACAAGAGAAGAGCTTCGTGATAGATCGGCAAATGGCCTATGTGGGAATTGTGATAAACTGTGGAGCCTAGAACACTAATGTAAAAGGAGACACTGCTAATAATTGTGCCCACTGAAGAACCCAAATTTGAAGATACGACTCTTGAGCCCAAGGAGAAGGATACACCACAATCGGCCACTCGCACGGTTCCTAACTTAGTTGGCTACACCAACCTACAAAAATTGAAGATCGAAGGGTTTCTCAAGCAGTAGTCCATCATCATCATTATCGACGCTGGGAGCACACACAACTTCATGAGCAATAAGGTTGCTACCCACTTAATGCTCCAAAAAGAAGATTACAGTAGTTTCAAAGTCAAGGTAGCTAACAGGCAAATTCTGAAGTGCAACTAGAAGTGCCCATGGGTTAAACTGATCCTACAGGAGCAAGACATAATTACTGATTTTTTCTTCCTCCCTCTCGATGATTTTGATATAGTGCTCGGCATTGATTGGTTGTCCATGATTGGAGACATTTTTTGGAATTTTTCAAAGCTAACCATAAAATTGTTTAGCAAAGGAAAATAAATTATTCTACGAGGGAGCCAAGTGACTACGACCACAACGCAACACTTGGAAAGGTTACCAAAAGAAGAATCCAGTGATTTCCCAATTCAAATTTAAGAGTTTTATGAGATTGAAGATAAGAACCCTCTCCCACATCTTGCTGAAATTTTGGACATCTCCACCAAACCAACTACCTCCTCTGAAGCTGTCCGACCCCCCCATGCTGAACTGGTTGAAACTTCTACTAACTGTTGCTTGGCCAAATTGCTTCCTACAACCTCAAAAGGTCGAAGATAAAAGGGTCGCCTAAGAGATGATAAAGACATGGATTGTTTGGTCGTGCTTATTTCTTGCTACGACACATCCCTACATCCTTTTCCTCGGATATAAACTACTTCTAAAGTGTTACATCCTACCGAACTCACCATGGTTGCTGATACAGCATTTCCAGATCTCAAGTGGCTTCTACGACTTTCCCCAGGATCAGACCATGATGCCTAAAAGCTTCCTTAATGATGACCTCCAATCTACGACCCAAGACCAAGAGAAAATTGAGCTCCTCTAGTGGCAAAATCAGAAAAGGGGAAGGATCATTCGTAGGACTCAATGAAGCATGAACATCATCTCTCTTATTATAAAGAAATATGCACCACCTTAGCCAAGTGGAACTATAGCCCTCACGACCATGATGTCATCCACACCAAATTATGGCCATGTGTTTATTATTGGAGCAGACATATCCAGAGTAGGGGTCAGCACCATCCTCATGTAAGATGGTCAACAGCACAAAGAAATGAAAATGAGCCCCAAAAAATCACTACTCCTACCCACCTCAGACTCAGATCAGGCTCACACCACTAGAGATTTTATCAAAGGATAGCCCTCACTCCAAAAGAAGGCATGACTACTATTACAAAGCAATCATGTGACAGCCCATGCAAGAAAGAACTTCCCCATAACAAACACCGGAGCAGAAAAAAGTTTCTTGAGAAAGATCAAGTCCCCCTTTATCTCTAGTTCCACCAGCACGAAATTCAAGCCTTAAGTAAGTGGTCTCCCTGTTTGTTTAGGCCTTATAGAATTAGGGATCACATTGGGGCCCTAACCTGGAGATCAGATCCGTGCACCAGATCAAGATTACAGTTGATCCTCTAGATATCCCACCTCAAATGAAAATTTAAACAAGACGACTTAGTCCAAATCCATCCAATTTACACCCAAGCTGATGAGGAGGCCAAAGTTTAATTAATGATTCAATGGGAGGAGCTGAAGACCTGGTTCCTAAAGTTCATGGACCCTCAGCCTCGAGGACAAGGTTGATTCAAAGAGGACAGACTTGATAGGACTCCAGTAGGGTTGAGTCTTAATCACCCTAGAAGTAATAAATAAGAACCCTGTAGGATTATAATAGAACCCCACCTAGTCATTTCTATCCTATAAAGAAGTGTGGCTAGGGTTTATTTTGGGACCTTAGGGTTTCCTGGTCGTCGCCCCCTTTACTAGGCTAGTCAACTAGGGTTTTTAGCAGAGGGGCATGGCTTATGCAACCACTTAAGTCGTCACCCCCTTTATTTAGGCAGGGCGGCTATAGGAGGGCAAAAAGAGGAATTCACTTAGGAAGCATCCCCTAGGGCTAGGGTTCTGAGCCCTATATAAGCTTGTAGCCTCCACCTCTTTTCATCAAGCAAAGATCATCTTTTATTCAGCCTTGTTTCAAGTTCTAGGAGAGAAGAACCTCTATAGCGTTCGAAGGGTTGATCTCCCTCGAAGATTAAAATCTATAGAGCTCATTCAGAGGTTCTATCATGATGCATTACCGTCCAGATACTACTACCATTGATGGAAAGATACAAGATAATACTGGACCACAAGACTATGGTGTGCCTACTATAGATACCATGAGGGAGATTCAAGAAGAATTACAGACCAAGACCCAAAGTTCATGGAGCCTCAGCCTTGAGGACAAGGCTGATTTAAAGAGGGCGGGTTTGTTAGGACCGTAGCTGAGTAAAGTCATAATCGATTGAGTCAAGTCCTTAGATTGGGCCTAGTTGACCAGCCTAGACCTAATATTAGGTCGACTAGGAGGAGAATTGAGTCAATTCTAATAAATTAGCCCAAATCCTAGTAGGTTTAGGATTCGACTGAATTGGAGTCAGAGTCGGATTCGCGTTGGAGTCAACTAAGTCAACCTTATAATCAACCTAATGGGCCACCCTGTTAGGACTTCAGCTAGGGGAGTCCTAATTTAGTTTCATTAAAGAGGGTAATTAGGTAAATCCTAAGGGCATTCATATAAATCCTATGGGTATTCATGTAAATCCTATCTAGCTGACCCCTAATAAAGAAGCAAGGAGGCCGGCTAGGTTGGGATTAGATGGGAGGAAGATATTTTAAGGAAAGAGTAGGATGCATGTCACCTTAATTAACCACCCCTTATCCTAGTTAAAGAGGGGTTAAGTTAGAATAGGATTAGGATTAGTTTGGAGGTTGCTTCTTAGAGTTAGAGTTGGAGTTGTTGGAAGTAGGAGTTGCTTCTTAGAGTTGGAAGTAGGAGTTGCTTCTTAGAGTTGGAGTAGGAGTTTTAAGTAGGAATCCTTTTAGGAGTTGGGATTTAGAAGCCCTATAAATAGCTTTTTATTCTACCCTCTTTCATCATAAATAGATTAATCTTTCTTTAGCTAACAGCTTGAGTACGAAGGAGGGAGGAACCCCTATAGAGTTTCAAGGAGGTCGATCCCTTATATAGATCACCCCAAGCTTAGGATCCACAAGGGTTCTAACACTTGGTATTAGAGTGGCATTCTTGGTATCTCTCTGCCCTTCCATAGCCATCCATCAGCCCCCCACAGCCATCTAAAGCAATTCCCACAATTGCTTGAAGATCGTCACCGAATTCCATCGTCATCTCCACTATTGCAGATCATCCTTTGATCTCCTCGTGAATTGCAATAGGTTCTAGTTTTCTACCTTACTGATACTGCAATTTAGTTATCCTTAATCCAAAAACCTAAAAAAATTATTCCCATATTGCTGCATAAACTTTTCATCACAAAGTTTTCATCTTTATGATGAAAGTTATGCTACAGAATTCCAACCGCACACCCCTTACTGTTTGATTTGCTGTTGTGTCTTTACTGATTGAAGTGCTACAAAATTTCTACCACAGCTTTATAACTTCCTATCTCTGATTTTCCTTTGGTTTAGTCGAAAAATCATCATGATAACCTGCTCATCTTTTACATCCAAGCTGCTGCAGTTTAGACGTAAAAATCTGCTGCTGCACTTCTTCGTGATCTTTGATTTTGTCAAACCTATTGATGTTATTTCATTCCACAAAATTTTTATTGGCATTATCTCTTACTTACCAGTAGATCTTTCTTAAGTTTCACTTGAATTTTCATTGAGAATTTCTGAAAAAAATTACATCTTCACTGCTGGACTTTTTTCAACAAAAAATCTGCTGCTGCACCTTTGTCTTTCTTCTTCTCTGTAACCCACCCAAACCCAACTAACTTGCTACCACCACCTAAGACATCTTTAGGGCATCCCTTTAGCCTTAAGATGCAACCCTCATGACCTATTTTCCTTACCCTAATAGTACCCAAAACCACAGCCCAAATCAATGACTATCGCAGCCTATCGACGCAGAATTCTACAGCATTATCTTTTGGTGTTTTTTGCTATGCCTATATCTGATCCTTACCGAAATTATTGCTGCCACCCATATTATCTTTAGGGCACCCCTATAGCCTTAAGATGAAGCTATCATAGCCTTTTTTCAATTTCCATAGCCAACCCAAACTGCAGCCCAAACAATGATCTTCCACAGCCATCGAACCTTCCACCGATCATTATCTTCCGCAGCCACCAAACCTTGCCAAACCGGTTGCTACCTCAACAGCAACCCTAAACCTTCCTTCCCAATCTTAAACCACTACCATAAAAATCCTTTGTAGCCTCCACAATACCCTCAAACTGTAGCACTAATAATAACTTAAATCGTAAGCTATCAACCCTAAACCGCAACTTTGATCCGTCACCCTTTTGGCCAACAATCCCTACCAAACCGGTTGTTTCCATCAATAGCAACCCTAAGCCATCCTTCTAACCCTAAACCTCTATCATCGAACCCCTCTTACAGCCCTTGTAACAGCCCCAAACAGCAGCATCAATAACACCCTCCTTGCTGGAAATTTTTGCTACACTACATTCGGTACTACTTGCTGCATCCACACCCAATTCCTACCAAATCCATTGCTGTATTCAACAGCAACCCTAACCCATTCCTTTAACCTTAAACCTCAGTCATTATGCTATATGACCCATATGGCAGCCCTAAATCATAGCCCCAACAGCAACTAAAAATAGCAACCTTTCAACCTCAAACCGAAGTCATCTGCCCTTGGCCCACAACCTCTTTCGACCATCAACCCACCCAACTATTTTATATCACTGACCCAACAACAGGAGACGGATATTGACATCTCAAATTTGGAGGCAAATGCAATGGCATCTCAAGGTTCAATCAATGCCAAGTTGGAGGCGTTTGAATCACGCGTGGAGGACAGATTACACACCTTATTTGCCGAATTCGGATTGGCCGATCTCCAAGCCCAACAAAATTCCAGCAAAGTGCAAGTTCAAAGAAGCCACTCAAAAAGGAAGTACGAGCCATTGATATGAGACAGTCACGCATAAGGGAGGACTTCCCTCAATGGGAAGAAGGAGACCCGACGGGGTGGATTTCACGCGCCAAATGTTACTTCCGTCATCACCAAACACCGAAGGATTCCATGGTGGACACTATTGTCATCCACCTTGAAGGAGATGCTATATGATGGTACAATTGGCTTGAATACAATCATGGGGCTCCAACATAGATACAATTCAAGCACATACTACTGAACCACTTTGGGCCGATCAAGTACGAGAATATCGACGAACAACTTGTTAAGATCCAACAAACCTCCACGATCTAAGAATACCAAACCAGGTTTGAGGAATTATCTTACTTTGCTCATGATTGGTCTGATAGATAATTATTAGGGATGTTCATTGAAGGACTCAAGCTAAAAATTAAAGGAGATGTTAAAGCATGACAGCCCCCCACCATGAAGGCTATAATCTCTTTCACCTGAATCTAAGAGGAACGGTTGAACCAAGATGCTCGAAGGATGAGAACTACTTATAGACTAGCAATATATAAACCTTTAGCACCCCCCGTTCCCAATCGTGCTTCGCTGCCAAAGAAATTAATGAGAGAAGAACTTTACGATAGATCGACAAAGGGCCTTTGTTCGCATTACAATGAACTTTGGAGGTGTAACCATCACTACAAAAAAGGGAAGCTTTCCATCATAGAACCTATAGAAGAATCTGAAGAAGACGACTTTGAACCTGAGGAAGAGAACACGAAGGAGGACCCACAGCTGGCCGATTGCATGACTCACACGCTAGCCAACCATGTAAACCCGTAAGCAATGAAAGTTGAAGAATCTCTTAAGCAGCAGTAGGTCACCATCCTCATCAAGACCAGGAAGCCTAATAACCTTATGAATGGCAAAGTAAAGTAGGTGACCTTACACGAGAAATGTGGGACCGAAGAAAAGACACAACGCTTGGAGAAGTTTGCTACCTCCACCGAACTGAGCCGATTTCATCCTACCAGACTGCATATGCTGATCTTACAGGAGGAACCACCAGCATATGTTCAGCTTTATTGTTGTCCACATCCTCAAAGGGCTGAAGCTAAAAGGATTATCTAGGAGACACAGGAGACATAGATCATTCGGCCATGGCCTTCCCTGACAACAACACTTTATCTCTGAAAGCTTTGCTTCTTTGTCTGTAGGGATAAGCTCTTCCTGAAGTACCACATCCAACTGAACCAGCTATGGCTTTTGATGGAATAGTCCCAGATCTCAAGCTACTTCCACTACCTCTCCCAAGAGCAGATTATGCTGTTTGAAGTCTTTCCTATTGATGATCATAAGAAGATTAGGTCCCTCCAGCAATAGTACCAGCATGGAATCTATGATTGGATGGTGATCAAAATTCTAAAGGAATAAGAGAAAGGCATCCACACGTCCACCATCTATGGGGCCTTTATAGCCATGATGCCATCTATATCGGTCTTAGCATTACAAGATCGAAATGAGGTGTTTGAAATTAGAGCAGACAAAACAAGAGTTGAGATCGACACCACCCTCATGCAAGATGGCCGACTTCTAATATACACCGAGGCTCTCCCTACATTTCACATGATGCTTTTGATTTATAAAGGGATACTAATTACTACTCAATTTGAAGTCTGGTATGATACAAGTCAGCAGTACAATGGAGAGATGAAAACATGCTTGGTAAAAGTACAGCTCCTAACCTCCTCAGACTTAGAATGGGCTCACACCACTAGGGACCTTATCAAAGGGGAGTAGTTATTCTAAAAGAAGGTTCGGTTACTATTAAAGAACAATCAAGTGGTAGCCTATGTAAGAAACAAAATAGCCCCCCGATAAATACAAGAGTAGAAGAAAGTTTGCTATTGAATATCAAGTTTTCCTTCATCACCAACCCTACCAGCATAAACTTCGAGCCTCAAGGAAGTGATCTCACTGCTACTTTGGCTCGTGTAAAATTGGGGATCACAATAGAGACGTGACTTATGGATTAGATCAGTATATTAATTTAAAAATATAATTGATCCTCCAAGTATCTTATTATAAATGGAAGTTTAGAGAAGACAACTCAGCCGTGACTTATCCACCCGACACCCAAGCGATGAGAAGGCATAAATTCAGCTGATGATCACTTGGGATCATAGGATCGTGATGCACTACCGTTTGAATACTACTACCCCTGAAGGAGAGATACAAGGCATTGCTGGACCGTCGGACTATAGTGCGCCTACCGTAAATACCATAAGAAAGCTTAAAGTAGAATTGTAGGTCAAGACCCAAAGTTCATGGAGCCTCAGCCTTGAGGACAAGGCTGATTTGAAGAGGGCGGGACTGTTAGGACTCTAGCTAGGGGAGTCCTAATTTAGTTTCATTAAAGAGGTAATTATATAAATCCTAAGGGTATTCATGTAAATCCTAAGGATATTCATATAAATCCTATCTAGCCGACCCCTAATATAGAAGCAAGGAGGCCGGGTAGGTTAGGATTAGATGGGAGAAAGATATTTTAAGGAAAGAGTAGGATGCATGTCACCCTAATTAACCACTCCTTATCCTATTTAAAGAGGGGTTGGTTGAGGATGAGTTAAGTTAGAATAGGATTAGGATTAGTTTAGAGGTTTCTTCTTAGAGTTGGAGTTAGAGTTGTTAGAAGTAGGAGTTACTTCTTAGAGTTGGAGTAGGAGTTGTTAGGAGTAGGAGTCTTAAGTAGGAATCCTTTTAGGAGGTGAGGTTTAAAAGCCCTATAAATAGCTTTGTATGCTCTTCTCTTTCATCATGAATAGATCAATCTTTCTTTAGCCAATGGCTTAAGTACCAAGCAGGGAGGAATCCCTATAGAGTTCAAAGGAGGCTAATCCACTATAGAGATCACCCTAAGCATAGGATCCGTAAGGGTTCTAACACACCTACCTTGATGAGGGAAAGTCGGCTAGGTTGAGAGGAGGCAGCTAGGGTTAGAGAGAGGAGGAGTTTCACTTAGATGAGACTCTCTCTAGGGTTAATTAGGAGTTGGAGTCTTGGTTGAGTTAGTTGAAGTAGGTGAGGTTTAGTAAAGTAGGAGTCCTATTAGGATTAGGGTTTTAAGTCTCTATATAAACTCATGTAGCCACTACTATTTTTTCATGAATAAATCAATATTTCTTCAACCATTGTGCCGAATACCTTGGAGGAGAGAACCCCTATAGAGTTCTAGGAGACCTATCCTTTCTAGAGATCAAACCCTAAGCTTAGAATCCGCAAGGGTCCTAATAGCCCCTAATAGCAACTATAAACCTTCCTTCCCTACCTCAAACCAGTACCACCGAAATCCTTTCCAGCCTTCACCACACCCTCAAACCGCAACACCAACAACAATCTAAACCACAAGCTATCAACTCTAAACTATAACCTTGATCTACCACCCTTTCGACCACCAATCCTTACCAAACCAATTGCTGGTACCCACAGCAATCCTAACCTATATTCCTATCCTTCAACTACTACCATCGAACCTCCCTTATAGCCTCTATAATAGCCCCAAATGGCAGCATTAGCAACATCTCCTCTTAATGAAAAATCCTATTGCAATACCCTTAGGACTGTTTTCTGCATCAACACTTGATCCCTACCAAACCGGCCACCCCTCTAACCCTAAACCTTTGCCACCAAACCCCCCTTATAGCCCCTATAATTGCTTCAAACTATAGCCCCAATAGCAACCAAAATAGCAACCTATCAACCCTAAGCCACAGCCATCTACCCTTGATCCACCACCTCTTTCGGCCACCAATCCACCCAACCGATTCATACCATCGACCCAACAGCAAGAGAAGGATCTTGACACAATAGATCTAGGGTCTTATGCCATGGCATTGGTAGATCTTATTGGTGCTAATTTGGAGGCCCTTGAATCGTGCATGGAGGAAAAATTGCACACTTTATTTGTAGAATTCATAATTGGCCAATCTCCGAGCCCGACAAAATTACAACAAAGTGAAAGTTCAGAAAAGCCTACTGAGAAGGAAGAATAAGCCACTAATTTAATGTAGCCATGCATGAGGATGGACTTCCCTGATGGGAAGAAGGACACCCAACGAGATGACTTTCGCACATAGAACTCTACTTTCGCTATCACTGGACATTAGAAGCTTCTATGGTGGACATCACTGCCATCCACCTCGAGGGAGATGCAATAATGGTACAATTGGCTTGAACATTGTTAGAACTCTTCTGGATTCTAAGCTTGGGGTGATCTTTGTAGAGGATCAGCCTCCTTAGAACTCTATAAGGATTCCTCCATCCTTAGTTTTCTGCACATAGGCTGAAAAATAATTGATCTATTGAGATGAAAAGAGGGGAGAATACAAGCTATTTATAGGGCTTCTAAACCCTAACTCTTAATAGGACTCCTACTCCAACAAACTCTAACTTCTAATTAACTTCTACTCCAAGTAAACCAAAACTTATACTAAACCAAGACTCCTCTTCCCCTCAACTCCTAATCCCTAGCCAACTCGTAATCATGATGTGGGTGGTGGTTATAGGAGTCTCTAACTCCTGATTTAATTCTTATTCCACCCTAGAGAGAGTCCAAGCTAAGTGGAACTCTCCCCCTCTTGCCCTAGTCGGCCTCTCTTAAGAGGAGAAAGTGGCTAGGAGGCTCCCATCTCATAATAACTCCTCCCTAACCCTAGGCAACCACTTCTTTACTAGGGGTTAGGGTTTATTACATTCAAGACTCAATTGGCTCTGACCTGTATCCAACTCTGACTCCTAATTGGACTCCAATTCAGTTGAATCTTATCCCTACTAGGATTTAGGCTAATTTATTACGATAGACTCAAATCTTCTCCTAGCCAACTTAATGTCAAGTCTGAGTTGGCCAACAAGGCCCAATCTAAGGACTCGACTCTATTAACTAGGACCTAACTCAACTGGGATCCTAACAGACCCGCCCTCTTCAAATCAGCCTTGTCCTCTAGGCTGAGGCTCTATGATCTTTGGGTTCTGGTATACAATTCTTCTTGAAGCTTCCTTATGGTTTCTACGGTAAGCGCATCATGGCTCGACGGTCTAGCATTGTCTTTTATCTCTCCATCATAGGTAATAGTATTTGGATGGTGGTGCATTATGATCTTGTGATCCCACATGATCATTAGCTGAACTTGAACCTCTTCATCAGTCGAGATGTCAGGTAGATGGATTTGGGCTGAGTCGTCCTCTTTAAACTTCTATTTGTGGTGAGATACTTGGAGGATCAATTGTATTTTGGTGCACTGATCTGATCCATAAGTCACAACTCTATTGTGATATCCAATTTTGCAAGGGTCAAAGTAGTAAGGGGATCACTTCCATAAGGCTCGAATTTCTTATTGATAAGGCTAGAGATAAAGGGAAACTCGTTTTTAATAGCAAACTTTGTTTTGCTCCGGTATTTGTCAGGGGGTTGTTTATTTCTTTCATGGGTTGCCACTTGGTTGTCTTTTAATAGTAACCAAGCCTTCTTTTGGAATAATGGTTGCCCTTTAATAAGGTCCCTGGTGGTGTGAGCCCATTCTGAGTCTAAGGTGGATAGGAGCAGCAATTTTACTGAGCTTGTTATCAGCTCTTCTTCATGCTATTGACCTGTATCATGCCAAATTTCAAATTGAGTAGCAATTAGTATTCCTTTACAGATCAGAAGCATCATGTGAAGTGTAAGGAGAGCCTCATTGCATATTAGGGGTTGGCCATCTTGCATGTGGATAACACAAATTCTAGCTCCTAATGTGTTAATCATAAACACTTTGTCGAGGTCGGGTAAAGCTAGCACCGATGAAGAGTAGGGGCTGCAACTTGCCCGGATGACTCTTGTTTCAAGCATCTCATTTTCAATCCTCTCTATTTTAGCTTTTTAGAGGTGATGATAGTGATATGGCCAAGTGTTCGCTGGTGGTTTGCCTGAAAGAATCAGAATTTGATGATAATGCCGACGAGTAGGAGGAAGGCTGTGCGGTTCGACGAAGACATCTAAACATTCAACAAGCAAGTGGAGTAGGTTTGATATTCAATTTTTATTGGCTCACCCATAGATTGCTGCTGGAGTTGCATCAGGAAGCCGTTGTTCACTTCCTATAAAACTTCCTCTATTCGCTGCATGCAAATCATTGTTACATCACTCCCTTGTTTTCCGCATAGAATCACCTATATTCCATGGCTGAAAAATTTCATGATAAATTTAAAAAAATTCTAAGGAGCATCACCGAACATAGTCAGTCATTTGATGTCAAGCACGACCTCATAATCAATGAGAGGGAGGAGGAAGAAATCAACAAGTATCTCTTAGTCCTGTAGCAATAATTTCACCCACGGGCATCTTTGGTCGCACTTTAAAATTTGGCCGTCAGTGACCTTAACGTCAAATCTGTTGCAGTCCTTGATATGTAGGGCCATCCAAGAAGCAACCTCCCGGTAACAATGAGGATGGTGATTGGTTGCTGCTTAAGTAGTCCTCCTTCTTTTATCATCTATGGGTTCGTATAGCCGATAAGAGCATGTATTGTATAATCGGCCGACTACTATTCTTCATCCGTGACCTCTTCCTTATGCTCCTTGACCTCCTCCTCCATATCTTCAATTGGTTCAATCAGTAGGAGGCACCCCATTTTGCAGTGATATTTATGGCTCCATGATTCATTGCAATGCCAACAAAGGTCCTTCATCGATCTGTCCCGTAGTTCTTCTCTTATCAATTTCTTTGGCAGCGAAGGTCGGCTAGGGGTAGAGGGTACTATAGGTTTATATGCTTCTAGTCTAAGAGTGGTTCTCATCCTCCAAGTATCTTGGTTGAGCCACTCCTTTTCAATTTGGGTGAAAGAGATTACGGCCATCATGGTGTGGGGCTACCACACTTTAACATTTCCTTTAATTTTCAGCTTGAGTCCTTCAATAAATGTCCCTAATAACTATCTATTAAACTAATCATGAGCAAGGTAAGATAATTCCTTAAACCTATATGGTATTCTTGGATCGTGGAGGTTTATCGGATCTTGACAATTTGTTCGTTAATATTCTCATACTTGGTTGGCCCAAAGTGGTTTCAGCAGCACCATCTTGAATTGTATCCATGTTGAAACCCCATGGGTATATTCAAGCCAATTGCACTACCATATAGCATCTCTTTCGAGGTGGTTGACAGTAGTGTCCACCATTGAATCCTCTAGTGTTTGGTAATAACGAAAGTAATGTTCGGCATGCGAAATCTATCACGTCGGGTTTCCTTCTTCCCATTGAGGGAAGTCCACCCTCATGCATGGCTGCATCATACCAGTGGCTTATACTTCCTTTTTGGGAGGTCTTTCTGAACTTGCACTTTGCTAGAATTTTGTTGGGCTCAAAGATCGGCCTAATTTGAATTCAGTGAATAAGACGCCTAATCTATCCTCTATGTGTGATTCTAATACCTTTAACTTGGCATCGATTGAACGATGCCATCAATTGTGCCTCTAGATCTAAGATGTCAAGATTCTTCTCCTACTATTGAGTCAATGGTATAAAATGGTTGGGTGGATTGGTGGCCGCAATGGATGGTGGATCATGGCTAGATGGTTGCGGTTTGGGGCTGACAGGTTGCTATTTTTTAGTTGCTATTAGGGCTATGATTTAGGGCTGCTATAGAGGTTGTATATAGGGTATAATGGTCAAGATTTAAGGTTAAAGGAATGGGTTAGGGTTGCTATTGATGATAATAATAGATTTGGTAGGGATCGGGTGTGGATGCAGCAAGTAGTACTTGAAGGTAGTGCAACAAATTTTTTTGACAAAGAGGGTGTTGTTGATGCTACTATTTAGGGTTATTGTAGAGGTTGTAAGGGGGGTTCAATGATAGAGGTTTAGGGTTAGAAGGGTAGTTTAGGGTTGCTATTGATGGTAGCAACCAGTTTGGTAAGGATTGGTGGTCAAAAGTGTGGTGGATTAAGGTTGCAGTTTAGGGTTGATAGCTTACAATTTAGGTTGCTGTTGGTGCTGCAGTTTGAGGGTCCTATTTGGGTTCTGGAAATAAGTTATGATAGTAGTGTCTTAAGGCTAGATGGGTGCCCTAAATAGTCATGGTTGGTGGTAGCAAGATGGTTATGTTTTGGTAGGTTAAGGAGAAGAAGAAAGACACAAGTGCAGTAGTAAATTTTTCGTCAAAAAAATTCTAGTAGTAAAGATGTAATTTTTCTCAGTAATTTACAATAAGGATTCAGGTAAAACTCAAGGGAAATCTACTGGTAAGGGAGAGCTAGTGCCATAAAAAATTTTATGGAAGAAAATGATAGTGAAATATTTAGCAAAATCAAAGATCACGGGTATAAAGTATGATAGAATTTTGCATCCAAAGTACAATAGTTTGGACGTAAAAGATCAGCATTTTATATTGATAATTTTTCGATAAAACCAAAAAGAAATTTAATGTTGGGAAGTGCCAAAGTTGTCATAAAAATTTTGAAGAGATTTGGATAGAAAAAATGCAACAAGAAGATTAAATAAGCAATGCTATGTGGCTAAAATTCTGTAGTACAAATTTCATCGTAAAGATGAAAACTTTGCGATGAAAAGTTTGTGTAGCAAGATAGGAATTGCTTGGGCAACTGTGGAGGGCTGATGGATGGCTGTGGAAGGGAAACAAGACACCAAGAACACTACTCAGATACCAAGTGTTAGAATCCTTCCAGATTCTAAGCTTAGGGTGATCTCTATAGGGGATCAGCCTCTTTAGAACTCTATAGGGGTTCCTCTCTCCTTAGTTTTCTGTACATAAGCTAAAAAATAATTGATCTATTGATGATGAAAAGAGGAGAGAATACAAGCTATTTATTAGGCTTCTAAACCCTAACTCCTAATAGGACTCCTACTCCTCCAACTTCTAATTAATTTGTACTCCAAGTAAACCAAGACTCATACTAAACCATGACTACTCTTCCCCTCAACTCTTAACCCACAACCAACTCCTAACCATGATGTGGTTGGTGGCTATAGGGGTCTCCAAACTCCTAATATTCTCATTCCACCCTAGAGAGAGTCTAAGCTAAGTGGAACTCTCTCTCTCTTGCCCTAGCCAACCTCTCTTAAGAGGAGGTGGCTAGGAGACTCCCATCCCATAAGGACTTCTCCCTAACCCTAGCTAACCACTTCTTTACTAGGGCTGGAGACTAGATTAGAGTTTATTATATTCATGACTCAATTAACTCTGACCCGTATCTAACTCCGACTCCTAATCAGACTCCAGTTCAGCTGAATCCTAACTCTACTAGGATTTTGGCTGATTTATTACAATAGACTCGAATCTTCTCCTAGCCGACCTATGTCAAGTCTAGGTTGGCCAACAAGACATAATCTAAGTACTCAACTCAATTGACTAGGACCCAACTCAGTCAACAAGACATATCTAAGTACTCAACTTAATTGACTAGGACCCAACTCAGTTAGGGTCCTAACAAACATACCCAAGGAGTCCTGATGTGGAGATAATTCAAGACGAGCTGCTAATCCGCTTTGGACCATCCAAGTCTCGTGTAGATCCGACAAACCTCCATAATCCAAGGATACCAGACCAGGTTTAAAATATTGTCTAACCAAGCTTGTGATTAGTCTAAAAAGAAATTATAGGGACATTCATCAAAGGACAAAAGCTAGAGATAAGAGAAGTAAAAATATGGTAGCCCTACACCTTGATGGTCGTAATCTCTTTTGCCCGAATCCAAGAAGAGTAACTCATTCAAGATGCTTGAAACACGAGAACCACATCAAAACTAGTAGCATACAAACCTCTAGCACCATCCAGTTCTAGCCGTCCCCCTCAGTCGAAGAAATTAACAAGAGAAGAGCTTCGTGATAGGTAAAGGGCCTATGTTGGCATTGTGATAAACTATGGAGCTAAGATCACAATTGTAAAAAGGAGAGACCTCTGATGATTGAACCCATTGAAGAACCCAAACTCAAAGATGTGACTCGAGTCTAAGGAGAAGGATACAAAAGAAAAATGCAACCGATTGCCCGCACCTTTCATGCTTCATCTGGCTCTATGAACTCATAAATAATGAATGTTAATGGCCTTATCAAGCATTAGCCCATCACCATCCTCACTAACACTAGGAGCTCCAACGACCTTATGAATGACAAAGAAAAATAGGTGACCTTATGTGGGAAATGAGAGAGCGAAGAAAAGACAGTTTCGAGACGGCGCTTAGAGAAGCTTGCATGACCTTCGTATGCTGATCTTACAAAAGGAACCACTAGCACATATTCAGCTATATTGCTGTCCATATCTTCAGATGGCTGAAGCTAAAGAGATTATCCAGGAGACACAGGAGACATAGATCATTGGGCCACTATCTTCCCCTACAACGATAATTTATCTCTAAAATCTTTGCTTCTTTGTTTGCAAGGATAATCTCCAAAAGCTTTGCTTCAAAATTATGAAGGAACATGAGGAAGGCATCTACATGTTCACCATCTATAGGGCCCTCACAACCATAATGCCATCTATATTGATTCTATCATTACCATATTGTGGTGAGATGTTCGAAATTGGAGCAGACATAACAGAAGTTGAGATCAGCACCACCTTCTTGGGCCGACCCCTAATCTACACTAAGGCTCACCCTACACTTCAGACGAGGCTTCTAATCTACAAGAGGATGATAATTGCTACTGAAGTTTGGCATGATACAGGGTAGCAGCATGAAGGAGAACTGAAAATAGGCCCAGGAAAATCATAGCTCTTACCCACCTCAGACTTAAATTGGGCTCATACCACCAGGGACCTTATCAGAGGGCAGCCCTTATTCCAAAAGAAGGCCCAACTACTACTAAAGAACAACCACGTGACAGTCCATGCAAGAAAGAAACATTCTCCTGACAAACATTAGAGCAGAAGAAAGTTTGCTATTGAAGATCAAGTTTCCCTTCATCTCTAGCCCCACCAGTAGGAAATTTGAGTCTTAAGGAAGTGGTCCCCTAACTACTATGGACCTTACAAAATTGGGGATCATATTAGGGTCATAACCTAGATATCAGATCTACGCACCAAATTAAAAATACAACTGATTCTCTAAGTATCACACCTCAAATGAAAGTTTAAAAAGGATGACTCAGCCCAGATCTATCCAACCGACACCTAAGCTATTGGGAAAGCTTAGCTGAAGCATCACATGCATAGTGGAAGATCAAAACAAAACATGTTTCTGATAGGACCCCATTAGGGTTGGGTCCTACTCAACCAAGTGGCAACCAATAAAATCTTGTGATATTGTAATAAAACTCCACCTAGTCACCTCTATCCTATAAAGAAGAGTGACTAGAGTTTATTTTAGAGCCTTAGGGCTACCTAGCCATCGCGCCCCTTACTGGGTTGGTCGGTTAGGGTTTCTAGTAGGGGCGCAGGGCCTATGTAGCCACTTAGGTCGCTGTCTCCTTTATTTGAGCAGGTCGACTATAGGAAGGGCAAAAGGAGAAATTCACTTAGGAAGAACCCCCCTAAGGCTAGGGTTTAGAGCCCTATATAAGCTTGTAGCCTCCACCTCTTTTCATTAAGCAAGATTATTAGCCTTGTGACCGACCCTAGGAGGGAGGAACCCTTATAGTGTTCCAAGGGTCGATCCCCCTCAAAGATCAAAATCCTATAGAGCTCTTCTAGAGTTCTATTATATGGTATCAGAGTAGCAATCTTACTGCCCCTGTTGTCATCTCTACCTCCTCCACCTATCTAAGCAATTCCCATAATTGCTTTAGATATCACCTCCACCGTCATCCCCATGCCGCAGATCAAATAAATCTACTACTACCTCCATTGTTTGCACTGAAGATCTAGTAAATTCCTACCACCCACACCTTATCGCTACTGTAAATTTCTATCCTTAAGTACTGAAGAAAATTTTCTATCCTCTCCTTGCTATGAATTCTTTCCATCGCAAACATGATCATCGTTGCAAAGGGGAATTGCTGTAGAAAATTTTCAACCGCATAGAGGCTTGTTGAAACCAAACTTTTGAATACCTTTTTTGGATGAAATTTTTACACATTCTTATAAATCAACTTTGCTTCCATCTGAGATTGATCTATCATAAAACTCCTCTCTAAAACCAATCTTATATTGCTATAAATCCTTGTCATAAATTGCTAAAATTTTACGATAAAGATTTTGCCCTCTTTCTTTGCATCGATTTTCCTACCATTTCACTGCCAAAATTTCTTTGATCTAAATTACTATTATTGTCCTTATCTGAACCAATGTTTTACCATTGAAATTATACACCATTTCCTCAGATTTCTACTAGGATTTATGTTGAGAATCTATGGTTTCTTTGACGTAAATTCTATTCAGCAGAACAATATGTATGCAACATTCCTTTATCAAATTCTATCATATTTCACTACTATCCTTTTTGGGTTTGAAACTCTCTCTACCTCATCTTCATCCCCTACCATCATAGCCCCAAATCACTCAAGTTTTCACTGAAATTTTTATTAAGAAAATGTTCTTTCTTTAGTGACAATTCTGCTTCTGCAAAGACTGCATCTACGGTAGCAAACTTTCACCAAATTCCTTCTAAACTTGCTACCATCTACCATAAATCTGAAACCCTCTTCCTAACCTTCACCACTACCATCACTGCCCCAAAACACTACAAATTGTAGCCCAAACTGCATCTAAAATAGCAACTAAATAATCCTAAAATCGTAGCCTTCTACAACCAATACTTATTCGCAACATACCCGTACCGATCTCTATCAAACCCTTGTTGCCATCAACACCATATCCAAAATCTTTTTCCTAACCTTTATCCGCTGCCATCACAGCCCTAAAAATCCACCAAAACTATAGCCAAAACTACACTCAAAACATCCATAAAACAAGCCCCAAAAAAATCGCAGCCTTCAACCTTTGGTCCACCAACCTTTTAGCCACCAAATATCCCTTTATCCCTTTAATCGTAGCATGCATCTTTTGCTGCACAACACTACCATCTACCTTGATCGTGACCAGCAGTGATCCCTTGCCACACAATGCTATCAGTAGCAATCTCTTGCTGCCATTCTCCTTGATTGCAGTCAATAGCGATCTCTTACAGCACAAACACTGCCAGCAGCAATCTCTCACTACCAACTTCCTTGATCACGACCATCAATAAATTGAACATGACCAGCAATGGTCCCTTGCTTCATATCACCGCTGCCCTCCTCTGCAATAATTGTGCACTCCATTGCCCCCTTGTCCCTCTGTCATAGTGGCACCTTTGTTGCAACCATCTCCACCTACAGCCACAAAGTCGCACCGCTGCCGCAGCCGACGTTGCTGTTGCACTCTTCTTCCTCCACCATCACTGCTGCTCCTGATTTAGATCCCTTGATTGTCATTCCCCAATAGATATCAACCACTTGGAAGTCACACCACCGCAACCTCGACGACCTTGCAGAATCACTGCAAACTGGCAGCCGATGTTGCCACTACTATCTTCTTCCTCCACCATCACTGATGCTTCAAGATCCAGATCCCCTTGGCTGCCATCCTCTATCAACATAGCAGCTACTTGGAAACTTCACCATCATAGCCCGATGATTTTTTCAGCATCATCATAGCTGCCCTTTCTCATCCTTTTGTTGCCACTGCTGCCTTCAACCTGAAGATTGTAGCCACACACTTCAATTGGTTTATTTGACAAGTTGAAGATCCCTACGTCATGGCATTAATAGGCCTATCCAAAGTCAAATTGGAGGCTCTCGAGATATGTATGAATGCTAAACTACATGGTCTCTTTGAGGAGTTTAGATTGGGCCGATCATCGAGCCCAAGAAGATCACAACATGGTGTAAATGCAAATTCCAAAAAGAACATACTAGAGATAAGAAGCGAAGTTAAGACATAGTAACCCTACACCTCAATAACATCGATCCCCTTTGCACAACATCAAGAAGGACACCTCAATCAAGATGCTTGGAGCATGATAACTACATCACAACTAATAACATATGAACCTTCAGCATCAACCGATTACGAGAACGTTGATAGACAACTAGCAAGAATCCATCAAACCTCCACCATCTAAGAGTACCAAATCAGGTTTGAAAGGTTATCTAATTAAACTTGTGATTGGTCTAAAAAATAGTCATTGGAGACTTTTATTGAGGGCTTGAAGTCGGAGATTCAAGGAGAAGGTAACGCGCAACAACCACACACACTTATGGTAGCCATCTCCTTTGTGCAACTTCAAGAGCAATGATTGAACCATGAAGTCCGAAGGACTAGGGTCGCTCCCCGACCAGCATCATATTAGAACCCTTACAAATTCTAAGCTTGGGGTCATCTCTATAGGGGATCAACCTACTTGGAACCCTATAGGGGTTCCTCCCTCCTTGGTTTTTTACTACATGAGCTGAAAGATAATTGATCCATTGATGATAAAAGAGCGGAGAATACAAAGCTATTTATAGGGCTTCTAAACCCCAACTCTTAGTAGGACTCCTACACATGACTTCTGATAGAACCCCAGAAAGAGTTTTATAGATTTTATTCCTCGAGGGGGATTAACTATTGGAACGCTATAGGGGTTCCTCCCTCCTAGACTCGGCACAATGGCTGAAAGAGAATTGTTAATTGCTTGATTCAAGAAGAGGGGGGGGGTGGTGGGCAGGGCGGGGTGGCTATATCTTTAAATAGGGATCAAAACCCTAGCCTAAGGGGGGTGCTTGCCTAAGTAGAATTATCCCTTTGCCCCTCCTATAGCCAACCTGCCTTAATAGGAACAAGGGGCGGCTAAGTGGCTCTATAGCCGACCTAAGTAGGGGGAAACCCTAGCCGACCAACCCAGTAAGGGGTGTGGTGGCTACTAAGCCCTAAGGGCTAATATAAACCCCCTAGCCATGCTCCTTTATAAGATAGGAGTGACTTTATTATAATATACCAGTTTTTATTGACTAGTACTAAGATGATTAGGACTCAACCCTGCTGGAGTCCTATCAAGTCTGCCCTCTTCAGATCAGCCTTGTTCTCAAGGCTGAGGGTCCATAAACTCTGGAAATTGGATCTTTAACTCCTCGTGTGACTCCTATGTTGCATCTTCGGAGGTTAAGTTAGTCCACTTCACAAGTACCTTGATTGAAGGGTGTCGTCGGTGCATCACAATCCTCCGATCAAGTATAGATTTAGGTTAGGCTTTGATTTTGCCATCATTAGTGGTGCTCGGCAGCTAAGTCTGGGCTTTCTCATGTTCTCCTGACTTTAGCTTTAATAAGGACACAGGGAAAATAGGATGTATCTTAGCATCATATGGAAGATTTAATTTATATTCCATAGCCCCAACTCGCTCTAAGATTTGGTATGATCCATAAAATCATGGAGACAACTTCATTGATGCTCTTGCATTGATTGATAGCTGCTTGTATGGTTGAAGCCGAAGGTAGACCCAATCTCTCACTATGAATTCCCGCTCACTCCGGTGGTTGTCTACTTGTTGCTTCATACAAGCTTGAGCGACATTCAAGTTATCTTTCAGTAGTTACAATAGTTTGTCCCTTTTAATCAAATTTTGGTCAACCTGATCTACTTTGGCCAAACCAAGCACATATCTGAGTATTACAGGGGCTAGTCGACTATACAAAGCCTTATAAAGGATACATTTAGTTGATGAATGAAATGTCATATTGTGCCATCATTCAGCCCAAGGAAGCTACCTTGTCCACTCTTTAGGCCGATCACTGGTGAAGCACCGTAGGTATGTCTCGAGACATCTATTCACCACTTCTATTTGGCCATCTATCTAGGGATGATAGGCCGTGCTTATCTTCAACTAGGTGCCCTATAGATGAAAGAGCTTTGTCCAAAATTTACTTATGAATACCTTGTCACGGTCGCTCACAATTGACCTTGGCATCCCATGTAATTTTACTATATGTTCCATAAAAAGCTGAGCAATACTAGGAATAGTATAGGGATGTTTCACAGCACAAAGGTGAGCATACTTGGTTAGGCGATCTACCACCACAAAGATCATGCTTTTATCTTGGGATAGTGGTAGCCCCTTAATGAAATCTATAGAAATATCGGTCCATGCTGAGTTTGGTATGGGTAGTGGCTATAGTTTCCCCAGTCTTGCCATTGTTTCGCTTTTCTGCTGCTAACATACATCACATTTGGATAGATAATCATAAATTAATTTTTTCATCCCTTCCAAAAGAAGAATTTGTAAGTCCTTATAAATCTGAAGTGCCCTACTGAGGATGAAGAATGCATCTCATGTAAAATAATTTGAATGCAAGGGAATAAGGAACAATAACAATTCGATCTTTATAGTGTAAGTCCTTTGAATCCCACGAGTAGTGACACATAGACTCTGGGTCTTTCTCCAACTTTTCTGTGATGGCTCGGGCTTCTGGATTATTCTTTCATTCCTCCCTAATATTGTCGAGGAAGTCGGTGGAGAGAAGGGAGATGGCTGAAATTTTGGCTTGTCCCAGTAGCCGAGATAGGGCATCTGCAACAACATTCTCTTTTCCTTTTCGGTAAGTAATTTTATAATCAAAGCCAAAGAGTTTAGTTACCCATCGTTGCTGCTTTGAGGAGGATATTTTCTACTCCAAGAAATATTTAAAGCTTTGGTGGTTGGTCTTAATCTAGAAGTGCCGACTAATCAGGCAGGGTCTCTACTTTGTAACCACGTGTATGATAACAAGCATTTCTTTATTATATATGGATATTTTAAGATGTGAGGGAGATAAAGCTTTGCTGGTGTAGGTAAGGGGTTGGCCATCTTGCATTAGAATAGCCCCAATTCTAACTCCAAACACATCGGCCTCAATCACAAAAGTTCGACTGAAATCGGGTAGTGGTAGGACCAACGTCATCATCGTGGCAGCCTTGAGTCTTTCAAAGGCTACAGAGGCTTGATCCGACCACGAAAAGAAGTCCTTCTTAAGTAGGGACGTGAGTAGGGCACTGATCTTGCCATAATCTTTCACAAACTTCCAGAGTAGCCTATGAGTCCAAGGAAGCCGTATAGTGATTTTATATTTGTGGGTCTCGGCCATCCTTGTATTGCCTCGATCTTTGTTGGGTCCACCGCTACTCCATCCTCTAATATAATATGCCCTAGATACTCCACTTTAGGTTGTAAGAAGCTGCACTTTGACTATTTAATATAAAGAGTATTCTCTCGAAGAACGGTTAGGACAGTTCGTAAGTGCTCAAAATGTATATCAAGCGTAAGGCTATAAATGAGAATATCATCAAAGAATACCAATACGAATTTATGTAGAAACCTTCAGAAGATGTCATTCATCGAGCTTCGAAAGGTAGAAGAAGCATTTGTAAGTCTGAAAGGCATTATCAAAAACTCATAGTGGCTGTTATGTGTGCGGAATGCAGTTTTCAGAATGTCCTTAGTGCATTCCCGAATCTGTTGGTATCTAGATTAGAGATCCAATTTAGTGAAGACTCAAGCTCCTTTTAATTCATCCAAAAGTTCATCCACGATTGGGATATGATATTTGTCTTCATGGTGATGACGTCTAGAGCCTGGTAGTCAATGCATATCCACCACGTACCATCTTTCTTGTGCATTAGCAACAACAGTGAGGAGTAAGGGCTATAACTCGGTCGAATCACCCTGATGTCAAGCATCTCTTTAACAATATTCTTGATCTTGTCCTTTTACAAGTGAGGATAGTGGTATGGTCACAATTTTGCTGGAGGTTTGCCTGGTAAAACAGGAATGTGATGGTCATGCGACCAGTTAGGGGGCAGCCCACGTGGCTCCAAGAAAACATCAGCAAATTCATCCAACAACAGGGCAAACTTAGGATCTGAGTTTTATATGTTCTCCCCCTTAGATGGCTGCTGGATATACATCAAGAATCCACTATGTATTTTATGCAAAACTTTCTCCATTTGTTGCGACGAAACAATGGAAATATGGCTCCCGCACTTGCCTCGTAATATGACCTGTCTCCTTTTGCAATAAAATTTTATAGTTAATTAGAAAATTTCCAAGAGATATCATCTAGCATTATGAGCCATTCAATCCTGAGTACGGTTTCATAATCATTGATGGGTAGGAGGAAGAAATCAACTACCACTTCTTGGTCTTGGAGGAGTAGTTTCACTTGCGGGCACCATTGGTCGCAATTGAGGATTCGGCTGTCGGTGACCTTTAGGTTGAACTTATTACAACCTTCAATTTGAAGTGTCAAACATGCAGCAACCTTACTATTGAGGAAGTTATTTGTGTTGCCTGTGTCAATGAGAACGGTGATGGGTTGCTATTTTAGAAGTCCTCCAACTTTCATTGTCTGCGGGTTGGAGTGGTCGGTCAATACGTGCACTGTGTAGTCGGTCGGTTGGGACTCTTTCTTCATGACTTCTTCTTCAGGTTCAAGGGCTTCTTCAGATGGTTCATTGTCCTCATCCTCCACTAGTTCAATCACAAGGAGCCGGCCCTTTTTGCAGTGATGTTCTCGGCTCCATGGTTCGTCACAGTGACAACATAATCCTTTGGCCGATCATTCACGAGGCTTATCTCTCATTAATTTTTTTAGTGCGAGGGCTCAGATAGCAATAGAGGTGGCTATAGGCCTCGGCATGGTTGGTCGGGGAATGACTCTTGTCCTTCGTGCCTCTTAGTTCAATCGTTCTTCTTGAATACACACAAAGAAAATCGCTGCTATAAGAGTGTATGGTTATCGCGCCTTTACTTCTCCCCAAATCTCTGACTTTAGGCCCTCGATGAAAGCCCCTAAAAGTTATTTTGTAGACTAATCCATTGTTTGATTAGATAAATGTTCAAACCTTATTTGGTATTCTTGTATTGTGGAGGTTTGACGAATCTTTGTTAATTGTCCATCAATGTTGTCAAAATCGATTGGTCCGAAGCAATTCAGCAGTCCTTCCTTGAACCACTACCAAGAGAGTCCTCCATGGGTGTGCTCAAATCAATTAAACCACTGAATATCATCTCCCTCGAGGTGGATGGCAGCAATCTCCAACCGTGTGGCGTCGGCGGTTCAGTAGAACCGAAAATAGCACTACGTGTATGAGATCCACCCGATCGGGTCTCCTCCTTCCCATCTAGGGAAGTCAACCTTCATGTATGGATTATTAAGATCAGAGGTGATGTGGACATGTTCTTGAGGATCGTCTCACCGATTTGAAGTTTCTCTGTGTTGTGATTTCCTCGGGCTCGATGGTCGGCTAATATTGAATTCGGTGAAAAGGGATCACATCTTCTCTTCCATGTTATTTTCAAAGGCTTCAAGCTTTGCATCGATAGCCTCCTCTAATGCCATAGTATCTACCTCTAGATCTGTAATATTGAGATCTTTTTTTTGTTGTCGGGTTAGTGACATAGGAATTTTGGAGAAGGGGGTGGCCGGTTGGAAGGTGAATCGGTTTGGAAGGATTTTTAGTGAGGATGTTAGGGTTTTGAGATGAGGAAAAGAGAGTCCGAAATCTCATAAAAAATAACACTCAAATCTAATAGAATTCGACGAAAAAAGGTATTATGATGTGCAGTCCTGCTAAACTGATTTTACGTTAGAGAAACGATGACTTCTCGATATAAATTCCAAAGAAAAGTTCAAGAAAATTATACAGAAACCCTTGGTTCAAATGTTGTTAATACCAGTAAAATGTTTGACAAAATTTTGGCAGCATAACAGTAGAGAAATAGGACAAAAGATAAAAGGTAGATCCTTCGTCGTAAAATTCTAGAATTGCGTGATGGTGAAAGATTACACAAGAAAACTAGTTCCAGAAGGAGTTTTTTCCTAGAAATCAAATCCAGATGAAAGCCATGTTGATATCTAGAATTGTGTAAAAATTTCGGCTAGAAAGGAGAAGAATGAAACTAGTTTCAAGAGGTAAAAACACGGTTGAAAATTTCTGTAGCATTCCACCGTCATAACAATGATAATGTTTGTGACAAATGAAATTTACAATGGATAAAATTTGGAAAAAATCTTCAATGTGTTAAGTAAGGAATCTTGCAGTATTGAAGAGGCTTGGATGATAAAAAAATATCAGATTTCCAGATCTCGTAGGGGGCGGCAATAGGGAGATGGATCTGTGGCTTGGTGGGCGACGGTGGATGAAAGCAACGTCAAAAAGCAATTGTGGGAATTGCTTAGAAGATGGAGGTGTGGGTGATGGCTACAGGGCAGCAGGAACATGGCTTTGATACTAGATGTTAGAACCCTAAAAAGAGTTCTATATATTTTGATTCTTGAGGGGGATCAACCCTTGGAACGTTGTAGGGGTTCCTCCCTTAGACTCGGCACAATGGCTGAAAGAGAATTATTAATTGCTTGACTCAAGAGGGGGGGATGCATAGCTACATCTTTAAATAGGGATCAAAACCCTAGCCTAAGGGGGTGCTTGCCTAAGTAGAATTACCCTTTTACCCCTCCTATAGCTAACATGTCTTAATAGGAACAGGAGACGACTAAGTGGTTCTATAGCTAACCTAAGCAGGGGAAAACCCTAGCCACTAACCTAGTAAGGGGTGTGGTGGCTACTAAGCCCTAAGGGCTAATCTAAACCCTAGTTATACTCCTTTATAAGATAGGAGTGGCTTTATTATAATCTAACAGGGTTTTTGTGGACTAGTACTAAGATGATTAGGACATAACCCTGCTGGAGTCCTATTAACTCCTCCTTCTAACAACTCTAACTCCAACTCTAAGAATCAACTCCTACTTCTAACAACTCCAACTCTATCTCTATGAAGCAACTCCTACTCCAAGTAAACTAAGACTCCTACTAAACCAAGACTCCTCTTCCCCTCAACTCCTAACCCCTAGCTAACTCCTAACAATAATATGGCTTATGGCTTTAGGGGTCTTCAACTCATAATACTTCTCTAAGAAGCAACCTCCAACTAGCCCATCTAGGGGTGGTCGATTGCTTATTGTTTCATATTCCTACTCTAACTTAACCCCACCTCAGTCAACTCCTTTTTAACTAGGATAAAAGGTTGTTAACTAGGGCGACATATATCTTATACTTCCCTTAGAATATCTTTCTACAAACTAATCCTAACCTATCCATCCTCCTCACCTCTTTAATAGGGGTCGACTAGATAGGATTTACATGAATGCCTTTATGATTTACATATTTACCCTCTTCAATGAAACTAAATTAGGACTCTCTTAACTAGAGTCCTAATGGATCGGCCCTCTTCAAATCAGCCTTCTCCTCAAGGCTGAGCTCCATGTCTCTGGGTCGTGATCTACAACTGGTCATGAGGGTCCCTCATGGCCCTCTAGTAGGCATATCCTATTCTTGGGGTCCAACAATAGCAGTAGTAACTAGACGATGATGTATCATGATCCCGTGATCCCATGCAATCATCAGTTGGATTTGAGCCTCCTCAGTAACTTGGGTATCAGGTGGATAAGTCGGGGCTGAGTTGTCCTCTCTAAACTTACCATTTGTGATAAGATTCTTGGAGGATGAGTTGTAATTTTGAATTAGTGTGTAAGTCTGATCCATAATTTACGACTCCAATGTGATCTTCAATTTTGTAGGGTTCTAAGAAACTAGGAGACAACTTCCGTGAGGCTCAAGTCTTTATAAATTCCTATTGGTAGGGATGAATATGGCGAAAGACTTGATCTTTAATAACAAACTTCCTTCTACTTCGATTTTTGTCAGGCAACTGTTTCTTTCTTATGTGGGTTGGCATGTGGTAGTTCTTTATTCATAGCCAGACCTTCCTCTATGATGGTAATTGTCTTTTAATAAAGTTCTTGGTAAGGTGAGCTCGATCTGAGTTTGGAAGGAGCAGAAGTTGTAATTTTTCAAGACTTACTTTCATCTCCTCTTCGTGCTGGTGTCCTATATCATAACAAGCAATAAATTCAGCAAAGATTAGCATTCCCTCATCATTGATTAGTAGCTTCAGGTGATTTGGAGTGAGGGATTTGCTGATGTAGGCTAGGAGTTAGCCATCTTGTATGTGGATAACATAATTTCTAGCTCCTGATGCATCAATAATATGTACTTTGTCGAAGTCAGGTAAAGCTAGCACTAGCAAAGAGTAGGGGCTACAACTTGGCTGTATAACCCCTGTTTTAAGCATCTCATCTTCAATCCTCTCTATTTCAACTTTCTAGAGGTGAGGATAATGATATAGCCAAGAGTTTGCTACTAGTTTGCCCAAGAGAATCAGAATTTGGTGGTCATACCAGTAGTTAGAAAGTAGGCTGCACGATTCAACGAAAATATCTAAAACTTTAGCAGACAATTAGAGTATGTTTGGGTCTTTAAATTTTGTTGGCTCCTTCATAGAGTGCTATTGAAGTTGGATTAGGAAGCTATTATTTTTTTTGTTTAAAACTTTCTCCACTAGCTGCATGCAAATCGTCGTTAAGTCGCTCCCGCGTAGGATCTCCTTTTTCTCAAGGCTAGAATATTTCATAATAATTTTAGAAAAATTCCAAGGAGCATCACCTAGTATAGTCAGCCATTTGATGTTGTGCACAGCCTCATAATCATCAAGAGAAAAGTGAAAGAAATCAAAAAGTATCTCTTGGTCCTATCGTAATAATTTCACATACGGACATATTTCGTCGCACTTCAAAATTTGGCTGTCGATGACCTCAACATTTAACCTGCTGCAATATTTATTTTGGAGCATTAATTGGGCTACAACCTTATTATTCATAAAGTTGTTGGTGCTCGTGGCGCCAATAAGAACAGTGATTGGTTGTTGCTTTAAAAGTCCTCCCACTTTCATCGTTTGCAGGTTCGCATAGCCGGCAAGAGTATGCATCATAAAATCAGCCAGCTACTATTCTTCATTTGTGACCTCTTTCTCATGCTTATGGACCTCCTCCTCTATGTCTTCAAGAGGTTTAATCAATAGGAGGTAGCCCTTTTTGCAGTGATGATCATAGCTCCATAGTTCGTTGCAATGCCTACAAAGAACTTTTGTTGATTGATTGCATAGTTCTTTTCTTGTCAATTTTTTTAGTAGCAAAGGATGGCTGGATGTAGAAGGAGGTTCATATGTTGTGGGTCTATGGGTGGTTCTCACCCTCCGAGCATCTTGGTTGAGCCGTTCCTCTTGTACTCGTGCGAACGAAATTACAGTTGTTATAGTTCGAGGTTGTCGGGCCTTAACCTTTCCTTTAATCTCTGGCATGAGCCCCTCAATGAATGTCCCTAATAGTTGTTAGTCAGTCCAATCATAAGCAAGGTAAGATAATTCCTTAAACCTAGTTTGGTATTCTTAGATCATGGAGGTTTGTCGGATCTTGACAAGTTGTCCATTGATATTCTTGTACTTAGTTGGTCTAAACTAGTTCAATAGTGCGTACTTGAATTATATCCACGTCGAAGCTCCGTGGTTGTATTTAAGCTAATTGTACCATCGTATAACATCTTCTTTAAGGTGGATGATAGTAGTGTCCACCATAGAATCCTCCGATGTTTGGTGATGACAGAAGTAATATTCGGCACATGAAATCTATCCCATCGAGTCTCCTTCCCATCGAGGGAAGTCCACCCTCATGCATGGCTGCATTATATCAATGGCTTATTTTTTCTTCTTTAAAAGCCGCTTTGAACTTTCTCCTTACTGGAATTTGTTGGGCTCAGAGATCGGCCCAGTCCAAATTCGACGAATAAGACACGCAATCTGTCCTCCATGCATGATTCAAGCACCTCCAACTTGGCTCCAAATAGATCTCCTGATGACATGATAAAAACTCCAAAGTTCTCTTACTGTCGGATCACTGGTATGGATTGGTTGGGTGGATTGGTGTCCGAAAAGGGTAGATGGCTCAAGGCGAAAGGCTGCGGTAGGCTATTGTTTGCTGCAGTGGTTGCTACTATTTGGGATGGGTGAGGTTTTGTATAAGGGGTATTATTATAGAGGTTTTAGGATTAGAAGGGTGGCTTAGGGTTGCTGTTGATGGCTGCAATGGTTTAGTAAGGTTCGATGGCTACAAAAGATAAAGATCGGTGGAAGGTTGTGGCTGTAGAAGATTGTTGTTTGGGCTGCAGTTTTGGCTACGATTTGAGTTAGCTATGGAAATAAAAAAAAAGGCTATGACAGCTGCATCTTAAGGCTAGAGGGGTGCCCTAAAGATGACATAAAAGATCAAATATGGGTGCAGTAAAAACACGGAAAGGTAGTGCTATAGAATTCTGCGTTGATAGGCTACGATAGGTCACTGTTTTGGGTGTTGTTGGGGTTGTGAAAATAGGTTATGATGGTTTCATCTTAAGGCTAGAGGTTGCTCTAAAGACATCTTGGTTGGTGGTAGCAAGATGGTTAGGTTTTGGTAGGTTAAGGAGAAGAAGAAAGACAAAGATGCAACAATAGATTTTTCATTAAAAAAATTCCAACAGTGAAGATGTAATTTTTTCCGGAAATTCTTAATGAAAATTTGAGTGAAACTAAAGAGGAATCTACTGGTAAGGGAGAGGTAATGTCGTCAAAAATTTCGTGGAACGAAACGACAAGGTACTGTGGCAAAATTTTTTCATCAAAAAATTTAAGCAGTATAAGCAAATTTTTGTTCTAACAGTTCAAAACAAGGATTCAAGTAAAACTCAAGGAGAATCTATTGGTAAGGTAAAGGTAATACTGACAAAAATTTCATGGAAGGAAACGATAGTAAAAAGTTTGGAAAATCAAAGATTGCAAGAAGGTGTTGGTGTAGAATTTTTCAGCAAAAGACTTCACCTATATTTTCAAAATATTTTTGTAGTAGTTCATAACAAGGATTTGAGTAAAACTTAAAGAGAATTTGCTAGTAAGGGAAAGTTAATGCCAAAAAAAAAATTCGGGGAAGAAAATGGCAGCGAAAGGTTTGGCAAAATCGAAGATCACAGGAAGGTACTACATTAGATTTTTACATCAAAAGTGCAATAGATTGGACATAAAAGATCAGTGGTTTATATTGAGAATTTTTTAACGAAACTAAAAGGAAATCCAAAAATTAGAAGTGCTAAAGCCATCGTAAAAATTTCATAGAGATTGGATTAGTAAAAATGAAGCAACAAATCAAATAGTCAAGGGTGTGCGGTTGGAATTCTGCAACGTAACTTTCCTTGTAAAGATGGAAACTTTACGACGAAAAGTTTGTGCTTAAATAGGAATAAATTTCTTTGGATTTTTTGAATAGGGATAACTAAATTACAATAGTAGTAAGGTAGGGAACCAAAACCTGTTGCAATTCATGAGGAGACCTGCGGTAGTGGAGATAATGACGGAATTTGGTGACGATCTTCAAGCAATTGTGGAAATTACTTTGGACGGCTATAGGGGGCTCATGGATGATTATGGAAGCATAGTGAGATGCCAAGAATGCTACTCTGATACTAAGTATTAGAATCATTGCAGATTCTAAGCTTGGGGTGATCTCTATAGGGGATCAGCCTCCTTGGAACTCTATAGGGGTTCCTCTCTCCTTAGTTTTCTGCTACATGAGCTGAAAGATAATTGATCTATTGATGATAAAAAAGAGAAGAATACAAGGCTTTTTATAGGGCTTCTAAACCTCAACTCCTAGCAAGACTCTTACATATGACTCCTTCTAACAACTCTAACTCTAATTCTAAGAAGCAACTCCTACTTCCAACAACTTCAACTCCAACTCCAACTCTAACATGCAACTCCTATTCCAAGTAAACTAAGACTCCTACTAAACCAAGACTCCTCTTCCCCTCAACTCCTAACCCCTAGTCAACTCTTAACCATGATATGACTTGTGGCTTTACGAGTCTCCAACTCCTAATACTTCTCTAAGAAGCAACCTCCAACCAACCTATCTAGGGGTGGCTGGTTGCTTATTGTTTCCTATTCCTACTCTAATTTAACCCCACCTCAACCAACCCCTCTTTAATTAGGATAAGGGGTGGTTAATTAGGGTGACATGTATCTTATACTTCCCTCAAAATATCTTCATCCAAACTAATCATAACCTAGCCGGCCTCCTCATCTCTTTAATAGGGGTTAGCTAGATAGGATTTACATGAATGCCTTTAGGATTTACATATTTGCCATATTCAATGAAACTAAATTAAGACTCTCCTAACTAGAATCCTAAAGAGCACTAAAGCTTTTAACCCCACCTACTATCAGTCGAGCCCATCGGTCGAAGGAACTAACAAGAGAAGAACTTCGCAATAGATCGGTAAAGAGCCTATGTGGGCATTGCGATAAACTATGGAGCCTAGAACTCCATTGTAAAAAGGAGAGACCTTTGATGATTGAGCCCACTAAGAATCCAAACTCGAGGATATGGCTCTCGAGTCTAAGGAGAAGGATACACTACAACTAGCCACCTACACGATCTATACCTTAACCGACTACACAGGCCTACAGAAAATGAAGATCGAAGGGTTTCTTGAGCAGTAGTCCATCATCATCCTCATTGACACTGGGAGCACAATCAACTTCATGAATAATAAAGTTACTGCCCATTTAATGCTCCAAAAAGAAGATTATAGTGGGTTCGATGTCAAGGTAGCTAACGATCGAATCTTGAAGTGCAACCAGAAGTGTCCGCAGGTAAAATTGATTCTACAGGATCGAGATATAGTTGCTGATTTTTTTCTCTTTCCTCTTGATGATTTTGAAGTAGTGCTCACCACTTATTGTTTATCCACATTAGGTGATGTTTCCTGAAACTTTTCAAAGCTAACCATGAAATTTTTCAACGAAGAAAAGTAGGTAATCCTATGTGGGAAACAAGGAAGCAAAGTAAGTACGATCACAACATAGCACTTGGAGAAGGTACCAAAAGAAGAATCCAGTAGCTTCTCAATTTAAATTCATGAGTTTCAGGAGATGAAGTCAAAGAAGACTGAAGACAAGAACCCTATACCATAGCTTGCTGAAATTTTGGGAGTCTCCACCAAACCAAACTGACTACCTCCTATCAAGATGCTCGACCCCCCTATGCTGAACTAGTTGAAATTACCACCAGTTGATGCTCAGTTACTGCCCACAAAAGATTGAAGCAAAGAGGGTCGCCCAGGAGATAATAGAGACATGGATTGTTCGACCGTGCTTTTTTTCCATTACGACACATCCCTACATCCTTGTCTCCAGGGAGAATTTTTTTTGAAGTGTTACATCCAACCGAACCCACCGTGGTTGCTGAAGCAGTACTTTCAGATCTTAAGTGACTTCCATGACTTTCCCCAGGACCGGATCATGATGCTCAAAATTTTGCTTAATGATGACCACCGATCCATGGCCCAAGGCTATAAGAAAATTGAATCCTTCTAGTGGCAGAATCAGAGTGAGAAGGATTAATTACATGACTCAACAAAATATCATCCCTCTCACTGTAAAGAAAGATGCACTACCTTAGCCGAGTGGAACTATAGCCCTCATGACAATGATGTCATACACACCAAATCATGGCAAGATGTTTATGATTTGAGTAGACACATCAAGAGTTCGGATCGTCATCACCCTTATGCAAGATGACCAACTCCTAATCTACACTGAGGCTTTCCCTACATTCTACATAAGGTTTCTAAAGGGGATATTAATTGCTACTAAACTTAAAATTTGGCTCTATATAGGTCTATGATATGAAAGAGAAGTAAGCCCAGAAAAATTATAATCCTTGCTCATGCCAGAATTAGCTCTCATTACCTTGAACTATACCAGAGGGTAGTCACTATACCAGAAGAAGGATTTGCTATTACTAAAGACTAACCACATGACAACCCATGCAAAGAAGAAATGACCTCCCGACTAACTTAAAAATCAAGCTTCCCTATACTTTCAGCCCTAACAATAAGAAATTTAACCCACAATATCACAGGCTTAGTTGATTTTGCCTAAGCCGTGCAACACCCATGCGTGTCCATCCGCAAAGGTTAGCCCTCCCTGAGATCTCCTAGAGTCCCTTAGACTTATAAAAGAGAAAACAAGCTATAAGAAGCAATTCCCACGGGATCCACAAGCAACTGCTCAAGCAAACACTTTATAAAGCTAAATACAAATTACACCCATGGACATTACAAACTCAGAGAGATTACACACAAAAGATAATAGTCCATTACAGACCGATGTCCCCACAAGTGCTTATAAGACACACTTATATTTATAAGCCAAATTTGGCCATAAAGCAAATCAAACTAGGGCTGCTAAGCCTACTGCAAGCCCACTTCTTGCTGTACAAGATATATACCTAAACTGAAGGACACGGAAAAACACAAGCATTTCATCGAACACCTTGTTTACATTATTGTACGTGACAGCAAGGAAGTGGTCCCCCTGCTACTTTGGACATTTCAAAATTAGGGATCGCATTGAGGCCCCGACCTGGAGATCATATCTGCGCACTAGATCAAAAATACAACGGATCCTCCAATTATCCCACCTTAAATGGAAGTTTTAAAAAAATAACTCAACCCAAATCCTTCCAACTAACACCCAAGCTAATAAGGACACCAAAATTCAGTTGATGATCGAATGAAAATATAGGATCAAGACACATTACAGTCCTGCCACTACTACTAATGCTGGATCGTAGGAGCTAAAGACCTAATTCCCTAAGTTCATGGAATTCAGCCTTGAGGATAAGGCTGATTTGAAGAGGGCGGGCTTGATAGGACCCTAGCAGGGTTGAGTCTTGCTTAACCAAGTAGCAACCAATAAAACCTTGTGATATTGTAATAAAACCCCACCGAGTCACCTCTATCATATAAAGAAAAGTGGCTAGAGTTTATTTTAGAGCCTTAGGGCTTCCTAATCATCGCCCCTTATTGGGCTAGTCGATTAGGGTTTCTAGCAGGGGCATAGGGCTTGTGCAGCCACTTAAGCCATCGCCCCCTTTATTTGAGCAAGTCAGCTATATGAAGGAAAAAGGGGTAATTCACTTAGGAAGCACCCCCTAGGGCTAGGGTTTAGAGCCCTATATAAGCTTGTAGCCTCCACCTCTTTTCACCAAGCAAGATTACTTTTATGAAGCCTTGTGACCAAATCTAAGAGGGAGGAACCCCTATAGTGTTCCAAGGGTGATCCCCCTTAAAGATTAAAATCCTATAGGGCTCTTCTGGGGTTCTATCAGTTTCTGACGCAGATCAAATCGTTGTACAAAAGATTGGATAACGAGAAAGTTCCAAAACCAAAAATCACATCATGTGAGAGATTATTTGCCTAGGGAGATTATATATCCCTATTTTTCCAAATCCGGATGGAGAGGATGAAGGAGGTCAAGCGTCCTCCTCTCTAGTGATATTCATATAATGGATCTCTATAGCGATACTCCTCCAATCGCAGTCTTAGGTCTCGTATTTCTTGCATAGAGGGAGGGAGGAGAATAGGAAGGGGTGGCCAAAGCTGTAGCCTATCAATTATGTGCCTCCCTCCTATTTATAGAGAGCACCAAAAAATCCTAGGGATCTTACCTTAGCGGGTATTGGATCTCCATCCAATTAACCACTAACCTTGTATTATTGGATCTCTATCCAATAATCTCTTTTGGCCTATAATTGAGCCTCTATCAAGGAGCCCATCAGCGTAAGGTCTCATTTAATGAGAATATGGGTTAATTGGATCTCTATCCAATCTTCTATTTATTAAAGCATCGACCATATGTGTGTGACACTCTAGGCCCGATATTGAGCCGATAGTGAGACGTTTCCATCAGAACTTATTCGGATATAGTGAATTATTATCTCCATAATAATTCACTTGACTCATCGACTATAGACGTACTAGGCCACTATACCATAGTCCCTAGATGGTATAGGGGGATCAAATCCATCGAACTTGTCTGTCCACAATTACTGTGCATATATAATCCTTCATCCAACTAATATCCCAAAGACCATAAGAGGAGTCCTAGTGGCTTAGGTTTCCTAGCTGCACAAGGAGTCTGAAGCTGTCATTTTAGGAACCCTATGATAGAACCCCAGAAGGAGCTCTATAGATTATGATCCTTGAGGGGATCAACCCTTGGAACGTTGTAGGGGTTCCTCCCCCCTAGACTCGGCACAAGGCTGAAATAAAATTGATGATTTCTTGATTCAAGAGGGGGGCAGCTACATCTTTAAATAGGATCAAAACCCTAGCCAAAGGGGGTGTATGCTTAAGTAAAATTATCCCTTTGCCCTCTTATAGCTGACCTGCCTTAATAGGAATAGGGGGCGGCTAAGTTAGATCTATAGCCGACCTAAGCAAGGGGAAACTCTAGCCGACCAACCCAATAAGGGGGGTGGCGGCTACTAAGCCCTAAGGACTAATCTAAACCCTAACCATACTCCTTTATAAGATAGAAGTGGCTTTATTATAATTTAATAGGATTTTTATTGATTAGTACTAAGATGATTAGGACTTAACCCTACTGGAGTCCTAGCAAGTCCGCCCTTTTCAGATCAACCTTATTCTCAAGGCTGATGGTCCATAAACTCTGAAAACTAGTTTTTTAGCTTTGTCGTTAGCTTGGATATCGGTTGAAAGAATTTGGGTTGAGTCATCATCTTTAAATTTCCATTTGAGGTGGGATACCTAGAGGATTAACTATAATCTTGATCTAGTGCATGGATTTGATCTCCATGTTATGGCCCCAATGTGATCCCCAATTTTACAAGGCCCAAAGAAATAGGGAGACTACTTTGTTAAGGCTTGAGTTTCCTGTTGATTGGGCTAGAGGTGTAGAAAAACTCGATCTTTAATTTTTTGTCTGTTCTGAAGTTTGTTGGGAGGTCATTTCTTCTTTGCATGTGCTGCCATATGGTTAGTCTTTAGTGATAGCCAATCTTTCTTCTAGAATGGTAACTATCCTCTAATATGGTTTAGGATAATGAGAGCCCAATCTGGCATGACCATAGATTGTAATTCTTCTAGTTTTACTCCTCTTTCGTGCCATGGACCTGTATCCAGCTATATTTTAAATTTGGTAGTAATTAGTATCCCCTGTAAAAACCTCATGTGGAGTATGGGGGAAGCCTTGGTATAAATTAGGAGTTATCCATCTTGTATAAGAATAGCCCTAATTCTAACTCCTAACGTATCAACCTCAATGGCAAAAGTGCGGCTGAAATTGGGCAATGCTAGGACCGACGTTATTGTCATGACTGTCTTAAGTTGTTCGAAGGCTACAGAGGCTTTATTTGACCACAAGAAGGAGTCTTTCTTCAGTAAGGATATGAGTGGGGCACTGATCTTGCCATAATCTTTTACAAATTTTTGGTGGTAGCCCGTGAGTCTAAGGAAACTACATAGTGATTTTATGTTTGTAGGTCTCGGACATCCTTGCATTGCCTCGATCTTTGTCAGGTCTATCACCACTTCATCCTCTGATATAATGTGCCCAAGATACTCTACTTTATGCTATAAGAAGCTACACTTTGACTGTTGAACATAAAGAGTATTCTCCCGAGGAATCGTTAGAATAGTTTGTAAGTGTTGAAAATGTATATCGAGCATAGGGCTATAAATAAGAATATCATCAAAGAACACTAATACGAACTTGCATAGAAAACTTTCGAAGATGTCATTCATCAGGCTTTGGAAAGTAGAAGGAGCATTCAAAAGTCTGAAAGGTATTACCAGAAACTCATAATGGCTGTTATGCGTGCATAATGTATTTTTCAGAATATCTTCAGTGCATACCCGAATCTAATGATAACCAGAATAGAGATCCAATTTAGTGAAGACTCGGGCTCCTTTTAATTCATCCAAAAGCTCATCTATGACTGGTATAGGATATTTATCCTTGATGGTGATAGCGTTCAAGGCCCAATAATCAATGCATATTTGCCATGTATCATCCTTCTTGCGCACTAGTAACACCGGTGAAGAGTAAGGGCTGCAACTTGGTCGAATCACCCCAGTGTCGAGCATCTCCTTGACGATATTCCCAATCTCATCCTTCTATAAGTGAGGGTAGTAGTATAGATGAAAATTTGATGGAGGCTTGCCTGACAGAATAGGAATGCGATAATCATATGGCCGATTAGGGGGCAACACGTGCGGCTTCGTGAAAACATATGTGAATTCATCCAGCAAGAGGGCAAGCTTAGGATCTAAGTTTTATATATTCTCCCCCTTAGATAGCTACTAGATATGCATCAAAAATCCACCATGTGCTTTGTACAAAACTTTCTCAATTCGTTGCGGTGAAATAGTGGAAATTTGGCTCCCGTGCTTGCCTCATAATGTGACCTGTCTCTTTTTGCAATAAAATTTCATAATTAATTTAGAAAAATTCCAGGAGATATCATATAGTGTTGCGAGCCATTCAATCCTAAGTATAGCTTCATAATCATTGATGGGTAGGAGGAAGAAATCAGCTACCACTTCTTGGTCTTGAAGGAGTAGTTTCACTCGCGGGCATCGTTGGTTGTAATTTACGATTCGACCGTCAGTGACCTTTACATCGAACTTGTTGTAACCTTTGATTTGAAGTGCAAAAACATGTGGTAACCTTACTATTAAGGAAGTTATTTGTGCTGCCCGTGTTGATGAGAGTGGTGGTGGGTTGCTGTTTTAGAAGTCCTTCAACTTTCATCATCTACGGGTTAGAGAAGCCGGCCAATGCATACACTGCATAGTCGATCAGTTAGGACTCTTCCTCCATAGCTTCTTCTTTAGGTTTAAGGGCTTCTTCAGATGTTTCATTGTCCTCATCCTCTGCTGGTTCAATCATAAAGAGCCGACCCCTTTTATAGCAATGTTCGTGACTCCACGATTCGTCGCAATGCCCACACAACCCCTTGGTCGATCATTCGCGAAGCTTGTCTCTTGTCAACTTTCTTAGTGCGAGGGCTTGGATGGCTATAGAGGGGGCAGTAGGCCTCGGCATGGCTAGTTGGGAAGTGACCCTTGTCCTTCGTACCTTGTGGTTCAATCGTACTTCCTGGATACGCGCGAAGGAAATCACCACCATAAGAGTGTATGGTTGCCGCACCTTTACTTCTCCTCGGATCTTCGGCTTTAAGCCCTCAATAAAAGTACCTAAAAGTTGTTTCTCAAACCAATTCTCAGTTTCGTTAGATAAACACTTAAACCTTATTTGGTATTCTTGTATTGTAGAAGTTTGACAAATTTTTGTCAATTGTCCATCGATGTTATCGAAATTGGTTGGTCCGAAGTGGTTTACTAGTCTTTCCTTGAATCACTACCAAGAGAGTCCTCCATGGGTGTGTTCAAACCAATTGAACCACTGAATAGCATCTCCCTTGAGGTGTATGGCAATAATCTCTACCCATATAGCATCAATGGTTTGGTAGAACTGAAAATAATGCTCCACGCGTGAGATCCATCCGATCGGGTCTCCTTCTTCCCATCTTGGGAAGTCAACCTTCATGCGTGGATTGTTGGGATCATAGGTGATGTGTCCATGCTCTTGAGGATCATCAGCCGATCGAAAATCTCTTCATGGTGTGACTTCCTCGGGCTTGATGGTCGGCCTATGCTGAATTCGGCGAAAAGTGGTCGTATCTTCTCCTCCATGCGGCTTTCAAAGGCTTCAAACTTGGCGTTGATGGCCTCCTCTAATGTCATGGTGTATACCTCTAGATATATAATATTAAGATCTTTCTTTTGTTGTCAGGTTAGTGGCATGAGAATTTTGGAGAAGGGGGTGGAAGGTTGGGAGGTGAATCAGTTTGGATGGGCATAGGCTGCAGTTTAGGGCTAATTTAGGTGGTTGTTTGGGTTCAGTTTAGGGTAAGGTTTTGAAAGATTTTTAGTGAGTATGGTAGGATTTGGAGATGAGGAAAAGAGAGTTCAAAATCTCACAAAAAATAACACTCAAATCTAATAGAATTCGATGAAAAAAGGTGCGACCATGTGCTGTTCTACCAAACAAACTTTATATCAGAGAAATAATGACTTCTCAACATAAATTCCAAAGAAATATTTAGGAAAATTATGCAGAAACCCTTGGTCTAGATGTTGGTAATATCAATAAAATTTTTGATGAAATTTTGGTAGCATAATAGTATAGAAATAGGGCAAAAGATGAAAGGTAGATCCTTCATCGTAAAAATTCTAATACTGCATAATAATGGAAAATTACACAAGAAAATCGATTCTAGAAAGAATTTTTTTAAGAAACCAATCCCAGATGAAAGCCAAGTTGATCATTGGGATTGTGTAAAAATTTTGGCCAAAAAAGATGAACAAAAGTTTAGTTTCAAGAGGCCAACAAGGCGAAAGGTAGATTCTCCATCATAAAATTTCAGCACTGCGCAATGAAGAATCGCAGCGCTATAAGTCCAGATCCAGAAGGAATTTTTTTTCCAGAGATCAGTCTCAGATAAAAGCTAATGACCTTCGCAACAATGATAACATTTACGACAAATGAAATTTGCAGTAGATAAAATTTGAGAAAAATCCTCAACATGTAAAGCAAGGAATCTTATAGTATTGAAGAGGTGTGGATGATAAAAATATACTAGATTTCTAGATCAAACATAGTGGGCAACGGTAGATTGATTTGATCTGCGGTTGGGGTGGAAGGTGGAGGCGCGTGTCATAGCAATTGTGGGAATTGCTTGAAAGGGTAGAGATGATTAAGATGACTACAGGGGCAGCAAGATCATTGCTCTGTTACCAAATGATATAACCCTAGAAGGAGCTCTATAGATTTTGACCCTTGAGGGGGATCAACCCTTGGAACATTGTAAGGGTTCCTCCATCCTAGACTCGGCACAAGACTGAAATAAAATTAATGATTTCTTGATTCAAGAGGAAGGCAGCTACATATTTAAATAGAGATTAAAACCCTAGCCTAAGAGGGTGCTTGCCTAAGTAAAATTATCCCTTTGCCCCTCCTATAGCCGACCTGCCTTAATAGGAATAGGGGGCGGCTAAGTTGACTCTGTAGTCAACCTAAGCAGGGGGAAACCCTAGTTGACCAACCTAATAAGGGGGGCGGTGGCTACTAAGCCCTAAGGACTAATCTAAACCCTAGTCATACTCCTTTATAAGATAGGAATGACCTTATTACAATCTAATAGGTTTTTATTGACTAGTACTAAGATGATTAGGACTAAACCCTACTGGAGTCCTATCACCCTATGGTAGGGTATCCTAGAAATTTTAAAAATAATTAATTAAATAGTTTATTTAATTATTATATATCTAGTAATCCTACATGTGATGTAATGTATACATATGATATATGATGTGGATGGATGATCATGAACAATATGTTGTGATGTGCGTAATTATTATTATTATTATTATTATTATTATTATTATTATTATTATTATTATTATTATTGGGGCCTGCGAGCCTCTGTTTTTCTCATTTATTATCAGGCTTATGTGCTTATGATTATTTTATAATTACATGGAGAGACGCAAAGGGAGAATGGAGATGACAGTGAGACCCAAGACATTGTGGCGGGAGATCACGACGTATGGTAATATAACGAGGATCCAATGGAACCGATGATGATGAGATCAACGATCACAAGGCATAGAGATGCGTCGATGCACATATAGATCCTATTGTGAGTTATTAAGCCATTGGTTCGGGATTAATCATATTAGGTGATGGCTCATGATCATCCTGTGTTACTTGCATATGTGATATGTATTATACACCTACTATATATATATATATATATATATATATATATATATATAAGCCATCTAGCTCTGCCATACTCCCAATTCTTCCCCTTTGCTTTCGAACCCTTCTTTTCGAAAGACCTTTGTTCTCCAAAGCTCATTTCTTACTCCTGGCTAAACTCAATAGCAACATTATTTGTTTATGAATTTAGTGCACTTACTATAAGATAAATCCTATAGCCTCACCTCGGAGTGGCGGAATAAGAAGTTGTTCAAAAGGACTAAAGGACATGATGTAAAATTGGTATTTTGTACCTATGCCTATGTCTATGTCCTGTAAGTATAGTTATTTAGGGTTCCTTATTCAATTAAACAAGTAGAACTCGAACCTCGAACAAAGGAAGAGAATGTAAGTACATCTATTCTATACTAGAATAACCTTACACCTATCATTGAAAGGAAACTATTTAAGATCTTTACCCTCTTGAGACTAGCTTCAGTTCTTTCTCACCACGAACTCCAATAATAAAGTAAATTCCATTGCACGATAACGAAACTCATATAGAATAGTGGTTCTCCAAATGCCTGACATACCGAGTGCCACTGAACTATTTCGGGTCTAGAACAGCAGAATCGAGAGTCTTTCTTCAAGCTACCTCCCATCTGCCACCAATAATAATAATAATAAAGAATCTAATGAAGACTTGGTTTCTTTCCCAAGATATGCTATCCAAGATACCTTCTTTCCATCGAAACTTCTATATATTGAGACTTCGTATCTCTAGAAAAGAACGGGCTCTTTCGATCAAGGACTTTTCACTCTTTGGTTCAGTGCTAATTTGAATGATGATCAGGAAGTCCATAGCGACGTTTATATATATACATGCGATGTAGATATATTTTAAATATGTATATATATGACATGATATATTAGGAGACCGATACAAAACAAAAAATCCCTCTTATGATAATATTAAGTCGATGAGCATGAGGCAATAAGATTGACCCACGTGGCCTTCCGTCATTATAGGAAGAAATTGAATCACGACATAGGTTAAGTTGGTCGAGTCCCTCGAGGCTCATATATCTACATGATCGAGTTCTTGCCTACGACATAGAGATGTCACTGGAGACCTGAGGACATAATATGTTTGGTCAAGTCTCTTGAGGGCATATCATTAAATCAAACTCAACTTGTAAGGATGGTGATGACTTAACTAAACATCATGGTTGGTTGAGACCCTCGATACCATGATGGTTTAGAGGCCAAACATGACAGGAATCACAAAGAGTTGTAATTGGCAAGAGTTGCATACCATTTGGGCTTAGTGTAATTGGTCGAGTCACTCGATGTTGCATTAAGATACCAATTGGATCCAAATCGTCACTAGGAGTCTGTTGGAGACTTCCGTCTCATGTGTCGAGGGTGTCATGTGATTCGCTAGAAAATTAGTAGTACATTAAGATAGAAGTCTATATCTTAATTATTTTTTTATAAAATTTACATATGTTATTAATTTACGCTATATCTTGTTTTTCGCTTGCAAAACCCCTACATGGCATACTTGATGCCAACCGCCTCACTGGTCCAAACTACACAGATTGAGTCTATAATTTGAGAATTATTCTAATAGTGAAGAAAATCATATATGTCCTTAACACGATTATGCCTATGATAGAGGAAAGGATAAGTGAAGATAAGATCACTTGCTTTGTGAAGTATATAGATGGTCCTAGAGGATACTTATGTGTTGATCTTATACTTCAGTCCCGACCAGATTCCTTTTCACAGTTCATTATTAACTTTATTATAAACAAGTTTGAGGTGACTCTACCTGAGCTCCTCAATATGTTGAGGGAAGTTGAAAGAACCATTAAGAAAGAGAAGCCAGTTTTCTATATTAGTAAAATCCATAAAAAAAGGAAGGCAATTAAGACCCTTAAGAAGGGTAAGGGTAAATAAAGATCGGGTAAGACAAAGGTTGCTAAGAAAAACTCGACAAAGGACAAAGGACAATACTTCCACTACGGGCCAAGACAAGCACTGGAAGAGGAATTATAAGGACTACCTTACAAATAAGGTAAAACAGAAGCTTAAAGAAGCTTCAGGTATATTCATGATCAGTCTCCACTTATTAGATTTTTATGATAAAATATGGGTATTAGATATCATGAGTATTTATCATATCTACAATTCATTATAGGTTTTGGCAAGACCTAGGAGATTGACCAAAGGTGAGATGGACCTCAAGATGGGCAATGGAGCAAGAGTTGCTGTAGTTGCTATTAGGGAGGTCACTCTACATCTATCTGGTGGAGCTATTATTGCATTGGATGCATGTTATTTTGTTCCCTCTATTATCAAAAATATTATTTCCATCTTTTGTTTAATAATTAGTAGATATAAATTAGTTTTCGAGAATAATAGTTATTCAATAATTATAGATGATGAGATCATCACTAGAGGGACCCTGATAAATTGCTTATATGTGTTAAACACTTCTACATACATCATGAATATAAACACGTCTAAAAGGAAAAAGAGATGAGATGAACCATACATACATATGATATTATAGGCTATGTCATATACATGAGGGAAGGATTCAAAAGTTACTGAAAGATGGATACTTAAATCCATTTGACTATGAGTTGTATGCAACTTGTGAACCTTACCTTCATGGGAAGATGATCAACTCTCCTTTTAGTGGAACTAGAGAGGGAGCCATTGAATTATTGGAACTCATATATAATGATATATGTGGTCCCATGTCGACTCAGGTTATAGGTGGTTACTCATACTTCATTACATTTACTGATGTCTTCTCTAAGTATGAACATATATACTTGATGAAGTACAAGTCCGAGGCATTTGATAAATTCAGGGAATATAAGAATGAAGTAGAGAACAAGATTGGAAAGAGTATTAAAACTCTTCAATCAGATTGAGGAGGAGAGTACTTGAGTATGGAGTTCACTCATTTCCTCAAGGACAATGAAATTCTATCTTAGTAAATACCTCCTTATACACCTCAGCTCAATGGTGTATCAGAAAGGAGGAATCATACGCTATTAGACATGGTGCGGTCTATGATGAGTTTCGTTGACCTACCTATCTCATTCTGGGGATATGCCTTGTAACTTACCTTCTGAACATAGTTCCATCAAAGTCGATAGTGTTTACACCATATGAGATATGGAAAAGAAAGAAGTCTGATTTTAAGATTGTTATGATTTGGGGCTGTCCTTCCTACGTTAAAAGACATAATCCCGACAAGTTAAAATTAAGGATAGAATGATGCAAATTCGTGAGATACCCCAATGAAACTTGTGGGTATGATTTTTATCATCCCGAGAACCAAAAGGTCTTTGTTGCCAAGAGAGCTGTGTTTCTTGAGAAGGAACACATTCTTGGTGGAAACAATGGGAGTAAGATAGAATTGAGCAAGGTTGGAGAACTTAGCTCAAGCTACATTCCAGAATCCAAGTCTATTCAGGTACCTAGCATGCAAGTTTTAACTTTATGCAGGTCTAGCAGAGTATCTCACCCATCTGAAATATATATGGGACATATCAGTAAAGAAGACTCTCAGGATGTTGATCCTCAGACTTACGAGGAGTTATTATGAGTATAGACTCTGGGAAGTGGCAAGAAGCCATGAATTCTGAGATGGATTCAATGTACTCTAACAAGGTTTGGAACCTTGTGGATGCACCTAAGGGTATTGTACCTATCGGCTACAAATAGATCTTCAAGAAGAAGATCGTAGTGAATGGAAAGGTGAAGACTTATAAGGCAAGGCTAGTAGCTAAAGGATATCGTCAAAGGCAAGGAGTTGGCTATTACGAAACCTTTTCATTTATAGCCATGCTTAAATCCATTAGAATTTTTTTGGCCATTACAGCACACTATGATTGTGAAATTTGGTAGATAGATGTAAAAACGATATTCCTCAATGGGAACCTTAAGGAGGAGGTGTATATGATACAGCCAAAGGAATTCGTATCCAGAGAGAGTCCAAATAAAGTGTGTAGGTTGCTTAGGTCCATTTATGGATTAAAGCAAGCCTCCTGAAATTGGAGCATAAGATTTAATGAGGCAATTAGATCTTATGACTTCACTAAGAATGAAGACGAGCATTATGTGTACAAGAAAGTAAGTGAGAGCACTATCAACTTCTCAATGTTGTATGTGGATAACATCCTAATCATTGGGAATGATGTAGGAATACTCTCCATAATATTAGATCCAAGAGGATGCTTGGCTTATCTCAGTCCAGGTACATAGCCTCAATCATCAAAAGGTTTAGCATGGAGAATTCCAAGAGAGGTCTCATACCGATGAGACATGAAATATCACTTTCTATGAGTATGTCCCCAAATACTCTTGAAGAAAGGACAGATATGGATATGATACCCTATACCTCAGTGATAAGGTCTATCATGTATATTATGCTATGTACCAAGTTTAATATAGCACATGCTCTAAGTGTCATGAGTAGGTATCAAGTGGATTCAGGTTTAGAACACTTAAAGGTAGTAAAGTGTAACCTTAAATACTTGAGAAGGACTAAGGATCTTTTACTAGTATGTAAAGGAGATAGCCTCCAAGTTGAGGGCTACACGGACTCAAGTTTTCAGTCTGATATTGATGATAGTAAGTCAAACTCATAGTATATTTTTATCCTAAATGGAGGAGTAGTAAGCTGGAAGAGTTCCAAGCAAGATACTACTACTGACTTAACCATAGAGGTGAAGTACATTACTAGAAGCAGCAAAGGAAGGGGTGTAGATGAAGAAGTTCATTAGAGATTTAGGAGTCAACCGAGTAGCATGGAGTTGATTCCCATACACAGCAATAGTGATAGGGTAATAGCTCTAACAAGGGAACCCAAGTCTTATCAAAATTATTCTGAGGAGGTTCTACTTACTTAGAGAGATCATAGCTCGTAAAGATGTAGTAATGGAAAGAGTTTCATCTGAAGATAATATTACAGATCCACTAACGAAGCCGTTGGCTCATATTGTATTTGAGCATCATAGGGGTCTGATAGGGATCAAAAACATAGGTGATTGGCTTTAGGTCAAGTAGGAGATTGTTGGTTATAAGTGCCTTACAAGCCAATCACATGAGTGATGGCACGTGCAACATATTACATGATCTTTTTTCTTATAATTATTATTGGTATAATCTCACATATATTATCTGTTGTATATATATGATTATTATTGGTATACTCTCAAATCACGATGAGATCATGTTAATAAGATTGATTCACCTTTAAATACATATCTTAAAGAATCCTGGTCATAGGTTACTCGAGAGGGACATCGAGATAATTGGACAAACCTGTGTACTATATACCCATCCATATGATGGAGGTGGCTGGTCTCATAGCTACTTGTGTGGAGACACTAAGGATATAGTACAAATGCTCATTGGAGAATGAATTAACTAATTAATATGCTTATGGAATGTTGTATGGTTAATGATACACAATGTCATATAGTGATTTCATAGTCCCAGTTGTGTATCTGATCCTTAGACTTGAGACACCAAGGATATTTTGTTTGAGTATTCCTTTCTTTAACGTCGAACTTATAGGTTTGGAAAGTTTTATATTTGGTATAACCAATTATTGGGATTAGTAGCCAACCTTAGGAAGGCAATTGAATATTAATAAAGGATCATCCACTCTTAGTATCACGAGAGGAATATCCCATATGTGCTTGCTCAGACTCTGGTCAGAGTCATTTGTATTAAGAGAGAAAGAGTTAGCACTTACAACAAAGGAAGAGCACTCGAGCGAAAGCTCAAGTGACAATGATGACCTTGAACTCTTTAGAAGAAAACTTAAGTTTATAAAATCTGAATGTAAGAATAAAAATGAATTAAAGAAGAAGCTGTCAAAGAAGAAGAAGACACTCAAGGGGACTTGGGATGAATCAAGTGTATTAGACGACGACGTAAGTGACTCAACCAAAACTCATTTACCTTATAATGAAATTACATAGTGCTTTTCATGTCTTAATGAAATTTAACTTAGTAATAAAAAGGGGAAAATTATTAGAATTAGAATTGATTAAAGATGTCTTATTAGTTAATGGTTATTGATCTTGATAATTTTTATGATAAATTAATTTTTTTGATTTTAAACATGATGCATAGTTTTGACATTAAAAAAGAAAGAAATACTTGGACATACTTGTATGAAATCAATCTCATGAATTGAAACAACTAAAAAGAGGAAAGTATTTTTCTTGAAAATTTCTCAATCTCTATCTTATCGAGTTTTTAATAAGAGATTGATGATTCTATTTATGATATTTTTTGAATCTCTTGAACTATAAAGTGATTTTGATAATTTTATTTGAATGATTTTTTTTAACTAAATCATAAACTTTTCCTTGATTTCTTGACTTGAGGTATCTTTTATGGAAATTAATTTTTTTTAACTACTATGATTTCTTTTTTTTACTATTTACTAAAGAGGAGAATTATGATGTTGATAATTATAACTTGAGATTTTTTATATAAATCAAGATTGTTCACTATAATTCTTTTATTTTATTAAAGACAATCATCCAAATGAATCATGATTTGTCTTTTGATTTCTCAAAATTATAACTTGAGATTTTTTTTTTATGAATCATGATCTTGATGAATTAAGATTTCTTATACATGAATTGAAATCTTTTATTTGTACTCCTATGTTTTTTTCTTTGCTATTTACTACGGAGAAATTTTTATCCTAATCATGATATTGACTTCTTGATATTTATAACATGAGAATTCTTTTTGAATCAAGATATCTTATTATTTGTTCTCATATAAATCTCTCATTTTGTTAAAAGAATATTTGTCTAAATGAATTATAATGTTTCCTTGATACTCACAACTTGAGATGATGTGCTTTGATGTTGGGAACATTATATACATAAATTATTTTTTTTCTTTCTTCATGTTTTGATGCTCTCTTATATTTATATTTATATACACTCACATCTATCGCTGGAACGATCTCTGTAGGGGATCAGCCTTCTTGAAACTCTAAAGGGGTTCCTCCCTCCTTGGTAAATGGCCATAATGACTGAAAAAATAGTGTATTGCTTCATGAAAAGGGGGCACCTACAAGTGCTTATATAGGGCTCAAAACCCTAACCCAAATGGAAGACTCCAATTCTTAGTGAAACTCTTACTCCAAAACCCTAGCTGCCACTCTCCTTAACCCTAGCCGAATCCTATAGGCAAAGTGGGCAGTGATAGAGAGGGTGTAGATGCTTGGATTATGGTTTGGTTATAATTTTGACTCGATTGACCCTAATCTGACTCTGACTCCTAATTAGACTCTAATTTAGTCAAATCCTAATCTTACTGGGATTTGGATTTATTTCTTGGATTATAGTTTGGTTACAATTTCGACTTGATTGACCCTAATCTGACTCTGACTCCTAATTAGACTCTAATTCAGTCAAATCCTAATCTTACTGGGATTTGGATTTATTTATTACAATTGACTCAAGATCTCCTCCTAGCCTACCTAATGCCAACTCTAGGCTGACCAACAAGGCCCAATTTAAGGACCCGACTCAATTAGACAGGACCCAACTAAGTTGGGGTCCTATCAGACCCGCCCTCTTCAAATTAGCCTTGTCCTCAAGGTTGAGGCTCTATGATCTCCGGGTCTGAGTCTGCAGCTTGTCATGAGGCTTCCTTGTTGTATTTAAGGTAGGCGCATTACAATCCCATGATCTAGCTTTGTCTTGTATCTCTTCATTGGTGGTAGTGTTTGGATGGTGATGCGTTGTGATCTTGCAATGTCATGCAATCTCTAGTTGAAACTAGGCCTCCTCATCGACTTGATGTTAGGTGGATAGATCTGGGCTGAGTCATCCTCTCTAAACTTCCAATTATAGTGAGATACTTAGAGGATCAGTTATAATTTTGAATTGGTGCACAGATCCGATCTGTAGGTCATGGTTCCATTGTGATCTCTAATTTTGTAAGGTCAAAAGTAATAACGAGACCACTTCCTTGAGGCTTAAGTTTCCTGTTGATAGGGCTAGAGGTGTAGGGGAACTCGATCTTCAAATTTTCTTCCATTCTGAAGCTTGTTGGGAGGCTATTTCTTCCTTGCATAGGATGCCATATGATTGATGTTTAGTAGTAACCGAGTCTTCTTCTAGAATGGTGGCTTCCCTCTGATATAGTCCCTGGTGGTATAAGCATGATCTGAATTTGAGGTGGGTAGAAGCTATGATTTTTCGGGCCTATTTTCATCTCTCCTTCATGTTGTTGACCTATATTATGCCAAGCTTCAAATTCAACATCGATTAGTATATCCTCGTTGTAGCTTAGAAGCCTCATGTGAAGTGAAGGGTGATGCTAGTCCTAACACCCAATGCGTCCGCTCTAATCATGAACACCTTGCCACAATATAGAAATGGTAGCATCGATGTAGATAGCACCGTGGCTGTGGGGGCTGATGTTTTACTTAGCCAAAGGGGGGATCTTTCTCCATAGTGAGAGGGGTGATGATCTCGTCATAGTGAATGTGGATGTCTACTGTAGCAATCATCGTGTTTTGTTGGGCCTTGCAAGTGATCCCTCTCTTACTCCTATAGATGGTGGATGCGATGATGCTTTCTTCCTTATTAGAGATATGTTTCTTTAGAAGTTTGATCTCCATCCAATAAGCTTTGGTGTCACAGATTCTATGATGGTACTACCGCTGGATGAGCTCAATCTTTTTGCGATCATCAACAATAGAGCGGAGGTTGTCAATAGGGAAGACTTCAGATAGCATGATCCACTCCTGGAAGAGGTCGTGTAAGTAGTCCGAGATCTGGGAGCGTTGCATCAGAAGCCATAGCTATTTTGGTTGGACATGGCACTTCAAGAAGAGCCTATCCATGTAGACAAAGAGGTAGATCTTTCGAAGATAAAGTGTCACTGTGGGGGAAAATCATGGTTTGGAAGGAGCAAAATTTAGTTTGTCGCAAATGTTATCATCGTTACGAAGGTGGAACACTACAGAAATTTTCAGCTATGTTTTTGTCTCTTGAAATTCACTTATTCCTTCTCCTTTCTAGCCAAAATTTTTAAACAATTCTCAAGATCAAGTTGGCTTTCATCTGGATTTTATTTCTCAAAAAAACTCCTTCTAGAATTGGTTTTCTTGTGCAATCTTTGACTATTACGCAGTTATAGAATTTTACGATGAAGGAATCTACCTTTCGTCTTTTGCTCTATTTCCCTACTGTTATGCTGCCAAAATTTCATCAAACTTTTTAGTGGTATTAACAACATCTGAACCAAGGGTTTCTGTATAATTTTCTTAAACTTTCCTCTAGAATTTATGTTGAGAAGTCATCATTTCTCTGATGTAAAATCGGTTCGGTAGGACAACACATCATAGCAAATTTTTTGTCGAATTCTATCAGATTTGAGTATTATTTTTTGTGAGGTTTTGGACTCTCTTTTCCTCATCTCAAAATCCTACCATCCTTACTAAAAACCCTTCAAAATTCTACCCTAAATCGAAACCAAATAGCCCCCCAAATCTACCCTAAACCGTAGCTTACTTCCATCCAAACCTATTCACCTTCCAACAGGACACCCCCTTCTCCAAAATTCCCATGCCACTAACCTGATAATAACTTTTTTTTTTATATATTACAGATTTAAAGATGTATACTATAGCATCAAAGGAGGCTATCGATGCAGAGCTTGAAGCCTTTGAAAACTGCATGGAAGAGAAGATGTGATCCCTTTTCGTCGAATTCAGCATTGGCCCATCGTCGAGCCCGAGAAAATTACAACACGGAGAAACTTCAGATTAGTGAGACGATCCTTAAGAACATAGCCACATCACCTCTAATCTCAATAATCCATGCATGAAGGTTGACTTCCCTAGATGGGAAGAAGGAAATCCGATCGGGTGGATCTCGCACGCGGAGCGCTATTTCTGATTCTACCGAACCGCCGACGCTACACGGGTGGAGACTGCTGCCATCCACCTCGAGAGATATGCTATTCAATGGTTTAATTAGTTTGAGCACACCCATGAAGGACTCTCATAGCAGCGATTAAAGGAAGGACTACTAAATCTCTTGAAACCAACCGATTTTGACAACATCGACGGATAATTGGTAAAGATTTTTCAAACCTCTACAATACAAGAATACCAAATAAGGTTTGAGTGTTTATCTAACCAAACTGAGAATTGGTCTGAGAAATAACTTTTAGGTACTTTTATCAAGGGCCTAAAGTCAGCCATTTGAAGAGAAGTAAAGGTGCGACAACCGTACACTCTTATGGCGGTGATTTCCTTCACGTATATCCAAGAAGAACAATTGAACCATGAGGTAAGAAGGACAAAGGTCACTCCCCAACCAGCCATGCTGAGGTCTACTACCCCCCCACTGCTATCCAAGCCCCTGCACCAAAAAAGTTGACAAGAGATGAGCTTCGCGAATGATCGACCAAGGGATTGTGTTGGCATTGCGATGAACTGTGGAGTCGCAAACATCACTGCAAAAAGGGCCAACTCCTCATGATTGAACCAGCAGAGGATGAGGACAATGAAACATCTAAAGAAGCCTATGAACCTAAAAAAGAAGCTATGGAGGAAGAGTCCCAATTGGCCGACTATGCAGTGCACGCATTGATCGACTACTTTAACCCACAAATGATGAAAGTTGGAGGACTTTTAAAAAATAGCAACCCATCACCATTCTCATCGACACGAGCAGCACCAATAACTTCCTCAATAGTAAGGTTACTGCATGTTTGACACTTCAAATCGAAGGTTGTAACAAGTTCGACATAAAGGTCGCCGATTGCCAAATCTTTAATTGCGACCAACGGTGCCCGCGGGTCCAAGACCAAGAAGTAGTAGCTGATTTCTTCCTCCTACCCATTGATGATGAGATCAAATGGCTCACAACACTAAATGATATCTCCTGAAATTTTTCTAAATTAATCATGAAATTTTATTGCAAAAGGAGACAGGTCATGTTACGAGGCAAGCGCGGGATCCAAATTTCCACCGTTTCGTCGTAATGAATGGAGAAAGTTTTGCACAAAGCACATGGTGGATTCTTGATGCATATTCAACAGCCATCTATGGGGGAGAACGTACAAAACTCATATCCTAAGCTTGTCCTTTACCTGAACAAATTCATGGATGTTTTCTTGGAGCCGCGTGGGATGCCCCTTAATCGGCCGTATGACCATCGTATTTCTATTTTACTAGGCAAACCTCAAGCAAATTTACGATGTACCACTATCCTCACTTGTAAAAGGATGAGATTGAGAATATTGTTAAAGAGATGCTTGACACTGGGGTGATTCGACCGAGTTGCAGCCCCTTACTCCTCACCGGTGTTGCTAGTGCACAAGAAAGATGGTACGTGGCAGATGTGCATTGACTACTGGGCTCTAAACGCCATCACCGTAAAGGATAAATATCCTATCCCATTCGTAGATGAACTCTTAGATGAATTAAAAAGGAGCCCGAGTCTTCACTAAATTGGATCTCTGATCCGGATACCATCAGATTTGGGTATGCACTAAAGATATTCAGAAAACTGTATTCCGCATGCATAACAGCCACTGTGAGTTTCTGGTAATGCCTTTCAGACTTATGAATACTCCTACTTTCTAAAGTTTGATGAATGATATCTTCCAGAGTTTTCTATGCATGTTTGTATTGGTATTCTTTGATGATATTCTCATTTATAGCCCTACGCTTGATATACATTTTCAGCACTTGTGAACTGTTCTAACGATTCTTTAGGAGAATACTCTTTATGTTAAATAGTTAAAGTGTAGCTTTTTACAACATAAAGTGGAGTATCTTGGGCACATTATATCAGAGGACAGAGTAGCAGTGGACCCAACAAAGATCGAGACAATGTAAGGATAGCTGAGACCTACAAATGTACAATCACTACACGATTTCCTTGGACTTACAGGCTAATACCAAAATTTTATGAAAGATTATGGCAAGATCAGTGCCCCACTCACGTCATTACTAAAGAAAGATTCCTTCTTATGGTTGGATAAACCTTCCATAGCCTTTGAACGACTCAAGGCATCTATGACGATGATGTCGGTTCTAGCGCTGCCCGATTTCGATCGCACTTTAGTCATTGAGGCCAATGCATCAGGAGTTGGAATTGAGGCTATTCTTATGCAAGATGGTCGACTCCTAATTTACACTAAGACTTCTCTCACACTCCATACGAGGTTTTTACAAGAGATACTAATTACTACCAAATTAAAATATGATTAGATACAAGTCCATGGCACGAAAGAGGAGTAAAACTAGAAGAATTGCAATCCATGCTCACGCCAGATTGGGCTCTCATCATCCTGAACTATACCAGAGGGAAGTCACCATTCCAGAAGAAAGATTGGCTATCACTAAAGACTAACCATATGGCATCACATGCAAAGAAGAAACGGCCTCCTAACAAACTTCAGAATGGATAAAAAATTGAAGATCGAGTTTTTCTACACCTCTAGCCCGATCAGCAGGAAACTCGAGCCTTAATTAAGTGGTCTCTCTATTTCTTTGGGCCTTGCAAAATTGAGGATCACATTGGGGCCCTAACTTAGAGATCAAATTCGCACACCAGATCAATATTACAGTTGATCCGCCAGGTATCCCACCTCAAATGAAAATTTAAAGAAGATAACTCAGCCCAAATCCTTCCAACTAACACCCTAGCTGATAAGGAGGCCAAAGTTCAGTTAATGATAGCATGGGAGTCACATGAGGAGTTAAAAGTCTAGTTTCCAAAGTTTATGGACCCGCAACTTTGAGGACAATGCTGATCTGAAGAGGGCAGACATGATAGGACTCCAGTAGGATTGAGTCCTAATCATCTTAGTACTAGTCAATAAAAAACATATTAGATTGCAATAAAGCCACTTCTATCTTATAAAGGAGTATGGCTAGGGTCTAGATTAGCCCTTAGGGCTTAGTAGCCACCACACCGATTACTGGGTTAGTCGGCTAGGGTTTCCCCCTGCTTAGGTCGGTTATAGAGCCACTTAGCCACCTCCTTTTCTTATTAAGGCAGGTTGGCTATAAGAGTGGCAAAGGGGTAATTCTACTTTAGCAAGCACCCCCTTAGGCTAGGGTTTTGATCCCTATTTAAAGATATAGCCGCCCCCCATCTTGAATCAAGTAATTATCAATTGTATTTCAGCCTTGTGCCGAATCTAGGTGGGAGGAACTCCTACAGCATTCCAAGGGTTGATCCCCCTCAAGGATCAAAATCTATAGAGCTCCTTCTAGGATTCTATAAAAAATCAACCAGCTTTTGTTCTTCATCCATGACCTCTTCCTCATGCTTCTGAACCTCCTCCTCAATGTCTTCAAGAGGTTCAATCAGTAGGAGGCATCCCTTTTTGCAGTGATGGTTGTGGCTCCAAAGTTCATTACAATACCAAGAAAGACCCTTTGTCAATCGGTCACTTAGTTCTTCTCTTGTTAATTTGTTTGGCAGCAAAGGATGGCTGGAAGCAGAAGGTGGTTCATATGCCATGGTCTAGGAGTGGTTCTCATCCTCCGAGCATCATGGTTCAGCCATTCCTGTTGGATTCGGGCGAAAGAGATTGTGGCCTTCATAGTGGGGGGTTGTCGCACTTTAATCTCTCCTTTAATTTTCGACTTGAGTCCCTCAATGAACGTCCCTAATAATTATCTATTACACCAATCACGAGCAAAGTAAGATAATTCCTCAAACCTGATCTGGTATTCTTGGATCGTGGTAGTTTGTCGAATCTTGGCAAGTTGTTCATTGATATTCTTATACTTGGTCGGCCCAAAGCGGGTCAGCAGTGTATACTTGAATTGTATCCACGTCGGAGTCTCTTAGTTATATTCAAGCCAATTGTACCATCATATAGTATCTCTTCAAGGTGGATGACAGCGGTGTCCACCATGGAATCCTCCGGTGTTTGGTGATGATAGAAGTAACGTTCGGCGTATGAAATCCATCCTATCGGGTCTCCTTCTTCCCATCGAGGGAAGTCCACCCTCATGCATGGCTACCTCATATCAGTGGCTCATTCTTTCTTTTTGAGAGGCCTCTTTGAACTTTAACCTTGTTGGAATTTTATTGGGCTCGAAGATCGGCTCAATCCGAATTCAGCGAATAAGGTGCACAATCTGTCCTCTATGCATGATTCAAATGTCCCCAACTTTACATCAATTGAACCTTGAGATACCATTGAGTGTACCTCTAGATCTAAGATGCTAATATCCCTCCCCTGCTATTAAGTCAGTGGTATAGAACGGTTGGGTGGTTTGGCGGCCGAAAGGAATGGTGGATCCTGGGTAAATGGCTACGGTTTAAGGCTGACAAGTGGCTATTTTTTAGGCGCTATTGGGGTTGTGATTTAGGGCTGCTGCAGGGGCTGTAAGGAGGGTTTAGTGATAGAGGTTTAGAGTTAGAGGAATGGCTTAGGGTTGTTATTGATGGTAGCAACCGGTTTTATAGGATTGATGGATGTGGAGGGTAAGGATCAATGGAAGGTTCAGTGGCTGCGGAAGACCACTGTTTAGGCTATAGTTTGAGTTGGCTGTGGATTATGGAAATAGGTTATGATGGCTGCATCTTAAGGCTAGACTGGTGCCCTAAAGATGATGTGGGTGGCAGCAACAATTTCGGTAAGGATCAGATATGGGTGCAATAAAAACACCGAAAGGTAGTGCTACAGAATTCTATGTCGATAGGCTGCGATAGGTCATTATTTTGGGCTACAGTTTTGGGTAATGTTTGGGTTATGAAAATAGGTTACGATAGTTGTCTCTTAAGACTAAAGGGATGCCCTAAAGATATCTTGGGTGGTGGCATCAAGATAGTTGGGTTTCGATGGGTTAAGTAGAAGAGGAAAGATAAAGGTGCAACAGTAGATTTTTCATCAAAAATATTTTAGCAGTGTAGACGTAATTTTTTCCATATTCTCAATGAAAATTCAAGTGAAACTCAAGGGAAATCTACTAGTAAAGGAGAGTAATATCATCAAAAATTTCATGGAAAGAAACAACAACAAAAGTTTCAGTAAAATCAAAGATTGCAAGAAGGTGTTGCTGTAGAATTTTTTCAGTGAAAGATTTTAGTAGTATAGCTAAAATTTTTTGTAGTAGTTTGTAATGAGGAATCAAGTAAAACTCAATGGAAATCCACTAGCAAGGAAAAGGTAATGCTGTCAATAAATTCATGGAAGAAATCGGCAACAAAAGTTTTAGCAAGATGAAGGAATACTATAAGGTACTATGGTAGAATTTTTTCATCGAAAGATTTCAGTAGTATGGACAATATTTTTTTCTAGCAGTCCAAATAAGGATTCAAGTAAAACTCAAGGAGAATCTGCTAGTAAAGGAAAGGTAATTCCAACAAAAAATTTGTGGAAGAAAATGACAGCAAAAGGTTTAGCAAAATCGAAGATCACAAAGAAGTATGGCAGTAGATTTTTATGTCTAAAGCGTAGTAGCTTGGACGTAAAAGATCTGTAGGTAATCTTGATAATTTTTTGACAAAACCAAAGGGAGATCTAAGGATAGGAGGTTATTTTCATAAAGATTTGATTAGTACAAACACAACAGCAAATCAAACAGTCAAGGGTGTGCGGTTGGAATTATGCTGCGTAACTTTCACCGTAAAGATGAAAACTTTACGACGAAAAGTTTGTGTAGCAAATAGGAATGAATTTTTATATATTTTTTGAATAGGGATAACTAAATTGCAGTAGCAATAAGGTAGGAAACCATAACCTATTGCAATTTATGGGGAGATCACAGGATGATCTATGGTCATGGAGATGATGATGGAATTTGATGATGATTTTTAAGCAATTGTGGGAATTGCTTTGGATGGTTATGGGAGGCTGATGGATGGCTGTGAAAGGGCAACGAGATGACAAGAATGCTGCTTTGATACCAAGTGTTAGAACCCTTGAGGATTCTAAACTTGGGGTGATCTCTATAGGGGATCGGCCTCCTTGGAATTCTATAGGGGTTCTTGCCTCCTTGGAATTCTGCACTATGGCTGGAAGATAATTAATCTATTCATGATGAAAAGGCTATTTATTGGGCTTCTAAATCTCAACTCCTAATATGATTGCTACTTAAGACTCCTACTCGTAACAACTCCTAACAATTCCTACTCTAACTCTAAGAAGCAACTCCTATATCTAACAACTTCAACTCCAACTCTAAGAAGCAACCTCCAAACTAATCCTAATCCTATTCTATCTTAACCCCTCCTCAACCAACCCCTCTTTATCTAGGATAAGGGGTGGTAATTAGGGTGACATGTATCTTATTCTTCCCTTAAAATATCTTCCTCCCATCTAATCCTAACCTAGCCGGCCTCCTTGCTTCTTTCTTAGGGGTCGGCTAGATAGGATTTACATAAATTTTCTTAGAATTTACATATTTGCCCTCTTTAATGAAACTAAATTAGGACTCTCCTAGCTAGAGTCCTAACAATAGAGGGGTAATAAAGGGATTTGGCTTTGGGAAGGAGCCTCCCTAGGGTTAGGGTTTGAGTCCTATATAAGAATGTAGCCTCCACCTTTTTTTATTAAGCAAAGATCATCTTCAATTCAGCCTTATGGCCGACTACTAGGAGAGGACCCCCTATAGCGTTCCAAGGGTTAATCCCCCTCAAAGATCAATCTACATAGTTTTGGAATTCTATTATTTGGTATCAGAGCAGTGATCTTGCTGCCTTTGCTGCTATCTCTGCCACCCACCATCAGCCAAGTAATTCCCATAATTGCTCTTGAAGTCGCCATCTCCACCATCACCTCCTATCGAAATTTTATGATCTCTTCTTCCTTGCTACTATCTAACCGAGATCTTGTTGTCAATTTCCTCCAAAAAATTCTCGGTTTACTATTGGAAATTTTGTCGAGAAATCGCTATTTCTTCGATGAGAATTCTGCTTCTACAAAGAGAGCATCTACTGCAGTAAACTTCATTGAATTCTCTTAAACCTTTGCTGCCATCCACCCTAGATCCATAACTCTTTTGCTAACCTTCATTCTCTACCATCATAGCCCCAAAACTCCATAAAACCATAGCCAAATCTGCACCTAAAACAACTACCAAACAAGCCTAAACCGTAGCCTATACATCCACCAACTTTCGGCCACCAAATCTCCCCTTATCCCTTCAACCGTAGCATACATCTCTTATTGCACAAATGCTGCCATCTACCTTAATCGTGACCAGTAGCGATTTGATCACAACCAACAGTGATCTCTCGCTGCACAACACTTCTAGTAGCAATCTCTCACTGCCATCCTCCTTGATCGTAGCCAGCAGCAATCTCTCGCTATCATCTACCTTGATCGTGGCCAACAGTGACTTGATCATGACCAGCAATGGTCTCTCACTACACAACACTGCCGACAGCAATCTTTTGCTGCCATCATAGTCAGCAGCACTCTCTTGCGGCACAAATGCTACTAGCAGCGATCTTTCGCTACCATCTGCCTTGATCATGGCCAACAATGAATTGATCACAACTAATAGCGATCTCTTGCCATACCAATGCTACCAGCATCGATCTTTCATTACCATATGCCTTGTTCATAACTAACAACGATCCCTCACTGCATAAGTTACCAGTAGTGGTCTCTCACTCCATACCATTGCTACCCTCTTTGGCAACAACTATGCACTCCGCTGCCCTTCTTCCCTTTGTCGTAGTTGCACCCTTGTTGCAACCACCTCTACTAGTCGCTTGCAAATAGCTACCATCTCCACCTGCAATCATGAAGTCGCACCGCAGACCCATGGTCGGTGTTACTATTGCCCTCTTCTTCCTCCACTATCAGTGCTGCTTCATGATCCAGATCCCCTTTGCTGCCATCCTCCCTCAACATAGTAGCCACTTGAGAAATACACCACCATAGCCTTGATGATTTTGCAGCATCATTGCAGTTGCTATTTCTCATCTTCTTACTGCCACTACTGCCTTTAACCTGAAGATTGCAGCCACCCTCTTTAATTGGTTTATTTGACAGATTGGAAATCCCTATGTCATGACATCGATAGGTCTATTCGAAGTCAAATTAGAGGCTTTTGAGATGCATATGTAGGCTAAACTATGTACTCTCTTTAAGGAGTTTAGATTGGGCCGATCACCAAGCCCAATAAGATCACAACATGGTATGAGTATAGATCGAAAAGAGATCCCACTGGAGATAAGAAGCGAAGTTAAGGCACGACAGCCCTACACCTCAGCGACATCGATCTCCTTTGCACAACTTCAAGAAGCACACCTCAATCAAGTTGCTCAAAGCATGAGAGCCACATCCCAACTAACAGCATATAAACCTCTAGCACTAATCGATTATAAAAACATTGATGAATAACTAGCAAAGATCCCTCAAACCTCCACATCCAAGAGTACTAAACTAGGTTTGAAAGGTTATCTAATCAAACTCATGATTGGTCTAAAAAATAGCTATTGGGGACTTTTATTGAGGGCTAGAAACTAGAGATTTGAGAAGAAGTTAAAGCGTGATAATCGTACACACTTATATTAGCCATCTCCTTCACGTGTCATCAAGAAGAGAAATTGAACCATGTATTGGATCTTGGATTTTAATGATGAAATTAATTGATTAGTATTTGATCTAACAAGGCTATTAGAGTTGACTGATATAGGATTAACTATGATAAAGAGATTAATGTAATCAGAGGCTTAGCCAGAGTCAAGTCCAAGCATTGGGCCGGGGTTCGGACAATGCGATTGGGAACTCGCTTGGAGTGCGTCGTGAGCTTACAGAGGGTATCAGGAGCTTACTAGGATGGCACAAGGAGGTTCACTGGAAGAAGATCGAGACTCTCTGAAAGATTGTTGGGGGTAGCCTAAAGGCTTACCAGGAGATGGGAAGGTCTTGAAGTGGATTTATGGTCATGTTGATTGTAATTAATCAAGTTATAGTTATCATTGTGCAGGTTAACCATAATAGTGAAAAGGAATTACAGATCAGACATGGACCCAGGATCAAGCTTAGGCATCGGGTCAAGGATTAGATGACACGGTAGAAACTCGTTGGGAGTTTGCTAGGACTATGCCGAAGGTATCGGGAAGATCGCTAGGAACACGCAAGGAGATTCGCCAGAGGAAGACTATGAGAATTGCCATAGGGAATGCAGGAGGTTGCCAAATCACGGGAGTAAGGTTATTAAGCTTGGCGGTCATGTATAATTATAATCCTTAAGTCGTAGGTTAGGGATTGAGTCCTAATTGAATTAGATTTGGATGAAATCTAAATCAACTCAATAAAGCAACTAGGTCCACTATGGGGTGTGATTGAGCTCAAGTTGAGCTCAATTAGTTGCCTATGGGATTGGTCAATTGATGATTCAAATCAGGATTGAAAAAGTGAAGGGAATCACTTTTCTAGGATTCCTAACGGATAAACCATCGGTGAGCGACAGTTCAACCGACACTGCCCAGGTTTTCAGGTGGCTGAACATCCTAGGACAGGCGGGTAAATTGCCCGTACGAGGTTTTCGGGCAGTTGAACTGCCCAGCGCTGGCGGGTGAACCGCCTGCACCCAGATTTTTTGGGTATATTTAAATTTTGGCTCTAAAATTCTAAAGCCATTTGGGGCTATAAATATCCTAAGTTTTCTTGCATTCTATACAACACTTTTGGGGAATAAATTCTATGAAAAACTTGTGTGAATTGGAAGAAAAAGAAAAGAGGTAAGGGAGTGATCAAAGAGTTGTAATCTTGTCTCTCTTGTAAGATTGTAAGGGTTTGATCTTCACCCAAAGGAGATCAATAGTGGATGCTGGTGTGCCTCAAGGAGGAGGATTTAAGAAGTAGATGTAGGCCAAGGTTGAGGCTAAACCACTATAAATTATAAGTGTTCCTTATTTCATTTACTACTTACAATTGTTGGGTTCTTAATTGTGTTCAACAAAATATCAAGTGACACTTCTGATGATTTTATTTACTCCTTGAAAGCGAAGTTTCAAGTCAAGCATTTTCCTTCGACATTGCTTATCTTTCGAATTTACTTATTCTTTCTTAAGTAATTTTTAGGCAAGTAACTTAGTAATCTTCTTTTAATCACTCACTTGCTTTACTTGAACGAAAAGCTCCAAATCTTTCTATCTTGCTTGAAGCCAAAAGCTTTTTGTTAAAATGAGAATTTTAACTTGCACTAATTCAAACCCCCCCCCCCCCCTGCCCATCCTTCTTAGTGCCAATTGGTCCTAACAATTGGTATCAGAGCAAGGTAGTTACTCATTGGATTAACACTCACTTGTGTAAATGGCTTGTTTCGGCATGAATAAGAGACATTTCATCTCACATCCTCTCATGTTTAATGGGACGAATTACACGTATTGGAAGACAATGATGCATATTTTTCTTATCTTTTTAGACCTTGATTTATGGAATATTATTGAGAATAGATTTAAAAAATCTTCCAAGCCAATGAATAAACTAAATGATTTGGAGAGGAAGAATTTTTCTTTAAATATCGAGGATATGAATGCCTTGTTTTGTACTCTTGCTAAGAATGAGTGTAATCGTGCTTCTGCTTGTGACTCAACTTTCGATATTTGGCATATATTGAAAATCACATATGAAATCACAACTAATCTAAATGAATCATTAAATAAAAATACTTTTAAAAATAAACAAGAATAATACCTTTATATGAATTTGACATTGAGAATCCAAGAACACCTTCTAAAGAACAGGAAGGAATATGAACTGAGAAGAACATTACTCCTTTAGTGAGACTGATGAGGACTTTAAACCTTTGACACATGAACCAGATAAATTAATGAACATGAATCTTAAAAATGATCTTAAAATTGAGAAAATATATTGCTATGAACGTAAGAAGCCGAGGTGCTTTGAAGATGAAGTGCACAACCAAGAAGTAAGGAATCTCGCACTTATGGCGATCCAAGACGAGGTTAGTGATTCATTAAGTGTTTCTTTTCCAGAGTTATTAAATATGTTTTATGATTTATTTAATGAGTTTAAAAAACTTAGCAAATCTTTAAGTTACTTAAGAATGATCATGATTTGTTAGTTGGTAGATTTAATGAAATGTATTATTTATTAGCATCACATAACCCTTGTTCTAAATGTGAGATGCTAGATAGTGTTAAAGAAGAAAATATCATGCTTAGGATAATATTAAAAAATTTTGAAATTGGGAACAAATATCTAAATATGATCCTTCCAATAAGGGTCATACTGATAGAATGAATGACATAGGTTTTGTTAGTAACATTCAACAAAAACCAATCATTTTTGTTAAAGGATCTACCTTAAATTTATCACCAAGAATTAAATATAATTTTTGTGAAAAATTAGGACATAAAGTCTACAAATGTCCATTTAAAAATTATAGTCCACATAAATTAATTTGGGTTCCTAAAGGAACCAAAAACAACCTTAAACCATTAGAAAAAAATGGGAAGAACATATCATGAAGGACCCAATGTAAAATGTGTACCTAAATCTTTTTTATAAATTTTTGTCTCCTAACAAAGCTAGGAGCACTAAATAATATTTTAGATGTGCAAAACATATAACTTGAGATCTAACAAGACTCACTAGCCTAAATACTAATAAGATAAATTATTAAAAATAAAATGAATCTTCATGATGATTATGCGTAACACTTTCATTGTATGCTAAAATTAGAAAGGAGAAAGATTATGTATCTTTGATGAAAAATTATGAACATGAAAGGGAGATTTTGATGATGATTAATGTATTGATTTATGTGTTTGTATTTGCGTACATTGTCTTGAGATTAAATAACCAAACATTGAATTTAAACTTAAATGTCATATACAAAATCATTTTCTTAAAAGAAAAATTCTTGATAACATGATAGAATCATTCAATACAAAAAAAATCATTGGATTTGAAAGTGATTTACTCATTTGGATTTATCTTGTCATAATCTTGATTGATAATGCTAAGACTAGAACCAAAGAACCTTAGTTATTGAAAAATATATTTATATTGAAACTTACAAAAATGAGATTTTTGAATGAATACTAAGATCAAAATTATTGGCTTGAATATTTGGAAAGTCTATTGTTTAATGACTTAAATGTTGTGGTTATTGAATGATTAATTTAATTGGTTGAATAGTTGTATGTTATGATTAAATGAATATTGTTAAATGATAGAATTTGTGCATAGAATAATATAAAAAAAGGAAGAGAGAAAGATCATTCTTTTCTTTCTAGTAATTTGGAAAATTATATTGATCATAAAAATTACATGTTTTTATGACAAAGGAATAAAATGTTAGACTTAAATATAATGCTTAAGATAATTCCTATGTATGCTTTTAAGAAACAATAATGTATATATTAATAATTTTTATTGCTTTTTTATTTTGATTGAATATGTTTTATGTTCAATGAAATCATGCTTGATAATTTAATGATGCATAGTGATCATACTTAATAAGTTTATATGTCAAAATTATACATGATAATCTTTATGATTTATGGCTTATTGATATTTGCCATGATGAAAGCTCTTTTTTGATTATGAGAATGCATATTTTTTATATGGCTTAAAAGATAAAGACATGCTTGTATGAAATAAAAAGAGAATATATTTTTTCTTAAAAATTTCTCTATCTTATAATTTTTTCAGAAAGAAATTAATGAATCAATTATGTTATTTTTTATTAAATCTCTTGAACTATGAAAGTGATTTTGATGATTTGATTATTTGAAATTGAATAAGTTATTATCATGATTTTTGGTAAGTTTCGATAAAGAAAGGTGTTGCGATGTGCTGTCCTACCGAACAGATTTTATAATAGAGAAACGATAAATTCTAGATGTAAATCTTAGAGGAAAACTCAAGGAAAACATACAAAACTCCTTGGTTTAGATGTGGTTAATATCAGTAAAAAATTAGACAAAATTTTGGTAGAGTAACAGTAGGGAAATAGGGGAAAAAACGGAGGGCAGATTCTTTATCGTAAAAATTCCAACAATACTAATGAAGAATTAGAGCATAATAGAACCAGTTTCAGAGAGAATTATTTTAAGAGATCGATCTTAGATAAGGGCTAAGATGATCCAAGAAATCATATAAAAATTTTGGCCAAAATAGGGGAGCATAAAACTAGTTTCAAGAGGTAAATAGATGGCTATAAATTTGTACAGTGTTTCACTTTCGCAATAACGATAACATTTCGACGGTTTAAAATTTGTAGTAAGGAAAGTATGAAAAAACCTATTCAACATGTAGAATAAAGGAATAGCAGTAGTAATTGGGCATGGGTAATGAAATTATACTATATCTCTAGTTCAAATGCAGGGGGCAGCAGCAAATTGATTTGATTTGCGGCTTGGGTGGAAGGTGGAGGCATGTGTCGCAGTAATTGTGGGAATTGCTTGAGAAGGTAGGGGTGACAGAGATGGCAGTGCTATGATACCAGATGATAAAACCCTAGAAGGAGCTCTATATATTTTGATCTTTGAGGGGGATCAACTATTGGAACACTATAGGGGTTCCTCCCTCCTAGAACTTGGCACAAGGCTAAATAAAAGATTATTCTTATTGGTAAAAGAGATGGGGTGACTACATCATTATATAGGGTTCTAAACTTAGCCCATGGGGTGCTTGCCTAAGTAAAATTATCCATTTGCCCGACTTATAGAACTCCAGAAGGAGCTCTATAGATTTTGACCCTTGAGGGGGATCAACCCTTAGAATGCTGTAGGGGTTCCTCCCTCCTAGACTCGGCACAAGGTTGAATAAAAGTTGATAATTGCTTGATAAAAGAGAGGGGGTAGCTACATCATTATACAGGGTTCTAAACCCTAGCCCATGAGATGCTTATCTAAGTAAAATTACTCCTTTGCCTCTTCTATAGTCGACCTGCCTAAGTAGGAACAGGTAGCGGCTAGGTTAGCTCTATAGTCGACCTAAGCAGAAGGAAGCCCTAGTCGACCAGCCCAGTAAAAGGGGCGATGGCCACTAAACCCTGAGGCCCCAATCTAAACCCTAACCACACTTCTTTATAAGATAGAAGTGGCTAAGTGGGGTTTTACTACAATCTCACAATGTTTTATTGACTACTTCTAGGGAGATTATGACTCAACCCTGCTGGAGTATTATCAAACATGCCCTCTTAAAATTAGCCTTGTTCTCAAGGCTGAGATTCCATGAACTCAAGGAACTTGGTCTTCAGCTCCTCATATGATTCTCATGCTATCATCAATTGAACTTTGGCCTCTTCATCAGTTGGGGTGTCAGTTGGAAGGATTTGGGCTAAGTCATCTTTTTAAATTTTAATTTGAGATGGGATACCCGATGGATTAACTGTAATCTTGATCTGGTGCACGGATCTGATCTCCAGGTTAGGGTCCTAATGTGATCCCTAATTTTGTAAGGACCAAAGAGATAGGGAGACCACTTTCTTAAGGCTTGAGTTTCCTGCTGATCGAGCTGGAGGTATAGGAAAACTTGATATTCAATTTTTCATCCATTTTGTAGTTTGTTGGGAGGTCATTTCTTCTTTGCATGTGCTGTCATATGGTTAATCTTTAGTAATAGCCAATTTTTCTTCTTAGTGAGAGGGATGATGTTTTGTTGAGATCTGCAAATGATTCTTCTCTTATTCTGATTTCTCCATTGGAGGGATTCAATTTTCTCGCAGTCTTGGGCCATAGATTAGGGGTCATCGACAAGGAAGTCTTTAAGTATTATGGTCCAATTTGGGGAAAGTCGTGAAAGTCTCCTAAGATCTAGAAGTACTACATCAGCAACCATGGTGAGTTCGGCTAAATATAACACTTCAAAAGTGGTTAAACCACGTTTGTGTACAACAATTTTTCACTTTACAAAACCAAGATAAAAAAATAGGCTAACAAATTACACCAAAAGTGGTTAAGTGATGTAAATATTAGAATCTTTATATTGAAATTAAATTATTATCTTATTTTTTGAAGTAAATTTATAATATTATAAATTTTTATATTATACATCATTGCATTTTTGTAAATATCTAAAATATTTTTTATTTTCATTAAAGATTCTTTTCCTTCCTTGACATCACCTTGAATTCATCACTTTATGTTTAATATTTAGATAATTATTTATGTCATAAGATCATACACAATATCATATCTGAAAAAAATATGATAAGATATATAACTTAGTAATAAATACCATATCTTCTGATATGGTAGAATTTATATAGTTAAAATGAAGGTCGTGACATGTTTAGTCGAAAGACATATTAAATATCTCTAAGATTGGTAATCAATTATAAGGATAGTTTTTTTAATATTAGAATATTCATATTTAAATTAAATTATTAGTTTATATTTTTTGAAGTAAATTTATAGTATTATAAAATTTTAAATTATATATTATTATATTTATATAAATATCTAAAATACCTTTTAGTTTTTAAAAATAATTTTTTACTTTCCTTGACATCACCTTAAATTCATCACATTATATTTAATATTTAGATTATTATCTATGTTATAACATCATACATAACATCATATCTTAAAAAAATATATGATAAGATCCTTATATTAGTAATAGATAGCATATCATATGATATGCTAGAATTTATATATTTAAAAAGAAGGTCAGGACATGTTTAGTCGAGTCTGCCCCGCCATTAAATATCTCCAAGATTTGTAATCAAATTTAATGATAAATTTTTTTAAATATTTTATATAAACGAAGATTGGCCGTTGGTAAGGTTGGCTAGACCATTACGCATGGCTAAATAAAACTCTAAACGAATATCTTCTAAGCATTGGTCTTTCTATTGTAGTTGTGTGTGAAGGGCGTATTATGTGAATACATAACAATTCAAGTGAATGCACAACATAATATAAGATGATTGAATGCAAAAGTTTGAGCATTAGAAAAGTGATATTAAATATCAGAATTTGAATTAAATTAGATAAATCATATAATATGAGTTCTAAAAGGGGCAAAAAGGACTTTCTCTTATGACTATGGTTAACTTATTGTGTTAACATGCTTTAATGTAACGTACCTTAAAGTAACACTACAGGAAGATCCCTTTAATAACAATCTCAAGAACCTTATAATACTAATGACTCTCAAGACATCATGCAATGATAATCTCCATCCTGACTAGTGCCCCCTGCCTCCCCTCTCAAACCCATTACAAATGTCTCAATCCTTTTGTATTGGCATCTCAATCTTTATATTCATCTTGATAAGATTCAATTGATTGTTACAACCTTGCAATTAGTATCTTTCCTGCTTTGATGTAAAGATTTGAGTCTAGTTTCGAGATTTTGGCTTTTGTTCGTTGACTTACTTATAATTTCATGTTCGAAACTCCAATTTATCTAAAATCTATTTCACGAGAAACTAAACTCGCATACCTTTCTGTCCATACCATCTTGAGTAATTTGGAGCATAATTAATTGTCTAAATATTTCATGCTATATGCCTCTTAAATTCTATTGAAATCATGTGTTTGTTGATATTTGTCTATTCTTGTTTACCTTTTGGAAATAGATTCTTTTTCAATTGAGCTTTGAACTCTTAACTCTTATTCCTTACCCATTCTGAATACTTTATATGAAAGTTTATATTTACATCTTATTGTTTCATATTGGTACATATATTTTTCATTATTCCGCATGTGCTTCCAATACATGCCCATTTTATTGCACTTGTCCTTTTGTACTCCGGTGTTTGTGCGATACTTTCTAGATCTTTACCAGAAATGTGATATTAAATATCAGAATTTGAATTAAATTAGATAAACCATATAATATGAGTTCTAAAGAACCTTATAATACTGACGGCTCTCAAGACATCATGCAATGATAATCTCCATCCTGACTGGTGCCCCCTACCTCCCCTTTCAAACCAGTTGGTACAAATACTTAAAAAATAAGTGATATTGTGTACATTTTTTCCTATGTCTTATATATCAATTTTTTTTTGATATACATATATATTTTTATTTTCTAGATAATAAATTATGGTATTATTCAAGAATCATCTTTAAAATATAATATTACATAACCGAGTAATCAGGCGTTTTCTTAGATAGTATAGATTCATTAAAATAATTTTATTGAAGGCTTTATACACTTTAGATATGAAACGATACACAAAAATTATGCATTTATCAAATTATTTATTTATTTATTATTATTCATGGAGTAATAACAAAGCATAGGATACAATATAATGATAATATAATAATACATTACAATTTATGTGAATACATAACAATTCAAGTGAATGCACAACATAATATAAGATGATTGAATGCAAAAGTTTGCGCATTAGAAAAGTGATATTAAATATCAGAATTTGAATTAAATTAGATAAACCATATAATATGAGTTCTAAAAGGCGCAAAAAGGACTTTCTCTTATGACTATGGTTAACTTGTTGTGTTAACATGCTTTAATGTAATGTACCTTAAAGTAACACTACAGGAAGATCCCTTTAATAACAATCTCAAGAACCTTATAATACTGACGGCTCTCAAGACATGATGCAATGATAATCTCCATCTTGACTAGTGCCCCCTACCTCCCCTCTCAAACCCGTTGGTACAAATATTTACAAAGCATGTGCTATTGTGTACATTTTTTCGTATGTCTTATATATCAAATTTTTTTTTGATATACACATATATTTTTATTTTCTAGATTAAATTATGGTATCATTCAAGAATCATCTTTGAAATATAATATTACATAACCGAGTAATCAAGCGTTTTCTTAGATTGTATAGATTTATTAAAATAATTTTATCGAAGGCTTTATACACTTTAGATATGAAAGGATGCACAAAAATTATGCCTTTATCAAATTTTTTATTATTCATGGAGTGATAACAAAGCATAGGATACAATATAATGATAATATAATAATACATTACAATTTATTTCCAAAAATATAAAGAAAAATAACTTAATAATTGAATGGGTGATGAGGAGGGTAAACAGGTTTAAGAGCAGGCGAGAAGATAAAAGGTTTAACTTCAAATGGTTCGCTGCCATCATCAACTAGAGCCTCTTTGATAGCAGTGGCTAAAAAACATTAGCAACCCAAGTTAATAAAAAAAAAATTAAACTAAATAAAAAATCATATAAAACTTTTGTAATAAAGGAAACCAACTAAAATATAGATTAATATATCAAAATTAGTAAAAGAAATAAATTGTTTAGTAACATGGATAATAGCTAAAGGTAATTTTCTACTCCTACTGTTACATGCATGGTTCTCATCTTATAAAACTTACTATCACTTATCCTTAGTTTCAGTTTCAAAACTATAATGATGTTAGCAAGCATGTTATTCCAAATTCTAAAGGCAATTGAAGAAAAATTATTGCTGACCTAAAATTTTAGTCAACTCTTCTAGAGTAAAAGATGATGTGGGAGCAATCTCTTCAGATGCTACAATAGAAACTTGAATTGTCATCAAAAGAAAGAAGACTGCTAGGCTGACGAGGAGTTGCTTTGTAGTCATGATAGTCTAACACTTATTTATTTATAGTAAAATAGATTTTACAATCTTAAACTTATATCTGGATTGTTGAATTGTTTGTCAATGAGACAATATAAAGATCGGGAGCTAATTGAAACTGTTGCATAATGGTTTTAGCTTTAATACTGACATTGTTCTACTAGAAACTTAAATCTTCATTGTATATGCCAAATTGTCTTATAAGAGAATAACGTATTTCATAATAAAAAAATATAGACAAACTGAACAAGAAAATGTAACCGTAATACTCTTTATTATATAAAAGTATCATTGGCTTTTAATATTATGTTTATATTTTAAAATCACTTTAGAAAGATTTTTAAATAAAATATTAAAAATTCGCTTTTATCTCTTTCACGTGCACAAATATGAGTAAGAAATGAATGAGTATCTTTCTAGAGAATTAGTTAGTAATTCTCGAATAATTCAATACGTGATACTCTTTTTGTTATAACATATAATAAATTCTATTAAATCTTATTTTGAAAAGTACATCAAATTATTATCTCGAAAACTCAAATTAGTATTTCTATACAAAGATAAAACCTAAATGTGATAAAGAAATGCAAACTCTTAAAATTTATAATTCGAGCAATCACCAGTTTGCCTCATTTAGCAAATTAGTTGATAATCATCTTTCATAATGTAAGATTCAAATCAAATGATCATTAACATACTCTTTTTGAAGCCATTGTTATTTATTTTATATTAAAAAATAAAATATTATATTTAAAGATTAAGTATCTGACTAAAATTTGAATCGACATATATTGTTATCACGATTGTACTACATTACTCGACATCCTTGCAACAATTAAATTTCTTTTGAGAGTAAAATTTTGAATCTAAAAATATCGATTTTAAGAATAGATTATATAAAAAATAATCTAATAAATCAGATACATTAAAAATCTAATATGATGTAATTCACATTATATTAGAATACCTTAAACTTTAATATGTTTTTAATACAAATCAAACTTTTACTATATTATTGATCTAAACTAAAGAAAGTTAAGCCAAGTATCGGCAAAAAATTTTAATAAATTTTTAGCAAAGAGTGTTTGACATTTTAGTATTTTATTTTCTCATCAAAATTTTCGAGCATCGCTTTGTTATTTAATATCGTGTGCTTAAGTACCCTAAATTTTTAATTTAACTTTTTAAAAAAAGGAGTCCTCAAGGTTAATCTGATAAGCACATATTTTATTAAGCACCTATAAATAAAAATATTTCATATTTATACTATTATGTAAATATGATATGTTTATTATCCGATAATAATAACTAATATTGGAATGGAATAGTTATCTTTTAAGCAATTACATTACCATCTAATGATTCTCTTCTTTTCTAAATATTTAATAGATATATTATTTTTAGTTTTCTATATTATAAGATGCATTTGAGTTTAGTTATAGAATTTTTATTTCTTGCACCATTTGATTAAACCACGTTAGTGTACAATAATTTTTCACTTTACAAAACAAATAGGCTAACAAATTACTCCAAAAGTGGTTAAGTGATGTAAATATTAGAATCTTTATATTGAAATTAAATTATTAGCTTATATTTTTTGAAGTAAATTTATAATATTATAAAATTTTATATTATACATCATTGCATTTTTGTAAATATCTAAAATATTTTTTATTTTTCATTAAAGATTCTTTTCCTTCCTTCACATCACCTTGAATTCATCACTTTATGTTTAATATTTAGATAATTATTTATGTCATAAGATCATACACAATATCATATCTGAAAAAAATATGATACGATATATAACTTAGTAATAAATACCATATCTTCTGATATGGTAGAATTTATATAGTTAAAATGAAGGTCGTGACATGTTTAGTCGAATAACGTATTAAATATCTCTACGATTGGTAATCAATTATAAGGATAATTGTTTTAATATTAGAATCGTTATATTTAAATTAAATTATTAAATTATATTTTTTGAAGTAAATTTATAGTATTATAAAATTTTAAATTATACATTATTATATTTATATAAATATCTAAAATACCTTTTATTTTTTGAAAAAGATTTTTTGCTTTCCTTGACATCACCTTAAATTCATCACATTATATTTAATATTTAGATTATTATCTATGTTATAACATCATACATAACATCATATCTTAAAAAAATATATGATAAGATCCTTATATTAGTAATAGATAGCATATCGTATGATATGCTAGAATTTATATATTTAAAAAGAAGGTCAAGACATATTTAGTAGAGTCTGCCCCACCATTAAATATAAATATCTCGAAGATTTGTAATCAAACTTAATGATAAATTCTTTTCAATATTTTATATAAATGGAGATTGGCCCTTGATAAGGTTGGCTAGACCATTACGCATGGATATCTTCTAAGCATTGATATTTCTATTGTAGTTGTGTGTTAAGGGCGTATTATGTGAATGCACAACGTAATATAAGATGATTGAATGCAAAAGTTTGAGCATTAGAAAAGTGATATTAAATATCAGAATTTGAATTAAATTAGATAAACCATATAATATGAGTTCTAAAAGGGGCAAAAAGGACTTTCTCTTATGACTATGGTTAACTTGTTGTGTTAACATGTTTTAATGTAACGTACCTTAAAACAACACTACAAGAAGATCTCTTTAATAACAATCTCAAGAACCTTATAATACTTACGGCTCTCAAGACATCATGCAATGATAATCTCCATCTTGACTAGTGCCCCCTGCCTCCCCTTTCAAACCCGTTGGTACAAATATTTACAAAGCATATGCTATTGTGTACATTTTTTCCTATGTCTTATATATCAAAATTTTTTTTGATATACACATATATTTTTATTTTCTAGATAATAAATTATGATATCATTCAAGAATCATCTTTGAAATATAATATTACATAACCGAGTAATCAAGCGTTTTCTTAGATTGTATAGATTTATGAAAATAATTTTATCGAAGTCTTTATTCACTTTAGATATGAAAGGATGCACAAAAATTATGCCTTTATCAAATTTTTTATTATCCATGGAGTGATAACAAAGCATAGGTAACAATATAATGATAATATAACAATACATTACAATTTATTTCCAAAAATATAAAGAAAAATAACTTAATAATTGAATGGGTGATGAGGAGGGTAAACAGGTTTAAGAGCAGGCGAGAAGATAAAAGGTTTAACTTCAAATGGTTCGCTGCCATCACCAACTAGAGCCTCTTTGATAGAAGTGGCTAAAAAACATTAGCAACTCAAGTTAATAAAAAAAATTTAAACTAAATGAAAAATCATATAAATCTTTACAATAAAGGAAACCAACTAAAATATAGATTAATATATCAAAATTAGTAAAAGAAATAAATTGTTTAGTAACATGGACAATAGCTAAAGGTAATTTTCTACTCCTACTGTTACATGCATGGTTCTCATCTTATAAAACTTACTATCACTTATCCTTAGTTTCAGTTTCAAAACTATAATGATGTTAGCAAGCATGTTATTCCAAATTCTAAAGGCAATTGAAGAAAAATTATTGCTGACCTAAAATTTTAGTCAACTCTTCTAGAGTAAAAGATGATGTGGGAGCAATCTCTTGGGATGCTACAATAGAAACTTGAATTGTCATCAAAAGAAAGAAGACTGCTAGGCTGACTTTGTAGTCACGATAGTCTAACACTTATTTATTTATAGTAAAATAGATTTTACAATCTTAAACTTATATCTGGATTGTTGAATTGTTTGTCAATGAGACAATATAAAGATCGGGAGCTAATTGAAACTGTTGCATAATGGTTTTAGCATTAATACTGATATTGTTCTACTAGAAACTTAAATCTTCATTGTATATGCCAAATTGTCTTATAAGAGAATAACGTATTTCATAATAAAAAAATATAGACAAACTGAACAAGAAAATGTAACCGTAATACTCTTTATTATATAAAAGTATCATTGGCTTTTAATATTATGTTTATATTTTAAAAATTCGCTTTTATCTCTTTCACGTGCACAAATATGAGTAAGAAATGAATGAGTATCTTTCAAGAGAATTAGTTAGTAATTCTCGAATAATTTAATACATGATACTCTTTTTGTTATAACATATAATAAATTCTATTAAATCTTATTTTGAAAAGTACATCAAATTATTATCTTGAAAACTCAAATTAGTATTTCTATTCAAAGAGAAAACCTAAATGTGATAAAGAAAGGCAAACTCTTAAAATTTATAATTCGAGCAATCACCAGTTTACCTCATTTAGCAAATTAGTTGATAATCATCTTTTATAATGTAAGAGTCAAATCAAATGATCATTAACATACTCTTTTTGAAGCCATTGTTATTTATTTTATATTAAAAAATAAAATATTATATTTAAAGATTAAGTATCTGACTAAAATTTGAATCGACATATATTGTTATCACGATTGTACTACATTACTAGACATCCTTGCAACAATTAAATTTCTTTTGAGAGTAAAATTTTGAATCTAAAAATATCGATTTTAAGAATAGATTATATAAAAAATAATCTAATAAATCAGATACATTAAAAATCTAATATGATGTAATTCACATTATATTAGAATACCTTAAACTTTAATATGTTTTTAATACGCATCAAACTTTTACTATATTATTGATCTAAACCAAAGAAAGTTAAGCCAAGTATTGTCATAAAATTTTAATAAATTTTTAGCAAAGAGTGTTTGACATTTTAGTATTTTATTTTCTCATCAAAATTTTCGAGCATCGCTTTGTTATTTAATATCGTGTGCTTAAGCACACTAAATTTTTAATTTAACTTTTTAAAAAAAGGAGTCCTCAAGGTTAATCTAATAAGCACATATTTTATTAAGCACCTATAAATAAAAATATTTCATATTTATTCTATTATGTAAATATGATATGTTTATTATCCGATAATAATAACTAATATTCGAATGGAATAGTTATCTTTTAAGCAATTACGTTACCATCTAATGATTCTCTTATTTTCTAAATATTTAATAGATATATTATTTTTAGTTTTCTATATTATAAGATGCATTTGAGTTTAGTTATAGAATTTTTATTTCTTGCACCATTTGATTAAACCACGTTAGTGCACAATAATTTTTCACATTACAAAACAAAGATAAAAAATAGGCTAACAAATTAATCCAAAAGTGGTTAAGTGATGTAAATATTAGAATCTTTATATTGAAATTAAATTATTAGCTTATATTTTTTGAAGTAAATTTATAATTTTATAAACTTTTATATAATACAACATTGCATTTTTTAAATATCGAAAATATTTTTTATTTTTCATTAAAGATTCTTTTCCTTCCTTGACATCACCTTGAATTCATCACTTTATGTTTAATATTTAGATAATTATTTATGTCATAAGATCATACACAATATCATATCTGAAAAAAAATGATAAGATATATAACTTAGTAATAAATACCATATCTTCGGATATGGTAGAATTTATATAGTTAAAATGAATGTTGTGACATGTTTAGTCGAATGACATATTAAATATCTCTAAGATTGGTAATCAATTATAAGGATAATTTTTTTTAATATTAGAATCTTCATATTTAAATTAAATTATTAGTTTATATTTTTTGAAGTAAATTTATAGTATTATAAAATTTTAAATTATACATTATTATATTTATATAAATATCTAAAATACCTTTTATGTTTTAAAAGATTTTTGCTTTCCTTGACATCACCTTAAATTCATCACATTATATTTAATATTTAGATTATTATCTATGTTATAACATCATACATAACATCATATCTTAAAAAAATATATAATAAGATCCTTATATTAGTAATAGATAGCATATCATATGATATGCCATAATTTATATATTTAAAAAGAAGGTCAGGACATGTTTAGTCGAGTCTGCCCCACCATTAAATATCTCCAAGATTTGTAATCAAACTTAATGATAAATTCTTTTGAATATTTTATATAAACGGAGATTGGCCCTTGGTAAGGTTGGCTAGACCATTACGCATGGATATCTTCTAAGCATTGATATTTCTATTGTAGTTGTGTGTTAAGGGCGTATTATGTGAATACAACGACATAATATAAGATGATTGAATACAAAAGTTTGAGCATTAGAAAAGTGATATTAAATATCAGAATCTGAATTAAATTAGATAAACCATATAATATGAGTTCTAAAAGGGGCAAAAAGGACTTCTCTTATGACTATGGTCAACTTGTTGTGTTAACATGCTTTAATGTAACGTACCTTAGAGTAACACTACAGGAAGATCCCTTCAATAACAATCTCAAGAACCTTATAATACTAATGGCTCTCAAGACATCATGCAATGATAATCTCCATCCTGACTAGTGCCCCCTGCCTCCCCTCTCAAACCCGTTGGTACAAATATTTACAAAACACGTGCTATTATGCACATTTTTCCTATGTCTTATATATCAATTATACACATATATTTTTATGTTCTAGATAATAAATTATGATATCATTCAAGAATCATCTTTGAAATATAATATTACATAACCGAGTAATCAAGCATTTTCTTAGATTATATAGATTCATTAAAATAATTTTATTCAAGGCTTTATACACTTTAGATATGAAAGGATACACAGAAATTATGTCTTTAATAAATTATTTATTTATTTTTTATTATTCATGGAGTAATAACAAAGCATAGGATACAATATAATGATAATATAATAATACATTACGATTTATTTCTAAAAATATAAAGAAAAATAACTTAATAATTGAATGGGTGATGAGGAGGGTAAACAGGTTTAAGAGCAGGTGAGAAGATAAAAGGTTTAACTTCAAATGGTTCGCTGCCATCACCAACTAGAGCCTCTTTGATAGTGGCTAAAAACATTAGCAACTCATGTTAATAAAAAAAATTTAAACTAAATAAAAATCATATAAATCTTTACAATAAAGGAAACAAACTAAAATATAGATTAATATATCAAAATTAGTAAAAAAAATAAATTGTTTAGAAACATGAACAATAGCTAAAGATAATTTTCTACTCCTACTGTTACATGCATGGTTCTCATCTTATAAAACTTACTATCACTTATCCTTAGTTTCAATTTCAAAACTATAATGATGTTAGCTAGCATGTTATTCCAAATTCTAAAGGCAATTGGAGAAAAATTATTGCTGACCTAAAATTTTAGTCAACTCTTCTAGAGTAAAAGATGATGTGGGAGCAATCTCTTGGGATGCTACAATAGAAACTTGAATTATCATCAAAAGAAAGAAGAGCTAGGTGACGAGGAGTTGCTTTGTAGTCATGATAGTCTAACACTTATTTATTTATAGTAAAATAGATTTTACAATCTCAAACTTATATCTGGATTGTTGAATTGTTTGTCAATGAGACAATATAAAGATCGGGAGCTAATTGAAACTGTTGCATAATGGTTTTAGCTTTAATACTGACATTGTTCTACTAGAAACTTAAATCTTCATTGTATATGCCAAATTGTCTTATAAGAGAATAACGTATTTCATAATAAAAAATATAGACAAACTGAACAAGAAAATGTAACCGTAATACTCTTTATTATATAAAAGTATCATTGGCTTTTAATATTATGTTTATATTTTAAAATCACTTTAGAATGATTTTTAAATAAAATATTAAAAATTCTCTTTCATCTCTTTCACGTGCACAAATATGAGTAAGAAATGAATGAGTATCTCTCTAAAGAATTAGTTAGTAATTCTCGAATAATTCAATACGTGATACTCTTTTTGTTATAACATATAATAAATTTGACTAAATCTTATTTTGAAAAGTACATCAAATTATTATCTCGAAAACTCAAATTATTATTTCTATACAATGAGAAAACCTAAATGTGAAAAAGAAATGCAAACTCTTAAAATTTATAATTCGAGCAATCACTAGTTTGCCTCATTTAGCAAATTCATTGATAATCATCTTTTATAATGTAATAGTCAAATCAAATGATCATTAACATACTCTTTTTGAAGCCATTGTTATTTATTTTATATTAAAAAAAATATTATATTTAAAGATTAAGTATCTGACTAAAATTTGAATCGACATATATTGTTATCACGATTGTACTACATTAATAGACATTCTTGCAACAATTAAATTTCTTTTGAGAGTAAAATTTTGAATCTAAAAATATCGATTTTAAGAATAGATTATATAAAAATAATCTAATAAATGAGATACATTAAAAATCTAATATGATGTAATTCACATTATATTAGAATACCTTAAAATTTAATATGTTTTTAATACGCATCAAACTTTTACTATATTAGTGATATAAACGAAAGAAAGTTAAGCCAAGTATCGTCAGAAAATTTTAATAAATTTTTAGCAAAGAGTGTTTGACATTTTAGTATTTTATTTTCTCATCAAAATTTTCGAGCATCGCTTTGTTATTTAATATCGTGTGGTTAAGCACACTAAATTTTTAATTTAACTTTTTAAAAAGGAGTCCTCAAGGTTAATCTGATAAGCACATATTTTATTAAGCACCTATAAATAAAAATATTTCATATATATACTATTATGTAAATATGATATGTTTATTATCCGATAATAATAACTAATATTCGAATGGAATAGTTATCTTTTAAGCAATTACATTACCATCTAATGATTCTCTTATTTTCTAAATATTTAATAGATATATTATTTTTAGTTTTCTATATTATAAGATGCATTTGAGTTTAGTTATAGAATTTTTATTTCTTGCACCATTTGATTAAACCACGTTAGTGTACAACAATTTTTTCACTTTACAAAACCAAGATAAAAAATATGCTAACAAATTACTCCAAAGGTGGTTAAGTGATGTAAATATTAGAATATTTATATTGAAATTAAATTATTAGCTTATATTTTCTGAAGTAAATTTATAATATTATAAATTTTTATATTATACATCATTGTATTTTTATAAATATCTAAAATGTTTTTTATTTTTCATTAAAGATTCTTTTCCTTCCTTGACATCACCTTGAATTCATCACTTTATGTTTAATATTTAGATAATTATTTATGTCATAAGATCATACACAATATCATATCAGAAAAAAATATGATAATATATATAACTTAGTAATAAATACCATATCTTCTGACATGGTAGAATTTATACAGTTAAAATGAAGGTCGTGACATGTTTAGTCGAATGACATATTAAATATCTCTAAGATTGGAAATCTATTATAAGGATAATTTCTTTTAATATTAGAATCTTCATATTTGAATTAAATTATTAGTTTATATTTTTTGATGTAAATTTATAGTATTATAAAATTTAAATTATACATTATTATATTTATGTAAATATCTAAAATACTATTTATTTTTTAAAAAAGATTTTTTACTTTCCTTGACATCACCCTAAATTCATCACATTATATTTAATATTTAGATTATTATCTATATTATAACATCATACATAACATCATATCTTCAAAAATATATGATAAGATCCTTATATTAGTAATAGATAGCATATCATATGATATGCTAGAATTTATATATTTAAAAAGAAGGTCAAGACATGTTTAGTCGAGTCTGCCACACCATTAAATATAAATATCTCGAAGATTTGTAATCAAACTTAATGATAAATTCTTTTCAATATTTTATATAAATGGAGATTGGCCCTTGATAAGGTTGGCTAGACCATTACGCATGGATATCTTCTAAGCATTGATATTTCTATTGTAGTTGTGTGTTAAGGGCGTATTATGTGAATGCACAACATAATATAAGATGATTGAATGCAAAAGTTTGAGCATTAGAAAAGTGATATTAAATATCAGAATTTGAATTAAATTAGATAAACCATATAATATGAGTTCTAAAAGGGGCAAAAATGACTTCCTTTTATGACTATGGTTAACTTGTTGTGTTAACATGGTTTAATGTAACGTACCTTAGAGTAACACTACAGGAAGATCCCTTTAATAACAATCTCAAGAACCTTATAATACTGACGGCTCTCAAGACATCATGCAATGATAATCTCCATCCTGACTAGTGCCCCCTGCCTCCCCTCTTAAACCCGTTGGTACAAATATTTACAAAACATGTGCTATTGTGTACATTTTTTTCTATGTCTTATATATCAAAATTTTTTTTGATATACACAAATTTTTTTATTTTCTAGATAATAAATTATGGTATCATTCAAGAATCATCTTTGAAATATAATATTACACAACCGAGTAATCAAGCGTTTTCTTAGATTGTATAGATTTATTAAAATAATTTTATCGAAGGCTTTATACACTTTAGATATGAAAGGATAACAAAAATTATGCCCTTATCAAATTATTTATTTATTTTTTATTATTCATGGAGTAATAACAAAGTATAGGATACAATATAATGATAATATAATAATGCATTAGAATTTATTTCGAAAAATATACAAAAATAACTTAATAATTGAATGGGTGATGAGGAGGGTAAACAGGTTTAAGAGCAGGCGAGAAGATAAACGGTTTAACTTCAAATGGTTCGCTGCCATCACCAACTAGAGCCTCTTTGATAGCATTGGCTAAAAAACATTAGCAACTCAAGTTAATAAAAAAATAAACTAAATAAAAAATCATATAAATCTTTACAATAAAGGAAACCAACTAAAATATAGATTAATATATCAAAATTAGTAAAAGAAATAAATTGTTTAGTAACATGGACAATAGCTAAAGATAATTTTCTACTCCTACTGTTACATGCATGGTTCTCATCTTATAAAACTTACTATCACTTATCCTTAGTTTCAGTTTCAAAACTACAATGATGTTAGCAAGCATGTTATTCCAAATTCTAAAGGCAATTGGAGAAAAATTATTGCTGACCTAAAATTTTAGTCAACTCTTCTAGAGTAAAAGATGATGTGGGAGCAATCTCTTCAGATGCTACAATAGAAACTTGAATTGTCATCAAAAGAAAGAAGACTGCTAGGCTGACGAGGAGTTGCTTTGTAGTCATGATAGTCTAACACTTATTTATTTATAGTAAAATAGATTTTAAAATCTTAAACTTATATCTGGATTGTTGAATTGTTTGTCAATGAGACAATATAAAGATCGGGAGCTAATTGAAACTGTTGCATAATGGTTTTAGCTTTAATACTGACATTGTTCTACTAGAAACTTAAATCTTCATTGTATATGCCAAATTGTCTTATAAGAGTATAACGTATTTTATAATAAAAAAATATATACAAACTGAACAAGAAAATGTAACCATAATACTCTTTATTATATAAAAAGTATCATTGGTTTTTAATATTATGTTTATATCTTAAAATCACTTTAGAAAGATTTTTAAATAAAATATTAAAAATTCTCTTTCATCTCTTTCACGTGCACAAATATGAGTAAGAAATGAATGAGTATCTTTCTAGAGAATTAGTTAGTAATTCTCGAATAATTCAATACGTGATACTCTTTTTGTAATAACATATAATAAATTTGATTAAATCTTATTTTGAAAAGTATATCAAATTATTATCTCAAAAGCTCAAATTAGTATTTCTATACAATGAGAAAACCTAAATGTGATAAAGAAATGCAAAATCTTAAAATTCAAAATTCGAGCAATCACCGGTTTACCTCATTTAGCAAATTAGTTGATAATCATCTTTTATAAGGTAAGTGTCAAATCAAATGATCATTAACATACTCTTTTTGAAGCCATTGTTATTTATTTTATATTAAAAGAATATTATATTTAATGATTAAGTATCTAACTACAATTTGAATCAACATATATTGTTATCACGATTGTACTACATTACTAGACATCCTTGCAACAATTAAATTTCATTTTAGAGTAAAATTTTTGAATCTCAAAATATCGATCGTAAGAATAGATTGTATAAAAAATAATCTAATAAATCAGATACATTAAAAAAAATCTAATATGATGTAATTCACATTATATTAGAATACTTTAAGCTTTAATATGTTTTTAATACGCATCAAACTTTTACTATATTATTGATCTAAACCAAAGAAAGTTAAGCCAAGTATCGTCAGGAAATTTTAATAAATTTTTAGCAAAAATTGTTTTACATTTTAGTATTTTATTTTCTAATCAAAATTTTCGAGCATCGCGTTGTTATTTAATATTGTGGTTAAGTACACTAAATTTTAATTTAACTTTTTAAAAAAGGAGTCCTCAAGGTTAATCTGATAAGCACATATTTTATTAAGCACCTATAAAAAAATATTTCATATTTATACTATTATGTAAAATGATATGTTTATTATCCGATAATAATAACTAATATTCGAATGGAATAGTTATCTTTTAAGCAATTACATTACCATCTAATGATTCTCTTATTTTCTAAATATTTAATAGATATATTATTTTTAGTTTTCTATATTATAAGATGCATTTGAGTTTAGTTATAGAATTTTTATTTCTTGCACCATTTGATTAAACCACGTTAGTGTACAATAATTTTTCACTTTACAAAACAAATAGGCTAACAAATTACTCCAAAAGTGGTTAAGTGATGTAAATATTAGAATCTTTATATTGAAATTAAATTATTAGCTTATATTTTTTGAAGTAAATTTATAATATTATACATTTTTATATTATACATCATTGTATTTTTGTAAATATCTAAAATATTTTTATTTTTCATTAAAGATTATTTTCCTTCCTTCACATCACCTTGAATTCATCACTTTATGTTTAATATTTAGATAATTATTTATGTCATAAGATCATACACAATATCATATCTGAAAAAAATATGATACGATATATAACTTAGTAATAAATACCATATCTTCTGATATGGTAGAATTTATATAGTTAAAATGAAGGTCGTGACATGTTTAGTCGAATGACATATTAAATATCTCAAAGATTCGTAATCAATTATAAGCATATATATATTTTTATATTAGAATCTTAATATTTAAATTAAATTATTAGTTTATATTTTTGAAGTAAATTTGTAGTATTATAAAATTTTAAATTATACATTATTATATTTATATAAATATCTAAAATACCTTTTATGTTTTTAAAAATTTTTTTACTTTCCTTGACATCACCCTAAATTCATCACATTATATTCAATATTTAGATTATTATCTATGTTATAACATCATACATAACATCATATCTTAAAAAATATATATAATAAGGTCCTTATATTAGTAATAGATAGCATATCACATGATATGCTAGAATTTATATATTTAAAAAGAAGGTCAGGACATGTTTAGAGTCGACCCACCATTAAATATAAATATCTCAAGATTTGTAATCAAACTTAATGATAAATTCTTTTCAATATTTTATATAAATGAAGATTGGCCCTTGGTAAGGTTGGCTAGACCATTACGCATGGATATCTTCTAAGCATTGGTATTTCTATTGTAGTTGTGTGTTAAGGGCGAATTATGTGAATACATAACAATTCAAGTGAATGCACAACATAATATAAGATGATTGAATGCAAAAGTTTGAGCATTAGAAAAGTGATATTAAATATCAAAATTTGAATTAAATTAGATAAACCAAATAATATGAGTTCTAAAAGGGGCAATAAGGACTTTCTCTTATGGCTATGGTTAACTTATTGTGTTAACATGCTTTAATGTAACGTACCTTAAAGCAACACTACAGAAGATCCCTTTAATAACAATCTCAAGAACCTTATAATCTGACTCTCAAGACATCATGCAATGATAATCTCCATCTTGACTAGTACTCCCCTCTCAAAGTTGGTACAAATATTTACAAAGCATATGCTATTGTGTACATTTTTCCTATGTCTTATATATCAAATTTTTTGATATACATATATTTTTATTTTCTAGATAATAAATTATGGTATCATTCAAGAATCATCTTTGAAATATAATATTACATAACCGAGTAATCAAGCGTTTTCTTAGATTGTATAGATTTATTAAAATAATTTTATCGAAGGCTTTATACACTTTAGATATGAAATGATGCACAAAAATTATGCCTTTATCAAATTTTTTATTATTATTATGATAACAAAGCATAGTATACAATATAATGATAATATAATAATACATTACAATTTATTTCCAAAAATATAAAGAAAAATAACTTAATAATTGAATGGGTGATGAGGAGGGTAAACAGGTTTAAGAGCAGGCGAGAAGATAAAAGGTTTAACTTCAAATGGTTCGCTGCCATCACCAACTAGAGCCTCTTTGATAGTAGTGGCTAAAAAACATTAGCAACTCAAGTTAATAAAAAAAATTTAAACTAAATGAAAAATCATATAAATCTTTACAATAAAGGAAACCAACTAAATATAGATTAATATATCAAAATTAGTAAAAGAAATTATTTAGTAACATGGACAATAGCTAAAGGTAATTTTCTACTTATTAAATGCATGGTTCTCATCTTATAAAACTTACTATCACGTATCCTTAGTTTCAGTTTCAAAACTATAATGATGTTAGCAAGCATGTTATTCCAAATTCTAAAGGCGATTGAAGAAAAATTATTGCTGACCTAAAATTTTAGTCAACTCTTCTAGAGTAAAAGATGATGTAGCAATCTCTTTAGATGCTACAATAGAAACTTGAATTGTCATCAAAAGAAAGAAGACTAGTGACGAGTTGCTTTGTAGTCATGATAGTCTAACACTTATTTATTTATAGTAAAATAGATTTTACAATCTTAAACTTATATCTCGATTGTTGAATTGTTTGTCAATGAGACAATATAAAGATCGAGCTAATTGAAACTGTTGCATAATGGTTTTAGCTTTAATCGACATTGTTCTACTAGAAACTTAAATCTTCATTGTATATGCCAAATTGTCTTATAAGAGAATAATATTTCATAATAAAAAATATAGACAAACTGAACAAGAAAATGTAACCAATACTCTTTATTATATAAAAGTATCATTGGCTTTTAATATTATGTTTATATTTTAAAATCACTTTAGAAAGATTTTTAAATAAAATATTAAAAATTCTTTTATCTCTTTCACGTGCACAAATATGAGTAAGAAATGAATGAGTATCTTTCTAGAGAATTAGTTAGTAATTCTCGAATAATTCAATACGTGATACTCTTTTGTTATAACATATAATAAATTTGATTAAATATTATTTTGAAAAGTACATCAAATTATTATCTCAAAACCCAAATTAGTATTTCTATACAATGAGAAAACCTAAATGTGATAAAGAAATGCAAACTCCTAAAATTTATAATTCGAGCAATCACTCGTTTGCCTCATTTAGCAAATTAGTCGATAATCATCTTTTATAAGGTAAGAGTCAAATCAAATGATCATTAACATACCCTTTTTGAAGCCATTGTTATTTATTTTATATTAAAAAATAAATTATTATATTTAATGATTAAGTATCTGACTATAATTTGAATCGACATATATTGTTATCACGATTGTACTACATCACTAGACATCCTTGCAAAAATTAAATGTCTTTTTAGAGTAAAATTTTTGAATCCAAAAATATCGATTTTAATAATAGATTATATAAAAAATAATCTAATAAATCAGATACATTAAAAATCTAATATGATGTAATTCACATTATATTAGAATACCTTAAACTTTAATATTTTTAATACACATCAAACTTTTACTATATTATTGATCTAAACCAAAGAAAGTTAAGCCAAGTATCGTCAAAATTTTAATAAATTTTTAGCAAAGAGTGTTTGACATTTTAGTATTTTATTTTCTCATCAAATTTTTGAGCATCGCTTTGTTATTTAATATCGTGCTTAACACTAAATTTTAATTTAACTTTTTAGAAAAGGAGTCCTCAAGGTTAATCTGATAAGCACATATTTTATTAAGCACCTATAAATAAAAATATTTCATATTTATACTATTATGTAAATATGATATGTTTATTATCCGATAATAATAACTAATATTTGAATGGAATAGTTATCTTTTAAGCAATTACATTACCATCTAATGATTCTCTTATTTTCTAAATATTTAATAGATATATTATTTTTAGTTTTCTATATTATAAGATGCATTTGAGTTTAGTTATAGAATTTTTATTTCTTGCACTATTTGATTAAACCACGTTAGTGTACAATAATTTTTTCACTTTACAAAACAAATAGGCTAACAAATTACTCCAAAAGTGGTTAAGTGATGTAAATATTAGAATCTTTATATTGAAATTAAATTATTAGCTTATATTTTTGAAGTAAATTTATAATATTATACATCATTGTATTTTTGTAAAGATCTAAAATATTTTTTATTTTTCATTAAAGATTCTTTTCCTTCCTTGACATCACCTTGAATTCATCACTTTATGTTTGATATTTAGATAATTATTTATGTCATAAGATCAAACATAATGTCATATCTAAAAAAAATGATATGATATATAACTTAGTAATAAATACCATATCTTCTGATATGGTAGAATTTATTTAGTTAAAAGGAAGGTCGTGACAGGTTTAGTCGAGTCTACACCACTATTAAATATATCTAAGATTGGTAATCAATTATAAGGATAATTTTTTTTAATATTAGAATCTTCATATTTAAATTAAATTATTAGTTTATATTTTTTGAAGTAAATTTATAGTATTATAAAATTTTAAATTATACATTATTATATATATGTAAATATCTAAAATATTTTTTATTTTTTCAAAAAGATTTTTTACTTTCTTTGACATCATCTTAAATTCATCACATTATATTTAATATTTAGATTATTATCTATTTTATAACATGATGCATAACATCATATCTTAAAAAATATATAATAAGATCCTTATATTAGTAATAGATAGCATATCATATGATATGCCATAATTTATATATTTAAAAAGAAGGTCAGGACATGTTTAGTAGAGTCGACCATTAAATATAAATATCTCAAGATTTGTAATCAAACTTAATGATAAATTCTTTTCAATATTTTATATAAATGGAGATTGGCCCTTGATAAGGTTGGCTAGACCATTACGCATGGATATCTTCTAAGCATTGGTATTTCTATTGTAGTTGTGTGTTAAGTATGTGAATACATAACAATTCAAGTGAATGCACAACATAATATAAGATGATTGAATGCAAAAGTTTGAGCATTAGAAAAGTGATATTAAATATCAAAATTTGAATTAAATTAGATAAACCATATAATATGAGTTCTAAAAGGGCAAAAGGACTTTCTCTTATGGCTATGGTTAACTTGTTGTGTTAACAAGCTTTAATGTAACGTTTAAAGCAACACTACAGAAGATCCCTTTAATAACAATCTCAAGAACCTTATAATTGACTCTCAAGACATCATGCAATGATAATCTCCATCTTGACTAGTTGCCTCCCCTCTCAAACCTGGTACAAATATTTACAAAGCATATGCTATTGTGTACATTTTTCCTATGTCTTATATATCAAATTTTTTGATATACACATATATTTTTTTAGATAATAAATTATGGTATCATTCAAGAATCATCTTTGAAATATAATATTACATAACCGAGTAATCAAGCGTTTTCTTAGATTGTATAGATTTATTAAAATAATTTTATCGAAGGCTTTATACACTTTAGATATGAAATGATGCACAAAAATTATGCCTTTATCAAATTTTTATTATTATGGAGTGATAACAAAGCATAGGATACAATATAATGATAATATAATAATACATTACAATTTATTTCAAAAATATAAAGAAAAATAACTTAATAATTGAATGGGTGATGAGGAGGGTAAGGTTTAAGAGCGAAGATAAAAGGTTTAACTTCAAATGGTTAGCCATCACCAACTAGAGCCTCTTTGATAGTGGCTAAAAACATTAGCAACTCAAGTTAATAAAAAAAATTAAACTGAATGAAAAATCATATAAAACTATTGCAATAAATGAAACCAACTAAAATATAGATTAATATATCAAAATTAGTAAAAGAAATAAATTGTTTAGTAACATGGACAATAGCTAAAGGTAATTTTCTACTCCTACTGTTACATGCATGGTTCTCATCTTATAAAACTTACTATCATTTATCCTTAGTTTATGTTTCAAAACTACAATGATGTTAGCAAGCATGTTATTCCAAATTCTAAAGGCAATTGAAGAAAAATTATTGCTGACCTAAAATTTTAGTCAACTCTTCTAGAGTAAAAGATGATGGGAGCAATCTCTTAGATGCTACAATAGAAACTTGAATTGTCATCAAAAGAAAGAAGATTTTGAGGAGTTGCTTTGTAGTCATGATAGTCTAACACTTATTTATTTATAGTAAAATAGATTTTACAATCTTAAACTTATATCTGGATTGTTGAATTGTTTGTCAATGAGACAATATAAAGATCGGGAGCTAATTGAAACTGTTGCATAATGGTTTTAGCTTTAATACTGACATTGTTCTACTAGAAACTTAAATCTTCATTGTATATGCCAAATTGTCTTATAAGAGAATAACGTATTTCATAATAAAAAAATATAGACAAACTGAACAAGAAAATGTAACCGTAATACTCTTTATTATATAAAAGTATCATTGGCTTTTAATATTATGTTTATATCTTAAAATCACTTTAGAAAGATTTTTAAATAAAATATTAAAAATTCTCTTTCATCTCTTTCACGTACACAAATATGAGTAAGAAATGAATGAGTATCTTTCTAGAGAATTAGTTAGTAATTCTCGAATAATTCAATACGTGATACTCTTTTTGTTATAACATATAATAAATTTAATTAAATCTTATTTTGAAAAGTACATCAAATTATTATCTCGAAAACTCAAATTAGTATTTCTATACAATGAGAAAACCTAAATGTGATAAAGAAATGCAAACTCTTCAAATTTATAATTCGAGCAATCACTAGTTTGCCTCATTTAGCAAATTAGTTGATAATTGTCTTTTATAAGGTAAGAGTCAAATCAAATGATCATTAACATACTCTTTTTGAAGCCATTGTTATTTATTTTCTATTAAAAATAAAATATTAGATTTAACGATTGAGTATCTCACTATAATTTGAATCGACATATATTGTTATCACGATTCTACTACATTATTAGACATCCCTACAACAATTCAATTTTCATTTAGAGTAAAATTTTTGAATCTAAAAATATCGATCATAAGAATAGATTATATAAAAAATAATCTAATAAAGCAGATACATTAAAACTCTAATATGATGTAATTCACATTATTTTAGAATACCTTAAACTTTAATATATTTTTAATACACATCAAACTTTTACTATATTATTGATCTAAAGCAAAGAAAGTTAAGCCAAGTATCGTCATAAAATTTTAATAAATTTTTAGCAAATAGTGTTTGATATTTTAGTATTTTATTTTCTCATCAAAATTTTCGAGGATCGCTTTGTTATTTAATATCGTGTACTTAATTACACTAAATTTTCAATTTAACATTTTAAAAAAAGGAGTCCTGAAGGTTAATCTGATAAGCACATTTTTTATTAAACACCTATAAATAAAAATATTTCATATTTATACTATTATGTAAAATGATATGTTTATTATCCGATAATAATAACTAATATTCGAATATAATAGTTATCTTTTAAGCAATTATATTATCATCTAATGATTCTCTTATTTTCTAAATATTTAATAGATATATTATTTTTAGTTTTCTATATTATAAGATGCATTTGAGTTTAGTTATAGAATTTTTATTTCTTGCACCATTTGATTAAACCACGTTAGTGTACAATAATTTTTCACTTTACAAAACAAATAGGCTAACAAATTACTCCAAAAGTGGTTAAGTGATGTAAATATTAGAATCTTTATATTGAAATTAAATTATTAGCTTATATTTTTGAAGTAAATTTATAATATTATAAATTTTTATATTATACATCATTGCATTTTTGTAAATATCTAAAATATTTTTTATTTTTCATTAAAGATTCTTTTCCTTCCTTCACATCACCTTGAATTCATCACTTTATGTTTAATATTTAGATAATTATTTATGTCATAAGATCATACACAATATTATATCTGAAAAAATATGATACAATATATAACTTAGTAATAAATACCATATCTTCTGATATGGTAGAATTTATATAGTTAAAATGAAGGTCGTGACATGTTTAGTCGAATGACGTATTAAATATCTCTAGATTGGTAATCAATTATAAGGATAATTTTTTTAATATTAGAATCTTCAATTTTAAATTAAATTATTAGTTCATATTTTTTGAAACAAATTTATAGTATTATAAAATTTTAAATTATACATCATTATATTTATGTAAATATCTAAAGTATTTTTATTTTTTAAAAAAGATTCATTTCTTTCTTTGACATTACCTTAAATTCATCACATTATATTTAATATTTAGATAATTATTTATATTATAACAATATACATAATATCATATCTTAAAAAATATATGATAAGATCCTTATATTAGTAATAGATAGCATATCATATGATATGCTAGAATTTATATATTTAAAAGAAGGTCATGACATGTTTGAAGAGTCTACACCATTAAATATAAATATTTGTAATCAAACTTAATGATAAATTCTTTTCAATATTTTATATAAATGGAGATTGGCCCTTGATAAGGTTGGCTAGACCATTACGCATGGATATCTTCTAAGCATTGGTATTTCTATTGTAGTTATGTGTTTAAGGATTATGTGAATACATAACAATTCAAGTGAATGCACAACATAATATAAGATGATTGAATGCAAAAGTTTGAGCATTAGAAAAGTGATATTAAATATCAGAATTTGAATGAAATTAGATAAACCATATAATATGAGTTCTAAAAGTGGCAAAAGGACTTTCTCTTATGGCTATGGTTAACTTGTTGTGTTAACATGCTTTAATGTAACGTACCTTAAAGTAACACTAAAGATCCATTTAATAACAATCTCAAGAACCTTATAATCTTGACTCTCAAGACATCATGCAATGATAATCTCCATCTTGACTAGTGCCTCCCTCTAAAACCCGTTGGTACAAATATTTACAAAGCATATGCTATTGTGTACATTTTTACTATGTCTTATTTATCAAATTTTTTTGATATACACATATATTTTATTTTCTAGATAATAAATTATGGTATCTTTCAAGAATCATCTTTGAAATATAATATTACATAACCGAGTAATCAAGCGTTTTCTTAGATTGTATAGATTTATTAAAATAATCTTATTAAGGCTTTATACACTTTAGATATGAAAGGATGCACAAAATTATGCTTTATCAAAATTTTTATTATTCATGGAGTGATAACAAAGCATAGGATACAATATAATGATAATATAATAATACATTACAATTTATTTCCAAAAATATAAAGAAAAATAACTTAATAATTGAATGGGTGATGAGGAGGGTAACAGTTTAAGAGCGAGAAGATAAAGGTTTAACTTCAAATGGTTTTGCCATCACCAACTAGAGCCTCTTTGATAGTAGTTAAAAACATTAGCAACTCAAGTTAATAAAAAAATTAAACTAAATGAAAATAATATAAATCTTTACAATAAAGGAAACCAACTAAAATATAGATTAATATATCAAAATTAGTAAAAGAAATAAATTATTTAGTAACATGGATAATAGCTAAAGTTAATTTTCTACTCCCTCTGTTACATGGTTCTCATCTTATAAAACTTACTATCACTTATCCTTAGTTCATTTTAAACTATAATGATGTTAGCAAGCATGTTATTCCAAATTCTAAAGGCAATTGAAGAAAAATTATTGACCTAAAATTTTAGTCAACTCTTCTAGAGTAAAAGATGATGTAGCAATCTCTTGATGCTACAATAGAAACTTGAATTGTCATCAAAAGAAAGAAAATTTCTGACTTGGAGTTGCTTTGTAGTCATGATAGTCTAACACTTTTTATTTATAGTAAAATAGATTTTACAATCTTAAACTTATATGGATTGTTGAATTGTTTGTCAATGAGACAATATAAAGATCAGCTAATTGAAATTGCATAATGGTTTTAGCTTTAATCGACATTGTTCTACTAGAAACTTAAATCTTCATTGTATATGCCAAATTGTCTTATAAGAGAATAACGTATTTCATAATAAAAATATAGACAAACTGAACAAGAAAATGTAATAACACTCTTTATTATATAAAAGTATCATTGGCTTTTAATATTATGTTTATATTTTAAAATCACTTTAGAAAGTTTTTAAATAAAATATTAAAATTCGCTTTTATCTCTTTCACGTGAATGAGTATCTTTCTAGAGAATTAGTTAGTAATTCTCAAATAATTCAATACGTGATACTCTTTTGTTATAACATATAATAAATTTGATTAAATCTTATTTTGAAAAGTACATCAAATTATTAAATCATATTTTATGAAGTAAATTTATAGTATTATAAAATTTTAAATTATACATTATTATATTTATATAAATATCTAAAATACCTTTTATTTTTGAAAAGATTTTTGCTTTCCTTGACATCACCTTAAATTCATCACATTATATTTAATATTTAGATTATTATCTATGTTATAACATCATACATAACATCATATCTTAAAAAATATATGATAAGATCCTTATATTAGTAATAGATAGCATATCGTATGATTTAGAATTTATATATTTAAAAAGAATCACATATTTAGTAGATTTACCATTAAATATAAATATCTCAAGATTTGTAATCAAACTTAATGATAAATTCTTTTCAATATTTTATATAAATGGAGATTGGCCCTTGATAAGGTTGGCTAGACTATTACTCATGGATATCTTCTAAGCATTGGTATTTCTATTGTAGTTGTGTGTTAAAATTATGAACAACATAATATAAGATGATTGAATGCAAACGTTTGAGCATTAGAAAAGTGATATTAAATATTAAAATTTGAATTAAATTAGATAAACCATATAATATGAGTTCTAAAAGGGCAAAAGGACTTTCTCTTATGACTATGGTTAACTTGTTGTGTTAACATGCTTTAATGTATACCTTAAAGTAACACTACATAAAGATCCCTTTAATAACAATCTCAAGAACCTTATATATGATGGCTCTCAAGACATCATGCAATGATAATCTCCATCTTGACTAGTACCTTAAAATTGGTACAAATATTTACAAAACATGTGCTATTGTGTACATTTTTCCTATGCCTTATATATCAAATTTTTTGATATACACAAATAATTTTATTTTCTAGATAATAAATTATGGTATCATTCAAGAATCATCTTTGAAATATAATATTACATAACCGAGTAATCAAGCATTTTCTTAGATTGTATAGATTTATTAAAATAATTTTATCGAAGGCTTTATACACTTTAGATATGAAAGGATGCACAAAAATTATGGCTTTATCAAATTTTTTATTATTCATGGAGTGATAACAAAGCATAGGATACAATATAACGATAATATAATAATACATTACAATTTATTTCCGAAAATATAAAGAAAAATAACTTAATAATTGAATGGGTGATGAGGAGGGTATTTAGAAGCGAGAAGATAAAGGTTTAACTTCAAATGGTTCCATCACCAACTAGAGCCTCTTTGATGCTAAAAACATTAGCAACTCAAGTTAATAAAAAATTTAAACTAAATAAAAATCATATAAATCTTTACAATAAAGGAAACCAACTAAAATATTGATCAATATATCAAAATTAGTAAAAGAAATAAATTGTTTAGTAACATGAACAATAGCTAAAGATAATTTTCTACTCATCTTTGTTACATGCATGGTTCTCATCTTATAACACTTACTATAACTTATCCTTAGTTTTTTCAAAACTATAATGATGTTAGCTAGCATGTTATTCCAAATTCTAAAGGCAATTGGAGAAAAATTATTGCTGACCTAAAATTTTAGTCAACTCTTCTAGAGTAAAAGATGATGTAGCAATCTATGCTACAATAGAAACTTGAATTGTCATCAAAAGAAAGAAGATTTAAAGGAGTTGCTTTGTAGTCATGATAGTCTAACACTTATTTATTTATAGTAAAATAGATTTTACAATCTTAAACTTATATCTGGATTGTTGAATTGTTTGTCAATGAGACAATATAAAGATCGGAGCTAATTAAAATGTTGCATAATGGTTTTAGCTTTAATCATTGTTCTACTAGAAACTTAAATCTTCATTGTATATGCCAAATTGTCTTATAAGAGAATAACGTATTTCATAATAAAAAATATAGACAAACTGAACAAGAAAATGTAAATAATCTTTATTATATAAAAGTATCATTGGCTTTTAATATTATGTTTATATTTTAAAATCACTTTAGAAAGATTTTTAAATAAAATATTAAAATTCTTTTATCTCTTTCACGTGCACAAATATGAGTAAGAAATGAATGAGTATCTTTCTAGAGAATTAGTTAGTAATTCTTGAATAATTCAATACGTGATACTCTTTTGTTATAACATATAATAAATTTGATTGAATCTTATTTTGAAAAGTACATCAAATTATTATCTGAAAACTCAAATTAGTATGTCTATACAAAGAAAACCTAAATGTGATCAAGAAATGCAAACTCTTAAAATTTATAATTGAGCAATCATTTTGCCTCATTTAGCAAATTAGTTGATAATCATCTTTTATAATGTAATAGTCAAATCAAATGATCATTAACATACTCTTTTTGAAGCCATTGTTATTTATTTTATATTAAAAGAATAAAATATGATATTTAAAGATTAAGTATCGACTAAAATTTGAATCGACATATATTGTTATCACGATTGTACTACATTACTAGACATCCTTGCAACAATTAAATTTCTTTTGAGAGTAAAATTTTGAATCTAAAAATATCGATTTTAAGAATAGATTATATAAAAAATAATCTAATAAATGAGATACATTAAAAATCTAATATGATGTAATTCACATTATCTTAGAATACCTTAAACTTTAATATATTTTTAATATGCATCAAACTATTACTATATTATTGATCTAAACCAAAGAAAGTTAAGCCAAGTATCATCAGAAAATTTTAATAAATTTTTAGCAAAGAGTGTTTGACATTTTAGTATTTTATTTTCTCATCAAAATTTTCGAGCATCGCTTTGTTATTTAATATTAAGCACACTAAATTTTAATTTAACTTTTTAAAAAGGAGTCCTCAAGGTTAATCTGATAAGCCCATATTTTATTAAGCACCTATAAATAAAAATATTTCATATTTATACTATTATGTAAATATGATATGTTTATTATCCGATAATAATAACTAATATTCGAATAGAATAGTTTTCTTTTAAGCAATTACATTGCCACCTAATGATTCTCTTATTTTCTAAATGTTTAATAGATATATTATTTTAGTTTTCTATATTATAAGATGCATTTGAGTTTAGTTATAAATTTTTATTTCTTGCACCATTTGATTAAACCACGTTAGTGTACAATATTACAAAACAAATAGGCTAACAAATTACTCCAAAAGTGGTTAAGTGATATAAATATTAGAATCTATATTGAAATTAAATTATTAGCTTATATTTTTGAAGTAAATTTATAATATTATAATTTTTATATTATACATCATTGCATTTTATAAATATCTAAAATATTTTTTTTTTTCATTAAAGATTATTTTCCTTCCTTCACATCACCTTGAATTCATCACTTTATGTTTAATATTTAGATAATTATTATGTCATAAGATCATACACAATATCATATCTGAAAAAATATGATATGATATATAACTTAGTAATAAATACCATATCTTCTGATATGGTAGAATTTATATAGTTAAAATGAAGGTCGTGACATGTTTAGTCGAAAATATTAAATATCTCTACGATTGGTAATCAATTATAAGGATAATTTTTTAATATTAGAATCGTCATATTTAAATTAAATTATTAATTTATATTTTTGAAGTAAATTTATAGTATTATAAAATTTTAAATTATACATTATTATATTTATATAAATATCTAAAATACCTTTTATTTTTAGAAAAGATGTTTTACTTTCCTTGACATCACCTTAAATTCATCACATTATATTTAATATTTAGATTATTATCTATGTTATAACATCATACAAAACATAATATCTTAAAAAATATATGATAAGATCCTTATATTAGTAATAGATAGCATATCATATGATATGCTAGAATTTATATATTTAAAAAGAAGGTCGACATGTTTAGTAGAGTCACCATTAAATATAAATATCTCAAGGTTTGTAATCAAACTTAATGATAAATTCTTTTCAATATTTTATATAAATGGAGATTGGCCCTTGATAAGGTTGGCTAGACCATTTCACATGGATATCTTCTAAGCATTGGTATTTCTATTGTAGTTGTGTGTTAATTTGAATACATAACAATTCAAGTGAATGCACAACATAATATAAGATGATTGAATGCAAAAGTTTGAGCATTAGAAAAGTGATATTAAATATCAGAATTTGAGTTAAATTAGATAAACCATATAATATGAGTTCTAAAAGGGCAAAAGGACTTTCTCTTATGGCTATGTTAACTTGTTGTGTTAACATGCTTTAATGTAACGTACCTTAAAATAGGAAGATCCCTTTAATAACAATCTCAAGAACCTTATAATATTCTCTCAAGACATCATACAATGATAATCTCCATCTTGACTAGTGTAATACATCAAACTTTTACTATATTATTGATCTAAACTAAAGAAAGTTAAGCCAAGTATCGTGAAAAGTTTAATAAATTTTTAGCAAAGAGTGTTTGACATTTTAGTATTTTATTTTCTCATCAAAATTTTCGAGCATCGGTTTGTTATTTAATATTGTGCTTAAGCACACTAAATTTTAATTTAACTTTTTCAAAAGGAGTCCTCAAGGTTAATCTGATAAGCACATATTTTATTAAGAACCTATAAATAAAAATATTTCATATTTATACTATTATGTAAAGATGATATATTTATTATCCGATAATAATAACTAATATTCGAATGGAATAGTTATCTTTTAAGAAATTACATTACCATCTAATGATTCTCTTATTTTCTAAATAGTTAATAGATATATTATTTTTAGTTTTCTATATTATAAGATGCATTTGAGTTTAGTTATAGAATTTCTATTTCTTGCACCATTTGATTAAACCACGATAGTGTACAATAATTGTTCACTTTACAAAACAAAGATAAAAAATAGGCTAACAAATTACTCCAAAAGTGGTTAAGTGATGTAAATATTAGAATCTTTATATTGAAATTAAAATATTAGCTTATATTTTTTGAAGTAAATTTATAATATTACAAAATTTTATATTATACATCATTGCATTTTTGTAAATATCTAAAATATTTTTTATTTTTCATTAAAGATTCTTTTCCTTCTAAAATATTTTTTATTTTTCATTAAAGATTCTTTTCCTTCCTTCACATCACCTTGAATTCATCGCTTTATGTTTAATATTTAGATAATTATTGATTTCATAAGATCATATACAATATCATATCTGAAAAAAATATGATACAATATTTAACTTAGTAATAAATACAATATCTTATGATATGGTAGAATTTATATAGTTAAAATAAAGGTCGTGACATGTTTAGTCGAATGACGTATTAAATATCTCTACGATTGGTAATTAATTATAAGGATAATTTTTTTAATATTAGAATCGTCATATTTAAATTAAATTATTAATTTATATTTTTTGAAGTAAATTTATAGTATTATAAAATTTTAAATTATACATTATTATATTTATATAAATATCTAAAATACCTTTTATTTTTAAAAAAGGTTTTTTACTTTCCTTGACATCACCTTAAATTCATAACATTATATTTAATATTTAGATTATTATCTACGTTATAACATCATACATAACATCATATCTTAAAAAAAATATGTGATAAGATCCTTATATTAGTAATAGATAGTATATCATATGAGAAGCTAGAATTTATATATTTAAAAAGAAGGTTAGGACATGTTTAGTAAAGTCTGCCCCACCATTAAATATAAATATCTCGAAGATTTGTAATCAAACTTAATGATAAATTTTTTTCAATATTTTAATAAATTTTTAGCAAAGAGTGTTTGACATTTTAGTATTTTATTTTCTCATCAAAATTTTCGAGCATCGCTTTGTTATTTAATATCGTGTGCTTAAGCACACTAAATTTTTAATTTAAATTTTTTAAAAAAGGAGTCCTCAAGGTTAATCTGATAAGCACATATTTTATTAAGCACCTATAAATCAAAATATTACATATTTATACTATTATATAAATATGATATGTTTATTATCCGATAATAATAACTAATATTCGAATGGAATAGTTATCTTTTAAGCAATTACATTACCATCTAATGATTCTCTTATTTTCTAAATATTTAATAGATATATTATTTTTAGTTTTCTATATTATAAGATGCATTTGAGTTTAGTTATAGAATTTTTATTTCTTGCACCATTTGATTAAACCACGTTAGTGTACAATAATTTTTCACTTTACAAAACAAATAGGCTAACAAATTACTCCAAAAGTGGTTAAGTGATGTAAATATTAGGATTTTATATTGAAATTAAATTATTAGCTTATATTTTTTGAAGTAAATTTATAATATTATACATCATTGCATTTTTGTAAATATCTAAAATATTTTTATTTTTCATTAAAGATTCTTTTCCTTCCTTCACATCGCCTTGAATTCATCACTTTATGTTTAATATTTAGATAATTATTTATGTCATAAGATCATACACAATATCATATCTGAAAAAAATATGATACGATATATAACTTAGTAATAAATACCATATCTTCTGATATGGTAGAATTTATATAGTTAAAATGAAGGTCTTGACATGTTTAGTCGAAAGACGTATTAAATATCTCTACGTTTGGTAATCAATTATAAGGATAATTTTTTTAATATTAGAATCGTCATATTTAAATTAAATTATGTAAAAAATATTTTTTGAAGTAAATTTATAGTATTATAAAATTTTAAATTATATATTATTATATTTATATAAATATCTAAAATACCTTTTATTTTTTAAAAAAGATTTTTTCCTTTCCTTGACATCACCTTAAATTCATCACATTATATTTAATATTTAGATTATTATCTCTGTTATAACATCATACATAACATCATATCTTAAAAAAATATTTGATAAGATCCTTATAGTAGTAATAGATAGCATATCATATGATATGCTAGAATTTATATATTTAAAAAGAAGGTCAGGACTTGTTTAGTAAAGTCTGCCCCACCATTAAATATAAATATCTCGAAGATTTGTAATCAAACTTAATGATAAATTCTTTTCAATATTTTATATAAATGGAGATTGGCCTTTGATAAGGTTGGCTAGACCATTACATGGATATCTTCTAAGCATTGATATTTCAATTATAGTTGTGTGTTAAGGGCGTATTATGTGAATACATAACAATTCAAGTGAATGCACAACATAATATAAGATGATTGAATGCAAAAGTTTGAGCTTTAGAAAAGTGATATTAAATATCAGAATTTGAATTAAATTAGATAAACCATATAATATGAGTTCTAAAAGGGGCAAAAAGGACTTTCTCTTATGACTATGGTTAACTAGTTGTGTTAACATGCTTTAATGTAACGTACCTTAAAGTAACACTACAGGAAGATCCCTTTAATAACAATCTCAAGAACCTTATAATACTGACGGCTCTCAAGACATCATGCAAAGATAATCTCCTTCTTAACTAGTGCCCCCTGCCTCCCCTCTTAAAATTTATAATTCGAGCAATCACCAGTTTGCCTCATTTAGCAAATTAGTTGATAATCATCTTTTATAATGTAAGAGTCAAATCAAACGATCATTAACATACTCTTTTTGAAGCCGTTGTTATTTATTTTATATTAAAAAATAAAATATTATATTGAAAGCTTAAGTATCTGACTAAAATATTTTTTATTTTTCATTAAAGATTATTTTCCTTCCTTCACATCACCTTGAATTCATCACTTTATGTTTAATATTTAGATAATTATTTATGTCATAAGATCATACACAATATCATATCTGAAAAAAATATGATACGATATATAACTTAGTAATAAATACCATATCTTGATATGGTAGAATTTATATAGTAAAATGAAGGTCGTGACATGTTTAGTCGAATACTATTAAATATCTCGATTGGTAATCAATTATAATGATAATTTTTAATATTAGAATCGTCATATTTAAATTAAATTATTAATTTATATTTTTTGAAGTAAATTTATAGTATTATAAAATTTTGAATTATACATTATTATATTTATATAAATATCTAAAATACCTTTTATTTTTTAAAAACGATTTTTACTTTCCTTGACATCACCTTAAATTCATCACATTATATTTAATATTTAGATTATTATATATGTTATAACATCATACATAACATCATATCTTAAAAAATATATGATAAGATCCTTATATTAGTAATAGATAGCATATCATATGATATGCTAGAATTTATATATTTAAAAGAAGGTCACATGTTTAGTAAAGTACATCATTAAATATAAATATCTAAGATTTGTAATCAAACTTAATGATAAATTCTTTTCAATATTTTATATAAATGGAGATTGGCCCTTGATAAGGTTTAGACCATTACGCATGGATATCTTCTAAGCATTAGTATTTCTATTGTATTGTGTGTTAACATGTAAATACATAACAATTCAAGTGAATGCACAACATAGTATAAGATGATTGAATGCAAAAGTTTGAGCATTAGAAAAGTGATATTAAATATCAAAATTTGAATTAAATTAGATAAACCATATAATATGAGTTCTAAAAGGGCAATAAGGACTTTCTCTTATGGCTATGGTTAACTTGTTGTGTTAACAAGCTTTAATGTAACGTCTTAAAGCAACACTACAGAAGAAATAACAATCTCAAGAACCTTATAATCTTCTCTCAAGACATCATGCAATGATAATCTCCATCTTGACTAGTATTGTTCTCAAATTGGTACAAATATTTATAAAGCATATGCTATTGTGTACATTTTTTCCTATGTCTTATATATCAAATTTTTTTTTGATATACACATATATTTTTATTTTCTAGATAATAAATTATGGTATCATTCAAGAATCATCTTTGAAATATAATATTACATAACCGAGTAATCAAGTGTTTTCTTAGATTGTATAGATTTATTAAAATAATTTTATAAGGCTTTATACACTTTAGATATGAAATGATGCACAAAAATTATGCCTTTTTCAAATTTTTATTATTATTATGGAGTGATAACAAAGCATAGGATACAATATAATGATAATATAATAATACATTACAATTTATTTCCAAAAATATAAAGAAAAATAACTTAATAATTGAATGGGTGATGAGGAGGGTAAAATTTAAGAGCAAGAAGATAAAAGGTTTAACTTCAAATGGTTTGCCATCACCAACTAGTGCCTCTTTGATAGATGGCTAAAAACATTAGCAACTCAAGTTAATAAAAAAAATTTAAACTAAATGAAAAATCATATAAATCTTTACAATAAAGGAAACCAACTAAAATATAGATTAATATATCAAAATTAGTAAAAGAAATAAATTGTTTAGTAACATGGACAATAGCTAAAGGTAATTTTCTACTCCTACTGTTACATGCATGGTTCTCATCTTATAAAACTTACTATCATTTATCCTTAGTTTCAGTTTCAAAACTTTAATGATGTTAGCAAGCATGTTATTCCAAATTCTAAAGGCAATTGAAGAAAAATTATTGCTGACCTAAAATTTTAGTCAACTCTTCTAGAGTAAAAGATGATGTGGGAGCAATCTCTTCAGATGCTACAATAGAAACTTGAATTGTCATCAAAAGAAAGAAGACTGCTAGGCTGACGAGGAGTTGCTTTGTAGTCATGATAGTCTAACACTTATTTATTTATAGTAAAATAGATTTTACAATCTTAAACTTATATCTGGATTGTTGAATTGTTTGTCAATGAGACAATATAAAGATCGGGAGCTAATTGAAACTGTTGCATAATGGTTTTAGCTTTAATAGTGACATTGTTCTACTAGAAACTTAAATCTTCATTGTATATGCCAAATTGTCTTATAAGAGAATAACGTATTTCATAATAAAAAAATATAGACAAACTGAACAAGAAAATGTAACCGTAATACTCTTTATTATATAAAAGTATCATTGGCTTTTAATATTATGTTTATATTTTAAAATCACTTTAGAAAGATTTTTAAATAAAATATTAAAAATTCGCTTTTATCTCTTTCACGTGCACAAATATGAGTAAGAAATGAATGAGTATCTTTCTAGAGAATTAGTTAGTAATTCTCGAATAATTCAATACGTGATACTCTTTTTGTTATAACATATAATAAATTCTATTAAATATTATTTTGAAAAGTACATCAAATTATTATCTCGAAAACCCAAATTAGTATTTCTATACAAAGAGAAAACCGAAATGTGATAAAGAAATGCAAACTCTTAAAATTTAAAATTCGAGCAATCACTAGTTTGCCTCATTTAGCAAATTAGTTGATAATCATCTTTTATAATGTAATAGTCAAATCAAATGATCATTAACATACTCTTTTTGAAGCCATTGTTATTTATTTTATATTAAAAAATAAAATATTATATTTAAAGATTAAGTATCTGACTAAAATTTGAATCGACATATATTGTTATCACGATTGTACTACATTACTAGACATCCTTGCAACAATTAAATTTCTTTTGAGAGTAAAATTTTGAATCTGAAAATATCGATTTTAAGAATAGATTATATAAAAAATAATCTAATAAATGAGATACATTAAAAATCTAATATGATGTAATTCACATTATATTAGAATACCTTAAACTTTAATATGTTTTTAATACACATCAAACTTTTACTATATTATTGATCTAAACCAAAGAAAGTTAAGCCAAGTATCGTTAGAAAATTTTAATAAATTTTTAGCAAAGAGTGTTTGACATTTTAGTATTTTATTTTCTCATCAAAATTTTCGAGCATCGCTTTGTTATTTAATATCGTGTTAAGCACACTAAATTTTTAATTTAACTTTTTTAAAAAAGGAGTCCTCAAGGTTAATCTGATAAGCACATATTTTATAAAGCACCTATAAATAAAACTATTTCATATTTATACTATTATGTAAAAATGATATGTTTATTATCCGATAATAATAACTAATATTCGAATGGAATAGTTATCTTTTAAGCAATTACATTACCATCTAATGATTCTCTTATTTTCTAAATATTTAATAGATATATTATTTTAGTTTTCTATATTATAAGATGCATTGAGTTTAGTTATAGAATTTTTATTTCTTGCACCATTTGATTAAACCACGTTAGTGTACAATAATTTTTCACTTTACAAAACAAATAGGCTAACAAATTACTCCAAAAGTGGTTAAGTGATGTAAATACTAGAATCTTTATATTGAAATTAAATTATTAGCTTATATTTTTTGAAGTAAATTTATAATATTATAAATTTTTATATTATACATCATTGCATTTTTGTAAATATCTAAAATATTTATTATTTTTCATTAAAGATTCTTTTCCTTCCTTCACATCACCTTGAATTCATCACTTTATGTTCAGTATTTAGATAATTATTTATGTCATAAGATCATACACAATATTATATCTGAAAAAAATATGATACAATATATAACTTAGTAATAAATACCATATCTTCTGATATGGTAGAATTTATATAGTTAAAATGAAGGTCGTGACATGTTTAGTCGAATGACGTATTAAATATCTCTACGATTGGTAATCAATTATAAGGATAATTTTTTAATATTAGAATCATATTTAAATTATATTATTAATTTATATTTTTGAAGTAAATTTATAGTATTATAAAATTTTAAACTATACATTATTATATTTATATAAATATCTAAAATACGTTTTATTTTTTGAAAAAGATTTTTTGCTTTCCTTGACATCACCTTAAATTCATCACATTATATTTAATATTTAGATTATTATCTATGTTATTACATCATACATAACATCATATTTTAAAAAAATATATGATAAGATCCTTATATTAGTAATAGATAGCATATCATATGATATGCTAGAATTTATATATTTAAGAAGAAGGTCATGACATGTTTCGAAGAGTCTACCCCACCATTAAATATAAATATCTCGAAGATTTGTAATCAAACTTAATGATAAATTCTTTTCAATATTTTATATAAATGGAGATTGGCCCTTGATAAGGTTGGCTAGACCATTACGCATGGATATCTTCTAAGCATTGGTATTTCTATTGTAGTTATGTGTTAAGGGCGAATTATGTGAATACATAACAATTCAAGTGAATGCACAACATAATATAAGATGATTGAATGCAAAAGTTTGAGCATTAGAAAAGTGATATTAAATATCAGAATTTGAATGAAATTAGATAAACCATATAATATGAGTTCTAAAAGTGGCAAAAAGGACTTTCTCTTATGGCTATGGTTAACTTGTTGTGTTAACATGCTTTAATGTAACGTACCTTAAAGTAACACTATAGGAAGATCCATTTAATAACAATCTCAAGAATCTTATAATACTGACGGCTCTCAAGACATCATGCAATGATAATCTCCATCTTGACTAGTGCCCCCTACCTCCCCTCTAAAACCCGTTGGTACAAATATTTACAAAGCATATGCTATTGTGTACATTTTTTACTATGTCTTATTTATCAAATTTTTTTTGATATACACATATATTTTTATTTTCTAGATAATAAATTATGGTATCTTTCAAGAATCATCTTTGAAATATAATATTACATAACCGAGTAATCAAGCGTTTTCTTAGATTGTATAGATTTATTAAAATAATCTTATCGAACGCTTTATACACTTTAGATATGAAAGGATGCACAAAAATTATGGCTTTATCAAATTTTTTATTATTCATGGAGTGATAACAAAGCATAGGATACAATATAATGATAATATAATAATACATTACAATTTATTTCCAAAAATATAAAGAAAAATAACTTAATAATTGAATGGGTGATGAGGAGGGTAAATTTAAGAGCAGAAGATAAAAGGTTTAACTTCAAATGGTTCGCTGCCATCACCAACTAGAGCCTCTTTGATAGTAGTGGCTGAAAAACATTAGCAACTCAAGTTAATAAAAAAAAATAAACTAAATGAAAAATAATATAAATCTTTACAATAAACGAAACTAACTAAAATATAGATTAATATATCAAAATTAGTAAAAGAAATAAATTATTTAGTAACATGGATAATAGCTAAAGGTAATTTTCTACTCCTACTGTTACATGCATGGTTCTCATCTTATAAAACTTACTATCACTTATCCTTAGTTTCAGTTTCAAAACTATAATGATGTTAGCAAGCATGTTATTCCAAATTCTAAAGGCAAGTGAAGAAAAATTATTGCTGACCTAAAATTTTAGTCAACTCTTCTAGAGTAAAAGATGATGTGGGAGCAATCTCTTCAGATGCTACAATAGAAACTTGAATTGTCATCAAAAGAAAGAAGACTGCTAGGCTGACTTGGAGTTGCTTTGTAGTCATGATAGTCTAACACTTTTTTATTTATAGTAAAATAGATTTTACAATCTTAAACTTATATCTGGATTGTTGAATTGTTTGTCACTGAGACAATATAAAGATCGGGAGCTAATTGAAACTGTTGCATAATGGTTTTAGCTTTAATACTGACATTGTTCTATTAGAAACGTAAATCTTCATTGTATATGCCAAATTGTCTTATAAGTGAATAACGTATTTCATAATAAAAAATATAGACAAACTGAACAAGAAAATGTAACCGTAACACTCTTTATTATATAAAAGTATCATTGGCTTTTAATATTATGTTTATATTTTAAAATCACTTTAGGAAGGTTTTTAAATAAAATATTAAAAATTCGCTTTTATCTCTTTCACGTGAATGAGTATCTTTCTAGAGAATTAGTTAGTAATTCTCAAATAATTCAATACGTGATACTCTTTTTGTTATAACATATAATAAATTTGATTAAATCTTATTTTGAAAAGTACATCAAATTATTAAATCATATTTTATGAAGTAAATTTATAGTATTATAAAATTTTAAATTATACATTATTATATTTATATAAATATCTAAAATACCTTTTATTTTTTGAAAAAGATTTTTTGCTTTCCTTGACATCACCTTAAATTCATCACATTATATTTAATATTTAGATTATTATCTATGTTATAACATCATACATAACATCATATCTTAAAAAACTATATGATAAGATCCTTATATTAGTAATAGATAGCATATCGTATGATCTGTTAGAATTTATATATTTAAAAAGAAGGTCAAGACATATTTAGTAGAGTCTGCCCCACCATTAAATATAAATATCTCGAAGATTTGTAATCAAACTTAATGATAAATTCTTTTCAATATTTTATATAAATGGAGATTGGCCCTTGATAAGGTTGGCTAGACTATTACTCATGGATATCTTCTAAGCATTGGTATTTCTATTGTAGTTGTCTGTTAAGGGCGTATTATGTGAACATAATATAAGATGATTGAATGCAAAGTTTGAGCATTAGAAAAGTGATATTAAATATTAAAATTTGAATTAAATTAGATAAACCATATAATATGAGTTCTAAAAGGTGCAAAAAGGACTTTCTCTTATGACTATGGTTAACTTGTTGTGTTAACATGCTTTAATGTAACGTACCTTAAAGTAACACTACATAAAGATCCCTTTAATAACAATCTCAAGAACCTTATAATACTGATGGCTCTCAAGACATCATGCAATGATAATCTCCATCTTGACTAGTGCTATCTCAAAATTGGTACAAATATTTACAAAACATGTGCTATTGTGTACATTTTTCCTATGCCTTATATATCAAATTTTTTTTGATATACACAAATAATTTTATTTTCTAGATAATAAATTATGGTATCATTCAAGAATCATCTTTGAAATATAATATTACATAACCGAGTAATCAAGCATTTTCTTAGATTGTATAAATTTATTAAAATAATTTTATCGAAGGCTTTATACACTTTAGATATGAAAGGATGCACAAAAATTATGGCTTTATCAAATTTTTTATTATTCATGGAGTGATAACAAAGCATAGGATACAACATAACGATAATATAATAATACATTACAATTTATTTCCGAAAATATAAAGAAAAATAACTTAATTGAATGGGTGATGAGGAGGGTAAACAGGTTTAAGAGCAGGCGAGAAGATAAAAGGTTTAACTTCAAATGGTTCGCTGCCATCACCAACTAGAGCCTCTTTGATAGTAGTTGCTAAAAAACATTAGCAACTCAAGTTAATAAAAAAAATTTAAACTAAATAAAAAATCATATAAATCTTTACAATAAAGGAAACCAACTAAAATATTGATCAATATATCAAAATTAGTAAAAGAAATAAATTGTTTAGTAACATGAACAATAGCTAAAGATAATTTTCTACTCATACTGTTACATGCATGGTTCTCATCTTATAACACTTACTATAACTTATCCTTAGTTTCAGTTTCAAAACTATAATGATGTTAGCTAGCATGTTATTCCAAATTCTAAAGGCAATTGGAGAAAAATTATTGCTGACCTAAAATTTTAGTCAACTCTTCTAGAGTAAAAGATGATGTAGCAATCTCTTGATGCTACAATAGAAACTTGAATTGTCATCAAAAGAAAGAAGAGCTATTGAGGAGTTGCTTTGTAGTCATGATAGTCTAACACTTATTTATTTATAGTAAAATAGATTTTACAATCTTAAACTTATATCTGGATTGTTGAATTGTTTGTCAATGAGACAATATAAAGATCGAGCTAATTAAATGTTGCATAATGGTTTTAGCTTTAATCGACATTGTTCTACTAGAAACTTAAATCTTCATTGTATATGCCAAATTGTCTTATAAGAGAATAACGTATTTCATAATAAAAAAATATAGACAAACTGAACAAGAAAATGTAACCGTAACACTCTTTATTATATAAAAGTATCATTGGCTTTTAATATTATGTTTATATTTTAAAATCACTTTAGAAAGATTTTAAATAAAATATTAAAAATTGCTTTTATCTCTTTCACGTGCACAAATATGAGTAAGAAATGAATGAGTATCTTTCTAGAGAATTAGTTAGTAATTCTTGAATAATTCAATACGTGATACTCTTTTTGTTATAACATATAATAAATTTGATTGAATCTTATTTTGAAAAGTACATCAAATTATTATCTCGAAAACTCAAATTAGTATCTCTATACAAAAGAAAACCTAAATGTGATCAAGAAATGCAAACTCTTAAAATTTATAATTGAGCAATCACCAGTTTGCCTCATTTAGCAAATTAGTTGATAATCATCTTTTATAATGTAATAGTCAAATCAAATGATCATTAACATACTCTTTTTGAAGCCATTGTTATTTATTTTATATTAAAAGAATAAAATATGATATTTAAAGATTAAGTATCTGACTAAAATTTGAATCGACATATATTGTTATCACGATTGTACTACATTACTAGACATCCTTGCAACAATTAAATTTCTTTTGAGAGTAAAATTTTTGAATCTAAAAATATCGATTTTAAGAATAGATTATATAAAAAATAATCTAATAAATGAGATACATTAAAAATCTAATATGATGTAATTCACATTATCTTAGAATACCTTAAACTTTAATATATTTTTAATACGCATCAAACTATTACTATATTATTGATCTAAACCAAAGAAAGTTAAGCCAAGTATCATCAGAAAATTTTAATAAATTTTTAGCAAAGAGTGTTTGACATTTTAGTATTTTATTTTCTCATCAAAATTTTCGAGCATCGCTTTGTTATTTAATATCGTGTGCTTAAGCACACTAAATTTTTAATTTAACTTTTTAAAAAAAGGAGTCCTCAAGGTTAATCTGATAAGCCCATATTTTATTAAGCACCTATAAATAAAAATATTTCATATTTATACTATTATGTAAATATGATATGTTTATTATCCGATAATAATAACTAATATTCGAATAGAATAGTTTTCTTTTAAGCAATTACATTGCCACCTAATGATTCTCTTATTTTCTAAATGTTTAATAGATATATTATTTTTAGTTTTCTATATTATAAGATGCATTTGAGTTTAGTTATAGAATTTTTATTTCTTGCACCATTTGATTAAACCACGTTAGTGTACAATATTACAAAACAAATAGGCTAACAAATTACTCCAAAAGTGGTTAAGTGATATAAATATTAGAATCTGTATATTGAAATTAAATTATTAGCTTATATTTTTTGAAGTAAATTTATAATATTATAATTTTTTATATTATACATCATTGCATTTTTATAAATATCTAAAATATTTTTTGTTTTTCATTAAAGATTATTTTCCTTCCTTCACATCACCTTGAATTCATCACTTTATGTTTAATATTTAGATAATTATTTATGTCATAAGATCATACACAATATCATATCTGAAAAAATATGATATGATATATAACTTAGTAATAAATACCATATCTTCTGATATGATAGAATTTATATAGTTAAAATGAAGGTCGTGACATGTTTAGTCGAAACGTATTAAATATCTCGATTGGTAATCAATTATAAGGATAATTTTTTAATATTAGAATCGTCATTTTAAATTAAATTATTAATTTATATTTTTGAAGTAAATTTATATTATTATAAAATTTTAAATTATACATTATTATATTTATATAAATATCTAAAATACCTTTTATTTTTTAGAAAAGATGTTTTACTTTCCTTGACATCACCTTAAATTCATCACATTATATTTAATATTTAGATTATTATCTATGTTATAACATCATACAAAACATAATATCTTAAAAATATATGATAAGATCCTTATATTAGTAATAGATAGCATATCATATGATATGCTAGAATTTATATATTTAAAAGAAGGTCGACATGTTTAGTAGAATTTACCATTAAATATAAATATCTCAAGGTTTGTAATCAAACTTAATGATAAATTCTTTTCAATATTTTATATAAATGGAGATTGGCCCTTGATAAGGTTGGCTAGACCATTTCACATGGATATCTTCTAAGCATTGGTATTTCTATTGTAGTTGTGTGTTAAGGGCGTATTATGTGAATACATAACAATTCAAGTGAATGCACAACATAATATAAGATGATTGAATGCAAAAGTTTGAGCATTAGAAAAGTGATATTAAATATCAGAATTTGAGTTAAATTAGATAAACCATATAATATGAGTTCTAAAAGGGGCAAAAAGGACTTTCTCTTATGGCTATGTTAACTTGTTGTGTTAACATGCTTTAATGTAACGTACCTTAAAGGAACACTAGAAGATCCCTTTAATAACAATCTCAAGAACCTTATAATATTGACTCTCAAGACATCATACAATGATAATCTCCATCTTGACTAATATCATCAAACTTTTACTATATTATTGATCTAAACTAAAGAAAGTTAAAAGTATCGTAAAAGTTTAATAAATTTTAAAAAGTGTTTGACATTTTAGTATTTTATTTTCTCATCAAAATTTTGAGCATCGGTTTGTTATTTAATATATACACTAAATTTTAATTTAACTTTTCAAAAAGGAGTCCTCAAGGTTAATCTGATAAGCACATATTTTATTAAGAACCTATAAATAAAAATATTTCATATTTATACTATTATGTAAAGATGATATATTTATTATCCGATAATAATAACTAATATTCGAATGGAATAGTTATCTTTTAAGAAATTACATTACCATCTAATGATTCTCTTATTTTCTAAATAGTTAATAGATATATTATACATTACCATCTAATGATTCTCTTATTTTCTAAATAGTTAATAGATATATTATTTTTAGTTTTCTATATTATAAGGTGCATTTGAGTTTAGTTATAGAATTTCTATTTCTTGCACCATTTGATTAAACCACGATAGTGTACAATAATTGTTCACTTTACAAAACAAAGATAAAAAATAGGCTAACAAATTACTCCAAAAGTGGTTAAGTGATGTAAATATTAGAATCTTTATATTGAAATTAAAATATTAGCTTATATTTTTTGAAGTAAATTTATAATATTACAAATTTTTATATTATACATCATTGCATTTTTGTAAATATCTAAAATATTTTTTATTTTTCATTAAAGATTCTTTTCCTTCTAAAATATTTTTATTTTCATTAAAGATTCTTTTCCTTCCTTCACATCACCTTGAATTCATCGCTTTATGTTTAATATTTAGATAATTATTGATTTCATAAGATCATATACAATATCATATCTGAAAAAATATGATACAATATTTAACTTAGTAATAAATACAATATCTTATGATATGGTAGAATTTATATAGTTAAAATAAAGGTCGTGACATGTTTAGTCGAATGACGTATTAAATATCTCTCGATTGGTAATTAATTATAAGGATAATTTTTTAATATTAGAATCGTCATATTTAAATTAAATTATTAATTTATATTTTTGAAGTAAATTTATAGTATTATAAAATTTTAAATTATACATTATTATATTTATATAAATATCTAAAATACCTTTTATTTTTAAAAGGTTTTTACTTTCCTTGACATCACCTTAAATTCATAACATTATATTTAATATTTAGATTATTATCTACGTTATAACATCATACATAACATCATATCTTAAAAAATATGTGATAAGATCCTTATATTAGTAATAGATAGTATATCATATGAGAAGCTAGAATTTATATATTTAAAAAGAAGGTTAGGACATGTTTAGTAAAGTCACCATTAAATATAAATATCTAAAGATTTGTAATCAAACTTAATGATAAATTTTTTCAATATTTTAATAAATTTTTTAGCAAAGAGTGTTTGACATTTTAGTATTTTATTTTCTCATCAAAATTTTGAGCATCGCTTTGTTATTTAATATGTGTTAAGCACACTAAATTTTTAATTTAAATTTTTTAAAAAAGGAGTCCTCAAGGTTAATCTGATAAGCACATATTTTATTAAGCACCTATAAATCAAAATATTACATATTTATACTATTATATAAATATGATATGTTTATTATCCGATAATAATAACTAATATTGAATGGAATAGTTATCTTTTAAGCAATTACATTACCATCTAATGATTCTCTTATTTTCTAAATATTTAATAGATATATTATTTTTAGTTTTCTATATTATAAGATGCATTTGAGTTTAGTTATAGAATTTTTATTTCTTGCACCATTTGATTAAACCACGTTAGTGTACAATAATTTTTCACTTTACAAAACAAATAGGCTAACAAATTACTCCAAAAGTGGTTAAGTGATGTAAATATTAGATTTTATATTGAAATTAAATTATTAGCTTATATTTTTGAAGTAAATTTATAATATTATACATCATTGCATTTTGTAAATATCTAAAATATTTTTTTTTCATTAAAGATTCTTTTCCTTCCTTCACATCGCCTTGAATTCATCACTTTATGTTTAATATTAGATAATTATTTATGTCATAAGATCATACACAATATCATATCTGAAAAAAATATGATACGATATATAACTTAGTAATAAATACCATATCTTCTGATATGGTAGAATTTATATAGTTAAAATGAAGGTCTTGACATGTTTAGTCGAAAATTAAATATCTCTCGTTTGGTAATCAATTATAAGGATAATTTTTAATATTAGAATCGTCATATTTAAATTAAATTATGTAAAAATATTTTTGAAGTAAATTTATAGTATTATAAAATTTTAAATTATATATATTATATTTATATAAATATCTAAAATACCTTTTATTTTTAAAAAGATTTTTCCTTTCCTTGACATCACCTTAAATTCATCACATTATATTTAATATTTAGATTATTATCTGTTATAACATCATACATAACATCATATCTTAAAAATATTTGATAAGATCCTTATAGTAGTAATAGATAGCATATCATATGATATGCTAGAATTTATATATTTAAAAGAAGGTCGACTTGTTTAGTAAATTCACCATTAAATATAAATATCTAAGATTTGTAATCAAACTTAATGATAAATTCTTTTCAATATTTTATATAAATGGAGATTGGCCTTTGATAAGGTTGGCTAGACCATTACATGGATATCTTAAGCATTGATATTTCAATTATAGTTGTGTGTTATATTATGTGAATACATAACAATTCAAGTGAATGCACAACATAATATAAGATGATTGAATGCAAAAGTTTGAGCTTTAGAAAAGTGATATTAAATATCAGAATTTGAATTAAATTAGATAAACCATATAATATGAGTTCTAAAAGGGGCAAAAAGGACTTTCTCTTATGACTATGGTTAACTAGTTGTGTTAACATGCTTTAATGTAATCTTAAAGTAACACTAGAAGATCCCTTTAATAACAATCTCAAGAACCTTATAATACTGACGGCTCTCAAGACATCATGCAAAGATAATCTCCTTCTTAACTAGTGCCCCCTGCCTCCCCTCTTAAAATTTATAATTCGAGCAATCACCAGTTTGCCTCATTTAGCAAATTAGTTGATAATCTTTTATAATGTAAGAGTCAAATCAAGATCATTAACATACTCTTTTTGAAGCCGTTGTTATTTATTTTATATTAAAAAATAAAATATTATATTGAAAGCTTAAGTATCTGACTAAAATATTTTTTATTTTTCATTAAAGATTATTTTCCTTCCTTCACATCACCTTGAATTCATCACTTTATGTTTAATATTTAGATAATTATTTATGTCATAAGATCATACACAATATCATATCTGAAAAAAATGATACGATATATAACTTAGTAATAAATACCATATCTTGATATGGTAGAATTTATATAGTAAAAATGAAGGTCGTGACATGTTTAGTCGAATATGTATTAAATATCTCTCGATTGGTAATCAATTATAATGATAATTTTTAATATTAGAATCGTCATATTTAAATTAAATTATTAATTTATATTTTTGAAGTAAATTTATAGTATTATAAAATTTTGAATTATACATTATTATATTTATATAAATATCTAAAATACCTTTATTTTTTAAAAACGATTTTTACTTTCCTTGACATCACCTTAAATTCATCACATTATATTTAATATTTAGATTATTATATATGTTATAACATCATACATAACATCATATCTTAAAAAATATGATAAGATCCTTATATTAGTAATAGATAGCATATCATATGATATGCTAGAATTTATATATTTAAAAAGAAGGTCGACATGTTTAGTAGAGTACCCATCATTAAATATAAATATCTCAAGATTTGTAATCAAACTTAATGATAAATTCTTTTCAATATTTTATATAAATGGAGATTGGCCCTTGATAAGGTTGGCTAGACCATTACGCATGGATATCTTCTAAGCATTGGTATTTCTATTGTAGTTGTGTGTTAATTATGTAAATACATAACAATTCAAGTGAATGCACAACATAGTATAAGATGATTGAATGCAAAAGTTTGAGCATTAGAAAAGTGATATTAAATATCAAAATTTGAATTAAATTAGATAAACCATATAATATGAGTTCTAAAAGGACAATAAGGACTTTCTCTTATGGCTATGGTTAACTTGTTGTGTTAACAAGCTTTAATGTAACGTACCTTAAAGCAACACTACAGAAGATTTAATAACAATCTCAAGAACCTTATAATCTTCTCTCAAGACATCATGCAATGATAATCTCCATCTTGACTAGTTCCTGCCTTCTCAAATTGGTACAAATATTTACAAAGCATATGCTATTGTGTACATTTTTCCTATGTCTTATATATCAAATTTTTTGATATACACATATATTTTATTTTTAGATAATAAATTATGGTATCATTCAAGAATCATCTTTGAAATATAATATTACATAGAGTAATCAAGCGTTTTCTTAGATTGTATAGATTTATTAAAATAATTTTATCAAGGCTTTATACACTTTAGATATGAAATGATGCACAAAATTATGCCTTTATTTTATTATTATGGAGTGATAACAAAGCATAGGATACAATATAATGATAATATAATAATACATTACAATTTATTTCCAAAAATATAAAGAAAAATAACTTAATAATTGAATGGGTGATGAGGAGGGTAAATTTAAGAGCAGGCGAGAAGATAAAAGGTTTAACTTCAAATGGTTCGCTGCCATCACCAACTAGTGCCTCTTTGATAGCAGTGGCTAAAAAACATTAGCAACTCAAGTTAATAAAAAAAATTAAACTGAATGAAAAATCATATAAAACTATTGCAATAAATGAAACCAACTAAAATATAGATTAATATATCAAAATTAGTAAAAGAAATAAATTGTTTAGTAACATGGACAATAGCTAAAGGTAATTTTCTACTCCTACTGTTACATGCATGGTTCTCATCTTATAAAACTTACTATCATTTATCCTTAGTTTCAGTTTCAAAACTTTAATGATGTTAGCAAGCATGTTATTCCAAATTCTAAAGGCAATTGAAGAAAAATTATTGCTGACCTAAAATTTTAGTCAACTCTTCTAGAGTAAAAGATGATGTGGGAGCAATCTCTTGATGCTACAATAGAAACTTGAATTGTCATCAAAAGAAAGAAATATTTACGAGGAGTTGCTTTGTAGTCATGATAGTCTAACACTTATTTATTTATAGTAAAATAGATTTTACAATCTTAAACTTATATCTGGATTGTTGAATTGTTTGTCAATGAGACAATATAAAGATGAGCTAATTGAAATGTTGCATAATGGTTTTAGCTTTAATAGTGACATTGTTCTACTAGAAACTTAAATCTTCATTGTATATGCCAAATTGTCTTATAAGAGAATAACGTATTTCATAATAAAAAATATAGACAAATGAACAAGAAAATATAATAATACTCTTTATTATATAAAAGTATCATTGGCTTTTAATATTATGTTTATATTTTAAAATCACTTTAGAAAGATTTTTAAATAAAATATTAAAAATTCGCTTTTATCTCTTTCACGTGCACAAATATGAGTAAGAAATGAATGAGTATCTTTCTAGAGAATTAGTTAGTAATTCTCGAATAATTCAATACGTGATACTCTTTTTGTTATAACATATAATAAATTCTATTAAATCTTATTTTGAAAAGTACATCAAATTATTATCTCGAAAACTCAAATTAGTATTTCTATACAAAGAGAAAACCTAAATGTGATAAAGAAATGCAAACTCTTAAAATTTATAATTAGCAATCACCTTGCCTCATTTAGCAAATTAGTTGATAATCATCTTTTATAATGTAAGAGTCAAATCAAATGATCATTAACATACTCTTTTTGAAGCCATTGTTATTTATTTTATATTAAAAAATAAAATATTATATTTAAGGATTAAGTATCTGACTAAAATTTGAATCGACATATATTGTTATCACGATTGTACTACATTACTAGACATCCTTGCAACAATTAAATTTCTTTTGAGAGTAAAATTTTAAATCTAAAAATATCGATTTTAAGAATAGATTATATAAAAAATAATCTAATAAATGAGATACATTAAAAATCTAATATGATGTAATTCACATTATATTAGAATACCTTAAACTTTAATATGTTTTTAATACACATCAAACTTTTACTATATTATTGATCTAAACCAAAGAAAGTTAAGCCAAGTATCGTTAGAAAATTTTAATAAATTTTTAGCAAAGAGTGTTTGACATTTTAGTATTTTATTTTCTCATCAAAATTTTCGAGCATCGCTTTGTTATTTAATATCGTGTGCTTAAGCACACTAAATTTTTAATTTAACTTTTTTAAAAAAGGAGTCCTCAAGGTTAATCTGATAAGCACATATTTTATAAAGCACCTATAAATAAAACTATTTCATATTTATACTATTATGTAAAAATGATATGTTTATTATCCGATAATAATAACTAATATTCGAATGGAATAGTTATCTTTTAAGCAATTACATTACCATCTAATGATTCTCTTATTTTCTAAATATTTAATAGATATATTATTTTTAGTTTTCTATATTATAAGATGCAGTTGAGTTTAGTTATAGAATTTTTATTTCTTGCACCATTTGATTAAACCACGTTAGTGTACAATAATTTTTCACTTTACAAAACAAATAGGCTAACAAATTACTCCAAAAGTGGTTAAGTGATGTAAATACTAGAATCTTTATATTGAAATTAAATTATTAGCTTATATTTTTTGAAGTAAATTTATAATATTATAAATTTTTATATTATACATCATTGCATTTTTGTAAATATCTAAAATATTTATTATTTTTCATTAAAGATTCTTTTCCTTCCTTCACATCACCTTGAATTCATCACTTTATGTTCAGTATTTAGATAATTATTTATGTCATAAGATCATACACAATATTATATCTGAAAAAAATATGATACAATATATAACTTAGTAATAAATACCATATCTTCTGATATGGTAGAATTTATATAGTTAAAATGAAGGTCGTGACATGTTTAGTCGAATGACGTATTAAATATCTCTACGATTGGTAATCAATTATAAGGATAATTTTTTAATATTAGAATCGTCATATTTAAATTATATTATTAATTTATATTTTTTGAAGTAAATTTATAGTATTATAAAATTTTAAACTATACATTATTATATTTATATAAATATCTAAAATACGTTTTATTTTTTGAAAAAGATTTTTTGCTTTCCTTGACATCACCTTAAATTCATCACATTATATTTAATATTTAGATTATTATCTATGTTATTACATCATACATAACATCATATTTTAAAAAAATATATGATAAGATCCTTATATTAGTAATAGATAGCATATCATATGATATGCTAGAATTTATATATTTAAGAAGAAGGTCATGACATGTTTCGAAGAGTCTACCCCACCATTAAATATAAATATCTCGAAGATTTGTAATCAAACTTAATGATAAATTCTTTTCAATATTTTATATAAATGGAGATTGGCCCTTGATAAGGTTGGCTAGACCATTACGCATGGATATCTTCTAAGCATTGGTATTTCTATTGTAGTTATGTGTTAAGGGCGAATTATGTGAATACATAACAATTCAAGTGAATGCACAACATAATATAAGATGATTGAATGCAAAAGTTTGAGCATTAGAAAAGTGATATTAAATATCAGAATTTGAATGAAATTAGATAAACCATATAATATGAGTTCTAAAAGTGGCAAAAAGGACTTTCTCTTATGGCTATGGTTAACTTGTTGTGTTAACATGCTTTAATGTAACGTACCTTAAAGTAACACTATAGGAAGATCCATTTAATAACAATCTCAAGAATCTTATAATACTGACGGCTCTCAAGACATCATGCAATGATAATCTCCATCTTGACTAGTGTACCTTCTAAAACCCGTTGGTACAAATATTTACAAAGCATATGCTATTGTGTACATTTTTTACTATGTCTTATTTATCAAATTTTTTTTGATATACACATATATTTTTATTTTCTAGATAATAAATTATGGTATCTTTCAAGAATCATCTTTGAAATATAATATTACATAACCGAGTAATCAAGCGTTTTCTTAGATTGTATAGATTTATTAAAATAATCTTATCGAACGCTTTATACACTTTAGATATGAAAGGATGCACAAAAATTATGGCTTTATCAAATTTTTTATTATTCATGGAGTGATAACAAAGCATAGGATACAATATAATGATAATATAATAATACATTACAATTTATTTCCAAAAATATAAAGAAAAATAACTTAATAATTGAATGGGTGATGAGGAGGGTAAACAGGTTTAAGAGCAGGCGAGAAGATAAAAGGTTTAACTTCAAATGGTTCGCTGCCATCACCAACTAGAGCCTCTTTGATAGTAGTGGCTGAAAAACATTAGCAACTCAAGTTAATAAAAAAAAATTAAACTAAATGAAAAATAATATAAATCTTTACAATAAACGAAACCAACTAAAATATAGATTAATATATCAAAATTAGTAAAAGAAATAAATTATTTAGTAACATGGATAATAGCTAAAGGTAATTTTCTACTCCTACTGTTACATGCATGGTTCTCATCTTATAAAACTTACTATCACTTATCCTTAGTTTCAGTTTCAGAACTATAATGATGTTAGCAAGCATGTTATTCCAAATTCTAAAGGCAAGTGAAGAAAAATTATTGCTGACCTAAAATTTTAGTCAACTCTTCTAGAGTAAAAGATGATGTAGCAATCTCTTGATGCTACAATAGAAACTTGAATTGTCATCAAAGAAAGAAAAGCTAGGTGACTTGGAGTTGCTTTGTAGTCATGATAGTCTAACACTTTTTATTTATAGTAAAATAGATTTTACAATCTTAAACTTATATCGGATTGTTGAATTGTTTGTCTGAGACAATATAAAGATCAGCTAATTGAAATTGCATAATGGTTTTAGCTTTAATACTGACATTGTTCTATTAGAAACGTAAATCTTCATTGTATATGCCAAATTGTCTTATAAGTGAATAACGTATTTCATAATAAAAAATATAGACAAACTGAACAAGAAAATGTAACCGTAACACTCTTTATTATATAAAAGTATCATTGGCTTTTAATATTATGTTTATATTTTAAAATCACTTTAGGAAGGTTTTTAAATAAAATATTAAAAATTCGCTTTTATCTCTTTCACGTGAATGAGTATCTTTCTAGAGAATTAGTTAGTAATTCTCAAATAATTCAATACGTGATACTCTTTTTGTTATAACATATAATAAATTTGATTAAATCTTATTTTGAAAAGTACATCAAATTATTAAATCATATTTTATGAAGTAAATTTATAGTATTATAAAATTTTAAATTATACATTATTATATTTATATAAATATCTAAAATACCTTTTATTTTTTGAAAAAGATTTTTTGCTTTCCTTGACATCACCTTAAATTCATCACATTATATTTAATATTTAGATTATTATCTATGTTATAACATCATACATAACATCATATCTTAAAAAACTATATGATAAGATCCTTATATTAGTAATAGATAGCATATCGTATGATCTGTTAGAATTTATATATTTAAAAAGAAGGTCAAGACATATTTAGTAGAGTCTGCCCCACCATTAAATATAAATATCTCGAAGATTTGTAATCAAACTTAATGATAAATTCTTTTCAATATTTTATATAAATGGAGATTGGCCCTTGATAAGGTTGGCTAGACTATTACTCATGGATATCTTCTAAGCATTGGTATTTCTATTGTAGTTGTGTGTTAAAGGCGTATTATGTGAACGCACAACATAATATAAGATGATTGAATGCAAACGTTTGAGCATTAGAAAAGTGATATTAAATATTAAAATTTGAATTAAATTAGATAAACCATATAATATGAGTTCTAAAAGGGGCAAAAAGGACTTTCTCTTATGACTATGGTTAACTTGTTGTGTTAACATGCTTTAATGTAACGTACCTTAAAGTAACACTACATAAAGATCCCTTTAATAACAATCTCAAGAACCTTATAATACTGATGGCTCTCAAGACATCATGCAATGATAATCTCCATCTTGACTAGTGCCCCCTGCCACCCCTCTCAAACCAGTTGGTACAAATATTTACAAAACATGTGCTATTGTGTACATTTTTTCCTATGCCTTATATATCAAATTTTTTTTGATATACACAAATAATTTTATTTTCTAGATAATAAATTATGGTATCATTCAAGAATCATCTTTGAAATATAATATTACATAACCGAGTAATCAAGCATTTTCTTAGATTGTATAAATTTATTAAAATAATTTTATCGAAGGCTTTATACACTTTAGATATGAAAGGATGCACAAAAATTATGGCTTTATCAAATTTTTTATTATTCATGGAGTGATAACAAAGCATAGGATACAACATAACGATAATATAATAATACATTACAATTTATTTCCGAAAATATAAAGAAAAATAACTTAATAATTGAATGGGTGATGAGGAGGGTAAACAGGTTTAAGAGCAGGCGAGAAGATAAAAGGTTTAACTTCAAATGGTTCGCTGCCATCACCAACTAGAGCCTCTTTGATAGTAGTTGCTAAAAAACATTAGCAACTCAAGTTAATAAAAAAAATTTAAACTAAATAAAAAATCATATAAATCTTTACAATAAAGGAAACCAACTAAAATATTGATCAATATATCAAAATTAGTAAAAGAAATAAATTGTTTAGTAACATGAACAATAGCTAAAGATAATTTTCTACTCATACTGTTACATGCATGGTTCTCATCTTATAACACTTACTATAACTTATCCTTAGTTTCAGTTTCAAAACTATAATGATGTTAGCTAGCATGTTATTCCAAATTCTAAAGGCAATTGGAGAAAAATTATTGCTGACCTAAAATTTTAGTCAACTCTTCTAGAGTAAAAGATGATGTGGGAGCAATCTCTTCAGATGCTACAATAGAAACTTGAATTGTCATCAAAAGAAAGAAGACTGCTAGGCTGACGAGGAGTTGCTTTGTAGTCATGATAGTCTAACACTTATTTATTTATAGTAAAATAGATTTTACAATCTTAAACTTATATCTGGATTGTTGAATTGTTTGTCAATGAGACAATATAAAGATCGGGAGCTAATTGAAACTGTTGCATAATGGTTTTAGCTTTAATACTGACATTGTTCTACTAGAAACTTAAATCTTCATTGTATATGCCAAATTGTCTTATAAGAGAATAACGTATTTCATAATAAAAAAATATAGACAAACTGAACAAGAAAATGTAACCGTAACACTCTTTATTATATAAAAGTATCATTGGCTTTTAATATTATGTTTATATTTTAAAATCACTTTAGAAAGATTTTTAAATAAAATATTAAAAATTCGCTTTTATCTCTTTCACGTGCACAAATATGAGTAAGAAATGAATGAGTATCTTTCTAGAGAATTAGTTAGTAATTCTCGAATAATTCAATACGTGATACTCTTTTTGTTATAACATATAATAAATTCTATTAAATCTTATTTTGAAAAGTACATCAAATTATTATCTCGAAAACTCAAATTAGTATTTCTATACAAAGAGAAAACCTAAATGTGATAAAGAAATGCAAACTCTTAAAATTTATAATTCGAGCAATCACCAGTTTGCCTCATTTAGCAAATTAGTTGATAATCATCTTTTATAATGTAAGAGTCAAATCAAATGATCATTAACATACTCTTTTTGAAGCCATTGTTATTTATTTTATATTAAAAAATAAAATATTATATTTAAGGATTAAGTATCTGACTAAAATTTGAATCGACATATATTGTTATCACGATTGTACTACATTACTAGACATCCTTGCAACAATTAAATTTCTTTTGAGAGTAAAATTTTAAATCTAAAAATATCGATTTTAAGAATAGATTATATAAAAAATAATCTAATAAATGAGATACATTAAAAATCTAATATGATGTAATTCACATTATATTAGAATACCTTAAACTTTAATATGTTTTTAATACGCATCAAACTTGTACTATATTATTGATCTAAACCAAAGAAATTTAAGTCAAGTATCATTAAAAAATTTTAATAAATTTTTAGCAAATAGTGTTTGACATTTTAGTATTTTATTTTCTCATCAAAATTTTCGAGCATCGCTTTGTTATTTAATATCGTGTGCTTAAGTAAACTAAATTTTTAATTTAACTTTTAAAAAAAGAGTCCTCAAGGTTAATCTGATAAGCCCATATTTTATTAAGCACCTATAAATAAAAATATTTCATATTTATACTATTATGTAAATATGATATGTTTATTATCCGATAATAATAACTAATATTCGAATAGAATAGTTTTCTTTTAAGCAATTACATTGCCACCTAATGATTCTCTTATTTTCTAAATGTTTAATAGATATATTATTTTTAGTTTTCTATATTATAAGATGCATTTGAGTTTAGTTATAGAATTTTTATTTCTTGCACCATTTGATTAAACCACGTTAGTGTACAATATTACAAAACAAATAGGCTAACAAATTACTCCAAAAGTGGTTAAGTGATATAAATATTAGAATCTGTATATTGAAATTAAATTATTAGCTTATATTTTTTGAAGTAAATTTATAATATTATAATTTTTTATATTATACATCATTGCATTTTTATAAATATCTAAAATATTTTTTGTTTTTCATTAAAGATTATTTTCCTTCCTTCACATCACCTTGAATTCATCACTTTATGTTTAATATTTAGATAATTATTGATGTCATAAGATCATACACAATATCATATCTGAAAAAAATATGATATGATATATAACTTAGTAATAAATACCATATCTTCTGATATGGTAGAATTTATATAGTTAAAATGAAGGTCGTGACATGTTTAGTCGAAGAGTATTAAATATCTCGATTGGTAATCAATTATAAGGATAATTTTTTTAATATTAGAATAGTCATATTTAAATTAAATTATTAATTTATATTTTTTGAAGTAAATTTATAGTATTATAAAATTTTAAATTATACATTATTATATTTATATAAATATCTAAAATACCTTTTATTTTTTAGAAAAGATGTTTTACTTTCCTTGACATCACCTTAAATTCATCACATTATATTTAATATTTAGATTATTATCTATGTTATAACATCATACAAAACATAATATCTTAAAAAAATATATGATAAGATCCTTATATTAGTAATAGATAGCATATCATATGATATGCTAGAATTTATATATTTAAAAAGAAGGTCAGGACATGTTTAGTAGAGTCTGCCCCACCATTAAATATAAATATCTCGAAGGTTTGTAATCAAACTTAATGATAAATTCTTTTCAATATTTTATATAAATGGAGATTGGCCCTTGATAAGGTTGGCTAGACCATTTCACATGGATATCTTCTAAGCATTGGTATTTCTATTGTAGTTGTGTGTTAAGGGCGTATTATGTGAATACATAACAATTCAAGTGAATGCACAACATAATATAAGATGATTGAATGCAAAAGTTTGAGCATTAGAAAAGTGATATTAAATATCAGAATTTGAGTTAAATTAGATAAACCATATAATATGAGTTCTAAAAGGGGCAAAAAGGACTTTCTCTTATGGCTATGTTAACTTGTTGTGTTAACATGCTTTAATGTAACGTACCTTAAAGTAACACTACAGGAAGATCCCTTTAATAACAATCTCAAGAACCTTATAATATTGACGGCTCTCAAGACATCATACAATGATAATCTCCATCTTGACTAGTGCTTAATACGCATCAAACTTTTACTATATTATTGATCTAAACTAAAGAAAGTTAAGCCAAGTATCGTAAGAAAAGTTTAATAAATTTTTAGCAAAGAGTGTTTGACATTTTAGTATTTTATTTTCTCATCAAAATTTTCGAGCATCAGTTTGTTATTTAATATCGTGTGCTTAAGCACACTAAATTTTTAATTTAACTTTTTCAAAAAGGAGTCCTCAAGGTTAATATGATAAGCACATATTTTATTAAGAACCTATAAATAAAAATATTTCATATTTATACTATTATGTAAAGATGATATATTTATTATCCGATAATAATAACTAATATTCGAATGGAATAGTTATCTTTTAAGAAATTACATTACCATCTAATGATTCTCTTATTTTCTAAATAGTTAATAGATATATTATTTTTAGTTTTCTATATTATAAGATGCATTTGAGTTTAGTTATAGAATTTCTATTTCTTGCACCATTTGATTAAACCACGATAGTGTACAATAATTGTTCACTTTACAAAACAAAGATAAAAAATAGGCTAACAAATTACTCCAAAAGTGGTTAAGTGATGTAAATATTAGAATCTTTATATTGAAATTAAAATATTAGCTTATATTTTTTGAAGTAAATTTATAATATTACAAAATTTTATATTATACATCATTGCATTTTTGTAAATATCTAAAATATTTTTTATTTTTCATTAAAGATTCTTTTCCTTCTAAAATATTTTTTATTTTTCATTAAAGATTCTTTTCCTTCCTTCACATCACCTTGAATTCATCGCTTTATGTTTAATATTTAGATAATTATTGATTTCATAAGATCATATACAATATCATATCTGAAAAAAATATGATACAATATTTAACTTAGTAATAAATACAATATCTTATGATATGGTAGAATTTATATAGTTAAAATAAAGGTCGTGACATGTTTAGTCGAATGACGTATTAAATATCTCGAAGATTGGTGATAAATTATAAGGATAATTTTTTTAATATTATAATCGTCATATTTAAATTAAATTATTAAATTTTATTTTTTGAAGTAAATTTATAGTATTATAAAATTTAAATTATACATTATTATATTTATATAAATATCTAAAATACCTTTTATTTTTTAAAAAAGGTTTTTTACTTTCCTTGACATCACCTTAAATTCATAACATTATATTTAATATTTAGATTATTATCTACGTTATAACATCATACATAACATCATATCTTAAAAAAAATATGTGATAAGATCCTTATATTAGTAATAGATAGTATATCATATGAGAAGCTAGAATTTATATATTTAAAAAGAAGGTTAGGACATGTTTAGTAAAGTCTCACCATTAAATATAAATATCTCAAGATTTGTAATCAAACTTAATGATAAATTTTTTCAATATTTTAATAAATTTTTAGCAAAGAGTGTTTGACATTTTAGTATTTTATTTTCTCATCAAAATTTTCGAGCATCGCTTTGTTATTTAATATCGTGTGCTTAAGCACACTAAATTTTTAATTTAAATTTTTTAAAAAAGGAGTCCTCAAGGTTAATCTGATAAGCACATATTTTATTAAGCACCTATAAATCAAAATATTACATATTTATACTATTATATAAATATGATATGTTTATTATCCGATAATAATAACTAATATTCGAATGGAATAGTTATCTTTTAAGCAATTACATTACCATCTAATGATTCTCTTATTTTCTAAATATTTAATAGATATATTATTTTTAGTTTTCTATATTATAAGATGCATTTGAGTTTAGTTATAGAATTTTTATTTCTTGCACCATTTGATTAAACCACGTTAGTGTACAATAATTTTTCACTTTACAAAACAAATAGGCTAACAAATTACTCCAAAAGTGGTTAAGTGATGTAAATATTAGGATTTTATATTGAAATTAAATTATTAGCTTATATTTTTTGAAGTAAATTTATAATATTATACATCATTGCATTTTTGTAAATATCTAAAATATTTTTATTTTTCATTAAAGATTCTTTTCCTTCCTTCACATCGCCTTGAATTCATCACTTTATGTTTAATATTAGATAATTATTTATGTCATAAGATCATACACAATATCATATCTGAAAAAATATGATACGATATATAACTTAGTAATAAATACCATATCTTCTGATATGGTAGAATTTATATAGTTAAAATGAAGGTCTTGACATGTTTAGTCGAAAGACGTATTAAATATCTCTACGTTTGGTAATCAATTATAAGGATAATTTTTTTAATATTAGAATCGTCATATTTAAATTAAATTATGTAAAAAATATTTTTTGAAGTAAATTTATAGTATTATAAAATTTTAAATTATATATATTATATTTATATAAATATCTAAAATACCTTTTATTTTTTAAAAAAGATTTTTTCCTTTCCTTGACATCACCTTAAATTCATCACATTATATTTAATATTTAGATTATTATCTCTGTTATAACATCATACATAACATCATATCTTAAAAAAATATTTGATAAGATCCTTATAGTAGTAATAGATATCATATGATATGCTAGAATTTATATATTTAAAAAGAAGGTCAGGACTTGTTTAGTAAAGTCTGCCCCACCATTAAATATAAATATCTCGAAGATTTGTAATCAAACTTAATGATAAATTCTTTTCAATATTTTATATAAATGGAGATTGGCCTTTGATAAGGTTGGCTAGACCATTACACATGGATATCTTCTAAGCATTGATATTTCAATTATAGTTGTGTGTTAAGGGCGTATTATGTGAATACATAACAATTCAAGTGAATGCACAACATAATATAAGATGATTGAATGCAAAAGTTTGAGCTTTAGAAAAGTGATATTAAATATCAGAATTTGAATTAAATTAGATAAACCATATAATATGAGTTCTAAAAGGGGCAAAAAGGACTTTCTCTTATGACTATGGTTAACTAGTTGTGTTAACATGCTTTAATGTAACGTACCTTAAAGTAACACTACAGGAAGATCCCTTTAATAACAATCTCAAGAACCTTATAATACTGACGGCTCTCAAGACATCATGCAAAGATAATCTCCTTCTTAACTAGTGCCCCCTGCCTCCCCTCTTAAAATTTATAATTCGAGCAATCACCAGTTTGCCTCATTTAGCAAATTAGTTGATAATCATCTTTTATAATGTAAGAGTCAAATCAAACGATCATTAACATACTCTTTTTGAAGCCGTTGTTATTTATTTTATATTAAAAAATAAAATATTATATTGAAAGCTTAAGTATCTGACTAAAATTTGAATCGACATATATTGTTATCACGATTGTACTTCATTACTAGACATCCATGCAACATTTAAATTTCTTTTGAGAGTAAAATTTTGAATCTAAAAATATCGATTTTAAGAATAGATTATATAAAAATAATCTAATAAATCAGATACATTAAAAATCTAATATGATGTAATTCACATTATATTAGAATACCTTAAAATTTAATATGTTTTTAATAAGCATCAAACTTTTACTATATTATTGATCTAAACCGAAGAAAGTTAAGCCAAGTATCGTCAGAAAATTTTAATAAATTTTTAGCAAAGAGTGTTTGACATTTTAGTATTTTATTTTCGCATCAAAATTTTTGAGCATCGCTTTGTTATTTAATATCGTGTGCTTAAGCACACTAAATTTTTAATTTAACTTTTAATAAAAGGAGTCCTCAAGGTTAATCTGATAAGCACATATTTTATTAAGCACCTATAAATCAAAATATTTCATATTTATACTATTATATAAATATGATATGTTTATTATCCGATAATAATAACTAATATTCGAATGGAATAGTTATCTTTTAAGCAATTACATTACCATCTAATGATTCTCTTATTTTCTAAATATTTAACAGATATATTATTTTTAGTTTTCTATATTATAAGATGCATTTGAGTTTAGTTATATAATTTTTATTTCTTGCACCATTTGATTAAACCACGTTAGTGTACAATAATTTTTCACTTTACAAAACAAATAGGCTAACAAATTACACCAAAAGTGATTAAGTGATGTAAATATTTGGATCTTTATATTTAAATTAAATTATTAGCTTATTTTTCTGTAGTAAATTTATAATATTATACATCATTGCATTTTTGTAAATATCTAAAATATTTTTTATTTTTCATTAAAGATTCTTTTCCTTCCTTCACATCACCTTGAATTCATCACTTTATGTTTAATATTTAGATAATTATTTATGTCATAAGATCATACACAATATCATATCTGAAAAAAATATGATATGATATATAACTTAGTAATAAATACCATATCTTTTGATATGGTAGAATTTATATAGTTAAAATGAAGGTCGTGACGTGTTTAGTCGAATGACGTATTAAATATCTCGATTGGTAATAAATTATAAGGATAATTTTTTAATATTAGAATCGTCATATTTAAATTAAATTATTAATTTATATTTTTTGAAGTAAATTTATAGTATTATAAAATTTTAAATTATATATTATTATATTTATATAAATATCTAAAATACCTCTTACTTTTTAAAAAAGATTTTTTACTTTCCTTGACATCACCTTAAATTCATCACAATATATTTAATATTTAGATTATTATCTATGTTATAACATCATACATAACATCATATCTTTAAAAAATATATGATAAGATCCTTATATTAGTAATAGATAGCATATCATATGATATGCTAGAATTTATATACTTAAAAAGAAGGTCAGGACATGTTTAGTAGAGTATTCCCCACCATTAAATATAAATATCTCGAAGATATGTAATCAAACTTAATGATAAATTCTTTTCAATATTTTATATAAATGGAGATTGGTCCTTTAAGGTTGGCTAGACCATTACATGGATATCTTAACATTGGTATTTCCGCTGTAGTTGTGTGTTAAGGGCGTATCATGTGAATACATAACAATTCAAGTGAATGCACAACATAATATAATATGATTGAATTCAAAAGTTTGAGCATTATAAAAGTGATATTAAATATCAAAATTTGAATTAAATTAGATAAACCATATAATATGAGTTCTAAAAGGGGCAAAAAGGACTTTCTCTTATGGCTATGGTTAACTTGTTGTGTTAACATACTTTAATGTAACGTACCCTAAAGTAACACTACAGGAAGATCCCTTTAATAACAATATCAAGAACCTTATAATACTGACGGCTCTCAAGACATCATGCAATGATAATCTCCATCTTGACTAGTGTCCCCTGCCTCCCTCTCAAACCCGTTGGCACAAATATTTACAAAGCATATTCTATTGTGTACATTTTTTCCTATGTCTTATATATCAAATTTTTTTTGATATACACAAATAATTTTATTTTCTAGATAATAAATTATGGTATCATTCAAGAATCATCTTTGAAATATAATATTACATAACCGAGTAATCAAGCATTTTCTTAGATTGTATAAATTTATTAAAATAATTTTATCGAAGGCTTTATACACTTTAGATATGAAAGGATGCACAAAAATTATGGCTTTATCAAATTTTTTATTATTCATGGAGTGATAACAAAGCATAGGATACAACATAACGATAATATAATAATACATTACAATTTATTTCCGAAAATATAAAGAAAAATAACTTAATAATTGAATGGGTGATGAGGAGGGTAAACAGGTTTAAGAGCAGGCGAGAAGATAAAAGGTTTAACTTCAAATGGTTCGCTGCCATCACCAACTAGAGCCTCTTTGATAGTAGTTGCTAAAAAACATTAGCAACTCAAGTTAATAAAAAAAATTTAAACTAAATAAAAAATCATATAAATCTTTACAATAAAGGAAACCAACTAAAATATTGATCAATATATCAAAATTAGTAAAAGAAATAAATTGTTTAGTAACATGAACAATAGCTAAAGATAATTTTCTACTCATACTGTTACATGCATGGTTCTCATCTTATAACACTTACTATAACTTATCCTTAGTTTCAGTTTCAAAACTATAATGATGTTAGCTAGCATGTTATTCCAAATTCTAAAGGCAATTGGAGAAAAATTGCTGACCTAAAATTTTAGTCAACTCTTCTAGAGTAAAAGATGATGTAGCAATCTCTTGATGCTACAATAGAAACTTGAATTGTCATCAAAAGAAAGAAGCTAGACGAGTTGCTTTGTAGTCATGATAGTCTAACACTTATTTATTTATAGTAAAATAGATTTTACAATCTTAAACTTATATCTGGATTGTTGAATTGTTTGTCAATGAGACAATATAAAGATCGGGAGCTAATTGAAACTGTTGCATAATGGTTTTAGCTTTAATACTGACATTGTTCTACTAGAAACTTAAATCTTCATTGTATATGCCAAATTGTCTTATAAGAGAATAACGTATTTCATAATAAAAAAATATAGACAAACTGAACAAGAAAATGTAACCGTAACACTCTTTATTATATAAAAGTATCATTGGCTTTTAATATTATGTTTATATTTTAAAATCACTTTAGAAAGATTTTTAAATAAAATATTAAAAATTCGCTTTTATCTCTTTCACGTGCACAAATATGAGTAAGAAATGAATGAGTATCTTTCTAGAGAATTAGTTAGTAATTCTTGAATAATTCAATACGTGATACTCTTTTTGTTATAACATATAATAAATTTGATTGAATCTTATTTTGAAAAGTACATCAAATTATTATCTCGAAAACTCAAATTAGTATGTCTATACAAAGAGAAAACCTAAATGTGATCAAGAAATGCAAACTCTTAAAATTTATAATTCGAGCAATCACCAGTTTGCCTCATTTAGCAAATTAGTTGATAATCATCTTTTATAATGTAATAGTCAAATCAAATGATCATTAACATACTCTTTTTGAAGCCATTGTTATTTATTTTATATTAAAAGAATAAAATATGATATTTAAAGATTAAGTATCTGACTAAAATTTGAATCGACATATATTGTTATCACGATTGTACTACATTACTAGACATCCTTGCAACAATTAAATTTCTTTTGAGAGTAAAATTTTTGAATCTAAAAATATCGATTTTAAGAATAGATTATATAAAAAATAATCTAATAAATGAGATACATTAAAAATCTAATATGATGTAATTCACATTATCTTAGAATACCTTAAACTTTAATATATTTTTAATACGCATCAAACTATTACTATATTATTGATCTAAACTAAAGAAAGTTAAGCCAAGTATCATCAGAAAATTTTAATAAATTTTTAGCAAAGAGTGTTTGACATTTTAGTATTTTATTTTCTCATCAAAATTTTCGAGCATCGCTTTGTTATTTAATATCGTGTGCTTAAGCACACTAAATTTTTAATTTAACTTTTTAAAAAAAGGAGTCCTCAAGGTTAATCTGATAAGCCCATATTTTATTAAGCACCTATAAATAAAAATATTTCATATTTATACTATTATGTAAATATGATATGTTTATTATCCGATAATAATAACTAATATTCGAATAGAATAGTTTTCTTTTAAGCAATTACATTGCCACCTAATGATTCTCTTATTTTCTAAATGTTTAATAGATATATTATTTTTAGTTTTCTATATTATAAGATGCATTTGAGTTTAGTTATAGAATTTTTATTTCTTGCACCATTTGATTAAACCACGTTAGTGTACAATATTACAAAACAAATAGGCTAACAAATTACTCCAAAAGTGGTTAAGTGATATAAATATTAGAATCTGTATATTGAAATTAAATTATTAGCTTATATTTTTTGAAGTAAATTTATAATATTATAATTTTTTATATTATACATCATTGCATTTTTATAAATATCTAAAATATTTTTTGTTTTTCATTAAAGATTATTTTCCTTCCTTCACATCACCTTGAATTCATCACTTTATGTTTAATATTTAGATAATTATTGATGTCATAAGATCATACACAATATCATATCTGAAAAAAATATGATATGATATATAACTTAGTAATAAATACCATATCTTCTGATATGGTAGAATTTATATAGTTAAAATGAAGGTCGTGACATGTTTAGTCGAAAGACGTATTAAATATCTCTACGATTGGTAATCAATTATAAGGATAATTTTTTTAATATTAGAATCGTCATTTTTAAATTAAATTATTAATTTATATTTTTTGAAGTAAATTTATATTATTATAAAATTTTAAATTATACATTATTATATTTATATAAATATCTAAAATACCTTTTATTTTTTAGAAAAGATGTTTTACTTTCCTTGACATCACCTTAAATTCATCACATTATATTTAATATTTAGATTATTATCTATGTTATAACATCATACAAAACATAATATCTTAAAAAAATATATGATAAGATCCTTATATTAGTAATAGATAGCATATCATATGATATGCTAGAATTTATATATTTAAAAAGAAGGTCAGGACATGTTTAGTAGAGTCCACCATTAAATATAAATATCTCAAAGGTTTGTAATCAAACTTAATGATAAATTCTTTTCAATATTTTATATAAATGGAGATTGGCCCTTGATAAGGTTGGCTAGACCATTTCACATGGATATCTTCTAAGCATTGGTATTTCTATTGTAGTTGTGTGTTAAGGGCGTATTATGTGAATACATAACAATTCAAGTGAATGCACAACATAATATAAGATGATTGAATGCAAAAGTTTGAGCATTAGAAAAGTGATATTAAATATCAGAATTTGAGTTAAATTAGATAAACCATATAATATGAGTTCTAAAAGGGGCAAAAAGGACTTTCTCTTATGGCTATGTTAACTTGTTGTGTTAACATGCTTTAATGTAACGTACCTTAAAGGAACACTACAGGAAGATCCCTTTAATAACAATCTCAAGAACCTTATAATATTGACGGCTCTCAAGACATCATACAATGATAATCTCCATCTTGACTAGTGTTATACGCATCAAACTTTTACTATATTATTGATCTAAACTAAAGAAAGTTAAGCCAAGTATCGTAAGAAAAGTTTAATAAATTTTTAGCAAAGAGTGTTTGACATTTTAGTATTTTATTTTCTCATCAAAATTTTCGAGCATCGGTTTGTTATTTAATATCGTGTGCTTAAGCACACTAAATTTTTAATTTAACTTTTTCAAAAAGGAGTCCTCAAGGTTAATCTGATAAGCACATATTTTATTAAGAACCTATAAATAAAAATATTTCATATTTATACTATTATGTAAAGATGATATATTTATTATCCGATAATAATAACTAATATTCGAATGGAATAGTTATCTTTTAAGAAATTACATTACCATCTAATGATTCTCTTATTTTCTAAATAGTTAATAGATATATTATTTTTAGTTTTCTATATTATAAGATGCATTTGAGTTTAGTTATAGAATTTCTATTTCTTGCACCATTTGATTAAACCACGATAGTGTACAATAATTGTTCACTTTACAAAACAAAGATAAAAAATAGGCTAACAAATTACTCCAAAAGTGGTTAAGTGATGTAAATATTAGAATCTTTATATTGAAATTAAAATATTAGCTTATATTTTTTGAAGTAAATTTATAATATTACAAAATTTTATATTATACATCATTGCATTTTTGTAAATATCTAAAATATTTTTTATTTTTCATTAAAGATTCTTTTCCTTCTAAAATATTTTTATTTTCATTAAAGATTCTTTTCCTTCCTTCACATCACCTTGAATTCATCGCTTTATGTTTAATATTTAGATAATTATTGATTTCATAAGATCATATACAATATCATATCTGAAAAAAATATGATACAATATTTAACTTAGTAATAAATACAATATCTTATGATATGGTAGAATTTATATAGTTAAAATAAAGGTCGTGACATGTTTAGTCGAATGACGTATTAAATATCTCTACGATTGGTAATTAATTATAAGGATAATTTTTTTAATATTAGAATCGTCATATTTAAATTAAATTATTAATTTATATTTTTTGAAGTAAATTTATAGTATTATAAAATTTTAAATTATACATTATTATATTTATATAAATATCTAAAATACCTTTTATTTTTAAAAAAGGTTTTTTACTTTCCTTGACATCACCTTAAATTCATAACATTATATTTAATATTTAGATTATTATCTACGTTATAACATCATACATAACATCATATCTTAAAAAAAATATGTGATAAGATCCTTATATTAGTAATAGATAGTATATCATATGAGAAGCTAGAATTTATATATTTAAAAAGAAGGTTAGGACATGTTTAGTAAAGTCTGCCCCACCATTAAATATAAATATCTCGAAGATTTGTAATCAAACTTAATGATAAATTTTTTTCAATATTTTAATAAATTTTTAGCAAAGAGTGTTTGACATTTTAGTATTTTATTTTCTCATCAAAATTTTCGAGCATCGCTTTGTTATTTAATATCGTGTGCTTAAGCACACTAAATTTTTAATTTAAATTTTTTAAAAAAGGAGTCCTCAAGGTTAATCTGATAAGCACATATTTTATTAAGCACCTATAAATCAAAATATTACATATTTATACTATTATATAAATATGATATGTTTATTATCCGATAATAATAACTAATATTCGAATGGAATAGTTATCTTTTAAGCAATTACATTACCATCTAATGATTCTCTTATTTTCTAAATATTTAATAGATATATTATTTTTAGTTTTCTATATTATAAGATGCATTTGAGTTTAGTTATAGAATTTTTATTTCTTGCACCATTTGATTAAACCACGTTAGTGTACAATAATTTTTCACTTTACAAAACAAATAGGCTAACAAATTACTCCAAAAGTGGTTAAGTGATGTAAATATTAGGATTTTATATTGAAATTAAATTATTAGCTTATATTTTTTGAAGTAAATTTATAATATTATACATCATTGCATTTTTGTAAATATCTAAAATATTTTTATTTTTCATTAAAGATTCTTTTCCTTCCTTCACATCGCCTTGAATTCATCACTTTATGTTTAATATTAGATAATTATTTATGTCATAAGATCATACACAATATCATATCTGAAAAAAATATGATACGATATATAACTTAGTAATAAATACCATATCTTCTGATATGGTAGAATTTATATAGTTAAAATGAAGGTCTTGACATGTTTAGTCGAAAGACGTATTAAATATCTCTACGTTTGGTAATCACTTATAAGGATAATTTTTTTAATATTAGAATCGTCATATTTAAATTAAATTATGTAAAAAATATTTTTTGAAGTAAATTTATAGTATTATAAAATTTTAAATTATATATATTATATTTATATAAATATCTAAAATACCTTTTATTTTTTAAAAAAGATTTTTTCCTTTCCTTGACATCACCTTAAATTCATCACATTATATTTAATATTTAGATTATTATCTCTGTTATAACATCATACATAACATCATATCTTAAAAAAATATTTGATAAGATCCTTATAGTAGTAATAGATAGCATATCATATGATATGCTAGAATTTATATATTTAAAAAGAAGGTCAGGACTTGTTTAGTAAAGTCTGCCCCACCATTAAATATAAATATCTCGAAGATTTGTAATCAAACTTAATGATAAATTCTTTTCAATATTTTATATAAATGGAGATTGGCCTTTGATAAGGTTGGCTAGACCATTACACATGGATATCTTCTAAGCATTGATATTTCAATTATAGTTGTGTGTTAAGGGCGTATTATGTGAATACATAACAATTCAAGTGAATGCACAACATAATATAAGATGATTGAATGCAAAAGTTTGAGCTTTAGAAAAGTGATATTAAATATCAGAATTTGAATTAAATTAGATAAACCATATAATATGAGTTCTAAAAGGGGCAAAAAGGACTTTCTCTTATGACTATGGTTAACTAGTTGTGTTAACATGCTTTAATGTAACGTACCTTAAAGTAACACTACAGGAAGATCCCTTTAATAACAATCTCAAGAACCTTATAATACTGACGGCTCTCAAGACATCATGCAAAGATAATCTCCTTCTTAACTAGTGCCCCCTGCCTCCCCTCTTAAAATTTATAATTCGAGCAATCACCAGTTTGCCTCATTTAGCAAATTAGTTGATAATCATCTCTTATAATGTAAGAGTCAAATCAAACGATCATTAACATACTCTTTTTGAAGCCGTTGTTATTTATTTTATATTAAAAAATAAAATATTATATTGAAAGCTTAAGTATCTGACTAAAATTTGAATCGACATATATTGTTATCACGATTGTACTTCATTACTAGACATCCATGCAACATTTAAATTTCTTTTGAGAGTAAAATTTTGAATCTAAAAATATCGATTTTAAGAATAGATTATATAAAAATAATCTAATAAATCAGATACATTAAAAATCTAATATGATGTAATTCACATTATATTAGAATACCTTAAAATTTAATATGTTTTTAATACGCATCAAACTTTTACTATATTATTGATCTAAACCAAAGAAAGTTAAGCCAAGTATCGTCAGAAAATTTTAATAAATTTTTAGCAAAGAGTGTTTGACATTTTAGTATTTTATTTTCTCATCAAAATTTTCGAGCATCGCTTTGTTATTTAATATTGTGTGCTTAAGCACACTAAATTTTTAATTTAACTTTTAATAAAAGGAGTCCTCAAGGTTAATCTGATAAGCATATATTTTATTAAGCACCTATAAATCAAAATATTTCATATTTATACTATTATATAAATATGATATGTTTATTATCCGATAATAATAACTAATATTCGAATGGAATAGTTATCTTTTAAGCAATTACATTACCATCTAATGATTCTCTTATTTTCTAAATATTTAACAGATATATTATTTTTAGTTTTCTATATTATAAGATGCATTTGAGTTTAGTTATATAATTTTTATTTCTTGCACCATTTGATTAAACCACGTTAGTGTACAATAATTTTTCACTTTACAAAACAAATAGGCTAACAAATTACACCAAAAGTGATTAAGTGATGTAAATATTTGGATCTTTATATTTAAATTAAATTATTAGCTTATTTTTCTGTAGTAAATTTATAATATTATACATCATTGCATTTTTGTAAATATCTAAAATATTTTTTATTTTTCATTAAAGATTCTTTTCCTTCCTTCACATCACCTTGAATTCATCACTTTATGTTTAATATTTAGATAATTATTTATGTCATAAGATCATACACAATATCATATCTGAAAAAAATATGATACGATATATAACTTAGTAATAAATACCATATCTTTTGATATGGTAGAATTTATATAGTTAAAATGAAGGTCGTGACGTGTTTAGTCGAATGACGTATTAAATATCTCTACGATTGGTAATAAATTATAAGGATAATTTTTTTAATATTAGAATCGTCATATTTAAATTAAATTATTAATTTATATTTTTTGAAGTAAATTTATAGTATTATAAAATTTTAAATTATATATTATTATATTTATATAAATATCTAAAATACCTCTTACTTTTTAAAAAAGATTTTTTACTTTCCTTGACATCACCTTAAATTCATCACAATATATTTAATATTTAGATTATTATCTATGTTATAACATCATACATAACATCATATCTTTAAAAAATATATGATAAGATCCTTATATTAGTAATAGATAGCATATCATATGATATGCTAGAATTTATATACTTAAAAAGAAGGTCAGGACATGTTTAGTAGAGTATTCCCCACCATTAAATATAAATATCTCGAAGATATGTAATCAAACTTAATGATAAATTCTTTTCAATATTTTATATAAATGGAGATTGGTCCTTCGTAAGGTTGGCTAGACCATTACGCAAGGATATCTTCGAAACATTGGTATTTCCGCTGTAGTTGTGTGTTAAGGGCGTATCATGTGAATACATAACAATTCAAGTGAATGCACAACATAATATAATATGATTGAATTCAAAAGTTTGAGCATTATAAAAGTGATATTAAATATCAAAATTTGAATTAAATTAGATAAACCATATAATATGAGTTCTAAAAGGGGCAAAAAGGACTTTCTCTTATGGCTATGGTTAACTTGTTGTGTTAACATACTTTAATGTAACGTACCCTAAAGTAACACTACAGGAAGATCCCTTTAATAACAATATCAAGAACCTTATATTTGACTCTCAAGACATCATGCAATGATAATCTCCATCTTGACTAGTGTCCCCTGCCTCCCCTCTCAAACCCGTTGGCACAAATATTTACAAAGCATATTCTATTGTGTACATTTTTTCCTATGTCTTATATATCAAATTTTTTTTGATATACACATATATTTTTATTTTCTAGATAATAAATTATGGTATCATTCAAGAATCATCTTTGAAATGTAATATTACATAACCGAGTAATCAATCATTTTCTTTGATTGTATAGATTTATTAAAATAATTTTATCGAAGGCTTTATACACTTTAGATATGAAAGGATGCACAAAAATTATGCCTTTATCAAATTTTTTATTATTCATGGAGTCATTACAAAGCATAGGATACGATATAATGATAATATAATAATACATTACAATTTATTTCCAAAAATATAAAGAAAAATAAATTAATAATTGAATGGGTGATGAGGAGGGTAAACAGGTTTAAGAGCAGGCGAGAAGATAAAAGGTTTAACTTCAAATGATTCGCTGCCATCACCAACTAGAGCCTCTTTGATAGCGGTGGCTAAAAAACATTTGCAACTCAAGTTAATTAAAAAAATTTAAACTAAATGAAAAATCATATAAATCTTTGCAATAAAGGAAACCAACTAAAATATAGATTAATATATCAAAATTAGTAAAAGAAATTAATTGTTTAGTAACATGGACAATAGCTAAAGATAATTTTCTACTCATACTGTTACATGCATGGTTCTCATCTTATAACACTTACTATCACTTATCCTTAGTTTCAGTTTCAAAACTATAATGATGTTAGCAAGCATGTTATTCCAAATTCTAAAGGCAATTGGAGAAAAATTATTGCTGACCTAAAATTTTAGTCAACTCTTCTAGAGTAAAAGATGATGTGGGAGCAATCTCTTCAGATGCTACAATAGAAACTTGAATTGTCATCAAAAGAAAGAAGACTGCTAGGCTGACGAGGAGTTGCTTTGTAGTCATGATAGTCTAACACTTATTTATTTATAGTAAAATAGATTTTATAATCTTAAACTTATATCTGGATTGTTGAATTGTTTGTCAATGAGACAATATAAAGATCGGGAGCTAATTGAAACTGTTGCATAATGGTTTTAGCTTTAATACTGACATTGTTCTACTAGAAACTTAAATATTCGTTGTATATGCCAAATTGTCTTATAAGAGAATAACGTATTTCATAATAAAAAAATATACACAAACTGAATAAGAAAATGTAACCGTAATACTCTTTATTATATAAAAGTATCATTGGCTTTTAATATTATGTTTATATTTTAAAATCACTTTAGAAAGATTTTTAAATAAAATATTAAAAATTCGCTTTTATCTCTTTCACGTGCACAAATATAAGTAAGAAATGAATGAGTATCTTTCTAGAGAATTAGTTAGTAATTCTTGAATAATTCAATACGTTATACTCTTTTTGTTATAACATATAATAAATTTGATTAAATCTTATTTTGAAAAGTACATTAAATTATTATCTCGAAAACTCAAATTAGTATTTCTATACAAAGAGAAAACCTAAATGTGATAAAGAAATGCAAACTCTTAAAATTTATAATTCGAGCAATCACCAATTTGCCTCATTTAGCAAATTAGTTGATAATCATCTTTTATAATGTAAGAGTCAAATCAAAGGATCATTAACATACACTTTTTGAAGCCATTGTTAATTAGTTTATTTTAAAAAATAAAATAATATATTTAAAGATTAAGTATCTGACTAAAATTTGAATCGACATATATTGTTATCACGATTGTACTACATTACTAGACATCCTTGCAACAATTAAGTTTCTTTTGAGAGTAAAATTTTGAATCTAAAAATATCGATTTTAAGAATAGATTATATAAAAAATAATCTAATAAATCAGATACATTAAAAATCTAATATGATGTAATTCACATTATATTAGAATACCTGAACTTTAATATGTTTTTAATACGCATCAAACTTTTACTATATTATTGATCTAAACCAAAGAAAGTTAAGCCAAGTATCGTCAGAAAATTTTAATAAATTTTTAGCAAAGAGTGTTTGACATTTTAGTATTTTATTTTCTCATCAAAATTTTCGAGCATCGTTTTGTTATTTAATATCGTGTGCTTAAGCACACTAAATTTTTAATTTAACTTTTTTAAAAAAGGAGTCCTCAAGGTTAATCTGATAAGCACATATTTTATTAAGCACCTATAAATAAAAATATTTCATATTTATACTATTATGTAAATATGATATGTTTATTATCCGATAATAATAACTAATATTCGAATGGAATAGTTATCTTTTAAGCAATTGCATTACCACCTAATGATTCTCTTATTTTCTAAATGTTTAATAGATATATTATTTTTAGTTTTCTATATTATAAGATGCATTTGAGTTTAGTTATAGAATTTTTATTTCTTGCACCATTTGATTAAACCACGTTAGTGTACAATAATTTTTCACTTTACAAAACAAATAGGCTAACAAATTACTCCAAAAGTGGTTAAGTGATGTAAATATTAGGATCTTTATATTGAAATTAAATTATTATCTTATATTTTTTGAAGTAAATTTATAATATTATACATCATTGCATTTTTGTAAATATCTAAAATATTTTTTATTTTTCATTAAAGATTCTTTTCCTTCCTTCACATCGCCTTGAATTCATCACTTTATGTTTAATATTTAAATAATTATTTATGTCATAAGATCATACACAATATCATATCTGAAAAAAATATGATACGATATATAACTTAGTAATAAATACCATATCTTCTGATATGGAAGACTTTATATAGTTAAAATGAAGGTCGTGACATGTTTAGTCGAAAGACGTATTAAATATCTCTATGTTTGGTAATCAATTATAAGGATAATTTTTTTAATATTAGAATCGTCATATTTAAATTAAATTATGTAAAAATATTTTTTGAAGTAAATTTATAGTATTATAAAATTTTAAATTATATATTATTATATTTATATAAATATCTAAAATACCTTTTATTTTTTAAAAAAGATTTTTTCCTTTCCTTGACATCACCTTAAATTCATCACATTATATTTAATATTTAGATTATTATCTCTGTTATAACATCATACATAACATCATATCTTAAAAAAATATATGATATGCTAGAATTTATATATTTAAAAAGAAGGTCAGGACATGTTTAGTAAAGTCTGCCCCACCATTACATATAAATATCTCGAAGATTTGTAATCAAACTTAATGATAAATTCTTTTCAATATTTTATATAAATGGAGATTGGCCTTTGATAAGGCTGGCTAGACCATTACACATGGATATCTTCTAAGCATTGATATTTCAATTATAGTTGTGTGTTAAGGGCGTATTATGTGAATACATAACAATTCAAGTGAATGCACAACATAATATAAGATGATTGAATGCAAAAGTTTTAGCATTAGAAAAGTGATATTAAATATCAGAATTTGAATGAAATTAGATAAACCATATAATATGCGTTCTAAAAGGGGCAAAAAGGACTTTCTCTTATGGCTATGGTTAACTTGTTGTGTTGACATGCTTTAATGTAAACCTTAAAGTAACACTACAGGAAGATCTCTTTAATAACAATCTCAAGAACCTTATAATACTAACGGCTCTCAAGACATGATGCAAAGATAATCTCCATCTTGACTAGTGCCCGCTGCCACCCCTCTTAAAATTTATAATTCGAGCAATCACCAGTTTGCCTCATTTAGCAAATTAGTTGATAATCATCTTTTATAATGTAAGAGTCAAATCAAACGATCATTAACATACTCTTTTTGAAGCCATTGTTATTTATTTTATATTAAAAAATAAAATATTATATTTAAAGATTAAGTATCTGACTAAAATTTGAATCGACATATATTGTTATCACGATTGTACTTCATTACTAGACATCCTTGCAACATTTAAATTTCTTTTGAGAGTAAAATTTTGAATCTAAAAATATCGATTTTAAGAATAGATTATATAAAAATAATCTAATAAATCAGATACTTTAAAAATCTAATATGATGTAATTCACATTATATTAGAATACCTTAAAATTTAATATGTTTTTAATACGCATCAAACTTTTACTATATTATTGATCTAAACCGAAGAAAGTTAAGCCAAGTATCGTCAGAAAATTTTAATAATTTTTTAGCAAAGAGTGTTTGAGATTTTAGTATTTTATTTTCTCATCAAAATTTTCGAGCATCGCTTTGTTATTTAATATCGTGTGCTTAAGCACACTAAATTTTTAATTTAACTTTTAATAAAAGGAGTCCTCAAGGTTAATCTGATAAGCACATATTTTATTAAGCACCTATAAATCAAAATATTTCATATTTATACTATTATATAAATATGATATGTTTATTATCCGATAATAATAACTAATATTCGAATGGAATAGTTATCTTTTAAGCAATTACATTACTATCTAATGATTCTCTTATTTTTTAAATATTTAATAGATATATTATTTTTAGTTTTCTATATTATAAGATGCATTTGAGTTTAGTTATATAATTTCTATTTCTTGCACCATTTGATTAAACCACGTTAGTGTACAATAATTTTTCACTTTACAAAACAAATAGGCTAACAAATTACACCAAAAGTGATTAAGTGATGTAAATATTAGGATCTTTATATTTAAATTAAATTATTAGCTTATTTTTCTGTAGTAAATTTATAATATTATACATCATTGCATTTTTGTAAATATCTAAAATATTTTTTATTTTCATTAAAGATTCTTTTCCTTCCTTCACATCACCTTGAATTCATCACTTTATGTTTAATATTTAGATAATTATTTATGTCATAAGATCATACACAATATCATATCTGAAAAAAATATGATACGATATATAACTTAGTAATAAATACCATATCTTTTGATATGGTAGAATTTATATAGTTAAAATGAAGGTCGTGACATGTTTAGTCGAATGACGTATTAAATATCTCTACGATTGGTAATAAATTATAAGGATAATTTTTTTAATATTAGAATCGCCATATTTAAATTAAATTATTACTTTATATTTTTTGAAGTAAATTTATAGTATTATAAAATTTTAAATTATATATTATTATATTTATATAAATATCTAAAATACCTCTTACTTTTTAAAAAAGATTTTTTACTTTCCTTGACATCACCTTAAATTCATCACAATATATTTAACATTTAGATTATTATCTATGTTATAACATCATACATAACATCATATCTTTAAAAAATATATGATAAGATCCTTATACTAGTAATAGATAGCATATCATATGATATGCTAGAATTTATATACTTAAAAAGAAGGTCAGGACATGTTTAGTAGAGTCTTCCCCACCATTAAATATAAATATCTCGAAGATCTGTAATCAAACTTAATGATAAATTCTTTTCAATATTTTATATAAATGGAGATTGGTCCTTCGTAAGGTTGGCTGGACCATTACGCATGGATATCTTCGAAACATTGGTATTTCCGCTGTAGTTGTGTGTTAAGGGCGTATCATGTGAATACATAACAATTCAAGTGAATGCACAACATAATATAATATGATTGAATTCAAAAGTTTGAGCATTATAAAAGTGATATTAAATATCAAAATTTGAATTAAATTAGATAAACCATATAATATGAGTTCTAAAAGGGGCAAAAAGGACTTTCTCTTATGGCTATGGTTAACTTGTTGTGTTAACAAGCTTTAATGTAACGTACCTTAAAGCAACACTACAGGAAGAGCCCTTTAATAACAATCTCAAGAACCTTATAATACTGACGGCTCTCAAGACATCATGCAATGATAATCTCCATCTTGACTAGTGCCCCCTGCCTCCCCTCTCAAACCCGTTGGTACAAATATTTACAAAGCATATGCTATTGTGTACATTTTTTCCTATGTCTTATATATCAAATTTTTTTTTGATATACACATATATTTTTATTTTCGAGATAATAAATTATGGTATCATTCAAGAATCATCTTTGAAATATAATATTACATAACCGAGTAATCAAGCGTTTTCTTAGATTGTATAGATTTATTAAAATAATTTTATCGAAGGCTTTATACACTTTAGATATGAAATGATGCACAAAAATTATGCCTTTATCAAATTTTTTATTATTCGTGGAGTGATAACAAAGCATAGGATACAATATAATGATAATATAATAATACATTACAATTTATTTCCAAAAATATAAAGAAAAATAACTTAATAATTGAATGGGTGATGAGGAGGGTAAACAGGTTTAAGAGCAGGCGAGAAGATAAAAGGTTTAACTTCAAATGGTTCGCTGCCATCACCAACTAGTGCCTCTTTGATAGCAGTGGCTAAAAAACATTAGCAACTCAAGTTAATAAAAAAAATTTAAACTAACTGAAAAATCGTATAAATCTTTACAATAAAGGAAACCAACTAAAATATAGATTAATATATCAAAATTAGTAAAAGAAATAAATTATTTAGTAACATGGACAATAGCTAAAGATAATTTTCTACTCCTACTGTTACATGCATGGTTCTCATCTTATAAAACTTACTATCACTTATCGTTAGTTTCAATTTCAAAACTATAATGATGTTAGCAAGCATGTTATTCCAAATTCTAAAGGCAATTGGAGAAAAATTATTGCTGACCTAAAATTTTAGTCAACTCTTCTAGAGTAAAAGATGATGTGGGAGCAATCTCTTCAGATGCTACAATAGAAACTTGAATTGTCATCAAAAGAAAGAAGACTGCTAGGCTGACGAGGAGTTGCTTTGTAGTCATGATAGTCTAACACTTATTTATTTATAGTAAAATAGATTTTATAATCTTAAACTTATATCTGGATTGTTGAATTGTTTGTCAATGAGACAATATAAAGATCGGGAGCTAATTGAAACTGTTGCATAATGGTTTTAGCTTTAATACTGACATTGTTCTACTAGAAACTTAAATATTCATTGTATATGCCAAATTGTCTTATAAGAGAATAACGTATTTCATAATAAAAAAATATACACAAACTGAATAAGAAAATGTAACCGTAATACTCTTTATTATATAAAAGTATCATTGGCTTTTAATATTATGTTTATATTTTAAAATCACTTTAGAAATATTTTTAAATAAAATATTAAAAATTCGCTTTTATCTCTTTCACATGCACAAATATAAGTAAGAAATGAATGAGTATCTTTCTAGAGAATTAGTTAGTAATTCTTGAATAATTCAATACGTTATACTCTTTTTGTTATAACATATAATAAATTTGATTAAATCTTATTTTGAAAAGTACATTAAATTATTATCTCGAAAACTCAAATTAGTATTTCTATACAAAGAGAAAACCTAAATGTGATAAAGAAATGCAAACTCTTAAAATTTATAATTCGAGCAATCACTAGTTTGCCTCATTTAGCAAATTAGTTGATAACCATCTTTTATAATGTAAGAGTCAAATCAAACGATCATTAACATACTCTTTTTGAAGCCATTGTTATTTATTTTATATTAAAAAATAAAATATAATATTTAAAGATTAAGTATCTGACTAAAATTTGAATCGACATATATTGTTATCACGATTGTACTACATTACTAGACATCCTTGCAACAATTAAGTTTCTTTTGAGAGTAAAATTTTGAATCTAAAAATATCGATTTTAAGAATAGATTATATAAAAAATAATCTAATAAATCAGATACATTAAAAATCTAATATGATGTAATTCACATTATATTAGAATACCTGAACTTTAATATGTTTTTAATACACATCAATCTTTTACTATATTATTGATCTAAACCAAAGAAAGTTAACCCAAGTATCGTCAGAAAATTTTAATAAATTTTTAGCAAAGAGTGTTTGACATTTTAGTATTTTATTTTCTCATCAAAATTTTCGAGCATCACTTTGTTATTTAATATCGTGTGCTTAAGCACACTAAATTTTTAATTTAACTTTTAATAAAAGGAGTCCTCAAGGTTAATCTGATAAGCACATATTTTATTAAGCACCTATAAATCAAAATATTTCATATTTATACTATTATATAAATATGATATGTTTATTATCCGATAATAATAACTAATATTCGAATGGAATAGTTATCTTTTAAGCAATTACATTACCATCTAATGATTCTCTTATTTTCTAAATATTTAACAGATATATTATTTTTAGTTTTCTATATTATAAGATGCATTTGAGTTTAGTTATATAATTTTTATTTCTTGCACCATTTGATTAAACCACGTTAGTGTACAATAATTTTTCACTTTACAAAACAAATAGGCTAACAAATTACACCAAAAGTGATTAAGTGATGTAAATATTAGGATCTTTATATTTAAATTAAATTATTAGCTTATTTTTCTGTAGTAAATTTATAATATTATACATCATTGCATTTTTGTAAATATCTAAAATATTTTTTATTTTTCATTAAAGATTCTTTTCCTTCCTTCACATCACCTTGAATTCATCACTTTATGTTTAATATTTAGATAATTATTTATGTCATAAGATCATACACAATATCATATCTGAAAAAAATATGATACGATATATAACTTAGTAATAAATACCATATCTTTTGATATGGTAGAATTTATATAGTTAAAATGAAGGTCGTGACATGTTTAGTCAAATGACGTATTAAATATCTCTACGATTGGTAATAAATTATAAGGATAATTTTTTTAATATTAGAATCGTCATATTTAAATTAAATTATTAATTTATATTTTTTGAAGTAAATTTATAGTATTATAAAATTTTAAATTATATATTATTATATTTATATAAATATCTAAAATACCTCTTACTTTTTAAAAAAGATTTTTTACTTTCCTTGACATCACCTTAAATTCATCACAATATATTTAATATTTAGATTATTATCTATGTTATAACATCATACATAACATCATATCTTTAAAAAATATATGATAAGATCCTTATATTAGTAATAGATAGCATATCATATGATATGCTAGAATTTATATACTTAAAAAGAAGGTCAGGACGTGTTTAGTAGAGTCTTCCCCACCATTAAATATAAATATCTCGAAGATCTGTAATCAAACTTAATGATAAATTCTTTTCAATTTTTTATATAAATGGAGATTGGTCCTTCGTAAGGTTGGCTAGACCATTACGCATGGATATCTTCGAAACATTGGTATTTCCGCTTTAGTTGTGTGTTAAGGGCGTATCATGTGAATACATAACAATTCAAGTGAATGCACAACATAATATAAGATGATTGAATTCAAAAGTTTGAGCATTATAAAAGTGATATTAAATATCAAAATTTGAATTAAATTAGATAAACCATATAATATGAGTTCTAAAAGGGGTAAAAAGGACTTTCTCTTATGGCTATGGTTAACTTGTTGTGTTAACATACTTCAATGTAACGTACCCTAAAGTAACACTACAGGAAGATCCCTTTAATAACAATATCAAGAACCTTATAATACTGACGGCTCTCAAGACATCATGCAATGATAATCTCCATCTTGACTAGTGTCCCCTGCCTCCCCTCTCAAACCCGTTGGTACAAATATTTACAAAGCATATTCTATTGTGTACATTTTTTCCTATGTCTTATATATCAAATTTTTTCTGATATACACATATATTTTTATTTTCTAGATAATAAATTATGGTATCATTCAAGAATCATCTTTGAAATATAATATTACATAACCGAGTAATCAATCATTTTCTTTGATTGTATAGATTTATTAAAATAATTTTATCGAAGGCTTTATACACTTTAGATATGAAAGGATGCACAAAAATTATGCCTTTATCAAATTTTTTATTATTCATGGAGTCATAACAAAGCATAGGATACGATATAATGATAATATAATAATACATTACAATTTATTTCCAAAAATATAAAGAAAAATAAATTAATAATTGAATGGGTGATGAGGAGGGTAAACAGGTTTAAGAGCAGGCGAGAAGATAAAAGGTTTAACTTCAAATGGTTCGCTGCCATCACCAACTAGAGCCTCTTTGATAGCGGTGGCTAAAAAACATTTGCAACTCAAGTTAATTAAAAAAATTTAAACTAAATGAAAAATCATATAAATCTTTGCAATAAAGGAAACCAACTAAAATATAGATTAATATATCAAAATTAGTAAAAGAAATTAATTGTTTAGTAACATGGACAATAGCTAAAGATAATTTTCTACTCATACTGTTACATGCATGGTTCTCATCTTATAACACTTACTATCACTTATCCTTAGTTTCAGTTTCAAAACTATAATGATGTTAGCAAGCATGTTATTCCAAATTCTAAAGGCAATTGGAGAAAAATTATTGCTGACCTAAAATTTTAGTCAACTCTTCTAGAGTAAATGATGATGTGGGAGCAATCTCTTCAGATGCTACAATAGAAACTTGAATTGTCATCAAAAGAAAGAAGACTGCTAGGCTGACGAGGAGTTGCTTTGTAGTCATGATAGTCTAACACTTATTTATTTATAGTAAAATAGATTTTATAATCTTAAACTTATATCTGGATTGTTGAATTGTTTGTCAATGAGACAATATAAAGGACGGGAGCTAATTGAAACTGTTGCATAATGGTTTTAGCTTTAATACTGACATTGTTCTACTAGAAACTTAAATATTTATTGTATATGCCAAATTGTCTTATAAGAGAATAACATATTTCATAATAAAAAAATATACACAAACTGAACAAGAAAATGTAACCGTAATACTCTTTATTATATAAAAGTATCATTGGCTTTTAATATTATGTTTATATTTTAAAATCACTTTAGAAAGATTTTTAAATAAAATATTAAAAATTCGCTTTTATCTCTTTCTCGTGCACAAATATAAGTAAGAAATGAATGAGTATCTTTCTAGAGAATTAGTTAGTAATTCTTGAATAATTCAATACGTTATACTCTTTTTGTTATAACATATAATAAATTTGATTAAATCTTATTTTGAAAAGTACATTAAATTATTATCTCGAAAACTCAAATTAGTATTTCTATACAAAGAGAAAACCTAAATGTGATAAAGAAATGCAAACTCTTAAAATTTATAATTCGAGCAATCACTAGTTTGCCTCATTTAGCAAATTAGTTGATAATCATCTTTTATAATGTAAGAGTCAAATCAAACGATCATTAACATACTCTTTTTGAAGCCATTGTTATTTATTTTATATTAAAAAATAAAATATTATATTTAAAGATTAAGTATCTGACTAAAATTTGAATCGACATATATTGTTATCACGATTGTACTACATTACTAGACATCCTTGCAACAATTAAGTTTCTTTTGAGAGTAAAATTTTGAATCTAAAAATATCGATTTTAAGAATAGATTATATAAAAAATAATCTAATAAATCAGATACATTAAAAATCTAATATGATGTAATTCACATTATATTAGAATACCTGAACTTTAATATGTTTTTAATACGCATCAAACTTTTACTATATTATTGATCTAAACCAAAGAAAGTTAAGCCAAGTATCGTCAGAAAATTTTAATAAATTTTTAGCAAAGAGTGTTTGACATTTTAGTATTTTATTTTCTCATCAAAATTTTCGAGCATCACTTTGTTATTTAATATCGTGTGCTTAAGCACACTAAATTTTTAATTTAACTTTCAATAAAAGGAGTCCTCAAGGTTAATCTGATAAGCACATATTTTATTAAGCACCTATAAATCAAAATATTTCATATTTATACTATTATATAAATATGATATGTTTATTATCCAATAATAATAACTAATATTCGAATGGAATAGTTATCTTTTAAGCAATTACATTACCATCTAATGATTCTCTTATTTTCTAAATATTTAATAGATATATTATTTTTAGTTTTCTATATTATAAGATGCATTTGAGTTTAGTTATAGAATTTTTATTTCTTGCACCATTTGATTAAACCACGTTAGTGTACAATAATTTTTCACTTTACAAAACAAATAGGCTAACAAATTACTCCGAAAGTGGTTAAGTGATGTAAATATTAGAATCTTTATATTGAAATTAAATTATTAGCTTATATTTTTTGAAGTAAATTTATAATATTATAAAATTTTATATTATACATCATTGCATTTTTGTAAATATCTAAAATATTTTTATTTTTCATTAAAGATTATTTTCCTTCCTTCACATCACCTTGAATTCATCACTTTATGTTTAATATTTAGATAATTATTTATGTCATAAGATCATACACAATATCATATCTGAAAAAAATATGATACGATATATAACTTAGTAATAAATACCATATCTTCTGATATGGTAGAATTTATATAGTAAAAATGAAGGTCGTGACATGTTTAGTCGAATGACGTATTAAATATCTCTACGATTGGTAATCAATTATAATGATAATTTTTTAATATTAGAATCGTCATATTTAAATTAAATTATTAATTTATATTTTTTGAAGTAAATTTATAGTATTATAAAATTTTAAATTATACATTATTATATTTATATAAATATCTAAAATACCTTTTATTTTTTAAAAAAGATTTTTTACTTTCCTTGACATCACCTTAAATTCATCACATTATATTTAATATTTAGATTATTATATATGTTATAACATCATACATAACATCATATCTTAAAAAAATATATGATAAGATCCTTATATTAGTAATAGATAGCATATCATATGATATGCTAGAATTTATATATTTAAAAAGAAGGTCAGGACATGTTTAGTAGAGTCTGACCCATCATTAAATATAAATATCTCGAAGATTTGTAATCAAACTTAATGATAAATTCTTTTCAATATTTTATATAAATGGAGATTGGCCCTTGATAAGGTTGGCTAGACCATTACGCATGGATATCTTCTAAGCATTGGTATTTCTATTGTAGTTGTGTGTTAAGGGCGTATTATGTGAATACATAACAATTCAAGTGAATGCACAACATAATATAAGATGATTGAATGCAAAAGTTTGAGCATTAGAAAAGTGATATTAAATATCAAAATTTGAATTAAATTAGATAAACCATATAATATGAGTTCTAAAAGGGGCAATAAGGACTTTCTCTTATGGCTATGGTTAACTTGTTGTGTTAACAAGCTTTAATGTAACGTACCTTAAAGCAACACTACAGGAAGAGCCCTTTAATAACAATCTCAAGAACCTTATAATACTGACGGCTCTCAAGACATCATGCAATGATAATCTCCATCTTGACTAGTGCCCCCTGCCTCCCCTCTCAAACCCGTTGGTACAAATATTTACAAAGCATATGCTATTGTGTACATTTTTTCCTATGTCTTATATATCAAATTTTTTTTTGATATACACATATATTTTTATTTTCGAGATAATAAATTATGGTATCATTCAAGAATCATCTTTGAAATATAATATTACATAACCGAGTAATCAAGCGTTTTCTTAGATTGTATAGATTTATTAAAATAATTTTATCGAAGGCTTTATACACTTTAGATATGAAATGATGCACAAAAATTATGCCTTTATCAAATTTTTTATTATTCGTGGAGTGATAACAAAGCATAGGATACAATATAATGATAATATAATAATACATTACAATTTATTTCCAAAAATATAAAGAAAAATAACTTAATAATTGAATGGGTGATGAGGAGGGTAAATGTGATCAAGAAATGCAAACTCTTAAAATTTATAATTCGAGCAATCACCAGTTTGCCTCATTTAGCAAATTAGTTGATAATCATCTTTTATAATGTAATAGTCAAATCAAATGATCATTAACATACTCTTTTTGAAGCCATTGTTATTTATTTTATATTAAAAGAATAAAATATGATATTTAAAGATTAAGTATCTGACTAAAATTTGAATCGACATATATTGTTATCACGATTGTACAACATTACTAGACATTCTTGCAACAATTAAATTTCTTTTGAGAGTAAAATTTTTGAATCTAAAAATATCGATTTTAAGAATAGATTATATAAAAAATAATCTAATAAATCAGATACATTGAAAATCTAATATGATGTAATTCACATTATATTAGAATACCTTAAACTTTAATATGTTTTTAATACGCATCAAACTTTTACTATATTATTGATATAAACGAAAGAAAGTTAAGCCAAGTATCGTCAGAAAATTTTATTAAATTTTTAGCAAAGAGTGTTTGACATTTTAGTATTTTATTTTCTCATCAAAATATTTGAGCATCGCTTTGTTATTTAATATCGTGTGCTTAAGCACACTAAATTTTTAATTTAACTTTTTTAAAAAAGGAGTCCTCAAGGTTAATCTGATAAGCACATATTTTATTAAGCACCTCAAATAAAAATATTTCATATTTATACTATTATGTAAATCTGATATGTTTATTATCCGATAACAATGACTAATATTCGAATGGAATAGTTTTCTTTTAAGCAATTACATTACCAACTAATGATTCTCTTATTTTCTAAATATTTAATAGATATATTATTTTTAGTTTTCTATACTATAAGATGCATTTGAGTTTAGTTATAGAGTTTTTATTTCTTGCACCATTTGATTAAATCACGTTAGTGTACAATAATTTTTCACATTACAAAACAAAGATAAAAAATAGGCTAACAAATTACTCCAAAAGTGGTTAAGTGATGTAAATATTAGGATCTTTATATTTAAATTAAATTATTAGCTTATATTTTTTGAAGTAAATTTATAATATTATAAATTTTATATTATACATCATTGCATTTTTGTAAATATCTAAAATATTTTTTATTTTTCATTAAAGATTCTTTTCCTTCCATCACATCACCTTGAATTCATCACTTTATGTTTAATATTTAGATAATTATTTATGTCATAAGATCATACACAATATCATATCTGAAAAAAATATGATACGATATATAACTTAGTAATAAATACCATATCTTCTGATATGATAGAATTTATATAGTTAAAATGAAGGTCGTGACATGTTTAGTCGAATGACGTATTAAATATCTCTACGATTGGTAATCAATTATAAGGATAATTTTTTTAATATTAGAATCGTTATATTTAAATTAAATTATTAAATTATATTTTTTGAAGTAAATTTATAGTATTATAAAATTTTAAATTGTACATTATTATATTTATATAAATATCTAAAATACCTTTTATTTTTTGAAAAAGATTTTTTGCTTTCCTTGACATCACCTTAAATTCATCACATTATATTTAATATTTAGATTATTATCTATGATATAACATCATACATAACATCATATCTTAAAAAAGTATATGATAAGATCCTTATATTAGTAATAGATAGCATATTGTATGACATGCTAGAATTTATATATTTAAAAAGAAGGTCAAGACATATTTAGTAGAGTCTGCCCCACCATTAAATATAAATATCTCCAAGATTTGTAATCAAACTTAATGATAAATTCTTTTCAATATTTTATATAAATGGAGATTGGCCCTTGATAAGGTTGGCTAGACCATTACGCATGGATATCTTCTAAGCATTGGTATTTCTATTGTAGTTGTGTGTTAAGGGCGTATTATGTGAATGCACAACATAATATAAGATGATTGAATGCAAAAGTTTGAGCTTTAGAAAAGTGATATTAAATATCAGAATTTGAATTAAATTAGATAAACCATATAATATGAGTTCTAAAAGGGGCAAAAAGGACTTTCTCTTATGACTATGGTTAACTTGTTGTGTTAACATGCTTTAATGTAACGTACCTTAAAGTAACACTACAGGAAGATCCCTTTAATAACAATCTCAAGAACCTTATAATACTGACGGCTCTCAAGACATCATGCAATGATAATCTCCATCTTGACTAGTGCCCCCTGCCTCTCCTCTCAAACCCGTTGGTACAAATATTTACAAAACATGTGCTATTGTGTACATTTTTTCCTATGTCTTATATATCAAATTTTTTTTGATATACACAAATAATTTTATTTTCTAGATAATAAATTATGGTATCGTTCAAGAATCATCTTTGAAATATAATATTACATAACCGAGTAATCAAGCGTTTTCTTAGATTGTATAGATTTATTAAAATAATTTTATCGAAGGCTTTATACACTTTAGATATGAAAGGATGCACAAAAATTATGCCTTTATCAAATTTTTTATTATTCATGGAGTGATAACAAAGCATAGGATACAATATAATGATAATATAATAATACATTACAATTTATTTCCAAAAATATAAAGAAAAATAACTTAATAATTGAATGGGTGATGAGGAGGGTAAACAGGTTTAAGAGCAGGCGAGAAGATAAAAGGTTTAACTTCAAATGGTTCGCTGCCATCACCAACTAGAGCCTCTTTGATAGCAGTGGCTAAAAAACATTAGCAACACAAGTTAATAAAAAAAATTTAAACTAAATAAAAAATCATATAAATCTTTACAATAAAGGAAACCAACTAAAATATAGATTAATATATCGAAATTAGTAAAAGAAATAAATTGTCTAGTAACATGAACAATAGCTAAAGATAATTTTCTACTCCTACTGTTACATGCATGGTTCTCATCTTATAAAACTTACTATCACTTATCCTTAGTTTCAATTTCAAAACTATAATGATGTTAGCTAGCATGTTATTCCAAATTCTAAAGGCAATTGGAGAAAAATTATTGCTGACCTAAAATTTTAGTCAACTCTTCTAGAGTAAAAGATGATGTGGGAGCAATCTCTTGGGATGCTACAATAGAAACTTGAATTATCATCAAAAGAAAGAAGACTGCTAGGCTGACGAGGAGTTGCTTTGTAGTCATGATAGTCTAACACTTATTTATTTATAGTAAAATAGATTTTACAATCTTAAACTTATATCTGGATTGTTGAATTGTTTGTCAATGAGACAATATAAAGATCGGGAGCTAATTGAAACTGTTGCATAATGGTTTTAGCTTTAATACTGACATTGTTCTACTAGAAACTTAAATCTTCATTGTATATGCCAAATTGTCTTATAAGAGAATAACGTATTTCATAATAAAAAAATATAGACAAACTGAACAAGAAAATGTAACCGTAACACACTTTATTATATAAAAGTATCAATGGCTTTTAATATTATGTTTATATTTTAAAATCACTTTAGAAAGATTTTTAAATAAAATATTAAAAATTCGCTTTTATCTCTTTCACGTGCACAAATATGAGTAAGAAATCAGTGAGTATCTTTCTAGAGAATTAGTTAGTAATTCTTGAATAATTCAATACGTGATACTCTTTTTGTTATAACATATAATAAATTTGATTGAATCTTATTTTGAAAAGTACATCAAAATATTATCTCGAAAACTAAATTAGTATGTCTATACAAAGAGAAAACCTAAATGTGATCCAGAAATGCAAACTCTTAAAATTTATAATTCGAGCAATCACTAGTTTGCCTCATTTAGCAAATTAGTTGATAATCATCTTTTATAATGTAATAGTCAAATCAAATGATCATTAACATACTCTTTTTTAAGCCATTTTTATTTATTTTATATTAAAAGAATAAAATATTATATTTAAAGATTAAGTATCTGACTAAAATTTGAATCGACATATATTGTTATCACGATTGTACAACATTACTAGACATTCTTGCAACAATTAAATTTCTTTTGAGAGTAAAATTTTTGAATCTAAAAATATCGATTTTAAGAATAGATTATATAAAAAATAATCTAATAAATCAGATACACTAAAAATATAATATTATGTAATTCACATTATATTAGAATACCTTAAACTTTAATATGTTTTTAATACGCATCAAACTTTTACTATATTATTGATCTAAACGAAAGAAAGTTAAGCCAAGTATCGTCAGAAAATTTTAATAAACTTTTAGGAAAGAGTGTTTGACATTTTAGTATTTATTTTCTCATCAAAATTTTCGAGCATCGCTTTGTTATTTAATATCGTGTGCTTAACACACTACATTTTTAATTTAACTTTTTTAAAAAGGAGTCCTCAAGGTTAATCTGATAAGCACATATTTTATTAAGCACCTATAAAGAAAAATATTTCATATTTATACTATTATGTAAATATGATATGTTTATTATCCGATAATAATAACTAATATTCGAATGGAATAGTTATCTTTTAAGCAATTACATTACCATCTAATGATTCTCTTATTTTCTAAATATTTAATAGATATATTATTTTTAGTTTTCTATATTATAAGATGCATTTGAGTTTAGTTATAGAATTTTTATTTCTTGCACCATTTGATTAAACCACGTTAGTGTACAATAATTTTTCACTTTACAAAACAAATAGGCTAACAAATTACTCCAAAAGTGGTTAAGTGATGTAAATATTAGGATCTTTATATTGAAATTAAATTATTAGCTTATATTTTTTGAAGTAAATTTATAATATTATAAATTTTTATATTATACATCATTATATTTTTGTAAATATCTAAAATATTTTTTATTTTTCATTAAAGATTCTTTTCCTTCCTTCACATACCTTGAATTCATCACTTTATGTTTAATATTTAGATAATTATTTATATTATAAGATCATACACAATATCATATCTGAAAAAAATATGATACGATATATAACTTAGTAATAAATACCATATCTTCTGATATGGTAGAATTTATATAGTTAAAAAGAAGGTCGTGACATGTTTAGTCGAATAACGTATTAAATATCTCTACGATTGGTAATCAATTATATGGATAATTTTTTTAATATTAGAATCGTCAAATTTAAATTAAATTACTAATTTATATTTTTTGAAGTAAATTTATAGTATTATAAAATTTTAAATTATACATTATTATATTTATATAAATATCTAAAATACCTTTATTTTTAAAAAAGATTTTTTACTTTCCTTGACATCACCTTAAATTCCTCACATTATATTTAATATTTAGATTATTATCTATGTTATAACATCATACAAAACATCATATCTTAAAAAAATATATGATAAGATCCTCATATTAGTAATAGATAGCATATCGTATGATATGCTTGAATTTATATATTTAAAAAGAAGGTCAGGATATGTTTAGTAGAGTCTACCGCACCATTAAATATAAATATCTCGAAGATTTGTAATCAAACTTAATGATAAATTATTTTCAATATTTTATATAAATGGAGATTGGCCCTTGATAAGGTTGGCTAGACCATTACGCATGGATATCTTCTAAGCATTGGTATTTCTATTGTAGTTGTGTTAAGGGCGTATTATGTGAATACATAACAATTCAAGTGAATGCACAACATAATATAAGATGATTGAATGCAAAAGTTTGAGCATTAGAAAAGTGATATTAAATATCAGAATTTGAATTAAATTAGATAAACCATATAATATGAGTTCTAAAAGGGGCAAAAAGGACTTTCTCTTATGACTATGGTTAACTTGTTGTGTTAACATGCTTTAATGTAACGTACCTTAAAGTAACACTACATGAAGATCCCTTTAATAACAATCTCACGAACCTTATAATACTGACGGCTCTCAAGACATCATGCAACGATAATCTCCATCTTGACTAGTGCCCCCTGCCTCCCCTCTCAAACCCGTTGGTACAAATATTTACGAAGCATCTGCTATTGTGCACATTTTTTCCTATGTCTTATATATCAAATTTTTTTTTTTATATACACATATATTTTTATTTTCTAGATAACAAATTATGGTATCATTCAAGAATCATCTTTGAAATATAATATTACATAACCGAGTAATCAAGCATTTTCTTTGATTGTATAGATTTATTAAAATAATTTTATCGAAGGCTTTACACACTTTAGATATGAAAGGATGCACAAAAATTATGCCTTTATCAAATTTTTTATTATTCATGGAGTGATAACAAAGCATAGGATACAATATAATGATAATATAATAATACATTACAATTTATTTCCAAAAATATAAAGAAAAATAACTTAATAATTGAATGGGTGATGAGGAGGGTAAACAGGTTTAAGAGCAGGCGAGAAGATAAAAGGTTTAACTTCAAATGGTTCGCTGCCATCACCAACTAGAGCCTCTTTGATAGTAGTGGCTAAAAAACATTAGCAACTCAAGTTAATAAAAAAATTTAAACTAAATGAAAAATCATATAAATCTTTACAATAAAGGAAACCAACTAAAATATAGATTAATATATCAAAATTAGTAAAAGAAATAAATTGTTTAGTAACATGGACAATAGCTAAAGATAATTTTCTACTCCTACTGTTACATGCATGGTTCTCATCTTATAAAACTTACTATCACATATCCTTAGTTTCAGTTTCAAAACTACAATGATGTTAGCAAGCATGTTATTCCAAATTCTAAAGGCAATTGGAGAAAAATTATTGCTGACCTAAAATTTTAGTCAACTCTTCTAGAGTAAAAGATGATGTGGGAGCAATCTCTTCAGAGGCTACAATAGAAACTTGAATTGTCATCAAAAGAAAGAAGACGCTAGTGACGAGGAGTTGCTTTGTAGTCATGATAGTCTAACACTTATTTATTTATAGTAAAATAGATTTTACAATCTTAAACTTATATCTGGATTGTTGAATTGTTTGTCAATGAGACAATATAAAGATCGGGAGCTAATTGAAACTGTTGCATAATGGTTTTAGCTTTAATACTGACATTGTTTTACTAGAAACTTAAATCTTCATTGTATATGCCAAATTGTCTTATAAGAGAATAACGTATTTCACAATAAAAAAATATACACAAACTGAACAAGAAAATGTAACCGTAACACTCTTTATTATATAAAAGTATCATTGGCTTTTAATATTATGTTTATATTTTAAAATCACTTTAGGAAGATTTTTAAATAAAATATTAAAAATTCGCTTTTATCTCTTTCACGTGCACAAATATGAGTAAGAAATAAATGAGTATCTTTCTAGAGAATTAGTTACTAATTCTTGAATAATTCAATACGTGATACTCTTTTTGTTATAATATATAATAAATTTGATTGAATCTTATTTTTAAAAGTACATCAAATTATTATCTCGAAAACTCAAATTAGTATGTCTATACAAAGAGAAAACCTAAATGTGATCAAGAAATGCAAACTCTTAAAATTTATAATTCGAGCAATCACCAGTTTGCCTTATGTAGCAAATTAGTTGATAATCATCTTTTATAATGTAAGAGTCAAATCAAATGATCATTAACATACTCTTTTTGAAGCCATTGTTATTTATTTTATATTAAAAGAATAAAATATTATATTTAAAGATTAAGTATCTGACTAAAATTTGAATCGACATATATTGTTATCACGATTGTACTACATTACTAGACATTCTTGCAACAATTAAATTTCTTTTTAGAGTAAAATTTTTGAATCTAAAAATATCGATTTTAAGAATAGATTATATAAAAAATAATCTAATAAATCAGATACATTAAAAATCTAATATGATGTAATTCACATTATATTAGAATACCTTAAACTTTAATATGTTTTTAATACGCATCAAACTTTTACTATATTATTGATCTAAACCAAAGAAAGTTAAGCCAAGTATCGTCAGAAAATTTTAATAAATTTTTAGCAAAGAGTGTTTGACATTTTAGTATTTTATTTTCTCATCAAAATTTTCGAGCATCGCTTTGTTATTTAATATCGTGTGCTTAAGCACACTAAATTTTTAATTTAACTTTTTTAAAAAAGGAGTCCTCAAGGTTAATCTGATAAGCACATATTTTATTAAGCACCTATAAATAAAAATATTTCATATTTATACTATTATGTAAATATGATATGTTTATTATCCGATAATAATAACTAATATTCGAATGGAATAGTTATCTTTTAAGCAATTACATTACCATCTAATGATTCTCTTATTTTCTAAATATTTAATAGATATATTATTTTTAGTTTTCTATATTATAAGATGCATTTGAGTTTAGTTATAGAATTTTTATTTCTTGCACCATTTGATTAAACCACGTTAGTGTACAATAATTTTTCACTTTACAAAAAAAAGATAAAAATAGGCTAACAAATTACTCCAAAAGTGGTTAAGTGATGTAAATACTAGGATATTTATATTGAAATTAAATTATTAGCTTATATTTTTTGAAGTAAATTTATAATATTATACATTTTTATATTATACATCATTGTATTTTTGTAAATATCTAAAATAGTTTTTATTTTTCATTAAAGATTCTTTTCCTTCCTTCACATCACCTTGAATTCATCACTTTATGTTTAATATTTAGATAATTATTTATGTCATAAGATCATACACAATATCATATCTGAAAAAAATATGATACGATATATAACTTAGTAATAAATACCATATCTTCTGATATGGTAGAATTTATATAGTTAAAATGAAGGTCGTGACATGTTTAGTCGAATGACGTATTAAATATCTCTACAATTGGTAATCAATTATAAGGATAATTTTTTTAATATTAAAATCTTCATATTTAAATTAAATTATTAATTTATATTTTTTGAAGTAAATTTATAGTATTATAAAATTTTAAATTATACATTATTATATTTATATAAATATCTAAAATACTTTTTATTTTTTAAAAAAGATTTTTTACTTTCCTTGACATCACCTTAAATTCATCACATTATATTTAATATTTAGATTATTATTTATGTTATAACATCATACATAACATCATATCTTAAAAAAATATATGATAAGATCCTTATATTAGTAATAGATAGCATATCATATGATATGCTAGAATTTATATATTTAAAAAGAAGGTCAGGACATGTTTAGTCGAGTCTGCTCCACCATTACATATCTCGAAGATTTGTAATCAAACTTAATGATAAATTCTTTTAAATATTTTATATAAACAGAGATTGGCCCTTGGTAAGGTTGGCTAGACCATTATGTATGGCTAAATAAAACTCTAAACGAATATCTTCTAAGCATTGGTCTTTCTATTGTAGTTGTGTGTGAAGGGCGTATTATGTGAATACATAACAATTCAAGTGAATGCACAACATAATATAAGATGATTGAATGCAAAAGTTTGAGCATTAGAAAAGTGATATTAAATATCAGAATTTGAATTAAATTAGATAAACCATATAATATGAGTTCTAAAAGGGGCAAAAAGGACTTCCTCTTATGACTATGGTTAACTTGTTGTGTTAACATGCTTTAATGTAACGTACCTTAGAGTAACACTACAGGAAGATCCCTTTAATAATAATCTCAAGAACCTTATAATACTGACGGCTCTCAAGACATCATGCAATGATAATCTCCATCCTGACTAGTGCCCCCTGCCTCCCCTCTCAAACCCGTTGCAAATGTCTCAATCCTTTTGTATTCGCATCTCAATCTTTATATTCATCTTGATAAGATTCAATTGATTGTTACAACCTTGCAATTAGTATCTTTCCTGCTTTGATGTAAAGATTTGAGTCTAGTTTTGAGATTTTGGCTTTTGTTCGTTGAATTACTTATAATTTTATGTTCGAAACTTCAATTTATCTAAAATCTATTTCACGAGAAACTAAACTCGCATACCTTTCTGTCCATACCATCTTGAGTAATTTGGAGTATAATTAATTATCTAAATATTTCATGCTATATGCCTCTTAAATTCTATTGAAATCATGTGTTTGTTGATATTTGCCTATTCTTGTTTACCTTTTGGAAATAGATTCTTTTTCAATTGAGCTTTTAACTCTTAACTCTTATTCCTTACCCATTCTGAATGCTCTATATGAAAATTTATGTTTACATCTTATTGTTTCATATTGGTACATATAATTTTCATTGTTCCGTATGTGCTTCCAATACATGCCTATTTTATTGCACTTGTCCTTTTGTACTCTGATGTGTGCGATACTATATAGATCTTTACCAGAAATAGTAAAAGATATATTATGTTGGGAGCCTGTGATACTCTATTATGTTTGGTGGTCAGATGGACCACATTATGTTTATGATCCCACTTCACCATCTATGTTTTTTTATATGCCATCGGTTCATATTCTATCTATGATCCAATTAAAACTCTTTCTTCAATTGAGCTTTACATTATTGTTCTAAATTCTTATACACTCCTGTTCTTTATGCTTTGCCTACCTGAATGTAAATTATGAATGTTTATGTTGATACCATACTTGCTTCATGTTGGCACATGTATATTTCGTTGTTCCGCATGTGCTTCCGAGATATGCCACTTTTATTGCTCATGTCCTTTTGTACTCTGGTGTTTGTGGGATATTTTCTGGACCTTTGCTAAAAATAGTAAAGGGTATTGTGTTCAGAGCCAGCTATGCTCTTACCGGCCCCATTGACTTCACTTAGACGTGGGTGGATGGAGCTCCCAAATGTGGGAGACTTATGTTTGGTAGTCATTCAGTGATGGATATTCCACATTATGCTTATGGTTCCACTTCACCCTCATTGTCTTTGATATAATATCCAAAGCATTGCTTTTGAATTATTTGTGTGCTTGGATAAGAATGAAATGAATGTTATGTCTGATATGATATTGAGCTTATGTTTCTTATTTGTTCACTTGATAGTAGAATTTTACAGCAAGAAAACTTTAGAAATACTTCTCCCATATATAAGATAAAGGAATAGCAGTTACAAGAGGTATGGGCTTTGGAGTTTTTACCAGATCTATGATGTTGACACAGAGGACGACAGCAGATTGATGGATCTATGGCTTTGTGGGCGATGGTGGATGAAGGCAACGTCAAAAGCAATTATGGGAATTGCTTGGAAGATGAAGGCAGTGGCTTTGATACCAGATGATAGAACCCTAGAAGGAGCTCTATAGATTTGACCCTTGAGGGGGATCAAACCTTAGAACGTTGTAGGGGTTCCTCCCTCCTAGACTCGGCATAAGGCTGAATAAAATTTGATAATTGCCTAATAAAAGAGAGGGATCCTCTTGCCATTCTTTCCTGATGTCTTGGAGGAAGTCGCTGATTAGAAGGGAAATAATCAAAATTTCAACTTGCTCGAATAATCCGGAGAGTGCATCTACAACCATATTCTCTTTCCCTTTTTGTAGGTGATTTCATAATCATATCTGAGAAGTTGTGTTCCCATCTTTGCTACTTGGGGGAGGATATCTTTTGCTCCATAAAGTATTTGAGGCTCTTGTGTAAGGTCTCCACTTTGTCACCACATGCACAATCATAAGCATCTTCTTATTGTAGATGGATATTTTTAGGTGGGAAGAAGATAGTGTCTTGCTAGTGTAGGCGAGTGGTCAGCTTTCTTGCATGAGGATGGCCTCAAGCCTAATTCCCGATGCATCCACTTTGATGATAAATGTTTTGCCGAAGTCAGATAGTGCTAGCATGGATGTAGATGTCATGGCTACTATGAGAGCGTCGACGGCAGCAGAGGCTTTGTTCAACCACTGAAAGTCATCCTTTTTTAGCAAGGATGTGAGGAAGCGCTGATCTTTTCATAACCTTTGACAAACTTGTGGTAGTAGCCTATTAGTCTGAGAAAACTGTGCAATGCCTTTATATTTGTAGGTGTCTGCTAGCTTTTCATTATCTCAATCTTTGAAGGGTCCACCACTATGCCTTCCTTTGAGATGATATGCCCAAGATATTCCATCTTCTGTTGAAGAAAGCCACATTTCGATTGTCTGACAAAAAGAGTGTGCCCTCAAAGAATCGTCAAAACAAGTTGTAAGTGGCAGAGGTGACTTTCAAGTGAAGGATTGTAAATAAGGATGTCATCAAAGAAAACCAATATGAACTTATAAAGATAACTCCAGAAAATATCATTCACAAGGCTTTGAAAGGTGGAGGGAGTGAGATTGAAGGGCATTACCAAAAATTCATAGTAGCCATTGTGCGTATAAAAAGCAGTCTTCGGTATGTCTTCTTTGTGCACACGAATTTGGTGATATCCAGATGGCAAATCTAGCTTTGTGAAGACTTGTGCCCCCTTTAATTCATTAAGTAATTCATCCACCATAGGAATAAAGTACTTGTCTTTGACTATTATGCCATTAAGGGCTCGGTAGTTTATGCACATTCCCCACGTTCCATCTTTCTTGCGTATAAGGAGCACCTACAAAGAGTATGGGTTATAATTCGGTCGCACGATCCTTGTTTCAAGCATTTACTATAGAATCTTCTCTATTTCAGTAATCTGAAGGTGAGGGTAGTGATATGGTTGAGTATTTGCTAGTGGTTTGCCTGGTAGGATTAGAATTTGGTGTCGTGTCATTGGGAAGGGGGTAGACTGCATGGTTCAACGAAGACATCTAAAAATTCAGCAACTAATTAGAGAAGGTTTGGGTCTTCAATTTTTGTTGGCTCCCTCATATGTTGCTACTGGAGTTGCATCAGGAAGCCACTATTCACTTTTTGTAAAACTTTCTCCATTCGCTATGTTGAAATTGTTGTCACGTTGCTCCCACGTTTTCAGCGTAGGATCACCTATTTCCCTTTGCTAAAAATTTTTATAATTAATTTTAAGATATTTTAGGAAATATCATCTAGCGTAGTCAACCATTCGATGCTGAGCACCACCTCATAATTATTGAGTGGGAGGAGGAAAAAATCAGTCACTATTTCTTGGTCCTGTAGCATCAAATTTACACGCGGGCATCTTCGATCACACTTCAGAATTCAGTCGTCGGCTACCTTAATATCAAACCTACTGCAATCTTTAATATGAAGTGCCATGAAGTTATTGGTGCTCCCGGTATCGATGAAGACAGTGATTGGCTGTTGTTTGAGTAGTCCTCCCACTTTTATTATATACGGGTTTACATAGTTGGCAAGAGTATGCATCATGAAATCGGCTAGTTATGGTTCCTCCTCCATGTCCTCCTCTTCGTGCTCAAGGTCTTTTCTTCATGCTCAGATTTTTCAATGGGTTCGATCATGAAAGCCTCCCTTTCTTGCAAAGATGTTTGCAACTCCAGGGCTCCTCGTAGTGCTAACACAAGCCTTTCATAGATCTATCTCAAAGTTCTTCTCTCGTTAATTTTTTTGGCTGAGAGGGTTGGCTGGAAATAGGAGAGACCGAAAGCCTATGTGCTACTGGTAAGGTGATGATCCTAGTCCTTTGGATGTCTTGGTTCAACTGCTCCTCTTGGAGTCACGCGAAGGAGATAGCCGCCATTAGTATGTACGGTTGTCACGTCTTGACTTCTCCCCGAATCTCTGGTTTCAATCATTCGATGAAAGTTTATAGCAATCATTTTTTAGACTAATCTCTTGTTTGGTTAGATAATATTTTAAACTTAGTCTGGTATTCTTGAACGATGGAAGTTTGATGGATTTTTACAAGTTAGTTGTCGATGTTCTCATACTCGATTGGTTGGAAGTGGATTAGCAATCCACTTTTTAATTACTGCTAGGTAGGGACTCCATGGGTGTGTTCAAACTAATCATACTATTGGATAACATCTCTTTTAAGGTATATAGTAGCAACATCTACCATGGATGCATCCGGGGTCTTGTGGTAGCAAAAATAACGTTCCACATGTGAAATCCACTCGATCGGGTATCTTTCTTCTTATCTAGGAAATCCACCCTCATGCTGGGTACGGAGGGTCCATTGTAGGTTCTCCTTTCTCCTGGGAGTTCTCTCTATGATATGAACTTTTGCCTTGTTGAGATCCCCTTGGACTCGATGGTCAAACCAAATTGAATTCAGCGAGAAGAGCGTAAAGTTTGTCCCCCAAACATATCTCAAAGGCCTCCAACTTGGCATCGATTAGTTCTTCTGATGCCATGGCGTATGCTCCAAATCTGTATTATTAAGGTTCTTCTTTTGCTACCATGTTAAGGGCATGAATTGGTTGGAAGGTTTCATGGAAGGTTGAAGGCTGCGGTTTAGACTTAGTAGGTTGCTGTTTGGAGTGTGGTTTATGCTATTGTTTAGAGGTGTTTTGGAGGCTACAAGGGGGCTATGATGGCAGTGGCTTAAGGCTAGAGAGATGATTTAGAGTTGCTGTTGGTGACAACAAGTTTGACAAGGATCAGTTGGGTATGCAATGAACAAATGCTAGTAGAATTTTCGTCGAAGAGAGTAGTTTCTCAACAAAAGTTCTAGCAGTAAACTGATAATTTGTGAAGAGAATTGACAGTAAGAAATAGGTGTTGATGGTAGCAAAGTTGATGAAAATATAGATAGAAATTCGATAGTAATGCATCAAGAAACACCGATAAATGTTTTGGAAGCAGAATTTTGGTTGAAAAAATTAGTAGTCCTACAATAAAAAGTTGCAGTAGTATATAGATGTTTTTGAGATGATTTCAATAAGGAATTGATGTAGATGAAAGCTGAGTCGATGTAAATATATAGAAATTTTATATATAACTCCAAAACCCTAACCCTAGAGAACCTCCTACCTCAAGTAAAATTCTCTTTTATTCCCTAACCCTAGCTGACTTGTCCAATAAGGTGGACGATGACTAGGAGACTCTAACTCCTCCAAGACTCCTCTCTCAAACACTAGTCGACCTGCTCAAGAAGGTGGGTAGCGACTAGGAGATTCCAATGCCTCTAAGACTCCTTCCCCAAACCCTAGTCGACCTGCTTAATAAGATGGGAGGTGGCTAGGTGGGTTTTTATTACATTTGTTAGGGTTTTATTAATTGCCATGACTTGGTTGAATAGGACCCTACCCAGCTAGGGTCCTATCAGAGGCTGATCCTCCGTGGTCGAGGATTGGGTGTGTGACATGAGTTTCTTCCCTAGGGTTGGTAGGCTATTGGTGTTCTTGCTACATCAATTTTCCTTCTAGCTCCAAAATGTTAATATGCTTTACACTATGGCCGATGAGTTGACACGGCTTGGTCTGATCCGAGTGTGCAAGAACGTCAGCCATAGCTCTAGGTCGGTGGACTGGAATTTAGGAGAGACCTAGTCGCTTGATGTTTGTGCCAGCATCCCGTGATGGGGAAGATGACCGCCTCCTCCTCCTCCTCCTCCCAGGTCATCGTGCCCTGCACAAAGGCCATAGTCAGGAGGGGGTGGCTCTTCGACATGACCCCTCCAATGGTCAAGTTAGCGGGAGCCAGAGCTTCAAGAGAAAGATCACAGTAGTCGAATGTGTGTGTCTCCTCTCCTCTTTTTTTTTTTTTCCATTGATACTATTAATCGGGGTAGCTTTTATACCTCCTATCGGGGGGTCATCATACAAGGATATTTAATGACTAGTAGTGTCACCGTACATGGGCGTTAATGTGTGATAGCGCCTTAGGAGAGGGAGATGGACCATACTTTGGGCGTCGAGGCTGTTTGGGCTATGTCACACCCTACCATGCTTCTCGGATGGAGGGACGGACCGATGACCTATTTGCTGATGTTGTCTAGGCTGCGTCATGCCTTACCATGCTTCTCGAATATCAGGATAGAGCAACAACCCATCACAAATTCATAATCTGAGCTAACTTAGGGGTTGAATCCTAATCACTTAAAAGTAATCAATAAGAACTCTGTGAGATTGTAATAAAACCCCACCTAATCATTTCTATCCTATAAAGAAGTGTGGCTAGGGTTTAATTTGGAGCCTTAGGGCTTAGTGGCCGCTGCCCCCTTTATTGGGCTAGTCGGCCAGGGTTTCCCCCTGCTTAGGTCGGCTATAGAGCTAACCTAGCCACCACCTATTCCCTCTAAGGTTAGAAGGGGCAAAAAGATAATTTTAGTTAGGCAAGCACCCCATGGACTAGGGTTTGCAACCTATATAATGATGTAGCCTCCCTATCTCTTTTATTAAGCAATTATTAATTTTAATTCAGCCTTGTGCAGAATCTTGGAGGGAGGAATCCCTACACCGTTCCAAGGGTTGATGCCCCTCAAGGATCAAAATCTATAGAGCTCCATCTGGGGTTCTATCATATGATATCAGAGCTATGTTCCTACTGCCCTGTAGCCATCATCCATATCTCCACCTTCGAAGCAATTCCCATAATTGCTTTTTGACGTCGCCTTTATCCACCATCGCCCACCAAGCCCAGATCCATCTATCTGCTGCTGCCCCCTATGAGATCTGAAAATCTAGTATTTTTTTTTATCATCCAAGCCTCTTCAATACTATAAGATTTCTTACTTGACACATTGAAGTTTTTCCCCAAATTTTATCCGCTGCAAATTTCGTTTGTCGCAAATGTTATCATTGTTGCGAAGGTGGAACACTATAAAAATTTTCAACTGTGCTTTTTCCTCTTGAAACTAGTTTATTTCTTCTCCTTTCTGGCCAAAATATTTACACAATTCTAGAGATTAACTTGGCTTTCATCTGGATTTGATTTCTAGAAAAAACTCTTTTTGAAACAAGATTTTTTATGGAATCTTTCACCATCACGCAGTTTTAGAATTTTACGATGAAGGATCTACCTTTCATCTTTTGCCCTATTTCCATACTGTTACACTGCCAAAATTTCATCAAACTTTTTATTGGTATTAACATCTGAACCAAGGGTTTCTGCATAATTTCCTTAAATTTTCCTCTGGAAATTATGTCGAGGAATCATCGTTTATCCGACATAAAATCGGTTCAGCAGGACAGCACATCGCAACACTTCTTTTCGTCAAATTCTGTCAGATTTGAGTGTTATTTTTTGTGAGATTTTGGGCTCTCTTTTTCTCATCTCAAAACCCTAACATCCTCACCAAAAACCCTTCCAACTTTACCCTAAACCAAACTTAAACAATGATAGGACCCCAGAAGGAGCTCTATAGATTTTAATTCTTGAGAGGGATCAACTTGATAAGACCCCAGAAGGAGCTCTGTAGATTTTGATCCTTGAGGGGATTAACTCTTGGAACGCTATAGGGGTTCCTCCCTCCTAGACTCGGCACAAAGGCTGAATTGATGATGAAATTGCTTGATTAAAAGAGGGGGGCAACTACATCTTAAATAGAGATCAAAGTCCTAGCCTAAGGGGGCACTTGTCTAAGTGAAATTATCTTTTTACCCCTTCTATAGCCATGCTGCCTTAATAGGAACAAGGGATGACTAGGTTGACTCTATAGCCGACCTAAGTAGGGGGAAACCCTGGCCGACTTGCCCAGTAAGGGTGGCGGCGACTATTAAGCCCTAAGGTATAATCTAAACCCTAGCCATACTCCTTTATAAGATAGGAGTCACTTTATTATAATCTAACAGGATTTTTATTAACTAGTATTAAGATGATTAGGACTCAACCCTATTGGAGTCCTATCAGGTCCGCCCTCTTCAGATCAGCCTTGTCCTCAAGGCTGAGGGGCCATAAACTCTGGAAATTGGATCTTTAACTCCTCATGTGACTCTCATGCTATCATTAACTGAGCTTTAGCCTCCTCATCAGCTGGGATGTTAGTTGGAAGGATTTAGGCTGAGTCATCTTCTTTAAGTTTTCATTTGAGGTGGGATACTTGGCGAATCAACTGTAATATTGATCTGGTGCGCGAATTTGATCTCCAGGTTAGGGCCCCAATATGATCCTCAATTTTGCAAGGCCCAAAGAAACAGTAAAACCACTTTATTAAAGCTCGAGTTTCCTGCTGATCGGGCTGGAGATGTAGAAAAACTTGATCTTCAATTTTTCGTCCATTCTGAAGTTTGTTGGGAGGCCGTTTCTTCTTTACATGTGCTGCCATATAGTTAGTCTTTAGTGATAGCTAATCTTTCTTCTAGAATGATGATTGCCCTCTGGTATGGTTCAGGATGATGAGATCCTAATCTGGTGTGAGCATGGATTGCAATTCTTCTAGTTTTACTCCTCTTTCGTGCCATGGACCTATATCCAACCATATTTTAAATTTGGTAATAATTAGTATCTCCCATAAAAATCTCATAAAAAGTGCGGGGGAAGCCTCGGTGTAAATCAGGAGTCGACCATCTTATATAATAATAGCCCCAATTCCAACTCCTGACGCATAAACCTCAATGACCAAAGTGTGGTCGAAATCAAGCAACGGTAGGACCGACGTCATCGTCATGGCTGCCTTGAGTCATTCGAAGGCTATGGAGGCTTTATCTGACCATAAGAAGCAGTCTTTCTTCAGTAAGGACATGAGCGGGGTACTGATTTTGCCATAATATTTTATAAAATTTTGGTTGTAGATCGTGAGTCCAAGGAAACTGCGTAATGATTGTACGTTTATAGGTCTCGGCCATCCTTGCACTGCTTCGATCTTTGTCGGGTCCATCGCCACTCCATCCTATAATATAATGTGACCAATTATTTAACATAATGAGTATTCTCCTGAAGAATCGTTAGAATATTTCATAAGTGCTGAAAATGTATATCAAGTGTAGGGCTAAGAATATCATCAAAGAATACCAATACAAACTTACGTAGAAAACTCCGAAAGATGTCATTTGTCAGGCTTTAAAAATTAGAAGAAGCATTCATAAGTCTAAAAGGCATTACCAGAAACTCGTAGTGGCCATTATATATGCAGAATGCAGTTTTCAGAATATCTTCAGTGCATACCTGAATCTAATGGTATCCGGATTGGAGATCCAATTTAGTGAGGACTCGGGCTCCTTTTAATTCATCCAAGATTTCATCTATGAATGGGATAGGATATTTAACTTTGATGGTGATAACGTTTAAAGCCCGGTAGCCAATGCACATCCGCCATGTACCATCTTTCTTGCGCACTAGCAACACCGGTAAGGAGTAAGGGCTGCAGCTCGGTCAAATCACCCCGGTGTCAAGCATCTCTTTAACAATATTCTTAATCTCATCCTTCTGCAAGTGAGGATAGTGGTATGATCACAAATTTGCTAGACATTTGCCTGGCAAAATAGGAATGCAGTGGTCATGTGGCCGGTTAGGGGGCAGCCCATGCGGCTCTAAGCAAACATCCGCGAATTTGTTTAGGAAAAGGGCTAGCTTAGGATCTGAGTTTTGTACATTCTCCCCCACAGATGGCTGCTAAATATGCATCAAGAATCCACTATATGTTTTATGCAAAACTTTCTCCATTTGTTGCGTCGAAACGGTGGAGATATGGCTCCCGCGCTTGCCTCACAATATGACCTGTCTCCCTTTGCAATATAATTTCATAATTAATTTAGAAAAATTTCAAGAGATGTCACCTAGCGTTGTGAGTCATTTGATCCTAAGCATGGCTTCATAATCATTGGTGGGTAGGAGGAAGAAATCGGCTACCACTTCTTGGTCTTGGAGGAGTAGCTTCACCGGCGGGCATTGTTGGTCGCAATTAAGGATTCGGTCGTCAGCGACCTTTACGTTGGACTTTTTGCAACCTTCAATTTGAAGTGCTAAACGTGCAGCAACCTTACTATTGAGGAAGTTATTTGTGCTACTTGTGTTGATGAGAACGGTGATGGGTTGCTGCTTTAGAAGTCCTCCAACTTTCATCGTCTGCAGATTGGAGTAGTTGGACAACGCATGCACTTGGTAGTCGGCCGGTTGGGGCTCTTCCTCTGTGGCTTCCTCTTCGGGTTCGAGGCCGTCTTCAGATGGTTCATTATCCTCATCTTTCACTGGTTCAATCATGAGGAGCCAACCCTTCTTGCAGCGATGTTCGTGGCTCCATGGTTCATCATAATGCCAACACAATCCTTTGGCCGATTGTTCGCGAAGCTCGTCTCTTATCAATTTTTTTGCTGCGGGGGCCCGAATTGTCACGAACGATCGTCACTCAACCATAATGCCTTTGCTCCTTGAATTATTCGTCACTTTTTCTTGCTTATACATATGTTTGGCAGCTTGTTTTGCCTTGAGTTTATGTGTTTTTACCTAAGAAATGTGAGCGAAAGTAGTGTAGAAGACTACAGAACGATCGCTCGCTGCGCGGAGCCAAAACAGCCCAAAACAGTCCTGTTTTTGGGTCTTTTTCATGTGCCGCGGCAACCTTTCTGAGTGATGCGAAATGTCAGCCATTTCAGCACCTTGGAACCCCTCGGGTGGCACTGGGCTGGATGGGGTTCTTGGTATATGTCGGGCGTAGACATTCATCAGCAATTGAACTTGTCTTGCGTCCGATACCTTGGGAACCATCGTTTGTGGACTTGCGACCATTCCTACAACCCTCCAAAGTCCTATTTTGCTCTTTTTCTCTCTTTTCTTTGCCGCACTCAAGGTGTTCGACAAATTGCTTGTATAGCTTTTCGCTTTGCGAGACGTCGAGACGTGTCCGTCGCTCGCTTCTGAATTAATCAACTTCTTCTTTGCAGGTCCTACGGGACCTTAAGAGGTTGTAAGAGGGCTGACCCTTTGCAGACAGAAAATACATGGGCATTTCATGACTTAGGCAATCCCAGCTAAGTCCGGAATAGTGGGCAAGGTTGCTCCACGACTTAGGCAATTTCAGCTAAGTCTTCGGGAGTGCCGCGAGGGTGCCGCACGGCTTAGGCAAATTCAGCTAAGTCCATGACAGTGTGGTATCAGAGCAGGCAAGCAATTCATACGAATAGCGAAGAAAATTCGTAATCTCGCCATGGTGAAACATTATGGCGAATCGAGCAAGATGGGGCAAGCCAGACCCTTACTCCAAGCAATCGCAAGTGGGCTGCAAGTGCAAACTCGCTCGTAAACTTTGGGAGCCACTCATGAGGAGCTCTATAGTGAACTAGACGAGCGTCAAGTTAGGTATTCTCCACGAGGGGAGGAGGCGTCATCTGGAGCGCCAATCGGGAAAAAGAGCCACAAGGAGAGAATTATAGCGGCGGAGACTCGTGTTGATGTTCTTGAAGCGAGCATGGAGGAACTTTACCAAGGCCAGCGAGGGCTACTTAGGATAGAGAGCTCGCTAGAAGAAGCTGAATCTCGGATCGAGAAAGTTGAATCTATGATGGATCAACTGACAGAGGACACCAAAGATTCCGTACGACACCTACATGAAGTTGTGGCGGAACTCACGGCTAAGGTGATGGTGTTAACAAGGAGTCTTGATGCGGGAGGGAACAACACCCGCACTGCGCCACCTCAAAACTTCAGGGCACCAGAGCCGCAGTGCTACGGAGGTGCTAGGGATGCCAAAGAGCTTGAAAATTTCTTGTTCGACATGGAACAGTATTTCCGTGCTACAAGGCTCGATTCTGAAGAAACCAAAGTTGCTATAGCAATAATGTATCTGAATGGGGATGCAAAACTTTGGTGGCGAACCCGTTGGGATACATGGGGAGACTTGAAGCGAGAGTTGAGAACTCAGTTCTTACTAGAGAACACAAAGTTTGTCGCAAGAAGGAAACTGAGACAACTCCACCAAAGTACAACAATTTGAGACTATGTAAAATAATTTTCAGCACTGATGCTGGATATATGGGACATGTTTGAGAAAGACAAACTATTTAGCTTCCTCGATGGCTTGAAGCCATGGGCACAACAAGAACTACATCGAAGGAATGTCACTGATGTAGTCGGGGCAATTGCAGCCGCGGAAAGGCTAACTGACTTTGTTTCTTCGGAGGATTTGAGAAAGAAGAAACAATCTTCAGAAAATCACCGATCTAAATACTCTCGAGCGAAGGAGTCTGGGGGCGAGCAAAAGAAGAAGAATTTCCACAAGGGACCGGGCTCAAGAGGTAGAGTCCCAAAGCCTACTAGATGCTTCTTGTGTGGAGGACCGCACATGGTGAGGGAGTGCCCACAAAAACAGGCACTCAATACTTTGACGGCATCGATTCTATCCCGTAAGTCAGACAAGGGCAAAGCTATCGCCCTTAGTTTGAGTAGTTCTGACTCCAGTAGCGATAGTGAGGCGTCGCAAGGACCCAGGATGGGAGCAATGCGTTTGTTGAATGTGTTGCGGGGTCAAGTGGGGGAGAATACAAAGGCAAAGCCACCGAAGGTAGGGAGCAGTGAGTTGATGTATGTGGACATCAAGCTTAATAGCCGAACAACCCGTGCAATGGTGGACACGGGCGCGACCCACAATTTTATTGCTGATCGCGAAGCTAAGTGACTGGGATTAATCTTGGAGAAGAGCCCAAGTCGTATGAAGGCGGTGAACTCGGAGGCCAAGCGGATCTCCGGACAAGCAAAGGGGGTCCCCATCAAGATCGGGACATGGAGCGGGAGCACAGACTTGATGGCAGTGCCATTGGATGACTTCCAAGTGATTCTCGGAATGGAGTTTATGCACGCAGCAAAGTTGGTGCCAATACCGTTCCTAAACTTCTTGTGTCTAATGGGAGGCGATGATCCCTGCATGGTTCCAGTTTCTCGAGGAGGAACCAAAGACCTACAACAAATATCGGCTTTACAATTGAAGATAGGGGTGCGAAAAGGTGAATTAACCTTTGTAGCTGCCATGAAGCTAGAGACACCTGACGGGAGGCCATTCAAGAACTGTTGTGGCGAACATCACGAAGGAGTTCTCGGATGTGATGCCGAGTTGCCGAGAACTCTACCACCACGCAGAGGCATGGATCATCGGATTGAGCGAGGGAGTTAAGCCTCGGTGAGACCACCATACCACATGGCCCCTCGAGTTGGCGGGCGAGAAGCGTTAGATGAACTACTAAGCGGTGGTCTCATCTGCAGTTCCAAAGCACCTTTCGGAGCTCCAGTCCTCTTTTAGAAGAAACAAGATAGGAGCCTCTGATTATGCATTGATTATCGAGCCCTCAACAAGATGATGGTGAAGAACAACTACCCTATCCCGCTCATCGTGGACTTGTTTGATCAATTGGGCAAGGAAAAATACTTCTCCAAACTCGACCTTCGGTCAGGGTATTGGCAGGTGCGCATTGCAGAAGGTGATGAGGTGAAGACTATCTGTGTGACCAGGTATGGAGCATTCGAGTTCTTGGTGATGCCTTTCGACTTAACCAACACTCCGGCTACATTCTGCACTCTCATAAACTAGTTGTTCAAAGAATATCTGGATAAGTTTGTGGTCGTCTACTTAGATGACATCGTCGTCTATAGCCAAACACTTGAGGAGCATGTTAGACACCTCCAAACAATTTTCAAAGTTCTCAGGGAGAACACCTTGTTCGTGAAGAGGGAAAAGTGCTACTTCGCCCAAACGGAGATTTTATTCTTGGGGCATCGAATTGGGAATGAGTCCATTGGAATAGACAAGGCTAAGGTGCAAGCTGTGGTGGATTGGCGAACACCAAAGAAGGTGCCAGAGTTGAGATCCTTCCTTGGGTTTGTCAACTATTATTGGCGCTTCATAGCTGGATATTCGAAGCGCGCAGCTCCACTGACGGAGTTGCTAAAAAAGGAGCAGTCCTAGAGATGGTCGGACAAATGTGAGGCGGCATTTCAAGACCTGAAGACTGCTGTGTTAGAAGAACCTGTACTTAGATTGCTAGACTATGGAAAGTCTTTTGAAGTCCATACCGATGCTTCTAACTTTGCTATTGGAGGAGTTCTTATGTAGGAGGGTCATCCAGTGGCCTACGAGAGTCGCAAGCTCAACGAGACCGAGCAGCGATATCCTATACATGAGAAGGAGATGACAGCGGTGGTCCACTATCTACGAGTGTGGCGACACTACCTTCTGGGAGCATCATTTGTGCTAAGGACCGACAATGTCGCATTGAGTTACTTTTAAACTCAAAAGAAACTCTCCCCAAAGCAAGCACGATGGTAGGACTTCTTGGCTGAGTTCGACATGGTGATGGAGTACAAACCCGAAAAAGCAAATGTCGTGGTCGATGCATTGAGTCGGAAAGTGGAGCTAGTGAATGCTATACAGTTGGAGGGCGGAAGCCAAGCAAGTCAATTGCGCTCCAACTTTCTTTCTAGGATCAGGGATGGACTGTACCGAGATCCTCAGGCAGTGACTTTGATTCAACTCATCAAAGAGGGCAAGGCACAATGATTTTGGGTCCAGGAGGGACTCATCTACACCAAGGGGAACAGAGTTTATGTCCCACGAGCGGATAACTTGAGGCGTGAACTCTTGAAAGAGTGTCACGATTCCCTTTAGGCTGGACATCCGGGTATCCATCGAACAATGGCTCTCGTGGAGAGGGCCTTCTATTGGCCGAAGATGGGGACAGATGTGGAGGAATATATTCGAACATGCCTTACTTTTCAACAAGACAAGATAGAGTAGCAGAAGCCAGTGGGACTTTTGGAGCCGCTGCCCGTACCAGAAAGGCCATGGGAGAGCATTTCTTTGGACTTCATATCAAGCTTGCCTCAGTAGGGGGACTTGGATCGATACTCGTGGTAGTTGACCGATTTTCGAAGTATGCAACATTCATTGCTGCACCCCTACGTTGCTCAGTGGAGGAGGCAGCTAAGTTGATGATGAAGAATGTGGTTAAGTATTGGGGAGTCCCACACAACATCATTAGTGATCGAGATTCTCGGTTCTTGGGACGATTCTGGACTGAGTTGTTCAAGTTGTTGGGGTCTAAATTATACTTCTCCACAAGCCTCCACCCTCAAATGGATGGCCAAACAAAGAGAATTAATTCGCTCTTGGAGCAATATCTTCGGCACTACGTGAGTGCCAACCAACGAGATTGGGTGCAGCTATTGGACATAGCCCAGTTCTCCTACAACTTGCAGCGGAGCTCTGCATCCAACAAGAGCCCATTTGAGATTATTACGGGATAACAGCCATCAACTCCTCATACCACAGTTATTGGTTATATAGGGAGTAGCCCATCAGCCTATCACTTTGCAAGGGAATGGCATCGTAATGCAGATATTGCGCGGGCTTACTTGGAGAAGGCGGCCAAAAAGATGAAGAAGTGGGCAGACTTGGGAAGGCGACCACAAGAATTTAAAGTTGGTGACATGGTATTGGTGAAGCTCCAACCAGCATCACTCCAATTCTTTAGACACAAAGTGCACAAAGGATTGGTACGCAAGTATGAAGGGCCTTTCCCAATCATCAGCAGAGTAGGCAATGTCTCATACAAGTTGCAATTGCAGCATGGTTCAGAATTCACAATGTCTTCCATGTGAGCAACTTGAAAGCCTACCACTCAGATTCACGAGATGATTCCTGAAATGTTCCAACTCGACTACCCCCCACCAGAGCCTCTTACGAGAAGCGAGTTGAAACTATTCTAGCGGATCGTAAAATAAAGCTACCCAATGGAGCGCAGCAAATAGAGTACTTGGTGAAGTGGCAAAAGCTTCCTCAAATAGAAGCCAGTTGGGAGCCAGAAGACGCCCTACGACATGAAAAAGCTCGCATCAAAGCCTACCAATGAGCGTCGACGAGGGCGTCGACAGTTTAAGTGGGGGAGAATGTCACGAAAGGTCGTCGCTCAACCGTAATGCCTTTGCTTCTTGAACCATTCGTCACTTTTTCTTGCTTGTACATATGTTTGGCAGCTTGTTTTGCCTTGAGTTTATGTGTTTTTACCTAAGAAATGTGAGCGAAAGTAGTGTAGAAGGCTACCGAACGATCGCTCGCTGCGTGGAGCCAAAACAGCCATGTTTTTGGGTCTTTTTCATGTGCCGCAGCAACCTTTCTGAGCGGTGTGAAATGTCAGCCATTTCAGCACCTTGGAACCCCCCGAGTGGCACCGGGCTAGATGGGGTTCCGGGTATATGTCGGGCGTAGGCATTCATCAGCAATTGAACTTGTCTTGCATCCGATACCCTGGGAACCGTCGTTTGTGGACTTGCAACCATTCCTACAACCCTCCAAAGTCCTATTTCGCTCTCTTTCTCTCTTTTCTTTGCCGCACTCAAGGTGTTCGACAAATTGCTTGTATAGCTTTCCGCTTTGTGAGACGTCGAGACGTGTCCGTCGCTCGCTTCTGAATTAATCAACTTCTTCTTTGCAGTTCCTATGGGACCTTAAGAGGTTGTAAGAGGGCTGACCCTTTGCGAACAGAAAATACATGGGCGTTTCATGACTTAGGCAATCCCAGCTAAGTCCGGAATAGTGGGCAAGGTTGCTCCATGACTTAGGCAATTTCAGCTAAGTCTTCGGGAGTGCCGCGAGGGTGCTGCACGGTTTAGGCAAATTCAGCTAAGTCCGTGACAAAATGATAGCAGAGGGGGCAGCAGGCCTCGGCATAGTTGGTCGGGGAGCGACTCTTATCCTTCATGCCTCATGGTTCAATCGTTCTTTCTGGATACGTACAAAGGAAATTATCGCCATAAGGGTGTACGGTTGTCGTGCTTTAACTTCTCGGATTTCTAACTTTAGGCCCTCAATGAAAGTACCTAAAAGTTGTTTCTCAGACCAATCTTTAGTTTGGTTAGATAAATGCTCAACCTCATTTGGTAATCTTGTATTGTAGAAGTTTGACAAATCTTTGCCAATTGTCCGTCGATGTTGTCGAAATCGGTTGGACCGAAGCGGTTTAAAAGCCCTTCCTTGAACCGCTGCCAAGAGAGTCCTCCATGGGTGTGTTTAAACCAATTGAACCAATGAATAGCATCTCCCTCGAGGTGTATGGCAGCGATCTCCACCTGTGTGGCATCGACGGTTCGGTAAAACCGAAAATAGTGCTCCGCGCGTGAGATCCATCTGATCGGGTCTCCTTCTTCCCATCTTGGGAAGTCAACCTTCATGCATGGATTATTGGGATTAGAGTTGATGTGTCCATGCTCTTGGGGATCATCTCACCATTTTGAAGTCTCTCCATGGTGTGACTTCCTCGGGCTTGATGGTCGGCCTATGCTGAATTCAGCGAATAAGGATCACACCTTCTCTTCCATGCAGTTTTCAAAGGCTTCAAGCTTTGCATCGATAGCCTCCTCCGATATCATAGTGTATGCCTCAGGATCTATAATATTGAGATCTTTTTCTATTGTCAGGTTAGTGGCATGGAAATTTTGGAGAAAGGGGTGGCCGGTTAGAAGGTGGATTGGTTTGGGTAAAAGTAAGCTGCAGTTTAGGGCAGATTTTGGGCTATGGTTTTATGGAGTTGAGGCTACAAATTGGTGTAGTTTTATGGCTATGATAGCAGTAGATGAAGGTTAGGAAAATAGGTTTTAGATCTGGGATAGATGACAGTAAAGGTAGGTGTCTCGGTAAGGAAAATTTTCTAAAAACGTAAGTGGATCGATAAGGAAGTAGGCTGATTTGGGTGACTGATTTGGGGGCTATTTAGATTCAGTTTAGGGTAATATTTAGAAGGATGTTTGGTGAGGATGGTAAGGTTTGGTGAGTGGGAAAGGAGAGTCCAAAATCTCGCAAAAAATAACACTCAAATCTGATAGAATTCGGTGAAAAGAAGTGCTGTGATGTGCTATCCTGCTAAACCGATTTTTATGTCAGAGAAATAATGATTTCTTAATATAAATTCCAAGGGAAAGTTTAAAAAAATTATGCAAAAACCCTTGGTTTAGATGTTGTCAATACTAGTAGGAATTTTGACGAAATTTTGGTAGCATAATTGTAGAAAAATAGGGCAAAAGATGCAAGGCCGATTCCTTCATCGTAAAATTCTACAACTGTGTAATGGTGAAAGATCATAAAAGAAAACTAGTTCTAGAAGGAGTTTTTTTGTAAAATTAAATCTAGATGAAATCCAACTTGATTTTGGGAATTGTGTAAAAATTTCAGCCAAAAAGGATGAACAAAAGTTTAGTTTCAAGAGGCCAATAAATGGAAGGCAGATTCTGCATTGTAAAATTTTAGTACTATATAATGAAGAATAATAGTGCTATAATTCTAGATCCAGAAGGAGTTTTTCCACGAGATCAGTCTTAGATGAAAGCTAAAGCAATATATGAAATTGTATAAAAGTTTTAGCTAAAAAGGACGACTAAAAGTTTAGTTTCAAGAAGCAACAATCGACTAAAAATTTCTATAGTGTTTCGCCTTTGCAATGATAATAACGTTTGTGATGAACAAAATTTGCAGTGGATAAGATTTAGGATAAATCTTCAACATATAAAGTAAGAAATCTTGTAGTATTGAAGAGGCATAGTTAATATAAATATACCAGAATTCCAGATCAAATGCAGGGGGCAGTGGCAGATTGATTTGATCTGCGACTAGGGTAGAAGATGGAGGTGCATGTCACAGCAATTGTGGGAATTACTTGAGAAGGTGGAGGTGTAGATGATAGCTACAGGGGCAGCAAGATCACTGCTTTGATACCAGATGATAAGACCCCAGAAGGAGTCCTATAGATTTTGATCCTTGAGGGGATCAACACTTGGAACGCTATAGGGGTTCCTCCCTCCTAGACTCAGCACAAAGGCTGAACCGAAGATGATAATTACTTGATTAAAAGAGTGGGGCAGCTACATCTTAAATAGAGATCAAAGTCCTAGCCTAAGGGGGCATTTGTCTAACTGGAATTACCTTTTTGCCCCTTCTATAGCCATCCTACGAATAAGGGGCGGCTAGGTTGGCTCTATAATTGACCTAAGCAGGGGGAAACCCTGGTCGACTTGCCCAGTAAGGGGGACGATGACTACTAAGCCCTAAGGTATAATCTAAATCCTAGCCATACTCCTTTATAAGATAGGAGTGGCTTTATTATAATAACAGTTTTTATTGACTAGTATTAAGATGATTAGGACTCAACCCTGCTGGAGTCCTATCACAACCCTAGGAATGCTGTAGGAGTTCCTCCCTCCTAGACTTGGCACAAGACCGAATTAAAATTATAGATTGCTTGATTCAAGAGGGGTGGTGGCTACATCTTTAAATAAGGATCAAAACCCTAGCCTCAGGGGGTGCTTGCCTAAGTAAAATTATCCCTTTGCCCCTCCTATAGCCAACCTGCCTTAATAGGAACAAGGGGTGACTAAGTGGCCCTATAGCCGACTTAAGTAAGGGGAAACCCTAGCTGACCAACCCAGTAAGGGGTGTGGTGGCTACTAAGCCCTAAGGGCTAATCTAAATCCTAGTTATACTCCTTTATAAGATGGGAGTGACTTTATTATAATCTAATAGAGTTTTTATTGACTAGTACTAAGATAATTAGGACTTAACCTTGCTGGAGTCCTATCAAGTCCGCCATCTTCAGATTAGCCTTATCATCATGGCTGAGGGTCCATAAACTCTGGAAACTAGATCTTCAACTCCTCGTGTGAATCCTATGTTGCATCTTTGGAGGGTAAGTTAGTCCACTTCACAAGTACTTCGGTTGAAGGGTGTCGTTAGTACATCACAATCCTCCGATCAAGTATAGCTTTAGGTTGAGCTTTGATTTTGCCATAATTAGTGTGCTCGGCAATTGAGTCTGAGCCTTCTCATATTCTCCCAACTTTAGCTTTAATAAGGACACGTGAAAGATAGGATGTATCTTAGCGTCATATGAAAGCTTTAATTTGTATGCCATAGCCCTAACTTGCTCTAAAATCTAGAACGGTCCATAAAATCATGGAGACAGCTTCATTGATGCTCTTGCATTGATTGATAGCTGCTTGTATGGTTGGAGCTGACAGTAGACCCAATCTCCACTGTGAGTTCCTGCTCACTCCGGTAGTTGTTTGTTTATTGCTTCATGTGAGCTTGAGCGGCATTCAAGTTGTCTTTCAATAGTTGCAGTAGTTTATCCCTGTTAATCAAATTTTAGTTGACCTGATCTACTTTGGCTGAACCAAGCACATATCTAGGTATTACAGGGGTCGGTCGGCCATACAATGTCTCATATGGGATACATTTAGTTGATGAATGAAATGTCTTGTTGTACCACCATTCAACCCAAGGAAGCCACCTTGTCTACTCTTTGGGCCGATCACTGGTGAAGCATCGTAGGTATGTCTCGAGGCATCTGTTCACCACTTATGTTTAGTTGTCTGTCTGGGGATGATAAGTTGTGCTCATCTTCAACTAGGTGCCCTGTAGATGAAAGAGCTCTATCCAAAATTTACTTGTGAATACCCTGTCATGGTCGCTCACTATCGACCTTCGCATCTTATGCAGTTTTACTATATGTTCCACAAAAAGTTGAGCAATACTAGTAGCAATATAGGGATGTTTCACAACACATAAGTGAGCATACTTGGTTAGCGACCTACCATCACAAAGATCGTGCTTTTACCTTAGGATATTGGCAGCCCTTTGATGAAATCCATAGAAATGTCCGTCCATGCTGAGTTTGGTATGGGTAGTGGCTGTAGTTTCCCCAGTCTTGCCACTGTTTCACCTTTTTGTTGTTGACATACATCACATTTGGATACATAATCGTAAATTAATTTTTTCATGCCCTTCTAAAAGAAGTTTTGCTTCACCCTTTTGTAAGTCCTCAAAAATCCTGAGTGCCCTGCTGAGGGTGAAGAATGCATCTCATGTAAAATAATTTGAATGCAAGGGGAAGAAGGAATAATAACAATTCAATCTTAGTAGCGCAAGTCCTTTGAATCCCATGAGTAGTGACTCATGGACCCCGGGTCTTTCTCAACTTTTCTATGATGGCTCGGGCTTCTAGATCATGTTTCCGTTCCTTCCTAATATTATCGAGGAAGTCGGTGGAGGGAAGGGAGATGGCTGAAATTTTGGCTTGTCCCAGTAGCCGAGATAGGGCATCTGCAACAACATTCTCTTATCCTTTTCAGCAAGTAATTTCATAATCAAAGCCAAGGAGTCTAGTTACCCATCATTGCTGCTCTGGAGAGGATATTTTCTGCTCCAAGAAATATTTAAGGCTACAGTGGTCGGTCTTAATCTGGAAGCACTAATCGATCAGGGTGGGTCTCCACTTTGTAACTGCGTGTACAATAGCAAGCATTTCTTTGTCATACACTAATATTTTAAGATATGAGGGAGACAAAACTTTACTGGTGTAGGTAAGTGGTCGGCCATCTTGCATTAGAATAGCGCCCATTCCAACTCCGGATGCATCGGCCTCAATCACGAAAGTTTAACTGAAATCGGGTAGTGCTAGGACCAGTGTCATTGTCATGGCGGCATTGAGTCTTTCAAAGACTGTGGAGGCTTGATCCGACCACGAAAAAGAGTCCTTGAGTAGGGATGTGAGTGGAGCACTGATCTTGCCACAATCTTTCACAAACTTCCGGTAGTAGTCCATGAGTCCAAGGAAGTTGCATAGTGATTTTACATTTGTAGGTCTCAGCTATCCTTGTATTGCCTCGATCTTTGTTGGGTCTACCGCCACTCCATCCTCTGATATAATATGCCCTAGATACTCCACTTTATGTTATAATAAGCTGCACTTTGACTATTTAACATAAAGAGTATTCTCTCGAAAAATGATTAGAATAGTTCGTAAGTGCTCAAAATATATATCAAGCATACGACTATAAATGATAATATCATCAAAGAATACTAATATGAATTTACATAGAAACCTTCAAAAGATGTCATTCATCAAGATTTAAAAGGTAGAAGGAGCATTTGTAAGTCTAAAAGGTATTACCAAAAACTCGTAGTGGCTATTATGCGTGCAGAATGCAGTTTTCAGAATGTCCTCAATGCATACCCGAATCTAATGGTATCCGGATCCGAGATCCAATTTAGTGAAGACTCGGGCCCCTTTTAATTCATCCAAAAGTTCATCCATGACTGGGATAGGATATTTGTCCTTGACAGTGATGGCATTTATAGCCGGTAGTCAATGCACATCTACCATGTACCATCTTTCTTGCGCACTAGTAATGGTTTGAGTACACCCATGGAGTACTCTCTTGGCAGCGATTCAAGGAAGGACTACTGAACCAATTTAGACCAACTGATTTCGACAACATCGACAGATAATTAGCAAAGATTCATCAAACCTTCGTAATACAAGAATACCAAATAAAGTTTGAACATTTATCTAATCAAACTATGGATTAGTCTGAAAAATAACTTTTAGGGACTTTTATCGAGGGTCTAGAGCCAAAGATTCGGTGAAAAGTAAAGGTGCGACGACCGTATACTCTTATGGTGGCGATTTCCTTTGTACATATTTAAGAAGAGTGATTGAACTAATAGGCGTGAAGGACAAGAGTCGCTCCCCGACTAGCCATACGAAGGCCTACAGCCCCCTCTACTGCCATCTAAGCTCTCACACCAAGAAAATTGACGAGGGATGAGTTTCGTGAATGATCAGCCAAAGGATTATGTTGGCACTGTGACAAATCATGGAGCCAAGAACTTCGCTGCAAAAAAGGTCAGCTCCTTGTGATTGAACCAGTAGAGATGAGGACAATAAACCATCTAAAGAAGCTTTGAACTTAAAGAAGAAGCCATGGAAGAAGAGTTATAACCAGCTGACTACGCAGTGCACACATTGGCCGGCTACTCCAACCTACAAACGATGAAAGTTAGAGAACTTAAAATAGCAACCTATCATTGTTCTCATTGATACGGGCAGCAAAAATAACTTCCTCAATAGTAAGGTTACTGCATGTTTGGTGCTTCAAATCGAAGGTTGCAACAAGTGCGACGTAAAGGTCACCAACGGCCAAATCCTCAATTATGACCAATAGTGCGCGTGGGTGAAACTACTCCTCCAAGACCAAGAAGTGGTAGCTGATTTTTTCCTCCTACCCATCGATGATTATGAAGCCATACTCACGATCGAATGTCTCACAACGCTAGGTGATATCTCCTGGAATTTTTCTAAATTAATTATGAAATTTTATTGCAAAGGGAGACAGGTCACGTTACGAGGCAAGCGCACTGAATAGCAGCTCCCTCGAGATGGATGGCAGCAATCTCCACCCGTGTGGCGTCAGCGGTTCGGTAGAACCAAAAATAGCTCTCCGCGTATGAGATCCACCTGATCAGGTCTCCTTCCCATCTAGGGAAGTCAACCTTCATGCGTGGATTATTAATATTAGAAGTGATGTGGCTGTGTTCTTGAGGATTGTCTCACCGATCTAAAATTTCTGTGTTGTGATTTCCTCGGGCTCGACGGTCGGCCAATGCTGAATTCGATCAAAAGGGATCACATCTTCTCTTTTATGCAATTTTCAAAGGCCTCAAGCTTTGCATCGATAGTGTCCTTTGATGCCATAGTATATGCTTCTAGATTTATAATATTAAGATCTTTTTTTTTGTTGTCGGGTTAGATAGAAGTAGGCTACGGTTTAGGGTAGATTTAGGGGGGGGGGGGTTTGGTGAGGATGTTAGAGTTTTGAGATGAGGAAAAGAGAGTCCGAAATCTCACAAAAAATAGCACTCAAATTTGATAGAATTTGGTGAAAAAAAGGTGTTGCGATGTGTTGTCCTACTGAACTGATTTTATGTTGGAGAAACGATAACTTCTCGATGTAAATTCCAAAGAAAAGTTCAAGAAAATTATGTAGAAACCCTTATTTTAGATGTTGTTAATACCAGCAAAAAGTTTAACAAAATTTTGGCAGTGTAAACGTAGAGAAATAGGATGAAAGACAAAAGGTAGATCCATCGTTGTAAAATTCAAGAACTGCATGACGGTGAAAGATTACACAAGAAAATTGGTTCTATAAGGAGTTTTCTTTTAGAAATCAAATCCAGATGAAAGCCAAGTTGATCTTTAGAATTGTGTAAAGATTATAGCCAAAAAGGGCTATAAGGTAGCAGGAATACGACTCTAATACCAGATGATAGAACCCTAGAAGGAGCTCTATAGATTTTGATCCTTGAGGGGGATCAACCCTTAGAACGCTGTAGGGGTTCCTCCCTCCTAGACTTGGCACAAGGCTGAATTAAAATTATATATTACTTGACTCAAGAAGGGGGGTGGCTACATCTTTAAATATGGATCAAAACCCTAGCCTGAGGGGGTGCTTGCCTAAGTAAAATTACTCCTTTGCTCCTTCTATAGCCAACCTGTCTTAATAGGAACAGGGGGCAGCTAAGTGGCTCTATAGCCGACCTAAGCAGGGCGAAACCCTAGCCGATCAACCCAACAAGGGGTGTGGCAGCTGCTAAGCCCTAAGGACTAATCTAAACCCTAGCCATACTCCTTCGTAAGATAGAAGTGACTTTATTATAATATAACAAGATTTTTATTGACTAGTATTAAGATGATTAGGACTCAACCCTGTTAAAATCCTATCAAACAGCCACCCAAATCTACCCTAAACCATAGCCTACTCTCATCCAAACCGATTCACCTTCCAATCGGCCACCCCCTTCTCCAAAATTACCATGCCACTAACCCGATAATAAAACAAAAAGACCTCAATACTACATATCTAGAGGCGTATACTATGGCATCAGAGGACACTATCGATACAAAGCTTGAAGCCTTTGAAAACCATATGGAAGGGAAGATGCGATCCCTTTTCGCTAAATTCAGCATTGGTCGGCTGTCGAGCCTGAGGAAATCACAACACAGAGAAACTTTAGATTAATGAGATGATAATCAAGAATGTGACCACAACACCTCTAATCTCAACAACCCACGCACGAAGGTTGACTTCCCTAGATGGGAAGAAGGAGACCCGATCGGATGGATCTCGTGCGTGGAGCACTATTTTCGGTTCTATCGGACCGTTGATGCTACACGAGTGAAGATTGCTGTTATAAACCTCGAGGGAGATATTATTCAGTGGTTCAATTGATTTGAACACACCCATGGAGGACTCTCTTGGTAGTGATTCAAGGAAGGACTACTAAACCGCTTCGGACCAATCGATTTCGACAACATCGATGGACAATTAGCAAAGATTCGTCAAATCTCTATAATATAAGAATACCAAATAAGGTTTAAGCATTTATCTAACTAAACTGAGAATTGGTCTGAGAAATAACTTTTAGGTACTTTTATCTAGGGCCTAAAGCCAGAGATCCGAGGAGAAGTAAAGGCATGACAACCGTATACTCTTATGGCAGTGATTTCCTTTGCACGTATCTAGGAAGAATGATTGAATCACGAGGTACGAAGGATAAGAGTTGCTCCTTAACCAGCCATGCCAAGGCCTATTTCGCCCTCTACTGCCATCCAAGCCCCCGCACCAAAAAAGTTGACAAGAGACAAGCTTCGCGAACAATTGGCCAAGGGGTTGTGTTGACATTGCGATGAACCGTGGAGCCATGAACATTATAGCAAAAAGGGTCGGCTCCTCATGATTAAACTAATGGAGGATGAGGCCAATGAAACATCTGAAGAAGCCCTTGAACTTAAAGAAGAAGCCATAGAGGAAGAGTTCTAACCGGCTAACTATGCAGTGCATGCATTGGCTGGCTACTCCAACCTGTAGACGATAAAAGTTAAAGGACTTCTAAAATAGCAACCCATCACTATTCTCATCGACACGGACAACACAAATAACTTCCTCAACAATAAGGTTGCTGCACGTTTGGTGCTTCAAATTGAAGTTTGCAACAAGTTCGACGTAAAGGTCGCCGACGGCTGAATCTTCAATTGCGACCAATGGTGCCCGCGGGTGAAACTACTCCTCCAAGACCAAGAAGTGGTGGCTGATTTCTTCCTCCTACCCATCGATAATTATGAAGCCGTATTCAAGATTAAGTGGCTCACAACACTAGGTGATATCTCCTGAAATTTTTCTAAATTAATCATAAAGTTTTATTGCAAAGGGAGACAGGTCACGTTATGAGGCAAGCATAGGAGCCAAATTTCCATCATTTCGTCATAATTAATGGAGAAAGTTTTACACAAAGTAGATGGTGGATTCTTGATGCATATCCAGCAGTCATCTAAGGGGGAGAACATACAAAATTTCATATCCTATGCTTGCCCTTTTGCTGGATAAATTCGTTGATGTTTTTTTGGAATCACACAGGCTACCCCCTAACCGACCGCATGACCATCACATTCATATTTTGTCAGGCAAACTTCTAGAAAATTTATGATCGTACCACTATCTTCACTTGCAGAAGGATGAGATCAAGAACATTGTTAAAGAGATGCTTAACACTGGGGTGATTCGACTGGTGTTGCTAGTGTGCAAGAAAGATGGTACGTGGTTGATGTACGTTGATTATCGGGCTCTAAACACCATCACCGTCAAGGACAAATATCCTATCCCAATCATAGATAAACTCTTAGACAAATTAAAAGGAGCTCGAGTCTTCACTAAATTGGATCTCCAATCTGGATACCATCATATTTGGGTATGCATTAAAGATATTCTGAAAACTGTATTTCGCACATATAATAACCATTATGAATTTTTGATAATGCCTTTCAGACTTATAAATGCTCCTTCTACCTTTCAAAGCTTGATGAATGACATCTTTCGAAGTTTTCTATATAAGTTCATATTGGTATTCTTTGATGATATTCTCATTTATAGCCCTATGCTTGATATACATTTTTAGTACTTATAAATTATTCTAACGATTCTTTAGGAGAATATTCTTTATGTTAAATAATCAAAGTATAGCTTCTTATAGTGTAAAGTAGAGTATCTTAGGCACATTATATCAGAGGATGGAGTGGCGGTAGACCCAACAAAAATCGAGGCAATGAAAAGATTGTCGAGACCTATAAATGTAAAGTCACTACGCGATTTCCTTGGACTCACGGGCTACTACCAAAAATTTATGAAAGATTATGGCAAGATCAGTGCCCCACTCATATCCTTACTGAAGAAGGACTCCTTCTTGTGATTGGATAGAGCTTCCACAGCCTTCAAATGACTCAAGGCTGCCATGACGACGACGACAGTCCTAGCATTGCCCGATTTCAGTCACACTTTTGTAATTGAGTGTGATGCATCAGGAGTTGGAATTGGGGTTATTCTTATGCAAGATGGTCGACTCCTAATTGACACCGAGGCTTCCCCCACACTCCACACTCCACACTCCACTCATATCCTTACTGAAGGACTCGTTCTTGTGATCGGATAGAGCTTCCACAGCCTTCGAATGACTCAAGGCAGCCATGATGACGACGACAGTCCTAGCATTGCCCGATTTCAGCCACACTTTTGTAATTGAGTGTGATGCATCAGGAGTTGGAATTGGGGTTATTCTTATGCAAGATGGTCGACTCTTAATTTACACCGAGGCTTCCCCCACACTCCACATAAGGTTTTTTATAGGGGATACTAATTACTACCAAATTTAAAATATGGCTAGATAAAGGTCCATGACATGAAAGAGGAGTAAAACTAGAAAAATTATAATCTATGCTCATGCCAGATTGGGCTCTCATCATCTTGAACCATACCAAAGGCCAGTCACCATTCCAGTAGAAAGATTGGCTATCACTAAAGACTAACCATATGGTAGCACATGCAAAGAAGAAATGATGTCCTGACAAACTTCAGAATGGATGAAAAATTGAAGATCGAGTTTTTCTACACCTCTAGCCCGATCAACAGAAAACTCAAGCCTTAATAAAGTGGTCTCCCTATTTCTTTGGGCTTGCAAAATTGAGGATCACATTGGGGTCCTAACCTGAAGATTAAATTCATGCACTAGATCAAGATTACAGATGATTCGTCAGGTATCCCACCTCAAATAGAAATTTAAAGAAGATGACTCAGCCCATATCCTTCCAACTAACACCCCAGCTAATAAGGAGGCCAAAGTTCAGTTAATGATAGCATGAGAATCATATGAGGAGCTGAAGACCCGGTTTCCCGAGTTCATGGAACCCCAGCCTTGAGAACAAGACTGATTTTAAGAGGGCAGGTTTGATAGGACTCCAGCAGGGTTGAGTCCTAATCACTTAGAAGTAATCAATAAGAACCCTATGAGATTATAATAAAACCCCACCTAGTCACTTCTATCCTATAAAGAAGTATGACTAGAGTCTATTTTAGGGCCTTAGGGCTTAGTGGTTGCCCGCCCTTTTATTGGGCTAGTCGGGTAGTGTTTCCCCCTGCTTAGGTCGGCTATAGAGCCAACCTAGCCATCACCTGTTCCCTCTAAGGTTGGTAGGCTATAGGAGGGGCAAAAGGATAATTTTAATTAGCCAAGCACCCATGGGCTAAGGTTTGCCACCCAATATAATGATGTAGCCGTGCCCTCTCTTTTATCAAGCAATTATCAATTTTAATTCAGGCTTGTGTCGAATCTTGGAGGGAGGAACCCCTAAAACATTCCAAAGGTTGATCCCCCTAAAGGGTCAAAATCTATAGAGCTTCATTTGGGGTTCTATTAGCACAACTGGCTTTCCCGTGGCATTCTGGCAACCCTCATGGAATGGCGAGCTAGGATATGCCATATCATTCTCCCCCCCAAAAGGAGTCTTGCCTTTGGAGAATCGAGAGGCACGGCTCAGGGTGGGAGTTTGCCTGTCTATTGGTCTTATCTTGGTGCCTTTAGAATTTGTCACATAAGGCATGGCGGACCTATCGAGATGGGGTCGGCAATATAATGGTCGAGACTAGTTGGCAATAAAATGGTCAAAATCGGTTTGGCATAGAAAACCAATACAAACTTGCATAGAAAACTCTGGATGATGTCATTCATCAGGCTTTGGAAAGTAGGAGTATTCATAAATCTGGAAGGCTTTACTAAAAACTCATAGTGCCCGTTATGTGTGCAGAATATAATTTTCAGAATATCTTTAGTGCATACTCGAATCTGATGGTATCCGGATCGGAGATCCAATTTAGTGAAGACTCGAGCTCCTTTTAATTGGTCCAAGAGTTCATCTACGAATGGGATAAGATATTTATCCTTAACAATGATGGTGTTTAGAGCTCGGTAGTCAATGCACATCGGCCACGTATCATCTTTCTTACGTACTAGCAATACTTGTGAGGATTAAGGGCTGCAGCTCGGTCGAATCACCCCAGTGTCAAGCATCTTTTTAATAATATTCTCGATCTCATTCTACTATAAGTGAGGATAGTGGTATGATCATAAATTTGCTAGAGGTTTGCCTGGCAAAATAGGAATGCGGTGGTCATACGATCGGTTAGGGGGTAGTCCGCGCGGCAACAAGAAAACATCCACGAATTTATTCAGGCAAAGGACAAGCTTAGGATCTGAGTTTTATATGATCTCCCCTATAGATGGCTACTAAATATGCATCAAGAATCCACCATGTGCTTTGTGCAAAACTTTCTCCATTTGTTGCGACGAAACGGTGGAAATTTGGCTCCCGCGTTTGCCTCGTAATGTGACTTGTCTCCCTTTGCAATAAAATTTCATGATTAATTTAGAAAAATTCTAGGAGATATCACCTAGTGTTGTGAGCCATTCAATCCTGAGTACGGCTTCATAATCATCAATGGGTAGGAGGAAAAAATCAGCAACTACTTCTTGGTCTTGGAGGAGGAGTTTCACCCGCAGGCACCGTTGGTCACAATTAAAGATCCGATCGTCGGTGACTTTTACGTCAAACTTGTTGCAACCTTCAATTTGAAGCACCAAACGTGTAGCAACCTTACTATTGAGGAAGTTATTGGTGTTGCCCATGTCGACGAGAATAGTGATGGGTTGCTATTTTAGAAGTCCTCCAACTTTTATCATTTACGGGTTGGAATAGCTGGCCAATACGTGCACTGCATAGTCAGCCAGTTGGGACTCTTCCTCCATGGCTTCTTCTTTAGGTTCAAGGGCTTCTTCAAATATTTCATTGTCCTCATCCTCCACTAGTTCAATCACGAGGAATCGACCCTTTTTGCGGTAATATTTGTGGCTCCATAGTTTATCGCAATGCCAACACAACCCCTTGGCCGATCGTTCATGAAGCTCATCTCTTGTCAATTTTTTTTGGTGCGGGGGCTTGGATGGCAGTAGAGGGGGCAGCAAGCCTTGGCATGGCTTATTGGGGAGTGACCCTTGTCCTTCCTACCTCGTGGTTCAATCATCCTTCATGGATACGCGCGAAGAAAATTGTTGCCGTAAGTGTGTACGGTTACCACGCCTTTACTTCTCCTCGGATCTCCAGCTTTAGGCCCTCAATAAAAGTAACTAAAAGTTGTTTCTTAAACCAATTCTTAGTTTAGTTAGATAAACATTTAAACCTTATTTGGTATTCTTGTATTGTAGTGGTTTGATGAACCTTTGCCAATTGTCCATCGATGTTGTCAAAATTGGTTGGTCCGAAGCGGTTTAGTAGTCCTTCCTTGAATCACTACTAAGAGAGTTTTCCATGGGTGTATTCAAACTAATTGAATCACTGAATAGAATCTTCCTTGAGGCGTATGGTAGCAACCTCCACCCATGTAGCGTTGGTGGTTCGGTAAAACCGAAAATAGCGCTCCACGCGTGAGATCCATTCGATCGAGTCTCCTTCCCACATTGGGAAATCAACATTCATGCATGGATTGTTGGGATCAGAGGTGATGTGTCCATGCTCTTGAGGATCATCTCGCTGATCGGAAGTCTCTCAATGATGTGACTTCCTTGGGCTTGATGGTCGGCCAATCCTGAATTCGACGAATAAGGATCACATCTTCTCCTCCATGCGGCTTTCAAAGGCTTTAAACTTGGCATTGATGGCCTTCTCTAATGCCATGGTGTATATCTCTAGATCTGCAATATTAGGATATTTCTTTTGGTATCAGGTTAGTGGCATAAGAATTTTAAAGGAGGGGTGGCCGGTTTGTCACGAACAGTCATCGCTCAACCGTAATGCCTTTGCTCCTTGAACCGTTCGTCACTTTTTATTGCTTGTACATATGTTTCGCAGCTTGTTTTGCCTAGAGTTTATGTGTTTTTACCTAAGAAATGTGAGCAAAAGTAGTGTAGAAGGTTGTAGAAGGATCGCTCACTGCGCGGAGCCAAAACAACCCTGTTTTTGGGTCTTTTTCATGTGCTGCGGCAACCTTTCTGAGTGGTGTGAAATGTCAGCTATTTCAGCACCTTGGAACCCCCCGGGTGGCACCGGGCTGGATGGGGTTCCAGGTATATATCGGGCATAGGCGTTCATCAGCAATTGAACTTGTCTTGTGTCCGATACCTTAGGAACCGTCGTTTGTGGACTTGCGACCGTTCCTACAACCCTCCAAAGTCCTATTTCGCTCTCTTTTTCTCTTTTCTTTGCTGCACTCAAGGTGTTTGATAAATTACTTGTATAGCTTTTCGATTTGCGAGACGCCGGGACGTGTCTGTCGCTCGCTTCTAAACTAATCAACTTCTTCTTTGTAGGTCCTACGGGACCTTAAGAGGTTGTAAGAGGGCTGACCCTTTGCGAACACATAACGCGTTGGGCGTTTCATGACTTAGGTAATCCCAGCTAAGTCCGAAATAGTGGGCAAGGTTGCTCCACGACTTAGGCAATTTTAGCTAAGTCTTCGGGAGTGCCGTGAGGGTGTCGCACGGCTTATGCAAATTCAGCTATGTCCGTGACAGGTTGGAAGGTGAATCGGTTTGGATGGGAGTAGGCTATGGTTTAGGGCTGATTTGGGTGGCTATTTGGTTTCGGTTTAGGATAGGGTTTAAAATGGTTTTTGGTTAGGATGGTAGGGTTTGGTGATGAGGAAAAGCAAGTCTGAAATCTCATAAAAAATAACACTCAATTCCGATAGAATTCGATGAAAAAAAGTGCTACGATATGTAGTCCTGCCGAACAGATTTTATGTCAGAGAAATGATGACTTCTCAACACAATTTCCAAAGAAAAGTTCAAGAAAATTACATAGAAACCTTGGTTTAGATGTTGGGAATACCAGTAAAAGGTTTGGCAAAATTTTGGCAGCATAACAGTAGGGAAATAGGGCGAAAGATGAAAGGTAGATCCTTCGTTATAAAAATTCCAAAATTACATACTAGTGAAAGATTATACAAGAAAATTGGTTCCAGAAGGAATTTAGATGAAATCTAACTTGATCCTTGGCATTGTATAAAAATTTCAGCTAAAAAGGATGAATAGAAGTTCAATTTTAAGAGACAATAATCGGCTAAAAATTTCTGCAGCATTTCACCTTCGCAGCGATAATAACGTTTGCGACGGTAAAATTTTGCAGCAAGAAAACTATTAGAAAATCTTCACCCATGTTTAAGATAAAGGAATAGCAGTAGTAAAGGCGTGGGCTTTGGAGTTTTTACCGGATGTATGTTGTTGACGCAAGGGACAATAGCAGATTGATGGATTTGTGGCTTGGTGGGCGATGGTGGAGGTGACGTCAAAAGCAATTATGGGAATTGCTTGGGAAGGTGGAGGCGGCTGAGATGGCTACAGGGCAGCAGGAACGTGGCTCTGATACCAGATGATAGAAACCCAGAAGAAGCTCTATAGATTTTAACCCTTGAGGAGGATTAACTCTTGGAATGCTGTAGGGATTCCTCCCTCCTAGATTCGAGACAAGGCTGAAATAAATTTCATAATTACTTGATAAAAGAGAAGAGGCAGCTACATCATTATATAGGGTTACAAATCCTAACCCATGGGGTGCTTGCCTAACTAAAATTACTCTTTTACCCCTTCTATAGCTTACCTGCCTTAGAGGGAACAGGTGGCGACTAGGTTGGCTCTATAGCCAACTAAAGCAGGTGGAAACCCTAGTCGACTAGCCCGGTAAAGGGGGCGATGGCCACTAAGCCCTAAGGCCCCAAAATAAACCCTAGACACACTTCTTTATAGGATGTAAGTGACTAGGTGGGGTTTTATTACAATCTCACCGGATTCTTATTGATTACTTCTAAGTGATTAGGACTCAACTCTGCTGGAGTCTTATCACTCTTGTTGGACATAGAGCTCCGCCACAAGTTGTAAGAGAATTGAGCTATGTGCAACAGCTTCATGTTAGAACCCTTACAGATTCTAAGCTTGGGATGATCTCTATAGGGGATTGGCCTCCTTAGAACTCTATAGGGGTTCCTCCATCCTTGGTTTTCTGCACAAAGGCTGAAAATAATATTGATTTATTAATGATGAAAAAAGAGGAGAATACAAGCTATTTATAGGGCTTCTAAACCTTAACTCCTAATAGGACTCCTACTACAACAAACTCCAACTTCTAATCAACTTCTACTCTAAGTAAACCAAGACCCCTACTAAACCAAGACTCCTACTAAACCAAGACTTCTCTTCCCCACAACTCATAACCCCTAGTCAAATCCTAACCATGATGTGGTTGGTGGCTATAGGGGTCTCCAACTCCTAGTTTTATTCTTATTCCACCTTAGAGAGAGTCCAAGTTAAGTGGGACTCTCCCCCTCTTGCCCTAGCTGGCCTCTATTAAGAGGAGGAGATGGCTAGGAGACTCCCATCCCATAAGGACTCCTCCCTAACCCTAGCCAACCACTTCTTTACTAGGGGTTGGCAGCTAGATTAGGGTTTATTACATTCATGACTTAATTGACTCTGACTCGTATCCAACTCGGACTCCTAATCAAACTCCAGTTTAGCCGAATATTAATCCTACTAGGATTTGGGCTAATTTATTACAATAGACTCAAATCTTCTTCTACCAAACCTAATGTCAGCTCTAGGTTGGCCAATAAGGCCCAATCTAAGGACTCGACTCAATCGACTAGGACCCGACTCAGTTGGGGTCCTAACATATCTGCCATCTTCAAATCACCCTCGTACTGAAGGCTAAGACTCTATGACTCCAGGTCTTGATCTATAGCTCCTCATAAGGGTTCATGGTGACCCCTATAGATGGCGCATCATGCTCTTGTAATCCAGCATTAGTAGTAGTGTTTGGATGGTGATACATCACGATCATGCAATCTCATACAATCATCAACTGGACCTGGGCCTCCTCATCAACTTGGGTGTTGGGTGGATCTAGGCTAGTCATCCTCTCTAAACTTTCATTTGCGATGAGATTCCTAGAGGATCAGTTGCAATTTTGAATTAGTGTGCAGATTTGATCAACAAATTATAGCTCCAATATGATCCCCAATTTTGTAGGGTCTAAAGAAGATAGGAGACCACTTTTGTGAGGCAATTCTTTATTGATTCCTATTGGTAGGGTTAAAGACAAAGGAAGACTCGATCTTCAATAGCAAACTTCCTTCTACTCTGATAGTTGTCGAGTGGCTGTTTCTTTCTTGCGTGGGGTAGCATGTGGTTGTTCTTTAATGGTAGCTAGGCTTTCATCTGAGATAGTGGCTACCCTCTAGTAGAGTCTATGGTAATATGAGCCTGATCTGAGTTTGGAGGGAGTAGAAGTTGTAAGCTTTTAGGACTTATTTTTTACTTGTATCATGCCAAACTTTAAATTAAGTAGCAATTAGCATCCCTTTACAGATCAGAAGCATCATGTGAAGTGTAGGGAGAGCCTTGGTGCATATTAGGGGTTAGCCATATTGCATGTGGATAACACAAATTCTAGCTATCGATGTGTTATTCACAAACACTTTGCCGAGGTTAGGTAAAGTTAGCACTGATGAAGAGTAGGGGTTGCAACTTGACCGGATGACCCCTGTTTTAAGCATCTCATTTTCAATCTTCTCTATTTTATCTTTCTAGAGGTGATGATAATAATATAGCCAAGCGTTTACTACCAGTTTGCTAGATAGAATCAAAATTCGGTGGTCATGCCATTAGGTAAAAGGTAGGCTACGTAATTCGATGAAAATGTCTGAAAATTTAGCAATCAATTGGAGAAGGTTTGGGTCTTCAATTTTTTTCAGCTCCCTCATATGTTGCTGCTGGAGTTACATTAGGAAGTGACTGTTCACTTTATGTAAGACTTTCTCCATTTGATGCGTTGAAACCATCATCACATTGCTCCAGTGTTTCCCACGTAGGATCACCTGTTGCCCATGGCTGAAAAATTTTATGATAAATTTAAAAAAATTTCAGGAACATCACCTAATATCGTCGATCGTTTGATGCCAAGCACAGCCTCATAGTCATCAATTGGGAGGAAGAAGAAATCTGTAATTATCTGTTGGGACTCTAGCTAGGAGAGTCCTAATTTAGTTTCATTAAAGAGGGCAAATATGTAAATCATAAGGGCATTCATATAAATCCTATCTAGCCAACTCCTAATAAAGAAGCAAGGAGGCCAACTAGGTTAGGATTAGATGGGAGGAAGATATTTTGAGGGAAGAATAAGATATATATCACCCTAATTAACCATCCCTTATCCTAGTTAAAGAGGGGTTGGTTGAGGAGGAGTTAAGTTAGAATAGGATTAGGATTAGTTTAGACGTTGCTTCTTAGAGTTCGAGTTAGGGTTCTTTGAAGTAGGAGTTACTTCTTAGAGTTAAAGTAGGAGTCTTAAGTAGGAATTCTATTAGGAGTTGGGGTTTAGAAGCCCTATAAATAAGCCTTGTATTCTCCCCTCTTTCATCATCAATAGATCAATTATTTTTCAGCCATTGTGCAGAAAATTGAGTGAGGAACCCCTATGTAGTTCCATGGAGGCCGATCCCCTATAGAGATCACCCTAAGCTTAGAATCCGTAAGAATTCCAACACTTGGTATCAAGGCAGTGTTCTTAGCATCTCGATGCCCTTCCACAGCCATCCATCAGCCCCCCATAGTCACCTAAAGCAATTCTCACAATTGCTTGAAGATCATCACCAAATTCCATTGTCATCTCTACTACCGTAGATTATCCTTTGATCTCCCTGTGAATTACAACAGGTTCTGGTTTCCTACCTTACTACTATTGCAATATAGTTATCCCTATTCATAAAAACAAAAAACAAAAAAATTTGTTCCTATTGCTGCACAAACTTTTTGTCGTAAAGTTTTCATCTTTACGACCAAAGTTATGTCATAGAATTCCAACCGCACAAACTGTTTGATTTGCTGTTGTCTTTTTACTAATCAAATTTCTCCAAAAATTTCTACCATGGCTTGATAACTTCCTATCCTCCGATCTTCCTTTGTTTTTGTCAAGAAATCATCAAGATAACTTGCGCATCTTTTATGTCCAAACTGCTATAGTTTAGACGTAAAAATCTACTGCCATACTTCTTCGTGATTTTCAATTTTGCCAAACATTTTGCTATCATTTTCTTCCACAAATTTTTTGTCAATGTTATCTTTCCCTTACCAATAGATTCTTCATGAGTCTTACTTAAATCCTTATTTTAAACTACTGAAAAAAAATCTCATCTATACTGCTAAAATCTCTCAATGAAAAAATTCTACCATAGTACCTTCTTGTATTCCTTGATCTTGCCAAAACTTTTGCTGCCAATTTCTTCCATAAATTTTTTGATAGCATTATCTTTCATTGCTAGTAGATTTCCATTAAGTTTTACTTGATTCCATATTATGAACTACTATAAAAAATTTCAACTATATTACTAAAATCTTTCGCTGAAAATTTTTTTGAAGCAATACCTTCTTTCAATCTTCGATTTTGCTAAAACTTTTGCTGTCGTTTCTTTCCATGAAATTTTTGATGACATTATCTCTCCTTATCAATAGATTCTCCTTAAGTTTTACTTAAATTTTTATTGAGAATTTTTAGAAAAAATTATGTCTTCACTGCTAGAATTTTTCTGACAAAAAATCTACTGCTGCACCTTTGTCTTTCTTCTTCTTCTTAACCTACCGAAACCCAACCATCTTGCTACCATCACCTAAGACATCTTTAGGAAATCCCTATAGCCTTAAGATGTAACTATCATAACTTATTTTTATAACCCAAACAACACCAAAAACTGTAACCTGAAATAGTGACCTATCATAGCCTATCGACACAGAATTCTGCAACACTACCTTTCAGTTTTTTGCTACACCCATATCTAATCCTTACCAAAATTGCTACTGCCACCCACATAGTCTTTAGAACACCCCTATAGCTTTAAGATGCAGCCATCATAGCCTTTTTTTTTATTTCCACAGACAATCCAAACTGTAGCGCAAATAGCGGTCTTTCGCAGCCATCAAACCTTCCATTGATCCTTATATTCGACAGCCATTGAACCTGCCAAACCGGTTACTACCCCCAACAACAATCCTAAAACTTCCTTCCCAACCTCAAACCACTACCACAAAAATCTTTTGCAGCCTCCACAACACTCTCAAACTGTAGCACTAACAACAACCTAAACCGCAAGCTATCAACTCTAAACTACAACTTTAATTCATCATCCTTTTGGCCATCAATCCCTACCAAACCAGTTGCTACCATCAACAATAACCCTAAACCACACCTCTAACCTTAAGCCTCAGCTATTATACCCCCTATATGATCCATATAGTAGCCCTAAATCATAGCCCCAACTACAACAAAAAAATAGCAACCATGCAGCCCCAAACCACAACAATCTACCGTTGCACACTACCTCTTTTAGGCATCAATCCACCCAATCGTTTTATATCACTGACCCAATAGTAGGAGAAGGATATTGACATCTCAGATCTAGAGGCACATGCAATAGCATCTCAAGGTTCAATTGATGCCAAGTTGGAGGCGCTTGAATCATGTGTGGAGGATAGATTGCGCACTTTATTCACTGAATTTAGATTAGGCCGATCTTTGAGCCCAACAAAATTCCTGCAAAGTGTAAGTTCAGAGAGGCCTCTTGAAAAGAATGAATGATCCACTGATATGAGGTAGTCATGCATAAAGGTAAACTTCCCTTGATGGGAAGAAGGAGACCTGACGGGATGGATTTTACGCGCCAAACGTTACTTCCATCATCACCAAATACTAAAGGATTCCATGATGGACACCACTATTATCTACCTTGAAGGAGATACTATATGATGGTATAATTGTCTTAAATATAACTATGGGACTCCGACATGGATACAATTCAAGTATGCACTACTGAACCACTTTGGGCCGACCAAGTACGAGAATATCAACAAACAACTTGCCAAAATCTGACAAACCTCCACGATCCAAGAATACTAGACCAAGTTTGAGGAATTATCTTACTTTGCTCATGATTGGTCTGATAATTATTAGGGACATTCATCGAAGGACTCAAGCGAAAAATTAAAGGAGAGGTTACAACGCGACAGCCCCCCACCGTGAAGGTCATAATCTCTTTCACCCGAGTCTAAGAGGAATAGCTGAACAAGATGCTCGGAGGATGAGAACCACTCCTAGACCCATGGTATATGAACCTTCTTCTGCTTCTAGCCATCCTTTGCTACTAAAAAAATTGACAAGAGAGGAACTATGCGATCGATCGACGAAGGGTCTTTGTTGGCATGGCATTGCAATGAACTTTGGAGCCATAACCATCGCTGCAGAAAGGGCCACCTCCTATTGATTGAACCTTTTGAAGACATGGAAGAGGAGGTCCAAAAGCATGAGGAAGAGGTCACGGATGAAGAACAACAATCGGTTGATTTTATGATGCATACTCTTGCCGACTATGCGAACCTGCAAATGGTGAAAATGGGAGGACTTCTAAAGCAACAATCGATCACCATTCTTATTGACACCAAGAGCACCAACAACTTTATGAATAGCAAAGTTGTTGCCCAATTAATGCTCTAAAATAAAGATGCAGCAGGTTAAATGTTGAGGTCACCGACGGTCAAATTTTGAAGTGCGACGAAAGATATCCACAGGTGAAATTATTACAACAAGACCAAGAGATACTTGCTGATTTTTGCCACCTTCCTCATGATGATTATAAGGTCATGCTTGACATCAAATAGCTGACTACACTAGGTGCTATTCCTTGAAATTTTTCTAAATTTATTATAAAATTTTCAACCATTTGATGTCGAGCACGACTAGGTGCACTTAGGTTGCAAGATGGTCGACCCCTAGCCTATATCAGCAAAGCCCTCACTCCAAATCACCTGAAGCTACCAATCAATGATGAGAGAATACTAACCTTTGCTGAATTTGTTGCTTGGTATGATACAGGACAACGACATGAAGAGGAGCTAAAAGTAAGTCTTGAAAAATTGTAGCTTCTGTTCCTTCCAAACTCAGATCGAGCTTACCTTACCATAGACTTTACTAGAAGGCAGCTACCATCACAGAGAAAGGCTTGGCTATCAATAAAAAATAATCACATGTTAGCCCACATAAGAAAGAAACAGTTGCTTGACAAATGCCAGAGTAGAAGGAAGTTTGTTATTAAAGATCGAGTCTTTGTCTATATCCATCCCTACAAGCAGGAATTTATGAAGACTCAAGCCTCACAAAAGTGGTCTCCTAGTTACTTTAGACCCTACAAAATTGGAGATCACATTAGAGCCATAAATTATGGATTAGACTTATGCACTAATTCGAAATTACAATTCATCCTCTAAGAATCTCACTGCAAATGAAAGTTTAGAGAGGACAACTCAGCCCCAACTTATCCACCTGACACCCAAGTTGATAAGGAGGCCCAAATTCAGCTGATGATTGCATGGGATCATGGGATCATGACATATCACCGTCCAGTCACTACTGCTGATGCTGACCCCAGGAGTAGGATGTGCCTACTATAGGGCCATGAGGGACCCTCGTAAGGAGTTGCAGATCATGACTAGAGACATGGAGCTCGCCCTTAAGGACAAAATTGATTTGAAGAGGGTGGGTCTGTTAGGACTCTAGCTAGGATAGTCCTAATTTAGTTTTATTAAAGAGGGTAAATATATAAATTCTAAGGGCTTTCATGTAAATCCTATCTAGCCAACTCCTAATAAAGAAGCAAGGAGGCCAACTACGTTAGGATTAGATAGGAGGAAGATATTTTGAGGGAAGAATAAGATACATGTCACCCTAATTAACCACCCCTTATCCTAGTTAAAAAGGGGTTGGTTGAGGAGGGGTTAAGTTAAAATAGGATTAGGATTAGTTTGGAGGTTGCTTCTTAGAGTTGGAGTTGGAGTTGGAGTTGTTGGAAGTAGGAGTTGCTTCTTAGAGTTGGAATAACAATTGTTAGGAGGAGTAGGAGTCTTAAGTAGAAATCTTATTAGGAGTTGGGGTTTAGAAGCCCTATAAATAATATTCTCCCCTCTTTCATCATCAATAGATCAATTATTTTTCAGCCATTATGTAGAGAACCAAGGAGGGAGGAACCCCCTATATAGTTCCATAGAGGCTGATCCCCTATAGAGATCACCCTAAGCTTAGAATCTGCAAGGGTTCTAATATTATCTCCTGGTCCGGCAATAACAGTTTCACCCATGCCCATTTGCAGTCACACTTTAGAATTCATCCGTCGGTGACCTTAACATCAAACCTGCTATAATCCTTTATATGTAAGGCTATCCAAATAACAATCTTACTGTTTATGAAGTTATTAGTACTACCAGTGTCAATGAGAACAGTGATTGGTTGTTGCTTAAGAAGTCCTCCCACTTTCATCGTCTACAGGTACGTGTAGCTGGCAAGAGCATGCATCGTAAAATCGACTAACTATTGTTTTTCCTCTGTGACCTCCTCCTCATGCTCCTGGACCTCTACCTCCATGTCTTCAATGGGCTCCATCGGTAGAAGGCATCCTCTTTTACAGTGATGGTCATGGCTCCATGGTTCATCGTAATGCAAATAAAGGCCCTTTACCAATCTGTCGCGAAGTTCTTCTCTCATCAGTTTCTTTGGCAATGAAGGACAGCTAGGAGTAGGGGGTATTGGAGGTTTATGTGTTGCTAGTTTGGGAGTGATTCTCATCCTTCAAGAATCTCGGTTGAGCTACTCCTCTTAGATTCAAGCGAAGGAAATTGCGGCCATCATGGTGCGGGGTTGTCGTGCCTTTAACTTTTCCTTTTATTTTTGGCTTGAGTCCTTCGATAAATGTCTCTAATAATTATTTGTCAAATCAATCATGAGCGAGTTAAGAGAATTCCTTAAACCTGATCCGATATTCTTTGATCGTGGAGGTTTGTCAAATCTTTGCGAGTTGTTCATCGATATTTTTATACTTGGTTGGTCTAAAGCAGTTCAGCAGTGCGCTTTTGAATTGTATCCATGTCGAGGCCCCATGGGCATATTCAAGTCAATTATACCACCGAATTGCATCTCCCTCAAGGTGATTGTAAGCATTGTCCACCATGGAATCCTCCAATATTTAGTAATAGTGGAAGTAGCATTTAGCGTGTGAAATCCATCCCGTCGGGTCTCCTTCTTCCCATCGAGGGAAGTCCACCTTCATGCGTGGTTGTATCATGTCTGAGGGCTGTCCCTCCTTCTCTAAAGGCCTCTCTAAACTTTCTCCTTGCTGGAATTTTGTTACACTCGGGGATCATCCAATTCTGAATTATGAGAATAAAGTGCGCAATTTATCCTCTATGCGTGATTCAAGCTATGATCCAAGCGCCTCCAACTTGACACCGATCAAATCTATCAATGTTATGGCTTAAGACCCTAGATCTGCAATATTAAGTCCTTCTCTTACTATTGGGTCAATGGTATGAACTGATTGGGTGGATTGATGGCCGAAAGAGGTGGTGGATCAAGGGTAGATGGTTGCGGTTTGGGGCGGAAAGGTTATTATTTTTTATTACTATTGGGGCTATGGTTTAGAGCTATTGTAGGAGTCATATAAGGGATATAATGGCTGAGGTTTAAGGTTAGAGGAATGGTTTAGGGTTGCTGTTGATGACAGTAATGGATTTGATAGGGATCGAGTGTGGATGCAGCAAGTAGCACCGAAGGTAGTACAGAAATTTTTTTTGTCAAAGATGGCGCTATTGATGTTGCTATTTGGGGCTGTTGTAGATAGAGGCTATAAAGGGGGTTTGATGATAGAGGTTTAGGGTTAGAAGGGTGGGTTAGGGTTGTTGTTGATGGCAGCAACCATTTTGGTAGGGATCAGTGGCCAAAAGGGTGATGGATCAAGGTTGTAACTTAGGGTGCTATTTTGGCTATGATTTTTTAGGGACTATTAGGGTTGGCTACATCTTAAGGCTAGAGGGGTGCCCTAAAAACAATGTGATTGGTGGTAGCATGATGGGTAGGGTTTGGTGGTTTACAAGAAGAAGAATGACAAAAGTATAACAACATAATTTTTTCATTGAAAAATTTCAGCAGTATAGATGTAATTTTTTTCAGTAGTTCATAACAAGGATTCGAATAAAACTCATTGGGAATCCATTGGTAAGTGAAAGATAATATTGACAAAAATTCTATCGGGGAATATGATAACAAAGAGTTTAACATTATTAAAGATTACGAGAAGGTGTTACGATAGATTTTTACATCTAAAGTGCAGCTGTTTGGATATAAAAGATTAGGGTTTAAATTGATAATTTTTGCACAAAACCAAAAGAAAATCTACTGTTACGGAGTGCCAAAGCCATCATAAAAAACTTGTAGAAGATTGGATAGAAAAATTATAGCAGCAAGATTAAAACAGCCAATGGTATGTGGCTGAATTCTGTAGCGTAACTTTCATCATAAAGATGGAAACTTTGCAACAAAGAGTTTATGTATGAGATAGGAATACTTTTTTTGGTTTGTTGGGTTAAGGATAACTAAATTTCAATAGCGATAAGGTAGAAAACCATAACCTGATGTAATTCTTGGGGAGATTAAAAGGTGATCTATGGTAGTGGAGATGATGACGGAATTTGATGATGATCTAAGCGATTGTGGGAATTGCTTGGGCAGGTGTGGAACGATGATGGGTGGTGTTAGGACCCTAGCTAAGTTGGGTCCTAGTTGATTGAGTAGAGTTCTTAAATTAGTCTTGTTAGCTAACCTAGACCTGACAAGAGGTCAGTTAGGAGAAGATTTGAGTCCATTGTAATAAATTAGCCCAAATCTTAGTAAAGTTAGGATTTGACTGAACTAGAGTCGGGTTATGAGTCAGAGTTAGATACAAGTTCAAGTCAATTACATCATGAATGTAATAAACCCTAATCTAGCCACTACCCCCTAGTAAAGAAGTGGTTAGCTAAGGTTAGGGAGGAGTCCCTATGGGATGGGAGTCTCCTAGCCCCTCCTCCTCTTAAGCGAGACCGGCTAGGGGTTGCTTCTTAGAGAAGGGATTGGAGTTGTTGGAAGTAGGAGTTGCTTCTTAGAGTTGGAGTTGGAGTTATTGGAAGTAGGAGTCTTGAGTAGGAATCCTATTATGAGTTGGGGTTTAGAAGCCCTATAAATAATCTTATAATCATCCACTTTTCATCATTAATAAATCAATAATATTTTCAGCTATTGAACAGAAATCCTACGAGGGAGGAACCCCTATAAACTTCCAAGGAGGTCGGTCCCTTAGGGAGATCACCCTAGGCTTAGAATTTGTAATGGTTCTAACAAGCAGCTGTGGAAGGGCAGCGAGATGCCAAGAACACTACTCTGATATCAAGTGTTAGAACCTTTATGGATTCTGAGCTTGGGGTGATCTCTATAGGGGATCGACCTCCTTGAAACTTTATAGGGGGTCCTCCCTCCTTGGTTTTCTACACAAAAGCTAAAAATAATATTGATATATTAGTGATGAAAAGCGAGGAGAATACAAGCTATTTATAGGGCTTCTAAATCCTAACTCCTAATAGGACTCCTACTCCAATAAACTCCTCCTAATCAACTTCTACTCCAAGTAAACCATGACTCCTACTAAACCAAGACTCATCTTCCCCTCAACTCCTAACACCTAGCCAACTCCTAACCATGATGTGGTTGAAGGCTATGGGGGTCGCTAACTCCTAATTTTATTCTTATTTTACCCTAGAGAGAGTCCAAGCTAAGTGGGACTCTCCCCCTATTGCCCTAACCGGCCTCTCTTGAGAGGAGGAGGCGGCTAGGAGACTCTCATCTCATAAGGAGGTGAACCACTTCTTTACTGGGGGGTGGTGGCTAGATTAGGGTTTATTACACTCATGACTCAATTGACTCTGACCCGTATCCAACTCTGGCTCATAATTAGACTCCAGTTCAGTCGAATCCTAACTCGACTAGGATTTGGGCTGATTTATTACAATAGACTCAAATCTTCTCTTAGCCGACCTAATGTTAGGTCTAGGTTGGCCAACAAGGCCCAATCTAAGGACTCGACTCAATCGACTAGGACCCGACTCAATTAGGGTCCTGACACTTCATCCAATCTCATTAGTTGGTACTCATGTAGTACCAAAGATATTACTCGAGGAGCGAATTTATTCTTTTAGTCTGGCCATCTATCTGGAGATAGAAGCTTGTAAACAAGTATAACTTGGACCCTAGTAGTTTGAATAGCTAAGTCTAGAATCATCTCAAGAATCGTGCATCTCGATCATTGATGATGTTGTGCGAGACTCCCCAATACTTTACCATATCCTTCATCATCAACTTGGCTTCCTCCTCTACTGAACAGTGTAGGAGTGCAGCAATGAATGTTGCATACTTTGCAAACTAATCGACCACCATGAGTATCAATCTGCATCCCCCTATTGCTGAAAAGTTTGATATAAAGTCCAAGGAAATACTATCCTATGGCCTTTCTAGTATAGGCAGTGGCCCCAAAAGTCTCATTGGCTTCTACTGCTCTACCTTATCCTATTAGCAAATAAGGCATGTTCAAACATATTCCTCCACGTCGGTCCCCATCTTTGGCCAATATAAGGCCCTCTCCACGAGAGCCATTATTCTATAAATACCCGAATGTCTAGCCCAAAGTGTTAAGTTCAATGCTACTCAGCCTTAAGGACAAAGCTGATTTGAAGAGGGCGAGTCTGATAGGATCCTAATAGGGTCGAGTCCATCGATTCACAATAAATTCAAGTTGAGTCATGTTGGTCTGTTAGTCGGAGTCAGTTATAGGTCGGGTGAGCCCAATCGAGTCAATTATGAGTTAGTTGGAGTTGGTTATTATCTTCAGTTAGGGTAGTGTTAGTTATTATTTTCAATTAGGAGTTTTATTTGATTTCTATCAATTAGTTAAGAGTCTAAGTTTAGTAGGACTCTAAGTCCAAGTCTAAAGAGACTCTTGGCAAAGCCCTATAAATAACGGTGTAAACTCTTCTATCAATCAATCAATGAAGAAGTATGAGTTTTAGCCAATAGGCAAAACCCCAAGAGGGCAGATCTCCTATAGAGATCAAGGAGGTAGATCCCCTCGAAGTAATCAAGGAGGCCCGATTCCCTCTTCTCCATCTCCATCTATGATAGAATTCGACGGGGTCCTATCGATTATGTACTCTAATGAATCAACTATTTAAGGAGTATTTAGACAAGTTTATAGTCATTTACTTATATGATATCATCATCTATAGCCAAACACTCGAAGAGCATGTCGAGCACCTTCGAACAATCTTTAAGGTTCTCAGGGAGAACACCTTGTTCATGAAAAGAGAGAAGTACTACTTTGCTCAAATAGAGATTATGTTCTTAGGACATCAAATTGGTGGTAGTTCCATTCGAATGGGCAAATATAAGGTGCAAGCTATGGTAAAAAAGTGAACATCAAAAAAGATACTAGAGCTAAGATCCTTCCTTAGTTTCGTCAACTATTATTGGTGCTTCATTACCGGATATTTGAAGTTCGCAACTCCACTAATGAAGTTGCTAAAGGAGCAGCCTTGGAGGTGGTCAGATAAATGCAAAGTGACATTCCAAGACCTAAAGACTACTATGTTGGAAGAACCGATACTCAAATTACTGGACTATGGGAAGTCCTTTGAAATCCATACAGATGCTTCAGACTTCACTACTAGAGGAGTACCTATATAAGAGGGCCAGCTGGTAGTCTACAAGAGTCACAAGCTTAATGAGACTGAGTGACGATATCCAATGCACGAAAAGGAGATGATAGCGGTAGTCCATTGTCTACGAGTTTGGCGACACTACCTTCTCGGAGAGCGATTCATGCTAAGAACGGACAATGTTCATTAAGTTACTTTCAAACTCAAAAGAAACTCTCCCCAAAGAAAGCATAGAGGCAAGACTTCTTAGCTAAGTTCGATAGGGTAATGGAGTACAAGCACAAAAAAGAAAATATCATAGCCGATGCATTGAGCCAAAAAGTAGAGTTGGTGAATGCCATATAGTTGGAAAGCGGAGGCCAAGCAAGTTAGTTGCACTCCAACTTCCTTTCCAAGATCAGGGATAGACTGTATAGTGATCCCAAGCAATAACCTTGATTCAACTCATCAAAGAGGGCAAGGCATGATGGTTTTGGATTCAAGATAGACATCTACACTAAAGGGAACAAGGTTTATATTCGGCACTTAGGTCTAGGATATTTGTCATGCATCACAACCTTTTGGTCAATCAAATAGGGTCTCCACTTGGTGTAAGAAATGGATCAATCTTCTAGTGTAGTAGTCATTGTAGTCTTTGGAGGACCCCTTTTCATCTGATGGCCAATAGTGATACCATGTCTTCCTTTGAGGATTGCCACTTCGAAGTCTTCTTGGGGCATCAAAAAGAAATCAACAAGTAGTTGTTTGTAAGGGGCTACGTCAATGCAGTCGATGGGGGTATTATTGATGCGGCTGGGTAGCGGGAAGCAACAGCGACAATGAAGGAAGGGTAGTAACTGGAAGGGGCTGAGACAACAAGCGGGGGAAGTAGAGATGAGGTGCTAGCAATATAGGAGTAGTAGGGGCATCAATAATGGGCATTGGAGGGGCAACGGTTGGAAGATCGTAGCGGATAGCAGGGGAGAAAGATGCTGGTGACGCAGCTGGGTAGTGGCAGCGGGGATCCGATGAGCATTATGGTGTCGTTGGGCGGAGGAAGAATGAGTGGGCAACAGCAATAGGGGATGCAACAATGGCCAGGGGAGTTGCAGTGGCAGTTGGCAGTGGTGGCAGGAGAGGGGATGAAGAGGGTAGCTATGGCAAGCGGGCTGTGTGCTGCAATCAGAGGGAGGAAGGCACGATAGTAGTGGGATAGAGAAGAAGGCAAAGGAAGCAGTAGCAGAGGCAATGGGAAGTAGTGATGGGTGGCAGTGGCGGTTGGCAATGGGGGGCAGCGATGAGGTCTGGCAGCAATGGCGACGCAACCAACAGAGGAGGAGAGGAAGGAGTGGGCGACAGTAGCGAGGGTTGCGGCAGGGGGAAGCAGAGGCAACGCTACTGTGTGCCGATGGGGAAGAAGGAGTGGACAGCAATAGTGGCAAAGGCACGGGTGCATTACGGCAGCAGAAAGCAATGGCGGTCGGGCAACGGCAGAGGCAACAAATCGATGGAGATTAAGGCAGTAGTGTAATTGTTGTTACGTGGGCTGAAGGCAGTAGATGAGGATCTTGGTACGAGCATCAAGGGGAGGAAGATGCGACAGCAGGGATGGCAAGGGAGAAAGGGAGATAGAAAAGGAAGCTACAACGACAAACGAGTGGAGATAATGCAGTAGCAATGACTGTGACTATACGGGCGAAGGGCATTATAGGTGAAGGGAGGAGGATGGTGGCTGGGCAGTAGGTGGCAAGGGAAGAATGAGGTGGCTGGGCAGCAGCTGTGGCTTCTGCTTTTTCTTCTCTCCTTTTTTTTTTTTTGATAATTTCTTCAGTGAAGATGACTACGACAAGGTGGTAGGTGCAATGGTGACAACAATGATGACGATGGCGATAGTAGTGAAAGTGCACAGGAACACTACTATGATACCAACTAATAGAACCTCGCAGAATTCTATCGTAGATGAAGATAGAAACGGGGGGATAAATGATCACTTCAAGGGGATCGGGCCTCCTTAATCACTTCAAGGGGATCTGTCTCCTTGATCTCTATAGGGGATCGACCCTCCTAGGGTTTTGCCTATTGGCTAAAACTCCTAATTTATTGATAGAAGAGTTTACACTATTATTTATAGGGCTCTGCCAAGAGTCCCTATAGGCTTAGACTCAGAGTTTCACTAAACATGGAATCTTAAATAGCTGATAGAAATCAAATAAAACTCCTAACTAAAAATAATAACTGACTTCACCTTAATTAAAGAAAATAACTAACTCCAACCAACTCATAACTGACTCGATTGGGCTCACCCGACCCATAACTGACTCTAATTGATAGACCAATATGACTCAACTTGAATTTCTTGTAAATCGATGGACCCAATCCTATTAAGGTCCTATAAAAAATGTGGCTAGAGCGTTGATTAAACCGAAAGGCATCACCAGGAACTTGAATGCTCCACACCTGATTACACATGTAGTCTTCGCTTCGTCACCTTCTACAATGCACGCCTGCCAGTATCTTGATTGAAGGTTGAGTTTAGAGAAGTACTTTACCTTGCCTAGTTGATTGGATAAGTTCGTGATGATTGGGATGGGAGACTTGTTCTTCATCGTCACTTTGTTAAGAGCTCGATAATCAATATGGAGGCTCCCATCTTGTTTCTTTTGGAAAATGATTAGAGCTCCGAATGGTGCTTTTAAGCTGCGGATGAGACCACTACTTAGCAGTTCATCTAATTGCTTCTTGAGTTCTGCCAACTCTGGAGGGGCCATGCGATATGGTAGTCTCATTGGAGGCTTAACTCCTGGCTCTAGCTCAATATGATGATCCACGCCTTTGCAAGGTAGCATAGTTTTTGGCAACTTAATTGGCATCATATCTGAGAACTTCTTCAGAATGTTCGCCACCACAGCAGGTTCTTGAATGACCAAATAGAACCCAGAAGGAGCTCTATATAATTTGATCTTTGAGGAGGATCAACCCTTGGAACACTATAGGTTTTCCTCCCTCCTAGGGTCAGCCAACAAGGCTGAAATAGAATTGATCTTGCTTAATGAAAAGAGGTGGAGGTTACAAGCTTATATAGGACTCAAAACCCTAGCCCTAGGGGGTGCTTCCTAAGTGAATTCCTCCTTTTGCCCCTCCTATAGCTGTCATATCTTAATAAAGGGGGCGGTGGCCTAAGTGGCTGCACAAGCCACACCCCTTTGCTAGAAACCCTAGCCGGCCAGCCTATTAAGAGGGGTGGCTCCCTAACTCTAGGTTAGGGTCCCAATGTGATCCCCAATTTTGTAAGGCCAAAAGAAATGGGGAGACCACTTCCTTAAGGCTTGAGTTTCCTGCTAATCAGGCTGGAGGTGTAGGAAAACTTGATCGTCAATTTTTCATTCATTCTGTAGTTTGTTGAGAGGTCATTTCTTCTTTGCATATGCTATCATGTGGTTAGTCTTTAGTAATAGCCAATCTTTCTTCTGGAATGGTGACTACCCTCTGGTATAGTCTAGGATGATGAGAGCCCAATCTGGCATGAGTATGGATTGTAATTCTTCTATGCTTAATCCTCTTTCGAGTCATGGACCTGTATCCAGCCAAAATTTAAATTTGGTAGCAAGAAGTATCCCCTTTAAAAACCTCATGTGGAGTGTGGGGAAAGCCTCGGTGTAAATTAGGAGTCGACTATCTTGCATAAGGGTGACGCTGATCCCAACTCTGGATGTGTCTGCTCCAATCATAAACATCTGTCCATGACTTGGTAGGGACAACATCATGGTTGTGAGAGCTATAGTTCTACTTGACTAAGGTGGTACATCTTTCTTCATAGTGAGAGGGATAATGTTTTGTTAAGATTTACGAAGAATCCTTCTCTTATTCTGATTTCGCCATTAGAGGGGGTCAAATTTTTTATGATCTTGGGCCATAGATCAGAGGTCATAATCAAGGAGGTCTTTGAGCATCATGGTTCATTCTTGAGGAAAGTCGAAGAAGTCACCTGAGATCTGGAAGTGCTACATCAGCAACCATGGTGAGTTCAACGGGATGTAACACTTTAGAAATAACTTATCCCTGGTGAAAAGGATGTAGGGATGTGTCATAGTGGAAAATAAGCACGATCAAATAATCTGTGTCTCTATCATCTCTTGGGAGACCCTCATATCTTTGATCTTCCATGGGCAGTAATCTAGCTGAGTATCAGATGGTGCTAATTTCAGCCAGTTCAACATAGGGGAATCGGGCATCTTGACAAGAGGTAGTAGACTCAGTTTGGTGGAGACTTCCAAAATTTCAGCAAGCTATGGAGGAGGGTTCTTATCTTCAATCTCCTTTAGCTTCATCTCCTAAAACTCTTGAATATGGATCGAGAAGCTACTGGATTCTTCTTTGGGTATCCCCTCCAAGTGTTATGTTGTGGTTGTAGTCGTTAGGCACCCTCATAGGACCACCTATTTTTTTTACTAAAAAATTTCATGATTAGTTTTGAAAAATTTTAGGAAACATCTCTAATCGTGGACAACCAATTAATGCTAAGCACTATATCAAAATCATCGAGAGGGAGGAGAAAAAAATTAACAACTACATCTTGCTTATGTAGGATCAGTTTTACCCACGAGCTCTTCTGGTTGCACTTCATAATTTAGCCGTTAGCTACCTTGATATTGAACCCACTATAATCTTCTTTTTAGGTCATTAAGTGGGCAGCAACCTTACTGCTCATGAAGTTGTGTGTGCTTCCGGCATCGATGAGGATGATGACAAATTGCTACTCTAGAAACCCTTCGATCTTTAATTTTTGCAGGTTGGTGTAGCCAGCTAAGGTAGGGACTGTGCGAGTGACCGATTATGATGTATCCTTTTCCTTGGGCTTGAGAGTCATATCTTCAACTTTGGATTCTTTAATGGGCGTAATCATTAGTGGTGTCTCCTTTTTATATTAGTGTTCTAGGCTCCACAGTTTATCACAATACCTACATAGGCCCTTTATCAATCCGTCATGAAGGTCTTCTCTTGTTAATTTCTTTGGTTGATGGGGTCATTTGACAAGAGAAGGAGGTAAAATCTTTGGTGTCGCTAGCCGGGAAGCGACCCTAGTTCTCCGAGCTTTATAGTTCAATCGCTCCTCTTAATATAGAGCGAAGGAGATGGCTACCTTAAGTGTGTACGGCTGTCATGCTTTAACTTCTTCCTGAATCTCCGACTTCAAGCCTTCAATAAAAGTCCTCAGTATCTGCTTTTCAGACCAATCATAAGTTTGATTAGATAACCTTTCAAACCTATTTTGGTACTCTTGGATGGTGGAGGTTTCACGGATCATCGCTAGTTCTTTGTCAAGGTTCTTATAATTGATTAGTGTTAAAGGTTTATATGCTTTTGGTTGGAATGTGGCTCTCATGCTCTGAGCATCTTGATTGAGGTGCACTTCTTGAAGTTGTGCAAAGGAGGTCGATGTCGTCGAGGTATAGGGCTGCCATATCTTATCCTTGCTCTTTATCTCTGATGGGTTCTTTTTACAATCTGAATTTACACCACGTTATGATCTTATTAGGCTCGATGATCGGTCTAATCTAAACTCATCGAAGAGAATATGTAATTTAGCATCCATATGCATCTCAAAAGCCTCCAATTTGGCTTCAAACAAGCCCAGCGATGTTAATCTCCAACATGTCAAATAAATCAATTGAAGAGTGTAGCTACAATATTCAGGTTGAAAGCAGTAAATGGCAACAATGTCTGGGCTACAATGGTGAAGTCTTCAAGTGGAGGATGGTAGCCAAGGGTAGTGCCAACGTTGGAGGAAGAAAATGGCAGTAGTAACATCAATAGTGGTTCTACGGTGATCCTGCAATGTCGTTGAGGCTGCGATTTTTCATGTGGCTGATATCTGTCGGAAGATAGCAACTAAGAGGTCTGAGTCGGAAGGCAGCAGTGATAGTGGAGGAAGATGAGGGCAGCAGCTACATTGGTTGCAGCTACACTGCAACTTCGTGGTTGCAGGTGGCATTGGTTGCAACAAGGGTGCGGCTACAATAGGAGGAAGATGGGGCAGTGGTATGCATGACTATTACGGAAGAGGGCAGCGGTGGTATGGAGTGAGAGACCACTACTAGTCATGTTCAATTTATTACTGGCCGTGATCAAGAAAGTTGGTTGCGAAAGATTGCAGCAGGCTGCGATGTAGAAAGATTGTAGCGAAAGATCTCTACTAGTAGCTTTTTGCCGCAAAGGATCACTGTTAGCTGTGATCAAGGAGGATGGCAGCCAGAGGTCACTGTTGGCAATGTTGTGTAGTGAGGGATCACTGCTAGACAAGATCAAGTTGCTACTGCTTGCGATCAAGGTAGATGGCAACGAGAGATGCGTGCAGTTGTTGAAGGGATAAGGGAGATTAGGTAGCTGTTTTGGCTGCAGTTTGGGGCTATAGTTTTGTGAAGTTTGGGCTTTGATTTGGTTTGGTTTTAGGGCTATGATAGTAGTGATGAAGGTTAGGAAAAGGGTTTTAGATCTGAGATAGATGGCATTAGAGGTTTGTTAGGGATCGGTGGGGGTATGCTGCGAACAGGTGCTGATTGTAGAAGACTATGGTTTTAGGCTATTTTATGGCTGATTTAGGTATGGTTTTGGCTACAGTTTGGTAGGGTTTTGGGGCTGTAATGGTAGAGGGTGAAGGTTAGGGAAAGATGGTTTCAGATCTGGAAGAGATGGTAGCAAAGGTTTGATAGAATTCGATGAAGTTCGCTGCAATGTATGCTGCCTTGCAGAAGTAATTTATCATCGAGGAAATAGTAGTTTCTCAATGAAAATTCTAGCCAAAAATTTTGAAATTTGGGGCTGTGGTGGTAGCAGATAAAGATGAGGAAAATAGACTTTCAAATCTGGAAAAGCAATAGCGAAAATATGATAGGATTCGATGAAAGATCGCTATATACGTGCAGTTCTGCTGAATAGAATTTATGTTAGAGAAATAATGAATTCTCGACATAAATTCCAAAGGAAAACGCAAGAAAAATATACAAAAATTCATCACAAAACATTGGTTCATATGTGAGTAATATTAGCAAATAAGTTTGACAAAATTTTGATAGTGTAATGGTAGAAAAGTGATGAAAAGACGAAAGGCAGTTTCTACATCGTAAAATTCCAATAATGCGTGATAAGGAATTGCAGCACTATAAGTTTGGTTTCAATAGGAATTTTTTCTAGAGATCAATCTTAGATGAAAGCTAAGATGATCTATGAATTTGTATAAAAATTTCAGTTAAAAAAGATAAGCAAAAGTTTAGTTTCAAGAAGCAACAATCAGTTAAAATTTTTCTGCAGTGTTTTCCTTTTGCAATGATGATAATGTTTGCGATAGTAGAATTTTGCAGCAAGGAAAATATAGAATAACTTCTCCAACATGTAAGGCAAAGGAATAGTAGTAGCAAATAGGTGTGGGTGATGAAAATATATCAGATCTCCAATTTCTAACTAGGGGGCAGTAGCAGATTGATTTGATCTGCGGCTTGGGGATGACGGTGAAGGCACGTGTTGCAGCAATTATGAGAATTACTTAGAAGGGTGGGGGCAGCAGAGATAACAGTAGGGGCAGTAGGAACACTACCTTTGTACCAGATGATAGAACCCCAAAATGAGCTCTATAGAATTTAATCTTTGAGGGGGATTAACCTTTGAACACTATAGGGGTTCCTCCCTCCTAGGGTCGGTCAACAAGGCTAAAATAGAATTGATCTTGCTTAATGAAAAAAGGTGGAGGCTACAAGCTTATAAAGGGCTCACAACCCTAGCGCTCCTATAGATACCATGCCTAAATAAAGGGCGCGACGGCTTAAGTGGCGACACAAGCCATGCCTCTCTGCTAGAAACCCTAGCCGACTAGCTCAATAAGAGGGGTGGTGGCTCAGAAGCCCTGAGGCCTGAAAATAAACCATAGCCACACTTTTTTATAGGATAGAAGTGACTAATTGAGGTTTTATTATAATCTCACAGGGTTCTTATTAATTACTTCTAGGGTGATTAGGACTCAACCCTGTTGGAGTTCTATCATGGCCTCCCCGTTGAGTGTCTTTAGCTTTATAGCAGCTACAAAGGATGATACTCCTTTTCATACCCCTTTCTTTAATTATAATATTGATATTTATCATGGATCTTTAGTTCCTCCTTAAGAAACTAGAACCACGCATGGGTCATTGCTAGTTACAGGTGCCCTACAAGCCAATCAACTGTGTGATGACACGTGTGACATACTGTGTAATCTTTTTGCTTATGATTAATATCGGCATATTCTCACATTATATTATTTGTTACATATATATTGTGATGTCCTTGGTTCTGTGCAATGGGAATTGGATCGTAATGAGATCACGATAATGAGATCGATTCACCTTTAAACACAAATCCTAAATAATCTCAGTCATAGGTTACTCAAGAGGGACATCGAGATAACTGGACAGACCAGTACTATATACCCAACCATATGATGGAGGCGGTTGGTCTCATAGCCACTTGTGTGGAGACACTAAGGATATAATACAGGTGCTCATTGGAGAATGAGTTTACTGATTGATCCTCTTATGGAATGTTGTATGGTTAATGATACCTAATGTTAGATAGCGATTCTATAGTCCTAGTTGTGTATCTGGTCCTTCGACTTGAGACATCAAGGATGCCTTGTATTAGTACTCCTTTGATGCTAGACTTACAGGTCTAGAAAGCTCCAGATCTGGTACAGTTGGTTATCAGTATTGGTAGCCAACCTTACGAAGGCAATTGAGTGTCAATAGAGGATCATCTATTCTCGGTATCATGAGAGGAATATCCCATATATGCTTGCTTAGAAAAATCCCTAGCCAGGGTCATTTGTATTGAGAGAGAAAGAGTTCTCCAGTAGAATCCGATTAGAACAAGACAAACTGATTCCGTATGTGACCGAATAGTACCATATCCAATATACAATCGCTAGAATGTTAGTTGGATGAAAGATTATAGATACATGGCAACTATGGACAGACAGGTCTTATGGATTTGATCCTCCTGTACCATCTGGGGACTATGGCGTAGTGGCCTAATACGTCTATAGTCAATGAGTTGAGTGAATTATTATGGAGATAATAATTCCCTGTATCAGAAGGAGTTCTGATGGGAGCGACTCACGGCCAGCTCGGTATCAGGCCTAGAGGGTCACACACATATGATAGATGTTTCAGCGAATAGAAGATTGGATGGAGATCCAATTAGCCCCTATTCTCAATAGATGAGACCCTATACTGATGGGCTCCTTGATTAAGGCCCAATTAGAGGCCTAAGGAGATTATTGGATAGAGATCCAATAATGCAAGATTAGTGGGTTATTGGATGGAGATCCAATACCCACTAAGGTAGGAGCCCTAGGGTTTTAGGTGGCTCTTTATAAATAGGAAGGGAGACTCTTGGTTGATAGGCTGTAACTTTAGCCACCACCTCCTATTCTCCTCCCTCCCTCTGAGCAAGAGTTGTAATATCAGATTAGATGAGTTTCGCTGTAGAGATCCATCGTGTGGATACTACTAGAGAGGAGGACGCTTGACCTCATTCATCTTCTCTATCGGGATCTAGAATACAGGGATATACGATCTCCCTAGGTAAAATTAATCTCTCACGTATCGCAGTTTTATCAATTTTTCTCATGACCCCAATCTTCTGCATGATGATTTGATCTGCGTGAGAAACTGGTTTTTGTTATGATTTCCGTTGTGCATGTGATGCACCCGCTGTAGGTTTCCCAACAGTAGTATCAGAGCCAAAGTTTTCATGCGAAGGATTGGTTTTAAACTGCGTGTGATGAGATTGAATCACGTAGAATCGTTCTACGCATTCTTGTTACATTTTTGCAATGAAGGAAGCCCTTGCAAGGGGTAGCCGGGCATGGCCACGGCCAGCCCCCTTGGAGGGGTGGTTGGCTGCTGCCAAGCCCTCTGCAAGGGGCGGCTAGCTACAGCTAAGGCCCCCTTGCAAAGGGGCGGTCGGTTGCAGCCAGGCCCCCTACAAGGGGCGGCCACTCGTAGGGGCAGCAACCCCGTGGGCAGGACCGACTATGGACAACCCGCAAGGGGCTACTACCAACGGTCAGGCTGCAAGGGCCTACTGCCCGCGGCGCGACCGCAAGGGGCAGTCGCCTATGGCCAAGCGGCAGGTGGTGACTGCCCATTGCAAGGCCGCAAGGGGTAGCCCCGCGGCCAGGGCTACCGCCTGTAATGGTGGCCGCTGGTAGGAGCGACCGAGGGCAACGCCGCAGGCGGCGACGCCGCCCGCAAGGTGCCTCCGGCGAGTGCCTACTATAAGGCGATCGCCCACATCGACGTGCCGCCACTTGCAGACAGCGGTGGCGGCGGCGCAGATAGGGGCAAGGTGAGGGCTAAGGCATCGTTTTAAGAAAAAGGATGATCCTGCCCCTTTGATTTTTGAAAATTTTGAGGACTGTCCTCATGTGCATAATTTCGAAAAAGCCCTCAACAATTCTGTACATTCTGAGGACTAACCTCTCATCCAGAATTATAAAAATACCCTTAATAATTCTAAAAATTTTGAGCTTATTCTGATTTCTAAAAAATAATTAATTAAATAGTTTAATTAATTATTATATATATCTAGTAATCCTACATATGATGTGATGTGCATGTGATGTATGATGTGGATAGATAATCATGAGGCATGTGTTATGATGTGTGTAATTGTGATTATTATTATTATTATTGGGGCCTGCGTGCCTTTATTTTTCTCACTTTTTGTCGGGCCTACGTGCCTTTGATTATTTGTAATTACATGGAGAGGCGCGTCAAGAGCATAGCGATGACAACGGGACCCACGATGTCGTGGCGGGAGATTACGATGCATGGTGATGCGACAATCTGACGGCGATGATGATGAGATCAACAATCATAGGGCATGGAGATGTGTCGATGCACACATAGATCCTATTGTGAGTGATTAGGCCCATTGGCTTGGGCTTAATCATATTAGGTGACAGCTCATGATCATCCGGTGTGGCTTGCATATGTGATGTGTTATACACCTACTATATATGTATATATATATTTGTATGTGATGTAGATATATATTAAATATGTATATGTGTGACATGACATATTAGGAGACTGATACAAAACAAAAATCCCTCCTATGATAATATTAAGTCAGTAAGCGTGAGATAATAAGATTGACCCACGTGGCCATCATTATAGGAAGAAATTGAATCACGACATAGGTTGAGTTAGTCGAGTCCCTCGAGGCTCACCTATATACGTGATCAAGTTCTTACCTATGACATAGAGATGTCACCAGTGACCTGAGGACATGGTATGCTTGGTCGAGTCCCTCGAGGGCATATCATCAAATCAGACTTATCTTATAACGATGGTGATGACTTAACTGAATATCATGGTTGGTTGAGTCCCTCGAGACCATGATGATTCGGAGGTCGAACATGACGGAAATTACAAGGAGTTGTGATTGGCAAGAGCTGCTTACCTTTTGGGCTTAGTGTAATTGGTCGAGTCCCTCGAGGTTGTACTAAGATGCTAATTGGATCCCGATCCCCACTAGGAGTCTACCGGTGACTTCCGTCTAATGTGTTGAGGGTGTCGCATAATTCGCTAAGAAAATAGTGGGAGCACATTAAGATAGAAGTCCATATCTTAGTTAGTATTTTCTGTAAAATCTGCATGTTATTTAATTATGTTATATCTTTTTTATCGATTGCAAAACCCCTATATGGCATACTTGATGCCAACCGCCTCATTAGTCCAAATGCACCACGATTTGAGAATTATTCTCATAAAAGAGAAAATTATATATGTCCTTGACACGATTATGCCTAGCTAGAGGAAAGGACAAGCGAGGATGAGATTGCTCACTTTGTGAAGTATAAAGATAGTCCTAAAGGATAACCTGTGCGTTGATCTTATACTTTAGTCCCTACCAGATTCCTTTTCTCACTTCATCATGAATTTTAACATGAGCAAGTTTGAGATGACTCTCCCTAAGCTCCTCAATATGTTGAGGGAAGCTGAGAGTACCATCAAGAAGGAGAAGCCGGTTCTCTATATTGGTGAGACCAAAAAGAAAAGGAAGGCCAACAAGATCCTTAAGAAGGGCAAGGGCAAAGAAAGACCAAGTAAGGCAAAGGTTGCCAAGAAATATCCGGCAAAGGATAAAGGACAATGCTTCCACTGTGGCCAAGACGGACATTGGAAGAGGAACTATAAGGACTACCTTGCAGAGAAGGCGAGACAAAAGCTTGGAGAAGCTTCAGGTATATTCATGATTAGCCTCTACTTGTTAGAGTTTCATGATAACACATGGGTATTAGATACTGGGAGGGTTTATCATATCTGTAATTCATTGCAGGTTCTAGCAAGACTTAGGAGATTGGCTAGAGGCGAGATGGACCTTAAGATGGGCAATGGAGCAAGAATTGCTATAGTTGCTATTGGAAAGGTCACCCTATATTTGCCTGGTGGAGTTATTATTGCATTAGATGCATGCTATTTTGTTCCCTCTATTATCAAAAATATTATTTTTATCTCTTGTTTGATAATTAGTGGATATAAATTAATTTTTTATAATAATAATTATTCAATAATTATGGATGATAAGATCATCACTAGAGGGACCCTAATAAATGGCTTATATGTGTTAGACACTTCTCCATATATCATGAATATAAATATATCTAAGAGGAAAAGAGATAAGGTGAATAATGCATACCTATGACATTGTAGGCTAGGTCATATACATGAGGGAAGGATTCAAAAGTTGCTGAAAGATGGATACTTAGATTCATTTGACTATAAGACATATGCAACTTGCGAACCTTGCCTTCGTGGGAAGATACCCAACTCTCCTTTTAGTGGAATCAGAGAGAGAGTCATTGAGTTTTTGGAACTCATACATAGTAATGTATGTGGTCCTATGTTGACTCAAGCTATAGGTGGTTACTCATACTTCATTAAATTCACTGATGATTTCTCTAGGTATGGACACGTGTACTTAATGAAGTATAAATCTGAGGCCTTCGAGAAATTTAAGGAATATAAGAATAAGGTAGAGTACCAAATTGGAAAGAGTATTAAGACTCTTCGATCAGATTGAGGAGGAGAGTACCTGAGTACGGAGTTCACCCATTTCCTTAAGGACAATGGGATTCTATCCTAGTGGAAACCTCCTTATACACCTCAGCTCAATGGTGTATTAGAAATGAGGAATCACACACTATTAGACATGATGCGATCCATGATGAGTTTCGCTGACCTACCCATGTCATTCTAGGGGTATGCCCTAGAGACTGTAGCTTACCTTTTGAATAGAGTTCTATCAAAGTTGGTAGTGTCTACACCATATGAGATATGGAAAGGAAAGAAGCCCGATCTTAAATTTGTTAAGATTTGGGGCTGTCCTACCTACGTTAGAAGACACAACCCTGATAAGTTGGAATCAAGGATAGAATGGTGCACATTCGTGGGATACCTAAAGGAAACTTGTGAGTATTATTTCTATCATCCTGAGGATCGAAAGGTCTTTGTTGCCAACAGAGCTGTGTTCCTTGAGAAGGAACATATTCTTGGTGAAAATAGTGGGAGTGAGATAGAATTGAGTGAGGTTGGAGAACCTAGCTCAAGCACCATTCCAAAGCCCAAGTCTGTTCAGGTACCTAACACACAAATTCTAAATTTACGTAGGTCTAGTAGAGTATCTCACCCTCCTGAAAGATATGTGAGATATATCAGTAGAGATGACTCTCAGGATATTTATCCTCAGACCTGCGAGGAGGCTATTATGAGTATAGACTCCGAGAAGTGGCAAGAAGCCATGAATCTGAGATGGATTCTATGTACTCTAACAAGGTTTGGAACCTTGTAGATACACCTGAGTGTGTTGTACCCATCAACTGCAAATGGATCTTCAAGAAGAAGATCATAGTGGATGGAAAGGTAAAGACCTATAAAGCAAGGCTGGTAGCTAAAGGATATCATCAAAAACAAGGAGTTGACTATGACGAAACCTTTTCACTTGTAGCTATGCTTAAGTCCATTAGAATTATTTTGGCTATTGCAGCACACTATGACTATGAGATCTGGCAGATGGATGTCAAAACAGCATTCTTCAATGGCAACCTCGAGGAAGAGGTGTATATGATACAACCAAAGGGAGTCATATCCAAAAAGAGTCTAGATAAAGTGTATAGGTTGCTTAGATCCATTTATAAATTGAAGCAAGCTTCCTGAAGTTGGAACACAAAATTTGATAAGGTGATTATATCTTATGACTTCATTAAGAACGAAGATGAGCCTTGTGTGTACAGGAAGGTAAGTAGAAGCGCTATCACCTTCTTGGTGCTATATATGGATGACATCTTAATCATTGGGAATGATATAGTAATGCTCTCCACAGTGGCAGAAAACATTACTGCAGTAGAAGCAGCAAAGGAAGGGGTGTGGATGAAGAAGTTCATCAACGATTTGAGAGTCATACCAAGCAGCATGGAGCTGACTCCCATATATTATAACAGCGATAGGTCGATAACTCTAGCAAGGGAATCCAGGTCTCATCAGAATTGTTCTGAGAAGGTTCCATCTGATTAGAGTGATGATGACCTGAAAAGATATGGCAATAGAAAGAGTTCCATCCGAGGATAACATTGCAGATTCACTAATAAAGCCGTTGGCTCATATTGTATCTGAGCATCACAGGAGTCTGATAAGGATCAGATACATAGGTGATTGGCTTTTGGTCAAGTAGGAGATTGTTGGTTACAGGTGCCCTGCAAGCCAATCACGTGAGTGATGGCACATGTGACACATTATGTAATCTTTTTGCTTATGATTAATATTGGCATATTCTCATATTATATTATTTGTTACATATAGATTGTGATGTTCTTAGTTCTGTGCAATAAGAATCAGATCATGATGAGATCACGATAATGAGATCGATTCACCTTTAAACACAGATCCTAAATGATCTCGGTCATAGGCTACTCAAGAGGGATATCGAGATAACCGGACAGACCAGTGTACTATATACCCATCCATATGATGGAGGCGGCTAGTCTCATAGCCACTTGTGTGGAGACACTAATGATATAGTATAGGTGCTCATTGGAGAATGAGTTCATTGATTGATCCGCTTATGGAATGCTGTATGGTTAATGATACATAATGTCAGACAGCGATGCCATAGTCCCAGTTGTGTATCTGGTCCTTGGACTTGAGGCACCAAGGATGCCTTGTATTAGTACTCCTTTCTTTAACGCCAAACTTATAGGTTTAGAAAGCTCCAGATCTGGTACAACTAGTTATCAGGATTGGTAGCCAACCTTACGAAGGCAATTGAGTGTCAATAGAGGATCATCCACTCTCGATATCATAAGAGGAATATCTCATATGTGCTTACTTAGACAAATCCCTGGCCAGGGTCATTTGGATTGAGAGAAAAAGAGTTCTCCGGTAGAATCTAATTAGAGCAAGACAAACTGATTCCGTATGTGACCTGACAGCACCATATCTAATATACGGTCCCTGGAATATTAGTTGGATGAGGGATTATAGATACATGGTAACTATAGACAGACAGGTCCGATAGATTCGATCCCCTTGTACCATCTGGGAACTATGGCATAGTGGCCTAGTACGTCCATAGTCGATGAGTTGAGTGAATTATTATGGAGATAATAATTCACTATATCAGAAGGAGTTCTGATGGGAGCGACTCACGGTCAGCTCGGTATTAGGCCTAGAGGGTCACACATATGGTGGATGCTTCAACGAATAGAAGATTGGATGAAGATCCAATTATCCTCTATTCTCATTAGATGAGACCCTATGCTGATGGGCTCCTTGATTAAGGCCCAATTAGAGGCCTAAGGAGATTATTGGATAGAGATCCAATAATGCAAGATTAGTGAGTTGTTGGATGGAGATCCAATACCCACTGAGGCAGGAGCCCTAGGGTTTTTGGTGGCTCTCTATAAATAGGAGGGGAGACTCTTGGTTGATAGGCTACAACTTTAGCCACCACCTCCTTTCTCCACCCTCCCTCTGAGCAAGAGTTGTAAGATGAAATTAGAGGAGTTTCGCTGTAGAGATCGATCGTGTGAATATCGCTAGAGAGGAGGATGCTTGACCTCCTTCATCTTCTCCATCCGGATCTGAAATACAGGGATATACGATCTCCCTAGGTAAAATTAATCTCTCACTTATCGTGGTTTTTACGATTTTTCTCATGTCCCCAATCTTTTGCATGATGATTTGATCTGCGTGGGAAACTGGTTTTTGTTTTGATTTCCGTTGCACATGTTATACACCCATTGTAGGTTTCCCAACAGTCATCACCTCCTATTTGGCATAGGGAGTTTAGAAATGGCATTGGCACCAAATTTACTGTATGTATAAACTCTATTCCGATAATCACTTAGAAGTCATCCAATGGCACCACCATCATATTTGTGTGCTTGCTCAATATCTCGATCTTGATGGAGACCCCTTTGCTAGTCCAGGGATCCGCTTGGCATCTGAGTTCACAGCCTTAATCCAACTCAAGTTCCCCTCCAAGATCAGTCCAAGTTACTTTGCTTCTCGATCAGAATAAAATAGTAGATAGCGCCCGTGTCCACCATTGCATGGGTTGTCCGACCATTAAGCTTGATGTCCATATACATCAACTACTCCTTGCCTTTTATGGCTTTGTCTTTGTGTTCTCCCCCACTTGGCCTTGCAATGCATTCAACAAATGCATTCCTCCTATTCAGGGCCCTTACGACTCCTCAATGTTGCTACTAGATTCTATGCTACTCGAACTAAGGGCAACAGCCTTACCCTTTTCTGCTTTGTGGGGGTGGATTAATGTAGTTAAGGCATTAAGTGCTTGTTTTTCTGGGCACTCCCTCATCATGTATGGTCTGCCACATAAGAAGTATCTGCCAGGTTTCGGGGTCTTGCCTTTGAGCTTGGTTCTTTGTGGAAGTTCTTCTTCCTTTGTTCACTCCAAGACTCCTTCAATCGAGAATATTTGAGTGGGCAATTTCTCGATGGTTGTTTATTCTTCCCAGTGTCCTCTATAGAAACAAATTCAGTTTGCCTTTCTGTGACCATAATTATCCTGACCATGTTAGTGACATTTCTTCGATTTAATTCCTATTGTACCTATGCCTTTAGGCCATCGAGGAAGTTGAATAGTTTATTCTTCTCAAACATATCCTATATGTCCAACATTGGTACAAAAAATTGCTTCACATAGTCTCAAATGAAGGTACCTTGGTGGAGTTATCTTAACTTCCATCTCTGATAAACTCTACGTTCTCGGGTAGGAAATAAGTTCTCAACTCTCGCTTCAAGTCCTCTCATATGTCCACTCAACACTACCCTTGCTGGATCTCTTCTTATTAGGTTTGCCACCAAAGTTTCGCATCTCCATTTAGATACATTATTGCTATTGAAACTTTATTTTCTTCAGAGCCAGGACTCATAGCACGAAAGTATTATTCCATGTCGAACAGAAAATTTTTGAGTTCTTTGGCAACATTGGCACTTCCATAGCACTGCGACTCAGGCACCCTTAAGCTTTATTGTGATGTAACACCAGTGTTGCTCCCTCCAAAATTAAGAGTCCTTGTAAGCAACGTCACCTTAGACATGAGTTCCACTACAACATTGTGCAAGTGTTGCATGGAATCTTTGGTATATTCCGTCACTCGATCTATTAGGGACTCAACCTTATCGATCTAAGATTCAGCTTCTTCTTGTGAGCTCTCTACCCCAAGGAGCCTTTGTTGGCCTAGATAGAGTTCCTCCAAACTCACTTCTAGAATATCGAGGTGAGTTTCCATCATTGTAAGTCTCTCATTGTGGCTTATTTCTCGGTTGGTGCTCCAGATTGCGACTCCTCCGCTCATGGAGAATACTCAACTTCTCGCTCATCTTGTTCACTGTCAAGCTGTTAGGAAACCTCAGCGGGAGCACCACATGTGCAGTAAAAGATCAAAATAAAATAGGTTTCCCACATAGATCAAATCATCATGTAAAAGATTGGGTCGCAAGAAAGCCATAAAAATTAAAAAACCGCAATATGTGAGAGATTGATTATCTAGGGAGATCGTATATTCTTATTTTCCATATCTAAATCGAGAGGTGAAGAAGGTCAAGCATACTCCTCTCTAGCGGTATCCACACAATGGATCTCTATAGCTAAACTCCTCCAATCAGATCTCACAACTCTTGCATAGAAGGATCGAGGAGAATACGAGGGGGTGTCCAAAGTTGTGGCCTATCAACCATGAATCTCCCCTCCTATTTATAGAGAGCCACCAAAAACCCTAGGGGTCCTGCCTTAGTGGGTATTGGATCTTTATCTAATAACCCACTAATCTTACATTATTGGTTCTGTATCTATTAATCTCCTTAAACCACTAATTGAGCCTCAAACAAGGAGCCCATCAGTACAGGGTCTCATCTAATGATAATAGGGGCTATTGGATCTTCATTCAACCCTCTATTCGCCGAAGCATCCATCATATTTATGTGACTCTCTAGGCCCGATACCGACCTAGCTGTGAGTCACTCTGTTAGAACCCTTACGGATTCTAAGCTTAGGGTGATCTCTATAGGGGATCGGCCTCCTTGGAACTCTATAGGGGTTCCTCCCTTCTTGGTTTTCTATTACATGAGCTGAAAGATAATTGATCTATTGATGATGAAAGATGAGAGAATAGAAAGCTATTTATAAGGCTTCTAAACTCCAACTTCTAATAAGATTCTTACTTAAGACTTCTACTCCTAACAACTCCTACTCCAACACTAAGAAGCAACTCCTACTTCCAACAACTCAAACTCCAACTCTAAGAAGCAACTTCCAAACTAATCCTAATCCTATTCTAACTTAACCCCTCCTCAACCAACTCCTCTTTAACTAGGATAAGGGGTGGTCAATTAAGGTCACATGTATCTTATTCTTCCCTCAAAATATCTTCCTCCAAACTAATCCTAACCTAGCCGGCCTCCTCACCTCTTTAATAGGGGTCGACTAGGTACGATTTACATGAATGCCCTTAGAATTTATATATTTGTCCTCTTCAATGAAACTAACTTAGGACTCCCCTAGCTAGAGTCCTAACATACCGCTCTCTTTAAATCCACCTTATCCTCAAGGCTGAGCTCTATGTCACTAGGTCATAATCCAATGATGATCCCGTGATCCTATGCAATCATTAGCTAAACCTAGGCCTCCTTATTGACTTGGGTGTCGAGTGGATAAATCAGGGCTGAGTTATCCTCTCTAAACTTCTATTTACGATGAGATACTTAGAGTATTAATTGTATTTTTAAATTGATGTACTAATCTGATCCATATGTCACGGCTCCATTGTAATCCCCAATTTTGCAAGGGTCAAAGCAGTAAGGGGACCACTTCCTTGAGGCTTGAATTTTTTACTAGTATGGATGGAGATGAAGGGAAATTTGATATTCAACAATAAACTTTCTTCTACTCCAATATTTGTTGGGGGCTTGTTTCTTTCTTGCATGGACTACCACTTGGTTATTCTTTAATAATAACCAAGCCTTCTTTTAGAATAATTGCTCCCTTTTGATAAGGTCCCTAGTGGTGTCAGCCTATTCTGAGTCCGAGGAGGGTAGGAGCTATAATTTTACCAAGCCTATTTTCATCTCTCATTTGTGATATTGACCTATATCATGTCAAACTTCAAATTTAATGGCAATTAGTATCCCTTTACAGATCAAAAGCATCATGTGAAATGTTGGGAGAGCCTTGGTGTATATTAGGAGTCGGTCATCTTACATGAGGGTGGTGCCGATCCCAATTCCTGATATATCTGCTACAATTGTGAACACATTGCCATGATCGTATAATGCTAGTACTGATGTAGATGGCATCGTGACTGTGAGGTTCCTGTAGATGGTGGACGTGTGGATGCATTACTCCTGTTCCTTCAGAATTTTGATCTCTATTTAATAAAGTTTGGTGTCACAGTTTCTATGCTGGTATTGTCGTTAGAGGGACTCAATCTTCTTATGGTCATGGGCTGTGGATTGGTGGTCATCATTAGGGAAGACTTTGAGCATTATGGTCCACTCCTTGGAGAAGTCATGAAAGTACCCTAAGATCTAGCAGTGCTTCAGAAGCCATAGCTGGATCGGCTGGATGTGGCACTTCAGGAAGAGTTTATACCTGCAGACAAAGAGGTAAAACTTTTGGAAATAAAGTGTCATTGCAAGGGAAGGTCATGGTCGAATGATCTATGTCTCTTGCGTCTTCTTGATGATCCTTTTAGCTTCAGCCCTTTGAGGATGTGGACAGCAATATGGCCAAATATGTGCTAGTGGTTCCTCCTGCAACATCAGCATATGAACATTGTATAGCCTACTAGGAAGTAGTCGGCTCGGTTCGGTGGAGGCGCCTGAAAGTTCAACAAGCTTCTGCATGTATTTTGTCAAGATCATCATTACTTTGCTCCTATATTTCTCGCATAAGGTCACATGTTCTCCCTTGTCATTCATAAGATTGTTGGTGAGGATGGTAAATGGTTGCTGCTTAAAGGATTCTTTAACTTTTGCTACTTGTGGGTTCGTATGGCCGGCTATAGCTTGAGTCATGCAATCAACCGACTGTGGGTCCTCCTTCATGTTCTCCTCCTCCGGTTCCTGGACCTCTTCTTTAGATTATGTAATAAATTTTATCATAGAAAGCTCCCCTTTTTTGTAGCAATGGTTGCGGCTCTAAAGTTCATTATAATGCCGACAAAGACCCTTTGTTGATCGGTCATGTGGTTCTTCTATTGTCAATTTTTTTGGCAGTAAAGGATAGCTGGAAGCAGAAGAAGGTTCATATACCATGGGTCTAGTTGTGGTTCTCATCCTTTGAGCATCTTGGTTGAGCCGTTCTTCTTAGATTCGAGTGAAATAGATTGTGGCATTTATAGTGCGTGATTGTCATGCTTTAACCTCTCCTTTAATTTTTGACTTGAGTCCTTCAATGAATGTCCCTAATAATTATTTGTCAGACCAATCATAAGCAAGGTAAGATAATTCCTCAAACCTAGTATGCTATTCTTGGATTGTGGAGGTTTCTCGATTCTTGGCAAGTTGTTCATTGATATTCTCGTACTTGGTCAGCCCTAGGCGGTTCAGCAGTGCATACTTGAATTGTATCCACGTCAAAGCTCCATAATTGTATTCAAGCTAATTGTACCATCATATAGCATCTTCTTCAAGGTGGATGATAGCGGTGTCCACCATAGAATCCTTTGGTGTTTGGTGATGATGGAAGTAACGTTCGGTGTGCAAAATCCATCCAATCGGGTCTCCTACTTTCTATCAAGGAAAGTCCACCCTCATGCGTGGCTACCTCATATCAGTGGCTTATTCTTTCATTTTGACAGGCCTCTCTGAACTTGCACTTTACTGGAATTTTATTAGGCTCAGAGATCGGCCCAATCCGAATTTGAAGAATAAGGTACGCAATATGTCCTCCATGCGTGATTCAAACGCCTCCAACTTAGCATCAATTGAACCTTGAGATGCCATTACGTGTGCCTCCAAATCTGAGATGTCAATATCATTCTCCTTTTATTGGGTCAGTGATATGAAATGGTTGGGTGGATTGATAGCTGAAAGAGGTGGTGGGTCAAGGGTAGATGGTTGTGGTTAGGACTGAATGGTTGTTGTTTTTTAGTTGCTATTGGGCTATGATTTAGGGCTGCTATAGGAATCATATAGGTGGTATAATAGTGGAGGCTTAAGGTTAGAGGGATGGCTTAGGGTTGCTATTGATGGCAGTAACCGGATTTGTAGGATTGGTGACTGTGGAGGGTAAGGATAGGTGGAAGGTTCGGTGGCTGCGGAACACTGCTATTTAGGCTATGGTTTGAGATGGTTGTAAATTCTATGATAGCTGCATCTTAAGGCTGGCGGGGTGCTCTAAAGATGATGTGGGTGCCAGTAATAATTTCGATAAAGATCAGATATGGGTGCAACAAAATACACTAAAACGTAGTGCTGCAGAGTTCTCCATCGATAGGCTGTGATAAGTCACTGTATTGGGCTATAGTTTTCGGTGTTGTTTGGGTTATGAAAATAGGTTATGATGGTTGTGTCTCAAGGCTAAAGGGATGCCCTAAAGATATTTTGGGTGGTGGTAACAAGATAGTTGGGTTTTGGTGGGTTAAGAAGAAGAAGAAAGACAAAGGTGCAGTAACAGATTTTTTGTCAAAAAAATTTTAGCAATGAATGCATAATTTTTTCCAGAAATTTATATTAAAAATTCAAGTGAAACTTAAAGAGAACCTACTGGTAATAGAGAGATAATGTCATAAAAAATTTTATGGAAAGAAACGATAGCAAAAGTTTTAGCAAAATTAAATATTGCAAGAATATGTTGTTGCATAATTTTTTCAACGAACGATTTCAGTAGTATCATCAAAAATTTTTGCAATAGTTTATAATAAGGAATCAAGTAAAACTCAATAGGAATCCACTAGCAAGGGAAAGGTAATACTGTTAAAAATTTCATGGAAAATTATGGTAGTAAAAGATTGGTTTGAAGGTGCTACGACAGAATTTTTTTCATCGAAAGATTTCAGCAGTATTGATGAAATTTTTTTTAGTAGTTCAGAAAAAGAATTCTAGCAAAACTCAAGGAGAATCTGCTAGTAAGGGATAATAAGAGGTTCATGGAAGGAAACGATAATAAGAGGTTCGGGAAAATCAAAGATCACATAAAAGTACTAAAGCAGATTTTTACGTCTAAAGTACAGCAGTTCGGACGTAAATGATTAGCAAGTTATATTGATAATTTTTTGATGAAATTAAAGGGAAATCTAAATATAGGAAGTGCTAAAGCTATCATAAAAATTCTGTAGCAATTTGAATAGTAAAAATGCAACAATAAATTAAAAAGTCAAGGGTGTGCAGTAGGAATTCTACGACGTAACCTTCGTCGTAAAGATGAAAACTTTGTAATAAAAAGTTTGTGCAGCAAATAGGAACAAATTTTTTTGGGATTCTTGGAATAGAGATAACTAAATTACAATAGTAGTAAAATAGGAAACTAGAATCTATTATAATTCATGGGGAGATCAAAGGATGATGTGTGATAGTGGAGATGATAGCGGAATTTGGTGATAATCTTCAAGCAATTATGAGAATTGCTTTAGATGGCTATGGGGGGCTAATGGATGGCTGTAGAAGGGTATCAAGATGCCAAGAACACTACTCTGATACCAAGTGTTAGAACCCTTACGAATTCTAAGCTTGGGGTGATCTCTATAGGGGATCGACCTCCTTGGAACTCTATAGGGGTTCCTCCCTCCTTGGTTTTCTGCTACATGAGCTGAAAGATAATTGATCTATTGATGATAAAAGAGTAGAGAATACAAGGCTATTTATAGGGCTTCGAGACCCCAACTCCTAATAGGATTCCTACTTAAGACTCCTACTCCTAACAACTCCTACTCAAACTCTAAGAAGCAACCTCCAAACTAATCCTAATCCTATTCTAACTTAACCCCTCCTCAACCAACCCCTCTTTAATTAGGATAAGGGGTGGTTAATTAGGGTGAGATGTATCTTATTCTTCCCTCAACATATCTTCCTCCAAACTAATCCTAACCTAACCAGCCTTCTCACCTCTTTAATAGGGGTTGGCTAGATAGGATTTACATGAATACTATTGGGATTTACATGTTTGCCCTCTTCAATGAAACTAAATTAAGACTCCCCTAGCTAAAGTCCTAATACGCTCCTATCAGAATTCCTTATAGTATGGTGAATTATTATCCCCATAATAATTCACTCAACTCATCAATTATAGACGTATTAGGCCACTACACCATAGTCCCCAAATGGTATAAGGGAATCAAATCCATCAAACCTATCTATCTTCAATTACTATATATCTATAATCCATTATCCAATTAATATCTTAAAGACCATATATTAGACATGGTACTATTAGGTCATATACGGAATCCATTTGAGTCTTGCTCTAATCGGATTCTCCCGGAGAACTCATTCTCTGTTAATCTGAATGACCGTAGCCAGGGATTTGTCTGAGCAAGCATATATGTGATATTCCTCTCATGATACCAAAAGTGGATGATCCTTTATTAATACTCAATTGTCTCCGTAAGGTTGGCTACCAATCCCGTTTACCGATTGTACCGAATCTGGAACTTTCCAAACTTCTAAGCCTAATGTTAAAGAAAGAAATACTCAAACAAGACATCCTTGGTGTCTCAAGTCTAAGGACAAGATGCACAATTAGGACTATGAAATGACTATTGGACATTAGGTATCATTAACCATACAGCATTCCATAAGTGGATTAATCAATGAACTCATTCTCCAATTAGCACATGTATCATATCCTTAGTGTCTCTACACAAGTGGCTATGAGACTAACTGTCTCCATCATATGAACGGGTATATAGTATACTGGTCTGTCTAGTTATCTCGATGTCCCTCTCGAGTAATCTATGACTGAGATTATTTAGGGTCTATTTTTGAAATTGAATCGATCTAATTTCCATTCCACAAAACCAATAATATCATAATATATATATAATAAATAATATAATATGAGAATATATCAATATTAATCATAAATAAAAAGATCATGCAGTGTGTCATACGTGCCATCACTCACGTGATTGGCTTGTAGGGCACCTATAACCAATAATTTCCCACTTCACCTAAAGCCAATCACATATGTGTCTGATCCCCATTAGACCCCTGTGATTCTTAGATAGAATCTAAGCCAGCGGCTTTGTTAATAGATTTGCAATGTTATCTTTGGATGAAACTCTTTTCATTGCTATATCTTTTTGGGCTATGATCTCTCTAATTAAGTGAAACCTCCTCAGAATAATTCTGATGAGATCTAGGTTCCCTTGCTAGAGCTATCACCCTATCACTATCGCAATATATGGGAATCGGCTCCATGCTGCATGGTGTGACTCCCAAATCCCTGTTGAACTTCTTCATCCATATCCCTTCTTTGGCTGCTTATGCTATAGTAATGTATTCTGCTTCTATGGTCGAGTCAACAGTACTATCTTGCTTGGAACTCTTCCAGCTTATTGCTCTTCCATTTAGGGTAAAAATATACCTTGAGTTTGACTTGCTATCATCAATGTCAGACTGGAAACTTGAGTTCATATAGCCTTCAACCTGGAGGCTACCTTCTCCATATACTAGTAAAAGATATTTAGTCCTTTTTAAGTACTTACGGATATACTTTACTGCCTTCCAATGTTCTAAACTTGGATCCGCCTAATACCTGCTCATGACACTTAGAGCATACACAATATTAGGCCTAGTACATACCATACATGATAGACCCTATCACTGAGGCATAGGGTATCCTATCTATGTTTGCCCTTTCTTCAGGAGTCCTTGGGGACATACTCCTAGAAAGTGATATTCTATATTTCATCGGTATGAGACCTCTCTTGAAATTTTTCATATTAAACCTTTTGACAATGGAGTCTATGTACCTAGATTGAGACAAGTCAAACATCCTTTTAGATCTATCTCTATAGATCTGGATCCTCAAAATATAGAGTGCTTCCCCTAAGTCTTTCATGGAAAAGTTTCTAGATAACTAAGTCTTAACTATGGAGAGCATTCCTACATCATTCCCAATGATTAGGATGTCATCCACATACAATACCAAGAAGGTGATAACGCTCCTACTTACCTTCCTGTACATATAAGGCTCATCTTTGTTCTTAACGAAGTCATAAGATTTGATCACCTCATCAAATCTTATGTTCCAACTTCGGGAAGCTTGCTTCAGTTCATAAATGGACCTGAGAAACCTACACACTTTATCTGGACACTCTCTAGATACAAATCTGTTAGAACCCTTATGGATTCTAAGCATTGGGAATGATCTATTGATGATGAAAGAGGGGAGAATATAAGACTATTTATAGGGCTTCTAAACCCCAATTCCTAATATGATTCATACTTAAGACTCCTACTCCTAACAACTCGTACTCTAACTCTAAGAAGCAACTCCTTCTTCCAACAACTCTAACTCCAACTCTAAGAAACAACCTCCAAACTAATCCTAATCCTATTCTAACTTAACCTCTCCTCAACTAACTCTTCTTTAACTAGGATAAGGGGTGGTTAATTAGGGTGACATGTATCTTATTCTTCCCTCAAAATATCTTTCTTCAAACTAATCCTAACCTAGTCGGCCTCCTCACCTCTTTAATAGGGGTCGGCTAGATAAGATTTATATGAATGCCCTTAGGATTTATATGTTTGCCCTCTTCAATGGAACTATATTAGGACTCCCCTAGATAGAGTCCTAATAGACCTGCCCTCTTCAAATCAGCCTTGTCCCAAAGGCTGAGCTCTATGTCTTTAAGTCATGATCCGCAATCCTCACGATGGTCCCTCGTGGCTCTATAGTAGGCACATCCTGCTCTTGGGGTCCAGCATCAGTAGTAGTGACTAGACGATGATGTATAGTGATCTCATAATACCATGCAATCATCAGCTCAACCTGATCCTCCTTATCGACTTGGGTGTCTGATGGATAAGTCGAGGCTGAGTTATCCTCTCTAAACTTCCATTTACGATGAAATACTTGGAGGATCAATTGTATTTTTAAACTGATATACTGATCTGATCCATAAGGCACGGCTCCATTGTGATCTCCTATTTTGTAAGGGCCAAAGTAGCAAGGGGACCACTTCCTTGAGTCTCAAATTTTCTACTGGTAGGGCTAGAGGTGAAGGGAAACTCGATATTCTATAGCAAACTTTCTTCTACTCTGATATTTATCGGGGGTTGTTTCTTTCTTGCATGGGTTACCACTTGGTTGTTCTTTAATAATAACTGAGCCTTCTTTTGGAATAATTACTCCCCTATAATAAGGTCCATGGTGGTGTGAACCTATTCTGAGTTCAAGGAGGGTAGGAGTTATAATTTTATCAAGCCTATTTTTATCTCTCCTTTGTGTTGTTGACCTATTTCATGTCAAACTTTAAATTCAATAGCAATTAGTATCCCTTTACATATCAAAAGTATCATGTGAATGTAGGGAGAGCCTCGGTGTATATTAGGAGTTGGCCATTTTACATGAAAGTGGTGTCGGTCCCAATTCCTGATATGTTTGCTCCAATTACAAACACATTGTCATGATCGAGTAATGCTAGTACTGATGTAGATGGCATCGTGATTGTGAGGATCGTGTAGATGGGGGATGTATGGATGCCCTCCTCTTGTTCCTTCAAAATTTTGATCTCCATCCAATAAAGTTTAGTGTCACAAATTCCATGCTGGTATTATCGCTGGAGGAACTCAATCTTCTTGTGATCGTGGGCCATGGATCGATGGTCATCATTAGGGAAGACTTTAAGCATTATAGTCCACTCCTTGGAGAAGTCATGGAAGTAGCCCAAGATCTGGGAGTACTTCAGAAGCCATAGCTGGTTCGATTAGATGTGGCACTTCAGGAAGAGTTTATACTTGTAGACAAAGAGGTAAAGCTTTTCGAGATAAAGTGTCCTTGGAAGGGAAGGTCATGGTCGAATGATCTGTGTCTCCTGCATCTCCTGGATGATCTTTTTAGCGTCGGCCCTTTGAGGATATTGACAACACTATGGCCGAATATATGCTAGTGGTTCCTTCTACAAGATCAGCATATGAAGATTGTATAGCCTGATAGGAAGTAGTTGGCTCATTTTGGTGGAGATGCCTGAAATTTCAGCAAGCTTCTGCAAGCATCATGTCAAGATTGTCATTACTTCCTCTCATGTTTCTCACATAAGATCACTTGTTCTCCCTCACCACTTGTAAGATTGTTGGTGAGGACGATGACAGATTGTTGCTTAAAGGATTCTTTAACTTGTTGCTTGCGGGTTTACATGGCCAGCTAAAGTGTGAGTCATGCAATAGATTGACTACGGGTCCTCCTTTATGTTCTCCTTCTCAGGTTCCTAGACCTCTTCTTCATATTCTTTAATAGATTTTATCATGGAAAGCTCCCCTTTTTTGCAGTGATAGTTGTGGCTCTAAAGTTCGTTGCAATGCTTACAAATGCCCTTCGCTAATTTATCGCGTAGCTCTTCTCTTGTCAATTTTTTTAGCTACGAAGAATGGCTGGGAGTAGAGGTAAGTTTATATGCTGCTGGTCTAAGAGTGGTTCTCATCCTCCAAGCATCTTATTTCAGTCGTTCCTCTTCGATTTGGGCAAAAGAGATTGCGACCTTCACAGTGGGGAGCTGTCGCGCTTGAACCTCTCCTTTAATTTTTGGATTGAGTCATTTGATGAACATCCCAAATAATTGTCTGTCAGACCAATAATGAGCAAAGTAAGATAATTCATCAAATCTGGTTTGGTATTCTTGGATCATGGAGGTTTATCAGATCTTGGTAAGTTGTCCATTGATATTCTCATACTTGATCGGCCCAAAATAGTTCAGTAGTGCATACTTGAATTATATCCATGTCAGAGTCTCATAGTTGTATTCAAACCAATTATACCATCGTATAACATCTTCTTCAAGGTGGATGACAGCGGTGGCCATCATGGAATCCTTCGGTGTTAGGTGATGATGGAAGTAACGTTCAGCGTGCGAAATCCATCTTGTTAGGTCTCCTACTTCCCATCGAGGGAAGTCCATCCTCAGATATGGTTGTCTTATATCAGTGCTTATTCTTTCTTTTTGAGAGGCCTATCTGAACTTTGACCTTATTGGAATTTTATTAGGCTTAGAGATCGGCTCAATCCAAATTCGACGAATAAGGCGTGCAATATATCCTCTATGTATGATTCAAATGCCTCCAACTTGGCATCGATTGAATCTTGAGATGTCATTGTGTGTGTCTCTAGATCTAAGATGTCAATGTCCCTCTACTGCTATTGGGTCAGTGGTATGGAATGGTTGGGTGGTTTGGTGGCCAAAAGTGATGGTGGATCATGGGTAGATGCCTACGGTTTGGGGCTGATAGGTTGCTATTTATTTGGGTGGTGTTGGGACTGTGATTTAGTGCCACTATATGGGCTGTAAGGAGGGTTTGGTGATAGAGGTTTAGGGTTAGAGGGATAGCTTAGGGTTGTTGTTAATGGCAGCAACTGATTTTGTAGGATTGGTCGCTGCGGAGGGTAAGGATTAGTGGAACGTTCGGTGGCTACGGAATGGTGCTGTTTAGGCTACGGTTTGAGTTGGCTATGGATTATGAAAATAGGTTATGATGGCTGCATCTTAAGGCTAGAAGGGTGCCCTAAAGATGGTATGGGTGGCAGCAACAATTTTGGTAAGGATCAGATATAAGTGCAATAAAAAACATCGAAAGGTAGTGCTACAAAATTCTACATCAATAGGCTCTGATAGGTCATTGTTTTAGGCTACGGTTTTGGGTGTTGTTTGGGGTATAAAAATAGGTTATGATAGTTGCAACTTAAGGCTAAAGGAATGCCCTAAAGACATTTTAGGTAGTGGTAGCAAGATGGTTGGGTTTCGGTAGGTTAAGAAGAAGAAGAAATACAAAGGTGCAGCAGCAAATTTTTCATCAGAAAAATTCCAATAGTGAAGACATAATTTTTACAAAAATTCTTAATGAAAATTTAAGTAAAACTTAAGGGGAATCTACTGGTAAGGGAGGCATAATATTGTCAAAAATTTTATGAAAAGAAATGATAGCAAAAGTTTTGGCAAAATCAAAGATTGCAAGGTGTTGCTACAGAATTTTTTCAGTGAAAGATTTTAGTAGTATAGTCAAACTTTTTTGTAGTAGTTTGTAATAAGGAATCAAGTAAAACTCAATAAAAATCCACTAAAAAGGGAAAGATAATACTATGAAAAAATTTGTGGAAGAAATCAGCAGCAAAGTTTTGACAAGATCAAGGAATACAAGAAGGTACTGTGGTAGAATTTTTTCATGAAAAGATTTCAACAGTATAAACGAGATTTTTTTCTAATAGTTCAAAATAAGGATTTGAGTAAAACTCAAAGAGAATCTACTAGTAAGGAAAAGATAATGCCGACAAAAAATTCATGGAAAAAAATAGTGACAAAAGGTTTAGCAAAATCAAAGATCACGGGAAGGTACTGAAATAGATTTTTATGACTAAAGTGCAGCAGTTTAGACGTAAAAGATCAGTGGTTTATATTGAGAATTTTTTGACAAAACCAAAAGGAGATCTGAAGATAGGAAATTCTAAAGCCGTGGCAAAATTTTTGTAGAGATTTGATCAGTAAAAATGTAACATCAAATCAAATAGTCAAGGGTGTGCGGCTGGAATTCTACAACGTAACTTTCATCGTAAAGATGGAAACTTTATGACAAAAAGTTTATACACCAAATAGGAATGAATTTTTTTTAGCTTTTTTGAATAGGGATAACTAAATTATAGCAGCAGTAAGGTAAGAAACCAAAATATATTGTAATTCACGGGGAGATCAAAGGATGATCTATGGTAGTGGAGATGATGACAAAATTTTGTGACGATCTTCAAGCAATTGTGGGAATTGCTTTGGACAACTATGGGGGGCTGATGGATGGTTATGGAAGGGTAGTGATACGCCAAGAACACTACTCTGATACTAAGTATTAGAACCATTGTAAATTCTAAGATTTGGTTAATCTCTATAGGGGATCGGCATCCTTGGAACTCTATAGGGGTTCCTCCCTCCTTGGTATTCTGCACTATGGCTGAAAGATAATTGATCTATTAATGATGAAAGAGGGGAGAATACAAGGCTATTTATAGGGCTTCTGAACCCCAACTCCTAATATGATTCCTACTTAAGACTCATACTCTTAACAACTCTGACTCGAACTCTAAGAAGTAACTTCTACTTCTCCAACAACACCAACTCCAATTCTAAGAAGCAACCTCCAAACTAATCCTAATCCTATTCTAACTTAACCCCTCCTCAACCAACCCCTCTTTAACTAAGATAAGGGGTGGTTAATTAGGATGACATGTATCTTTTTCTTCCCTTAAAATATCTTCCTCCAAACTAATCATAACCTAGTCGGCCTCCTCACCTCTTTAATAGGGATCAACTAGATAAGATTTACATGAATACCCTTAGAATTTACATGTTTGCTCACTTCAATGAAACTAAATTAGAACTCCCCTAGCTAGAGTCATAATAGAATCCCTCTGGCTGTATCATATACACCTCCTCCTCGAGGTTGTCATTGAGGAATATCATTTTCACATCCATCTACCAAATCTCATAGTCATAGTATGCTACAATGGTCAAAAGAATTCTGATAGATTTAAGCATGGCTATAGGTGAAAAGGTTTCATTATGGTCAACTTCTTGCCTTTGATGATATCCTTTAGCTACCAGCCTTGCCTTATAGGTCCCCACCTTTCCATCCACTTTGATCTTCTTCTTAAAGATCCATTTGCAACCAATGGGTATGATTCCCTTAGGTGCATCCATAAGGTCCCAAACCTTATTAGAGTATATGAAATCCATCTCAGAATTCATGGCTTCTAGACACTTTCCAGAGTCTATACTTATAATAGGCTCCTCGTAGGTCTAAGGATCAATATCCTGAGAGTCCTCTCCACTAATATGTCCCACATATCTTTCAGGAGGGTGAGATACTCTGTTAGACCTATGAAAAGTTGGAACTTGTGTGCTAAGTACCTGAACAAACTCAAGCTTTGGAATGGTGCTTGAGCTAGGTTCTCCAACCTCGCTTAAATCTATCTCACTCTCATTGTTTCCACTAAAAATATGTTCCTTCTCAAGAAACACACCCCTCTTAGCACCAAAGAACTTTTGATCCTCGAGATGATAGAAATAGTACCCTAAAATCTCTTTAGGGTATCTCACAAACATGCATCATTCCATCCTTAATTCCAACTTATCGGGGTTATCTTTTAACGTAGGCAGGATAGCCCCAAATCTTAACCACCTTAAGATCTGTCTTCTTTCCTTTCCATATCTCATATGGTATAGACACTACTGACTTTAATGAAATTCTGTTCAGAAGGTAAGTTGCAGTCTCTAGGGTGAATCTCTAGAATGAGACGGGTAGGTCAAAGAAACTCATCATGGACCACACCATGTCTAACAACGTGCAATTCCTCTTTTCTGATACACCATTGAGGTGAGGTGTTGATAGAACTCTAGCAGGGTTGAGTCTTAATCACCCTAGAAGTAGTTAATAAAAACCTTGTAGGATTGTAATAAAACTCCACTAGTCACTTCTATCCTACAAAGAATTGTGGCTAGGGTTTAGATTGGGGCCTTAGGACTTAGTGGTCGTCACCTTTTTACTGGGCTGGTCGGCTAGGGTTTCCCTTAGCTAGGTCAGCTATAGGAGGGCAAAGGGATAATTTTACTTAGGCAAGCACCCCATAGGCTAGGGTTTAAAACCCTATATAATGATGTGGTTGCTCCCTCTCTTTAATCAAGTAAAATTAATTTTTTATTCAGCTTTTGTACTGCGTCTAGGAGGGAGGAACCCCTATAGTATTCCAAGGCTTGATCCTCCTTAGAGATCAAATCTATAGAACTCCTTCTGGGGTTCTATCATCTGGTCTCAGAGTAGTGTTTTTACTGCCCCTGTAGCCATCTCAACTGCCCTCACTTTCCCAAGCAATTCCCATAATTGCTGTGACACGCGCCTCCACCCTCCACCCAAACCGCAGATCAAATCAGTTTGCCATTGCCCCTACGTTTGATCTAGAGATCAAGTATATTTTCATCACCTACGCCTCTTCAATACTACAAAATCCTTTACCTTACATGTTGAAGAGATTTTTTATATTTTATCCACTATAAATTTTGACCGTCGTAAACATTATCGTTGTTGCGAAGGTGAAACACTGCATAAATTTTCAACCACGTATTTGCCTCTTGAAACTAGTTTATTACTTCTTCTTTTTAGCCAAAATTTTTATACAATTTCATAGATCAATCTTAGCTTCCATCTAAGATTGATTTCTAGAAAAGATTCCTTCTAGAACCGGTTTTATTGTGCCTTAATTCGTCCTTATATAGTGCTGAAATTTTACGATGAAGGATCTGCCTTCTATCTTTTACCCTATTTTCCTACCGTTACTCTACCAAATTTTGTCAAACTTTTTGTTGATATTAACCACATCTAAACTGAGGGTTTTTATATATTTTCCTCAAATTTTTCTTTGGAATTTACATCAAGAATTCATCATTTCTTTGATGTAAAATCTGTTTGGTAGGACAGCACATCGCAGCACCTTTATTTGTCAAATTCTATCTTGAGTGTTGTCTTCTACAGTTTTCAGACTCTCTTTCTCTTATCTATAGACTCTAACATCCTCACCAAAAATCCTTTCAAATTGTACTCTAAACTGATCCCAAACAACCACTCAATTCAGCCCTAAACTGTAGCTTACTTCCATATACCCGATCAACCCCTCCAACCGGCCACCTCTTCTCAAAAACTTCTCATGCCACAAACCCAACAACAGAAAAGGTATCTCAATATTACAGATCTAGAGGCCTATACCATTGCATCAAAGGAGGCTATCAACACTAAGTTTGAAGTCCTTAAAAGTCGCATGGAGGAGAAGATGTGATCCCTTTTCATCAAATTTAGCATTGGTCGACCATCTAGCCTGAAGAAATCACAGTAAGGACAAGCTTTAGATCGGCGAGATGATCCTCAAGAGCATGGTCATATCATCCCTGATCCAAACACTTCACACATGAAGGTTGACTTTTCTAGATGGGAAAAAGGAGACCCAATCGGATGGATCGTGTGCGCAAAATGCTATTTTCGGTTCTACCGAACCGCTGATGCTACAAGGGTGGAGATTACTGTCATCCACCTCGAGAGAGATGTTATTCAGTGGTTTAATTGGTATGAGCATACCCATTGAGGTCTCTCTTGGCAGCGATTCAAGGAAGGACTGCTAAATCGCTTCAGACCAATCGGTTTCGACAACATCGATGTATAATTGGTGAAGATTTAGCAAACCTCTACAATACACAAATACAAAACAAGATTTGAATGTTTATCTGTCGACCGGATGACCACCACATACCTATTTTGTCGGGCAAACCTCCAACAAATTTGAGACCATACTGCTATTCTCACTTGTAGAAGGACGAGATTAAGAATATCATCAAGGAGATGCTCGACACCGGAGTAATTCGACCAAGCTATTGCCCTTACTCCTTGTCGGTGTTGCTAGTGTGTAAGAAGGATGGTATGTGGTAGATATGTATTGATTACCGAGCTTTGAATGCCATCACTGTCAAAGACAAATATCCTATACCGGTTGTAGATGAGCTCCTGAATGAACTAAAGAGAGCCCGAGTCTTTACTAAATTGAATCACCATTCTGGTTATCGTCATATTTAGGTATGCACTTAAGATGTTTCAAAAACTGCATTCCACACATATAATGGTCACTACAAATTTTTGGTAATGCCCTTTAGACTTAAGAATGCTCCTTCTACTTTTCAAAGCTTGATGAATGACATCTTCCGGAGGTTTCTATGCAAGTTCGTGTTAGTATTTTTTTTGATGATATCCTCATTTATAGTCCTACACTTGATATACATTTTCAGCACTTACGAACTGTTCTAACGATTCTTCGAGAGAAGACCCGTTATGTTAAACAGTCAAAGTGTAATTTTTTTACAACATAAAGTAGAGTATATAAGGCACATTATATCAGAGGATGGAGTGACGGTAGACCTAACAAAGATCGAAACAATGCAAGGATGGTCGAAACCTACGAACATAAAATTATTACGCGGCTTCTTTGGACTCATGGGCTACTATCGAAAATTCGTGAAAGATTATGGTAAGATCAGTGCCCTGCTTACGTCCCTACTAAAGAATGACTCCTCCTTATGATTGGATAAAGTCTCCATAACTTTTGAATGACTCAAGACAGCCATGACGATGATGTCGATCCTAGCGTTGCCCAATTTCAATCACACCTTCGTGATTGAAGCCGACACAACCAGAGTTTGAATTGGGGCTGTTCTAATGCATGATGCCTGACCCGTTGCTTACACCTGTAAAGCTTTATCTCCCTCATATCTTAAAATGTCTGTGTATGATAAAGAAATATTTGCCATCATACACGTTCTCACAAAGTGGAGACCCTACCTGATCGGTCAACGCTTCTAGATTAAGATCGACCACCGAAGTCTTAAATATTTTTTGGAGTAAAAAATATCTTTCTTAGAGCAACAACGATGGGTAACTAAACTTCTTGGCTTTGATTATGAAATTACTTATCGAAAGGGGAAAGAGAATGTTGTTGCAAATGCTCTATCATGGATACCAAGATAAGCCAAAATTTCAGCCATCTCCCTTCCCTCCACTGACTTTCTCAAAGACATTAGGGAGGAATAGAAGAATGAATAGAGACCCAAGACATCATAGAAAAATTGGAGAAGGATCCAGGTTCCATGGGCCACTACACTTGGGATTCGAAGGACCTGCGCTACAAAAGCTGAATTGTGATTGTTCCTTCTTCCCCTTGCATTCAAATTATTTTGCATGAAATGTACTCTTCGCCTTTAGTAGGGACTTTGGATTTCTGAGAACATACAAGAGGGTGAAGCAAAACTTCTTTTGGAAGGGCATGAAAAAATCGATTTATGATTATGTATCTAAATATAATGTATGTCAATAGTAGAAAGGTGAAACAGTGGCAAATCTGAGAAAACTACAACCACTACTAATACCAAACTCAGCGTGGACTGACATCTTTATGGATTTCATCAAAGGGCTGCCACCATCTCAAGGTAAAAAGCATAATTTTTATGGTGGTAGATCGTCTAACTAAATATGCTCATTTTTGTGCTGTGAAACATTCTTATACCATTACCAGCATTGCTCAACCTTTTATGAAAAATATTATAAAATTACATGAGATGCTAAGGTCAATTATAAGCGACCATGACAGGGTGTTTACAAGTAAATTTTAGACCGAGCTCTTCCAACTATAAGACACCCAATTGAAGATGAGCACAACCTATCAACCACAAATGGACGACCACATACAAGAGGTGAACAAATGCCTCGAGACTTACTTATGGTGCTTCACTAGTGACCGGCCCAAAGAGTGGACAAGGTGGCTTCCTTGGGCTGAATGGTGGTATAATATAACTTATCATTCATCAACTAAATATACCCCTTATGAGGCATTGTATGGCCGACCGCCCCCTATAATACCGAAATATATAATTGGTACGACCAAAGTAGATAAGGTCGATCAAAACTTAATTGATAGGGATAAGCTTCTTTAGTTTCTAAAACACAACCTAACTGCTGCTCAAGCCCACATAAAGCAATAAGCATACACTCAACAGAGTGAGCGAGAATTTTTAATAGGAGATTGGGTCTACCTTCGCCTACAATCATATAAGCAGCTGTCAATCAACACCAAAGCATCGATGAAGCTATCTTGATAATTCTATGGGCCATATAAGATTTTGGAGCATATTGGAGCCGTGGCATATAAATTAAAGCTCCTAGATGATACTAAGATTTATCCCGTCTTCCACGTGTCACTATCAAGCCTAACCTAAAGCTATACTGGATTGGAGGATTGTGATACACCAATGCCACTTTTCAACTAAAGTACTCATGAAGTGGAGTAAATTACCATCCAAAGATGTAACGTGGGAGTCTTACGAGGAGCTGGAGACCCAGTTCCCAGAGTTTATGGACCCTTAGCCTTGAGGGCAAGGTTGATTCTAATAGGGCGGGCTTTATAGGACTCCAGCAGGGTTGAGTCCTAATCACCCTAGAAGTAGTTAATAAAAACCCTGTGGGATTATAATAAAACCCCACCTAGCCACTTCTATCATATAAAGAAGTGTGGCTAGGGTTTAGAATGGTGCCTTAGGGATTAGTGGCCACCGCCCCTTTACTGGGCTGGTCGGTTAGGGTTTCTCTCAGCAAGGTCGGCTATAGGAGGGCAAAGAGATAATTTTACTTAGGCAAGCACCCCATAGGCTAGGGTTTATAACCCTATATAATGATGTAGCTGTCGCCCCTCTCTTTCATCAAGAAAGATTAATCTTTTATTTAGCCTTTGTGTCGAGTCAGGAGGGAGGAACCACATTAGTATTCTAAGAGTTGATCCCCCTCAGAGATCAAATCTATAGAGTTCCTTCTGGGGTTCTATCAAGTGTATAAGGAGGTGTCCATTAGGATAGAATCACATTATCCTTGAGGAAATGGGTGAACTCTATATTCAAGTACTCTCCTCCTCGATCTGATCAAAGAGTCTTAATACTCTTTCCAATCTAATTCTTTACCTCATTCTTATATTTCCTAAATTTCTCAAAAGCTTCGGACTTGTACTTCATCAAGTACATGTGTCCATATTTAGATAAATTATTAGTGAATGTAATAAAGTATGAGTAACTACCTATAGCCTGAGTCGAAATGGGACCACATACATTACTATGTACAAGTTATAATAACTCAATGGCTCTCTCTCCAGATCCACCAAAAGGAGAGTTGGTCATCTTCCCACGAAGGCAAGGTTCACAAGTTGCATATGACTAATAGTCAAATAGATCTAAGTATCCATCTTTCAGCAACTTTTAAATCCTTCCCTCATATATATGACCTAGCCAACAATATCATAAGTATGCATTGTTCGTCTCATCTTTTTTCCTCTTAGACGTATTTATATTCATGATATATAAAGAAGTGTCTAACACATATAAGTCATTTATTAGGATCCCTCTAGTGATAATTGTTGGTTACATGTGCCCTGCAAGCCAATCATGTGAGTGATGGCATTTATGACACGTTATGTGATCTTTTTGTTTATGAATAATATTGGCATATTCTCACATCATACTATCTGTAGCATATATATTGTGGTATCCTTGGTTCAATAGGAATCGGATCGTGATGAGATCATGATAATGAGATCGATTCACTTTTAAACACATATCTTAAATAATCCTAATCATAGGTTACTTGAGAGGGACATTGAGATAACCGGATATATCGGTGTACTATATATACGTCTCTATGATGGAGGCAACTGGTCTCATAGCCACTTGTGTAGAGACACTAAGGATATAGTACAGGTGCTCATTAGAGAATGAGTTCACTGATTGATAGGCTTATGGAATGATGTATGATTGATGATACCTAATGTCAAATAGTGATTTTATTGTCCAAGTTGTATATCTAGTCCTTTAACTTGAGACACCAAGGATGTCTTGTATGAGTACTCCTTTATTTGATGCCAAATTTACAGGGTTAGAAAGTTCCAGATCTGGTACAACTGGTTATCGGGATTGGTAACCAACCTTACGAAGGCAATTGAGTATCAATAAAGGATCATCTACTCTCAATATCATGAGAGGAATATCTCATATGTGCTTGCTCGGACAAATCTCTAGCTAGGGTCATTTAGATTAAGAGAGAAAGAGTTCTCTAGTAGAATCTGATTAAAGCAAGACAAATTGATTCTGTATGTGACCTAATAGTACCATGTCCAATATATGATCTCTGAGATATTAGTTGGATGAGGGATTATAGATACACGGTAACTATAGATGAATATGTCTAATGGATTTGGATCCCCCGATATCGTCTAGGGACTTTAGCATAGTGGCCTAGTACATCCATAGTCAATAAGTTGAGTAAATTATTATGGAGATAATAATTCACTATATCAGAAGGAGTTCTGATGGGAATAACTCACGACCAGCTCGGTATCGAGCCTAGAGGGTCATACACATATGGTAGATGCTTCAGCGAATAGAGAATTGAATGGAGATCTAATTAGCCCCTATTATCATTAAATGAGACCCTAGGCAAATGGGCTTCTTGGTTGAGGCCCAATTAGAGGCCTAAAAAGATTATTGGATAAAGATCCAATAATATGAGGTTAGTGGATAATTGGATGAAGATCCAATATCCATTAAGGCAGGAGCCCTAAGGTTTTGGTGGCTCTCTATAAATAGGAGGGGAGACTCATGGTTGATAGGCTGTAGTTTTAGCTACCGCCTATTATTCTCCTCCCTCCCTCTACACAAGAGTTGCAAGATCATATTAGAGGAGTTTCACTGCAGAGATCCATCGTATGGATACCACTAGAGAGGAGGACGCTTGATCTCCAATATAGGAATATACGATCTCCCTAGGTAAAATCAATCTCTCATGGTTTTTACATTTTTCTTGCGACCTCAATCTTTTACACAATAATTTGATTTGTGTGGGAAACTGATTTTTTGTTTTGATTTCTGCTGTGCATGTGATGCTTTTACTAAGGTTTCCCAACAGTGATATCAGAGCCAAGGTTTTCGTGCAAAAGATTGGTTTTAAACTACGTATGATGAGACTGAATCGCATATAATTGTTCTATACGTTCTTGCTACATTTTTGTAGCAAATGTAGTAAGGATAGGGGGCAGCCGGTCATAGTTAGGCTATCTACAAGGGTGGTGGCCACTAGCCATTGTAGGGCGGCCATGACAGCCACTAGGGGCGGGTGGCCAAGGCCCCCTGCAAAGGGGCGACTAGCTGCGGCCAAGGACCCCTACAAGGGAGTGGCTGGATGCTGCTAGAGCTAGCCCATAGGGGCACTTGCAGCATGGCACCTACAAAGACGGTCGGCTATAGGGCGCTTGCAAGGAGCGACCGCCAATGGCCAGCCCGCAGGGGTTGACCCTAGCAACCTGTGGATGATGATTCCGGGGTGGGCAAGGGCAACCGTCACCTGCGCAAGGGCGGCGATGCAGAACAAGCAAGAGGGGTTAGGGCAATCCTTTTATATAAAGGATAATCCTACCCCTCTGAATTCGAAAAATTCTGTTGTCCTTGTTTACAGAAATCTCAAAATACCCTAAAAAATTTTAGAAATTTTGAGGATTGTCCTCTCTCATCCAGAATTATAAAAATAACCTTGACAATTATAAAAATTTTGAGCATGTCCTGATTTCTTAAAACAATTAATTAAATAGTTTAATTAATTATTATATATTTGGTAATCCTACGTATGATGTGATGTATGATGTGGATAGATGATCATGAGCCATGTGTTGTGATGTGTGTAATTATTATTATTATTAATATTATTATTATTATTATTATTATTATTATTATTATTATTATTATTATTATTATTATTATTATTATTATTATTATTATTATGACCTGCGAGCCTCCATTTTTCTCGTTTATTGTTGGGCATGCGTGCCTGTGATTATTTATAATTACATAAAGAGGCGTAGCGGGAGCGTGGAGGTGACAGCGAGACCCACGATGCCATGGTGGGAGATCACGACGTATGATGATGCGGCGAGGATCTGATGGAACCGATGATGATGAGATCAATAATCACAAGGCATGGAGATGCGCCAATGCACACATAGATCCTATTATGAGTGATTAGACACATTGGCTCGAGCTTAATCATATTAGGTGATAGCTCATGATCATCCGGTGTGGCTTGCATATGTGATGTGTTATACACATACTAGATATATGTATATATATTTGCATGTGATGTAGATATATATTAAATATATATGTGTGTGACATGACATATTAGGAGATCGATACAAAACAAAAAAAACCCCTCCTACGTTAATATTAAGTCGGTAAGCATGAGGTAATAAGATTGACCCACGTGGCCTTCCATCATTATAGGAAGAAATTAAATCACGATATAGGTTGAGTTAGTCGAGTCACTTGAGGCTCACCTATCTATGTGACCGAGTTATTGCCTATGACATATAGTTGTAACTATGACCTGAAGATATGGTTTGACTTGGTCGAGCAGTCGAGAGTATATCTATCAAATAAAACTCATCTTGTAATTATGGTGATAACTTAACTGAACTTTATGGTTAGTCGAGCAGTCGAGACCATGATGATTCGAAGGCCGAACATGATGGGAATCACAAGGAGTTGTAATTAGGAAGAGTTACCTACCTTTTGGGCTTAGTGTAATTAGTCGTGTCCCTCAAGGTTGCAATAAGATATCGATTGGATCCTGATCCCCACTACGAGTCTACCGAAGACTTTCATCTCACGTGTCGAGGGTGTCGCATGATTTACTAGAAAAATAGTTGGAGTACATTAAGATAAAAGTTTATATCTTAATTAGTATTTTCTATAAAGTTTGCATGTTATTTATTTACACTATATCTTGTTTGTCGCTTGCAAAACCCCTATGTGATATACTTGATGCCAACCACCTCATTGGTCCAAAGGCTCCACAATTTGAGAATTGTTGTCATGAAAGAGAAAATCATATATGTCCTTAACACGATTGTTCCCACGTCGGAGGAAAGGATAAGCGAGGATGAGATCGCTTGCTTTGTGAAGTATAAAGATAGTCCTAGAGGATAACCTGTGTGTTAATGTGATACTTCAGTCCCTACCTGATTCCTTTTCACAGTTCATTATTGACTTTAATATGAACAAGTTTGAGGTGACTCTACCTGAGCTCTTCAATATGTTGAGGGAGGTTGAGAGTACTATCAAGAAAGAGAAGTCAATTCTCTATATTAGTGAGACCAATAGGAAAAAGAAGACCAGTGAGACCGTTAAGAAGGGCAAGGGCAAAGAAAGATTGGGTAAGGCAAAGATTGCCAAGAAAAACCTGACAAAGGATAAAGGACAGTGCTTCCACTACGGCCAAGATGGGCATTAGAAGAGGAACTGTCTTACAAATAAGGCGAAACAGAAGCTTGGAGAAGCTTCAAGTATATTCACGATCAGTCTCCACTTGTTAAATTTTTATGATAACACATAGGCATTGGATATCAGAAGTGCTTATTATATTTATAATTCGTTGCATATTCTGGCAAGACCTAGGAGATTGGCTAGAGGCGAGATGGATCTCAAAATGGGCAATGGAGTAAGAGTTGTTACAGTTGTTGTTGGGGAGGTCACCCTACATCTGCCTAGTGGAGCTATTATTACATTGGATGCATGCTCCCTCTATTATCAAAAACATTATTTTCATCTCTTGTTTGACAATTAGTAGATATAAATTAATTTTTGAGAACAATAGTTGTTCAATAATTATGGATGATAAGATCATCACTAGAGGGACCCTTATAAATGGCTTATATATGTTAGACACTTCTCCACACATCATGAATATAAATATATCAAAGAGGAAAAGAGATGAGGTGAATAATGTATACATATGGCATTGTATGCTAGGTCATATATATGAGGAAAGGATTCAAAAGTTGTTGAAAGATTGATACTTAGATCCATTTGACTATGAGTCATATACAACTTGCGAGCCTTGCCTTCATGGGAAGATGACCAACTCTCATTTTAGTGGAACTAGAGAGAGAGTCACTAAGTTATTGGAACTCATACATAGTGATGTATGTGGTCCCATGTTGACTCAGGCTATAGGTGGTTACTCATACTTCATTATATTCACTAATGATTTCTCTAGGTATGGACACATGTACTTGATGAAGTATAAATCGGAGGCCTTTGAGAAATTCAGGGAATATAAAAATAAGGTGGAGAACCAAATTGGAAAGAGTCTTAAGACTCTTCGATCAGATCGAGGTGGAGAGTACTTGAGTATAGAGTTCACTTATTTCCTCAGGGATAAAGGGATTCTATCCCAGTGGACACCTCCTTATACACCTCAGCTCAATGGTGTATTAGAAAGGAGGAATTGCATGTTGTTAGACATGGTGCGGTCCATGATGAGTTTCGCTGACCTACCCATCTCATTCTGGGGGTATGCTCTAGAGACTACAACTTACCTTCTGAACAGAGTTTCATCAAAGTCGGTAGTGTCTACACCTTATAAGATATAAAAAGGAAAGAAGCATGATCTTAAGATGTAGATTTGGGGCTTTCCTGCCTACGTTAAAAGACACAACCCTAATAAGTTAGAATCAAGGACAGAACAGTGCACATTTGTGGGATACTCCAAGGGAACTTATGAGTATTATTTCTATCATCCCAAGGACTGAAAGATTTTTATTGCCAAGAGAGTTATGTTCCTTGAGAAGGAACACATTCTTGGTGGAAACAGTGAGAGTGAGATAGAATTAAATGAGGTTGGAGAATCTAGCTCAAGCATCATTCCAAAGCCCGAGTCTGTTCAAGTACCTAATACACAAGTTCTAACTTTGTGTAGGTCCACCAAAGTATCTCACCCTCCAGAAAGTTATGTGGGATATATCAGTGGAGAGGACTCTCAGGATATTGATCCTTAAACCTACGAGGAGGCTATTATGAGTATAGACTCTGGGAAGTGGTAAGAAGTCATAAATTCTAAGATGGATTATTTGTACTCTAACAAGGTTTGAAACCTTGTGGATGCACCTGAGGGTGTCATACCGGTTGCAAGTGGATCTTGAAAAAGATGATCAGAGTAGATGGAAAGGTGGAGACCTATAAGGCAAGGCAAGTCCATTAGAATTCTTTTGGCTATTGCAGCACACTATGACTATGAGATCTGACAGATGGATTTCAAAATGGCATTCCTCAATGGCAACCTCGAGGAGGAGGTGTATATAATATAGGTAGAGGGATTCATATCTAGAGAAAGTCCAGATAAAGTGTGTAGGTTGCTCAAGTCCATTTATGGACTATAGCAAGCTTTCCGAAGTTGGAACATAGGATTTGATGAGATGATCAGATTTTATGACTTCGTTAAGAATGAATATGAGCCTTGTGTGCATAGGAAGGTAAGTGGGAGTGTTATCACATTATTGGTGTTGTATGTTGATAACATTCAAATCAGTGGGAATGATGTAGGAATGCTCTCCACAGTAAAGACTTAGCTATCTAGAAACTTCTCCATGAAAGGTTTAGGGGAAGCATCCTATATTTTGGGGATTCAGATCTATAGAGATAGATCCAAGAGGATGCATGGCTTATCTCAGTCTAGGTGTATATACTCTATTGTCAAAATTTTTGGCATGGAGAATTCCAAGAGATGTCTCATATCGATGAGACATGGAATATCAATTTCTAGGAGTATGTCCCCAAAGACTCTTGAAGAAAGGGTAGATATGGATAACATATCTTATGCCTCAGTGATAGGGTTTATTATGTATGCTATTATGTTATGTACCAAGCCTAATAGTACAGGCTCTGAGTGTCATGAGTAGGTATCAGGTAGATCTAGGTTTAGAATACTTAAAGGTAGTATAGTGTATCCTTAAGTACTTGAGAATGACTCAGGATTTTTTAATGATATATGGAGGAGGTAGCCTCCAGGCTGAGGGTTACACAGACTTAAGTTTCCAATCTGACATTGATGATAGCAAGTCAAACTCAGGAGATTTTTTCATATTGAATGAAGGAGCAGTAAGCTGGAAGAGTTCCTAGCAAGATACTGTTGTTGACTCGACCACAGAGGCATAATATATTACTATAGTAGAAGTAGCAAAAGAAGATGTATGGATGAAGAAGTTTATCATGATATGGGAGTCGTACCAAGCAGCATAGAGTTAATTCTCATATATTGCGACAGCGATAGGGCGAGAGCTCTAGCAAGGGAACCCAGGTCTCATCAGAATTATTTTGAGGAGGTACCATCTGATTAGAGCGATTATGACCCGAAAAGATATAGCAATGAAAAGAATTTCATCTAAAGATAACATTACAGATCCACTAACGAAACGGTTGGCTCAGATTGTATTTGAGCATCATAGGGGTTTGATGGAGATCGGACACATAGGTGATTGGCTTTAGGTCAAGTGAGAGATTACTAGTTACAGGTGCCCTACAAGCCAATCACGTGAGTGATAGCATGTGTGACATGTTGTGTGATCTTTTTGCTTATAATTAATATTAGCATATTCTCGCATTATATTATCTATAGCATATATATTATGATGTCCTTGGTTTTGTGGAATAGGAATATAATTATGATGAAATCACGATAATGAGATTGATTCACCTTTAAACATAAATCCTAAATAATCTCAATCATAGGTTACTTGAGAGGGACATCGAGATAATCGGACAGATCAGTGTATTATATACCTATCCATATGATAGAGGCGGCTAGTCTCTCAACCACTTGTGTAGAGACACTAAAGATATAGTATAGGTGCTCATTGGAGAATGAGTTCACTGATTAATCCACTTATGGAATGTTATATGGATGATGATACCTAATATCAGCAGCGATTTCATAGTCCCAGTTGTGTATCAAATCCTTTGACTTGAGACACCAAGGATGCCTTATACGAGTACTCCTTTCTTTGACACTAGACTTATATGTTTGGAAAGTTTCAGATCTGGTACAACTGATTATCGGGATTGGTAGCCAACCTTACAAAGGTAATTAAGTGTCAATCAAGGATCATCCACTCTCGATATCTTGAGAAGAATATCCCATATGTTCTTGCTCAAACAAATCCCTGGTCAGGGTCATTCAGATTAAGAGAGAAAGAGTTCTCCGGTAGAACTTGATTAAAGCAAGACAAACTGATTCAATATGTAACCTGATAGTACCATGTCCAATATACGATATCTGGGATATTAGTTAGATGAGGGATTATAGAAACATGATAACTATTGACAAACAGGTTCGATGGATTTGATCCCCTATACCGTATGGGGACTATGGCGTAGTGGCCTAGTACGTTCATAGTCGATGAGTCGAGTGAATTATTATGAAGATAATAATTCACTATATCAGAAAAATTCTGATGGGAGTGACTCATGGCCAGCTCGGTATCAGGCCTAGAGGGTCACATACATATGGTAGATGCTTCAGCAAATAGAGGATTAGATGGAGATCCAATTAGCCCCTATTCTCATTAGATGAGATCCTATACAGATGGGCTCTTTGGTTGAGGCCCAATTAGAGGCCTAAGGAGATTATTGGATAAAGATCCAATAATGCAAGGTTAGTAGGTAATTGGATGAAGATCCAATACCCACTAAGGCAAGAGCCCTAGGGTTTTGGTGGCTCTCTATAAATAGAAGGGGAGACTCATGGTTGATAGGCTGCAGCTTTAACCACCGCCTCCTATTCTCCTCCCTCCCTCTACGCAAGAGTTGCAAGATCAAATTGGAGGAGTTTCACTACAGAGATCCATTGTGTGGATACCACTAGAGAGAATACTTGACCTCCTTCATCCTCTTTATTTAAATCTGGAAATACAAAGATATACGATCTCCCTAAGTAAAATCAATCTCATATGCATCGTGATTTTTTTATTTTTATATTTTTCTCGTGAACCCAATCTTTTGTATGATGATTTGATTTATGTGGGAAACCAGTTTTTTGTTTTGATTTCAGCTATGCATATGATGCTCCCGCTAAGGTTTCCCAACAATGGTCTCACCATCCATAATTATTATTCTCAAAAACTAATATATATCCATTAATTATCAAATAAGAGATGGATATAATATTTTTATAATAGAGGGAACAAAATAGCATGCATCCAATGCAATGATAGCTCCACCAGGCAGATGTAAAATGACCTCCCCAATGGCAACTATAGCAACTCTTGCTCCATTGTCCATCCTGAGGTCCATCTCACCGCTGACTAATCTCCTAGGTCTTGCCAGAAATTATAATGAATTGTAGATATGATAAGCACTCCCAGTATCCAATACCATGTATTATCATGAAAATATGACAATTGGAGACTGATCATGAATATACTTGAAGCTTCTCCAAGCTTTTGTTTCGCCTTATCTGTAAAGTAGTCCTTACAGTTCCTCTTCTAGTGCCTGTCTTGGCTGTAATAGAAGCATTGTCCTTTATCCTTTGCCGAATCTTTCTTAGTAACATTTGCCTTACCCGGTCTTTCTTTGCCCTTGCCCTTGTTAAGGATCTTATTGGCCTTCCTTTTCTTATTGGTCTCACCAATATAGAGAACTGACTTCTCTTTCTTGATGGTGCTCTCAGCTTCCCTCAACATATTAAGGAGCTCAAGTAGAGTTACTTTAAACTTATTCATATTAAAGTTAATAATGAACTGAAAAGGAATCGGGTATGAACTAAAGTATAAGATCAACATATAGGTTATCCTCTAGGACTATCTATATACTTCACAAAGCAAGTGATATTATCCTCACTTGTTCTTTCCTCTAGCATGGGTACAATCATGTTAAGGATATATATGATTTTCTCCTCCATGAGAACAATTCTCAAATTACGGAGCCTTTGGACTAGTAAGGCGGTTGGCATCAAGTATGCCACATAAGGGGTTTGCAAGTAGCAAACAAGATATAGTATAAATTAATAACATGTAGATTTTATAGAAAAATTAATTAAGATATGAACTTCTATCTTAATGTACTCTTACTATTTTCCTAGTGAATCACGCGACACCCTCAACACGTGAGATAGAAGTCTCTGGTAGACTCCTAGTGGGGATCGGGATCCAATCGGAATCTTAGTGCAATCTTGAGTGACTTGACCAATTACATTAAGTCTGAAAGGTAGACAACTCTTGTCAATCACAACTCCTTATGATTCCCATCATGCTTGACCTCCGAATCATCATGGCCTCAACTACTTGACTAACCATGAAGTTCAATTAAGTCATCGCCATCGTTACAAGATGAATCTGATTCGATGGATATGCTCTCGACTACTCAACCAAGTCAAACTATGTTCTTAGATCACCAGTGACATATTTATGTCGTAGGCAAGAACTTGATTACATAGATAGGTGAGTCTTGAAGGACTCGACTAACTCAACCTATGTCGTGATTTAATTTATTTATATAACGATGGAAGGCCACATGGGTCAATCTTATTGTCTCACGCTTATCGACTTATGATTCTCATCATGTTTAACCTCTGAATCATCACGGCCTTAACTACTTGACTAACCATGAAGTTCAATTAAGTCATCACCATCGTTACAAGATGAATCTGATTCGATGGATATGCTCTCGACTACTCAACCAAGTCAAATTATGATCTTAGATCACCAATGACATATTTATGTCGTAGGCAAGAACTCGATTACATAGATAGGTGAGTCTTGAGGGACTCGACTAACTCAACCTATGTCGTGATTTAATTTATTCATATAACGATGGAAGGCTACATGGGTCAATCTTATTGTCTCACGCTTATCGACTTAATATTATCGTAGGAGGGATTTTTGTTTCATAGTGGTCTCCTAATATGTCATGTCATATTTAATATATATCTACATTACATGCAAATTATATATATATATATATATATAGTAGGTGTATAATACATCACATATGCAAGCAACATCGAATGATCATGAGCCGTCACATAATATGATTAAGCCCGAGCAAATGGACCTAATCACTCACAATAGGATCTATGTGTGCATCAGCGCATCTCCATGCCCTGTGATTGTTGATCTTATTATCATCGGTTCTGTCGGATCCTCGTTGCATCACCATACGTCGTGATCTCCTGTCATGGCATCATGGGTCTTGTTGTCACCTCCACACTCTGGTCGTACCTCTCTATGTAATTACAAAATAATCAAAAGCACGCAGGCCCAATAATAAATGAGAAAATTGGAGGCTCGCAAGCCTCATTAATAATAATAATAATCACAATTACACACATCACAACACATAGCTCATGATCATCCATCTACATCATACATCATATGTACATCACATCACATATAGGATTACTAGATATATAATAATTAATTAAACTATTTAATTAATTATTTTTTAGAAATCAAGACATGCTCGAAATTTCTAAAATTGTCAAAGGTATTTTTGAAATTCTAGATAAGAGGACATTCTTCAGAATTTTCAAAATTATTGAGGGCATTTTTGATATTCTAAGCATAGGACAGTAACTAGAATTTCTCAAATTTTGAGGGGTAAAAATATCTATTTATCGAAAAGAAAACCCTAACCTTTTCTGCCATCATCTAGCGGTCGCTTCCGCCACCCCTGCGTAGGCGGTGGTTGCCCTTTCCCGCGGGTGGTTGCCATTGCCCTCGGTGGCACTGTGCACCATGCCCTGGCGGTGGCGCTGCCCATGCTTATAGGCATTGTGCCCGCAAGCGCCACCTCCACGAGCGCTGCTGCCTCTACTGGCGATCGCTCCTACGAGCGGTCGACCTTGCAGGTGGCAGCCCTGGCCGTGGGGCTGTTCCTTATAAGTGGCAATCCTGGCCATAGTCTGCCACCCTGTAAAGGCCTGGTCATGGCTAGCCAACCCTGTAGAGGGCCTAGCAGTGGTCGGTCACCCCTACAAGTGGTCGGCTGCCCCCATCCTTGTTGCGTTAGCTGTGAAAATATAACAAAAACATGTAGAACAATTCTACATGATTCAATCTCATCACACGTAGTTTAAAACCAATTTTTGTACGAACAACCTTAGCTCTAATACCACTGTTGGGAAACCTCAGTGGAAGCATCATATGCATAGCGGAAGATTAAAATAAAATATGTTTCCCATATAGATCAAATCATTGTGCAAAAGATTGGGTCACGAGAAAGCCGCAAAAACCAAAAAACTATGATACGTGAGAGATTGATTACCTACGGAGATCGTATATCCCTGTTTTTCCAAATCCAAATGGAGAGGATGAAGAAGGTCAAATGTCCTCCTCTTTAGTGATATCCACACAATAGATCTCTGCAGCGAAACTCCTCCAATCAGATCTTGCAACTCTTACATAGAGGAAGGGAGGAGAGTAGGAGGGGGTGGCCAAAGCTACTGCCTATCAACCATGAACCTCCCCTCCTATTTATACAGAGCCACCAAAAATCCTATGGTCCTACCTTAGTGGGTATTAGATCTCCATCTAATAATCCACTAACCTTACATTATTGGATCTTTATTTAATAATCGCCTTAGGCCTCTAATTGTGCCTCAAGCAAGGAGCCCATCAGTGTAGGGTCTCATCTAATAAGAATAAGAGCTAATTGGATCTCCATTCAATCCTCCATTTGGTGAAGCATCCACCATATGCGTGTGTGACTCTCTAGGCCCGATACCAAGCTAGCCGTGAGTTGCTCCCATTAAAACTCCTACTGATATAGTGAATTATTATCCTCATAATAATTCACTCGACTCATCGACTATGGACGTACTAGGCCACTACGTCATAGTCCCCAAACAATATAAGAGGATTAAATCCATCAGACCTATCTGTCCTCAGTTACCGTGTATCTATAATCCCTCATCTAACTAATATCTCAAAGATCGTATATTGGATATTATACTGTCGGGTCACAAACAGAATCTGTTTGAGTCTCGCTCTGATCGGATTCTTCCAAAGAACTCCTCTCGTAATCCAATGGACCCTAGCTAGGGATTTGTTTCAGCAAGCATATATGGGATATTCCTCTTGTGAGACTGAGAATGGATGATCGTTTATTGACACTCAATTTCTTTCATAAGGTTGGCTACCAATTCTGATAACCGATTGTACCAGATCTAGAACTTTTCAAACCTGTAAGTCCAGCGTCAAAGAAAGGAGTACTCAAACAAGATATCCTTGGTGTCTCAAGTCTAATAACCAAATACACAACTGAGATTATGAAATTATTGTCTAACATTAGATATCATTAACCATATAGCATTCTATAAGCCGATCAATTAGTGAACTCATTTTCCAATGAGCACCTGTACTATATCTTTAGTGTCTCCACACAAATGGCTATAAGACCAGCCGCCTCCATCATATGGATGGGTATATAATACATCAGTTTATCTGGTTATCTCGATGTCCTCTCGAGTAACCTATGACTAAGATTATATAGGATCTATATTTAAAGGTGAATCGATCTCATTCTCGTAATCTCATCATGATCTGATTCCCATTGCATAGAACTAAGGACATCACAATATATATGTAATATATAATATAATATGAGAATATGCCAATATTAATCACAAGCAAAAAGATCGTGCAGTGTGCCACACGTGCCATCACTCACGTGATTAGCTTGTACGGCACCTATAACCAACACACGCTGCTCATGATGGCTCTAACAGCTTGAGAGCGAGTTTGCACTTGCAGCCCACCTACAGCTGCTTGGGGCAAAGGTCCAGATTGCGCCATCTTGATCGATTCATCATGATGCTTCGCCATGGTAAGATTATAAAACTTCTTTACTGTTCGTTCAAATTGCTTGCCTGCTCTAATACCATAATATCATAAACTTAGCTAAATTTACCTAAGTCGTGCGGCACCCTTATAATAAATTTAAGAACTTAGCGAGAATTACCTAAGTCATGAAGTACCCTTACGCTAATGTCTCAAACTTAGTTGGGATTGCCTATGTTATGAAATGCCCGTGCATTATTCGTCCGTAACAGGTCAGCCAAAGTGCAACCTCACACTAGTCCCCAAGGACTTACAAAAAAGAAGATTAATTAGTTTAAAAGCGAGCAGTGGACAAGTCCTAACATCTCGCAAAGAGAAGCTTTATAAGCAATTCAACAAACACCTTCGGTGCAAGAGAGAAAAAAGAGAAAGGAGAAAAAAAATACTTTAGAAGGTTTAATGAATGGTTACAAGTCCACAAACGATGGTTCACCGGGTGCTGGGCATGAAGACAAGCTCAACTTGTAACGAATGTTCAATGCCCAACATAATACCGAAGCCCCATCCAACCCTGTGCCACCCGAGGGGGTTCCAACATGCTGAGATGGCTAACATTTCACATTGCACTATGGTATGTAGAAATCAAGCCGTGACACACGAATTGGAGCTATTTTTGGAAATTTTGGCCTAGCACACTAAGCGGTTGCACTGCAGCATTATAAACTATTTTTGTTTATATTTCTCAAGCAAAATCATATAAAACTAAGATAAAATAGGCTGTCAAACATTTGTACAAGTATGCAAAGCGACGAACGGTTTATTGAGCGAAGATGTTACAGGTGTATGATGATCGTTCGTGATAGTAAGGTGACACCGCCAATCATTAATCATCCTCGTACGGTAACCTCTCGAAATGAGGTATAAAAGCCACCCCGATGAACAGTATCAGGAGGGAAAAAAAAGAAGAGAAGAGGAGATATATACATTCGACTACTACGATCTTTCTCCCTAAGCTCTGGTCCTGCTAACTTGACCATCAAAAGGACCGAGTCAAAGAGCACCCCCCCCCCCCCCCCTTGACTCTGGCCTTTATGCAAGGCTTGACGACGTGGGAGGAGGAGGAGGAGGAGGCGATCTTATTCCCCATCGCGGGACATCGGCACGAAGGTCTCACAACTAGGTCTCTCCTAAATTCCAATCCACCAACTCGGAGCTATGACTAACATTCTTATGCACTTGGATCAGATCAAACCATGCTAACTCATCGATCATAACGTAAAACATATTAACATAATATATTTGATTCAAGTAAACCTTAAGAGTTAAGTAATTGAATAATCTATTGGATGCAATATATGACTACATGCTTTACTAATCTCATTGGTTGCACCAAAATCTTTTGTCCAATGTTTTAAGAATCCAAGCTTATTAGACAACATTGTTTTGAACCTTGAAATAACATGTGTTCTAATATTTAATGACATAAATTTGGAAGTTAAATGAAGCTAGCAAATACAAAGTACAGTCTAGCCAAATATATCACTCAAAAATCTAATTAGTTCGGCAAGAAATTTGTGTAAAAGTGTGGCTTTTTTTTTTCTCGTGCTGATGCTTTGCTCACAACCATGAACATTGTACTATAATTTTTTAAATCACAATTCATTTAGAATATGTTGTTTCGATCTCTTCCATGTGTCACCGTCTTTAACTAAAACATATTTCAAGTAATAAATCATGAAAAGAATGCATTGTCCATGAATTTAAAAAGGTGGTGATAATTTATCGGTTCCATTTTCTTCACTTACCCTTGAAAAAAAAATCCAAAATAATATTAACTACTTCATTTAAAATTAGTATAAGTCTTACTCTTACTTTTCTTTCTTTAAATATGTTTTTTCTTTTATTGGTTCATTAAAATAGCTAGTCATATCATTCGTACAAGTATGATTTTTTTAATCATGCTCATATGCAAGATATTATTAATTGAATCTTATGAATAAAATCTAGGATGATGATTCTCATACGAGAGGGACTTAAGCATAAGATCATAATCATACTATTATGTGAAATAAATTTAATATTAAAATCTGAAATCAAATAACAATATATCAAATATTAGATGTGAGTATCTTTCAATGTCATTTGAAAAAAAATTCATCTAATTGGATTTTAAGAATTTTAAAAAATATTTTATACATGGCCATAAATTTTAAACCAAGCTAATAGGTTCAATAAATATAATAGTATTTTTATTAATTCCAACTATCAATTTGGATCATAACATTTATATATCATCAATGACAAATTCAATTCTATGTACTACAATATTACTAATCTTTTCTAATATAATATATAGTAACCCTTATAATTTATCTTGTCAAGATAATCCTATTATTAAATTTAACTATAATATAAATATAAATAAGATAATAAAAATAAATAATTTTAATTAAATAAAAATTAATAATAAAATATATTAAGATATAAATATATATTATCAAATCTTTTATGAGTTACTTACGAGCCTCATCTTAAGAATATATTGGAACCACTAAGTTACTTGTCATTATTAGATAAAAAAATTATTATAGTGTTATCATAAAATATTTTCTATGATCTAGCAATTGAGTCGACCACATCAAATTCTAAATAAAATTTCATAATTATAAGGCTTGATTTTTAATCTCAAGGTATATCACTAAGTCAGCTTTCATTATTGATGATAAAAAAAAGTACTTACTTTGTACTTTTTCAAGAAATTATCTCTCAAGCTAACTTAAATATAAATTATGAAGTGAACTTCCTATTATTAAGAAAATTTATAAAATTAGCATATGAATATATCATTACTTCAAGCTAATTTGATCGCCTATATATGAGCATGTAGTATTTTATCTTATGTTGATATCTTATCACTTTCCTTGTAGTTTTCCAATATTACATTTCTGAATTACATTGGTATCTACATAGCATTCTAAATGTAAAATTGATATATGATCTTGTACATATTTGAGCATATAATATACTTACAATTGTACATGTATAAGGAATATTTTTCATTTGATTTCTTTCTAAGTCATTCCGAGAACATTAGCTTTAACTATAATTTTCATCTCTATAATAAGTATATCATTACCTAAACAAAGTGATATACTAAACATCTATAAGACTCGATCAATATATCTTTTTCTAAAACAATTTTATCATTTCTTAAGATCTATCCCTGGAAATCTTAATGCTGATAGTATGAGTTACCTCATTCATATCAACTATCTTAAAATTTTTAGTAAAAAATATCTTAATATTATGTAATAAATAAAGATCATTATCGATAAGTAAAATATCATCCATATATAAAACTAATATAATAAACTTGCTCCCATTAATCTTCAGATATACACATTGATCGATAGTTTTTCTTAAATCCAAAAAAGTAATGGTGTCATGAACCTTTTTGTATCATTGGATGAAAACTTGCTTAAGGCTATAAATAAATTTCTTAAGTTTATAAGCCCAAGTTTCTTTACTGCCCAACTTTCTCCACTGGAATAGTAAATATAAAGTGGTATAGAGATATCAGTATAAATAATCTTCAAGAGTTTTTACTTCTTGTAGTTTTTTCTTTATGTGCTTAGTTTATTTTTTATTAACACAATATATGTGGACATTAAAATTATTAAAGTTATTTTGTCAATTATACTTCAACCTTCTTTTTTTATTATCAGCTTCTTAACTAATAGACAAAATATTATGTGATCTTTCTTATCTTAATCTTAATTCTTTTTAAATTTATATACTAGTCAACTTATTTAAGTCTTATTTATCTTTATTTATATTACGATAAATCTTGAATAAGCCAAACTAAGGAGAAAGAGAATTAAGAATAAATTACATAAGAAAAAACACATCCACATTCATGCATAATGCCTTAAGTTTTGTAACTTTATCACCCACATTATGGATATGATCTTAATCCCTACAATGTCATCATATTGAGTCATAACCAGTTCTTTCATTAATATGCTAGTCAATGATTTATAAATAAATTTAAACATATCTTTAATATCTCTTTAATATTTATGTGTATCATAATAAAATTTTAATTTTATTTGTAATTATAATTCTTATAAACATTAGACTGATCATATTAGATCTTTTAAGAGCATTCATTTCATTAACTTATTTATAGTATTTTTATCAGTTAAATCTATGGGCAGCGAATAATAATACATCTGTATGAATTGTATATTCTCTTATCATCCTGAATAATTTGAACCAAGGAGTATAAAGACACTAGAAGTATGAGAATGCATGAAAGGATATATTATTATAAAATATAAGACATCATTAATGCTTTGAATTTTCAAAGTGTGATCAATTATTAATATCGTTCATTAATATAACCAATGTTTACTAAAAAAGGACTATTATCATCTTTGATAAATATTTATTGCTAACTTCAGGAATACAATCCTAAATTGAAAGGATATCTAAAATAGTATTATCTTACCCATCACATAATTATTTAAAATAGATGCTCTCTTTGGATTGTCTAAATCTCTTAATTATTTATTTCATAGTGAATAGTTTATTTAATATTATTAAAAATTTATTTTTTAATATAATTTTATAAATTATTATCTAGACCATTCGATGACTATAATGCCAATATAATAATATAAAATATATTTTTAAAAATATTTATAAATAATAAAACATTTATTATAATTTTTATACCATAAACTTACCATCCTATGTCACTTTGGAAACTATTAGTCAAATAAATTTTGGGAATATAAGTACAAATAATATTTACTCAATTTTAATTAATTTAATTTATATCAAAATAATTAAACAATAAAAAATAATTATCGTAACATTGAATATTAATCAGCATAAAAGAAAACTAATATAATGATTATAATCATGATAAAACATAGACCATACATTTATATGAGAAATAAATATTATTTCATATTTTTAATGCTCGTGTATTTAATAGTAATATAAATATCTAGAATAATAATTAAAATTTCTTAATAACATAAGCGATTAAACTTAATAATACTAAATTATGTCACATAAATAAAAATAATATATCTATATTTTATTTTTATTTAATTTTGATAAAAATATTTATCAAGTTTGTGATAGAATTTTATTATTATTAAATTATGGTTGCTGAGATAATATTACCAAATTAGAAGGGCATAATGGTAAACAAAGGATATATAAAATCGATTTCATGAGGGTAAACTAAAAATTTTGTGACTAAGGGCAAAGTCATAAATAGTTGATTTTTAAAGATTAAAATTATAGTTTTACAAGGATATATATTGAGAATATTTGATTTTCAAAGGTTAAAAATGTCACCAATAGATATCAATTAGAATTAATAGCTTTTATATGGCCAAAATTAACCTTTACTCTAATTCACCCTTTCTCCAACCGTGGCTACACCAGAGTCTAGCACCTACTGGTGGCAACCCGACAACAGTGACCATGTAGTGATCAAAGACCACCACTAGTTTGAGAAAGCTCTACCATCGTTCGCTACTGCCTAAAACATAAGAAGGAAGACATTGCCAATTAGAACACCGCTGTGAGGCCCATAGCCTTCAGTCTAGTCGCCATCGTGTGTCGTGTGTCATCGTCTGCCATCGCACAGTGTTCGACCACTGTAACAAGTGTAACCTGTCTGCTGCCTATGGGTAGTGGCACACCCCGTAGAGCCAACAACTCTTTGCTTGTTGATGGGCTCCTACACACAATAATCATCGTCGCCATGCTTCCGTTGTCGGTGTCAGTCATCGGCCATTATCATAGCACACCAAAAGGGCCATAAGCCGGACGTCCATCCACCGCCAGGGCTGCTGCACACAACACCTGTTAGTTACTATATCTGCCCACAATAGGGCTCCCACCACACTTCTACTGTGCTACTTGGGGAAGGATTGGTAGACTCAATAGGTTGCTACCCTCCGCTACGTTGCCTCCTATAATAACGACTCCACAGCATACCACACTTCTACAATAGAGATGTTGTCGAAGCTACCATACATAGTAGGTGGAGCAACCATAGTAGGTGACTAACCAATCATCACAACTCCAACGATAACAGACTGTCGTCTATGGTAGCTTTGACAACATCCCTATTGATAGAAAAAATATTGGACCCATCCAGTCAGCTTAAAATATATCAGCTCTCGAAGGCCACATCGACATCCGAGGTTCTGATCACTCGACTAACTCGATGTCATCGACCCACGTCCCAGGCGACACGAGACAACTAGCACTGTAAGTGTCGACCTAGCACAGTGTTAGCCGACCTGACATAGTGTCAGGCGCGAGTCTCGGAAGGTGATGTCATCTGACACCACCTCATCGATCGGGAACTTGGGACTTTGCAAAAGGTCCTCCTAGAGTAGCACTGTACACTTGACTCAGCTAAGGGACGTTGCCAGCATCCAAGGGTCAAGGTACGACTATCCCCCGACCTGAAGGTATAAAAGCCACCCCTATGTATGGCTAAGGGGGCTCTCTTTCTCTCTCAGACTCTCTAACTCTATATATTGAATGCTCGAGATCATCTCGATCAAGGTACTGACTTGATCGTCAGAGGGGCCACATCGGGCCCATCCCACCTTGACTAGGCCTTCTTACAAGACCCCGGAGGAGCCTCCAAGCAAGAGCATCCCAAGACGCACATCCGAGACTAGGCAGACCTCTCTTGAGCTTTCTCACGTTTTCCTGACCAATGCGGACAAGCTTGTGCACATGGGTGAAACCAAGTCGTGCTGACTCCTCAGTTATGCCATAAAATCCAATAATATTTTGGTACTAGAAGGAGGGCCTAATGTCGTAAGAATGTTCACAATTGAACAACCACAATGAACGCCTTGGAGATATCTCTAGTACCCAACATGCTCATAGGGCAGCTCTCCTTCTCCCTTCATGAAGAATAAAATACCTTGACTTCGACACAATTGATCATATCACCACTTTCCTAGACCAGGTAACCCAATTTGGTAGCTTTGACTCTCGAATATGTCAAGCTTTTTCCACCACCCTCCAAGGCCCAGCTCGGATATAGTACAATAGTGCCTGATTCAAGCACCTCACCTAGATAGTGCATGAGACCTGCACCTTGACTAAACAATGCTCAAGCCATGGACCTCGGCCAAACAGTGCCTGGGCCATGCATTTCGGCCAAACAATTTATGAGTCGTTCACCTTGGCTAAATAGTACCCGATTCATGTACCTTGGCCAAAAAGTGTCCGAGTTAGTCACCTCAGCCAAATGATGTCTGAGTCCTGCACCTTGGCAAATAGTGCCCGAGTCGTGCACCTTGGCCAAATGGTGCACGAGTCCTGCACCTCACCCAAATAGTGCTCGAGTCGTGCACCTCGGCCAAACAATGCACGAGTCGTGCACCTTGGTCAAACAGTGCATGAGTAGTGCATCTCAGCCAAACAAAGCTTGGGTCTTGCACCTCGGCCACTTACAAGTTTGAGTTACGCCTTGGGCCACTCATGAGTCTAAGCTATGCCTTAGGTAAGTCATGAGCCTGAGCTATGAATCTCAGCCAGTCACGAGCCCAAGCTATACCTTGGGCAAGTCAAGAGCCTGAGCTATGCACCTCGACCACTTACGAGCCTGAGTTATGCACCTTGGCCACTCACAAGCCCGAGTTATGCCTTGGGCAAGTTATGAGCTCGAGCTATACACCTCGGCCACTCACGAGCCCAAGCTATGCCTTGGGCAAGTCATGAGCCTAAGCTATGTATCTCGGCCACTCATGAGCCCAAGCTACGCCTTAGGCAAGTCATAAGCCCGAGCTACACCTTCAGCCAGTCACGAGCCCAAGTTATGCACCTTGGCTAGTCATGAGCCTAAGTTATGCATCCCTGCAAGTCACAACCCCGAGCTACACCTTGGGTAAGTCACGAGCTCGAGCTATGCACCTCGGCTACTTACGAGTTTGAGATACGCCTTGGGCAAGTCATGAGCCCAAGCTATGCACCTCAGCCACTCACGAGCTCGAGATACACCTTAGGCAAGTCTTGAACCCGAGCTATGCATCTCGACCATTTATAAGCCTGACCTCGGGCCAGTCATGAGCCTGAGTTATGCATCTTGGCTAATCATAAGCCCGAGCTACACCTCAGACAAGTCATGAGCCTGATCTATGCATCTCGGGCAATCATGAGCCCAAGTTATGCCTCGTGCAAATCATGATCATGAATTTTGCACCTCGGCCACTTACGAGCTAGAGCTACACCTTGGGCTAGTTCAAAACCTGAGCAATAGCGTTTAGTAGTCCAAAAATTGACTAGTAGTGCTCAATAGTCCATAAATCGAGCAGTAGTGCCCGACAGTCCATAAATCGAGTGGTAGTGCTCAGTTAGTCCAAAACTCGAGCAGTAGTGCTCAACCAGTACATAACCTAAGCAACATTGCTCGGCCAGTCCAGAAATCGAGTAGCATTGCTCGGCGGTCCATAACCCGAGTAGTAGTGCTCAGCCAATCCATAACCCAAGCAACAACACTTGGCTAGTCCAGAAACTGAGTAGCAGTGCTCGATAGTCCAAAAATCGAGCAGGAATGCTTGGTAGTCCAGAAACTGAGCAGCCATGCTCTATAGTCTAGAACCCGAGCAGAAGTGCCTGGCAGTCCATAAACTAAGCGACAATGCTTGGCCAGTCCAAAACCTGAGCAACAGTGCTCGGCTAGTCCATAACATAAGCAGGATTTTCTCGACCAGTCCATAAATTGAGCAGCGGTACTCGATAGTCCATAACTTGAACAATAGTGCTCGACCAGTCCAGAACCTGAGCAGCAGTGCTTGGTAGTCCAAAACCCAAGCAATAGTGCTCGACAAGTCCAAAACCCGAGCAGCAATGCTCAACTAGTCCAGAACTCAAGCAATAGTGCTTGGCCATTCCAGAACTCGAGCAGTAGTGCTTGGCCAGCTCCAACGGACTTTCAATTTTGACCAGCTCTAATGGGCTTTTAGTCCTGACCATCTCCAATAAACTTTCAATCCCGACCAGCTCTAACAGGCTTTCAGTCCTAATTAGCTCCAATGGGCTTTCGATCCTGACCAACTCCTGCGTGCTTTTAGTCCTAACTAACTCCTATGGGCTTTCAAGCCCGATCAACTCCAGTGGGCTTTCAATCCCGAACAACTCCTATGGGCTTTCAGTCCCAAACAACTCCAGCTAGCTTTTAATCCTGAACAACTCCAGCAGGCTTTCGGTCTCGACCAACTCTAGTGGGCTTTCAGTCCTGAACAACTCCAGCGGGCTTTTAGTCCTTACCAACTCCAGCAAGCTTTCAATCCCGAATAACTCCAATGGGCTTTCAGTCCCGAACGACTCCAGTGGGCTTTCGGTCTTGACCAGTCATTCCAGCTTTGAGTCTTGGTTAATCCATGCTAACTTCAGCTCGACCAAATTATACCAACTTCAACTCGGCTAAATCATGTCGACTTCAGCTCAGCCAAATCATATCGACTCCATATTGGTCAACTCGCGCCTAGTCAGCTAGCAGCAACCTCAGCACAGGTGAGGTTACGCCAACTCTAGCCCCATCAGTGTGTGCAAGCCTCGACCTTGGTTGCTCCACATATGGCTCTAGCCGAAGACAAGGACAACTAAAATTAAATTAGCAATCAAGCAGGCCCTAATAAAGGATTACATGACCCCAACAACGGAGACAATAGCCCATAGCAACGAAGCCCTCCCAAGAGCCCCTCTCCGAGAAACTCCATGGAGCACTTCCTCGAGGGGGGAGAGAATGATATGGTAAATATTATGCTCATTCAGTCAGCTCAGACACATAAGCCCTCAAAGGCTATGTCGGCACCCGGGGTCCTAGTCACCCAACCACCTCGACATCATCGGGCCACATCCCTGGTCGACCAATCCTCCGACCTAACGTTAGCACGTCGACCAATCCTCCGACCTAACGTCCAATCTCTAACATGATGCTTTCCCTAACCTAACGTCTGATTTTCCTACTTTGATAATTTGCACTCCGATGGTTCAAGTTCATAATTAAAGTTTTTCAGGTGTCACTTATCATAAAGGAATATTAGTCTATAATTTGAGATTCAACAGTCTCTCCTTTTTTTATAATGATAATCAATTAATGATAGAGTTTTAACTAAACTCCCTTCATCTATATGCCATTTTGAAATATTCTAATGAACTTGAATTCATAAAATGATTTAACATTTTAATGCTACCATTTGAATTCAAGTTGAAATAATTTTAATCGAAAATCATGGTGACTTCCAATAGTGATCATTACAAGAATTATATGCATAATTTTAGTTAAATAATCATATCATATCCATAGTTAGAATGTCAAAATAGTTAGACATCTCAAATATATATCATAAGTTAATGTCATCAAATACAACATGTATAAGAGTGCATGTTATTTATAGCCCCAAATGACTGTAATATTGGAGCCAAAATTTAAATTTGAAGAGTTCCGAAGGTGCTTGTCTCAAAGACTATGTTCTAGTGGTTGTACTGCTTGTTTGGGCAGTACGACCACCTAACACACCTTTGAAGGCTATATCATCTTGAAGACTATGTCTTCGAAGATTATGTCTTTTCTAACGTTGGGTTACTAAAATGCCTTTTATAATAAGTCCAAATCAATCCAAATTAAGGTGTAATGATCTCTTATTTGAGTTAGTAAAACTAACTCTCATTATGATGCTAACTACAACACTTAAAATATAATTTTCATTTTCCGACCGTCAACTGATCTCATGGTGAACTCCCGATGAACTCTCGACATCCTTCCAGTGAACCCTCGGCGAGCTCCCGATTTCTTCCAGCGGACTCCCGATGAACTCCAGCATTCTTCTAGCGAACTCCTGGCGAGCTCCTGACAACCTGTCAGTGAACTCCCGATAAACTTCCCGACAAACCTTTTGTAAGTTCTCGGCAAGCTACTGACAACATCAACAGAACCTCAGCTGACCTTTGGCGAACTTTTAGTGAGCTCCCATTATGTCATCCGAACCTCGGCCCGATGCTCAAACTTGACTTCGACCCAATATCTGATTATAATACCCTTTACTGTCATAATTAATCCTGCATCACTTTCTTTAACACATAAGTTAGATCATAAAATCCATCAATTAATTTCATTATCAAAATCTGAGATTCAATAATCTCTTCCTTTTTAATGATGACAACCAATAGATGACGGGAGTTAATTGTAACTCTCTCTATGTATATGCTATAGGATAAATAAAAAAAACTTGAATTCAAAAGCACTATCACTTTTGAATTTAAGCATTTTAACAAATTTTATAATTTAACTATACATGACACCATATATGATAAAATTTTTAAAGATTCATTTTCTTGGTATCACATAAAAATTTTAATCATTATGTTCACAAAATAACAATATTATCAATCATGATACAACATCAATCATTATGTTCACAAGATAATCATGTCATTAATTATGTCATTTCTCTCCCTTTGTCATCAACAAAAAGAAAAAATAATCAATTATATTTAAATAATTTTTTAAATATTTATCACAACATTTAACACATAAAGAGAGGAAGTTAGTCCGTTGTTCCCCCTTAGTAAAATAAGAAGAATACTAAAGTTAAATTTACTTTATTTTTTCTTTATAAAATAAAAAGTTAGAATAAAGATAGAATTTTATGCATCACAAATGCCACATCTAATTTCTTTTCTCTCTCTTTATAAATATCAATTACAAATATAATAATTTCAAAAGAGAGCTTAAAAAGCCAAGAAATCCAAGAAGACTATAAGAGATACTTATGTCTTCAGAATCATCTCATGTAAATTTCAAGCAAAAGCTCAATAAATCTTAAAAATAGCAAATCATACATTTGGATGGTTTAACATTCTTAACTCTCTTCTAATAAAGTCAAATTATTCTTCATTAAATGGCTTGGTAAAGATATCAACCAATTGATGGTTAGTATTAATAAATTTCAAAGATATATCATGATTATTTACATGATCTCTAATAAAGTGATACCTTAGTTCTTGAGTGTAGAATGAGATTTTTAGTTAAGCATATTGTACTAGTATTATCGTATTTGAAATGAATATTTTTCAAGTGAATTTCATAATCTTCTAAAGTGTTTTGCATCCAAATGACTATGTACTCAGCTTCTGTCGTAGATAATGCAATTGAATTTTGTTTCTTAGTTAAATACAATAAACTACCTATAATTCCTCTATATATTTTTTTATCAAAATTTTTACCTTCATTATCCAAGTCTAATTTTGTAGAAGTACTCATGGGTATGTTTATGGCTTTAGCATTGTCCATATTAAAGAATTTTAACAAATCTAAGGTATATTTAGTTTGACTTATAAAGATGTCATCATTTAATTATTTTATTTGTAATCCTAAAAAAAAATTAATTCACTCATTAGGCTAATTTTAAATTCTTGGCTCATACTCTTGGCAAAAAATTCACAGAATGATTCATTTGTTGAACCAAAAATAATATCATCGACATTAATTTGAATAACTAGAAAATTATTTTTAAAATACTTAAAAAATAATATGATATTGATTTCATCTTTTAAAAAGTTATTTAAAATAATGAAAGAGCTAAGTCTTTCATACTAGGCCCTAGGGGCTTGTTTCAATTCATAAAGAGCCTTAGATAATTTGAAAACATGATTCAGAAAAAGATCATTTTCAAAACTGGAGGGTTGTTCAACATAAACTTCTTTGAAAATGAAACTATTAAGAAAAGCACTTTTGATGTTCATTTAAAATAACTTAAAATTCTTAAAAGAGGCAAAGATAAGGAGCATCCTTATGACTTCAAGTCTAGCCACAAGAGCGAAGGTCTCTTCATAATTGATCTCTTCTTCTTGATTAAAACCCTTGGCCACTAATCTAGCTTTGTTTCTAACCACGATATAATTTTTATCTTACTTGTTTCTAAAGACTCATTTAGTACCAATCACTAAACAATCACTAGGTCTAGGAACAAGCTCTCATACATCATTTCTCTCAAATTGGTTTAACTCTTCATGCATTAAAAAACCCCAAGAATCATCTTTTAGGGCTTCTTCAATGTATTTTGGTTCAATCAAGAGGTTGGATCTGTTACCTATGGTTCTTTTCCCAATGATTTATCCCTTGTTATCTTCAAATATGACAAATCCTTCATTTAGGCCAGCAAGCTTAGATAAATGAATTGATCTCCAATCATGTGCCAGGAGTATCTACTATCACGGTATCATTTTGTGCTTCTAGCCTTTGTTTGGAGACATACCTACAAGAAAGGGGGTTTTGGTTTAAGTACCCATTTGCCTTTAGGTTCCTTTAAAAAAATTTTACCTAATTTTACTAATGGAATCAGGTTGTTTATGGTTCCTTTAGGAACCCAAATTAATTTGTGTGGACTCTGCCTTTTAAATGAACATTTATAAGCATAGTGTCTAATTCTTCTACAAAAATTACATTTATTTCTAGGTGAAATATATAATGTATGTTCTTTAATGAAGATTGTTGACTTTTGTTGTGTATTACTCAAAAAGCTAATTCCTTCCTTTTTATGAATATGACCCTTATTAGCAAGGATCATGTTTAAGGATTTGTTATCTATTCTTTCACACTTAGTGCAAGGAGCTATCCTATGTTCATCATACTCCTTTTTAAAATTTTTAAATTCACTAGCAAGTGAAACATGATCTTTCATTAACAATTTATACGTTTTACTAACTAATTTAAAATCATCAAACAAGTCATTAAAAATATTAAATAATTCATCATAAGACAAAGAAGACTCGTTTATGTTACTTATCTCGTTGTCAAATGCCATTAAAGCATAACTTGTAACTTCTTCCTTGTTGGTTAGCTCCTCGTCTTCGGATGAACTTGAGTCATCCTAAGTAGCTTTGAGCGCCTTCTTCTTCTTTGGTTGCTTCTTTTTTACTCGGGAACATTCATTTTTAAAGTATCTTGGCTTCTTACATTTGTAACATATTAATGAGTCCTTTTTTAGTTCACTTTTGTTCTTAGCATCTTGTTTTGTTTTAGTCATTTTTAAGAATTTCTTCAATTTTCTTGTAAGAAGTGCAAAGTCCTCATCAACATCGTCGTCACTTGAGTTTTCTCCCAAGTAGTCTACCTTGGTTCTAAGTGCTATGTCCTTCCTGTTCTTTGAAAGGTTGTTCTTGAGTTCATCATATGCTATATATATCATTTCGTAAGTCATCAAAGACCTGATTAGTTCTTTAAGCCGAAAATTATTTAGGTCCTTTGCTTCTTGTATTGTCGTTACTTTGAGATTCCAACTTTTTGGAAGGGATCTTAATATTTTGTTAACAAGTTTAAAATTAAAAAAACTTTTATCAAGCACTTTTAAATCATTGACGACATCCGTAAAATGGATGTACATGTCTCCTATGGTCTCACTTGGTTTCATGCAAAAATAACTCATAGCTATGCACCAAAAGATTAATTTTTGACTCTTTGCCTTGACTAGTGCCTTTGTGTGTGACTTCAATGTGTGCCAACTCTCGTGCATAGTTTCGCTAATGAAAAATTTACATTAATTTAAATATTCACTCAATAAAAACCATATCAGAAATATATTTAAGCATAGATATTTTTGTAAGAGTGCAAGTAAAGGTAGTAGATAATTAAATAAGGAAGCAATAAAGATAAAGAGCAAAGAAGAGGAAACAAATTTTATAGTGGTTCGGTCTCGTGATCTACGTCCTCTCTCGATTCCTCCTTCGTTGAGGTCACCGATTTCCATTATTGATCTTTTTTCAATGGATGAAGATCAACTACCTTCTTACTGGTTTAGAAGATAACATTTACAAGTCTCTAAGCTCTCCCTTAAATAAAAAAACTACACAAGATGAAATGAGGAGAAGCCCTCAAAGAATTACAATAGTGTTTTCACAAGGTTTTTGCTCTTAACACTTGTATACCTCAAGCAAGGATGGAGGGGATATTTATAGGCTCCAAATGGCTTCAATATTGGAGCCAAAATTTAAATTTTAAGAGTTCCCGAGGTGCTAGTCTCAAAGACTATGTTCTGGCTGTTGTACTGCCACTCTGGGTGATACAACTGCTTGACACAATCTAGGAGACTGTGTCTAGGCGGTTCAACCACCTTACACACCTTCAAAGACTGTGTCATCTTGAAGAGAGTGTCTTTGAAGATCGTGTCTTTTCTAACGTTGGGTTACTAAAATGAATTTTATAATAAATCTAAATTAGCCCCAAGCATAATGATCTCTTAGTTGAGTTAGTAAAACTAACTCTCATTATGATGCTAACTACGACACTTAAAACATAATTTTATGACTCTAATATTCATAAATGTCTTTAATATTCATAAATATCTTTTGATATCAATATTTATCTTGACATGATTTATTTTATGACTCATGAATGACATAACTTATCTCCCAAAATGAGTATTTCTTAAATTTGTAATAAGTTGAAAATTAAAAGAGATTTGTATTATCATGAATATTCTCTTAATTTCTTGACTTAAGTTATATGGTATGGGAATCACGTTATTGATCTCTATAATTTTCTCTTTTAAATAAAAATATGATTTATAATCTTAACAATATTAATTGGAATTATTATCAAGATCATTATTTTTTATTAAAAAGTTATCTTGGATGAATTAAGATTATCCCCTAGACTCATTTTATTATACACAAAAAAAAGAAAGAAACTTATTAAACAAAATCATGTCTTTTGATATTTAAAAATTTTATTTTATCTTTAATGACATCATCTTCTTGTACTTTTTAGCGTAATTTGAATATAAATACTAAGAAAAATTATGTTATTATATTTCTTTATTAACAATAACAAAAAATAGAGACATAAAAATTTTAATATGATTAGAAGTAAATTAGATATGGTAACCTTGAATGAGAAATAATTTACTTGGAAGAAAATTTAGAATTTTCTAAATGCATGCAAAATACTTGATTTATAATTTAAGCTTGATCTACTATCATACCTTCTTATGAAATTATTGATGCTTTTTATCAAAATTTATAATATATGATTTTTTGCTATGCTTGAAATTATATGAGATGATTTTAAATGTATGAGTAGCTCTTAAACTTTTGAATCTCTTTGAATATCTTGAAGTTTTGAGCTTAATTTCAAAATTCACATCTATAAAATTTATATCTTTAAAATTGAGTATTTTTATGATATGATATTTTTCATTTCTCTACCTTGATTCTACCTTCTTGCTCACACATGTAGAGAAAGAAAATTACTAGTATTTCAAGAGACTAATAAGTCTATTAATTATTTTGAATCTCTTGAAAGTGATTTTGATGATTCTAAAATTAAATGAGTGATTTATCTATAGCATGGTTTTGATTTCTTAGAACTATAACTTAAAATCTTTTATGAATTAAAATATTTTATTATGTGTCTTTGTATTATTTGAAAAGAAATTTTTATACAAATTATAAACTTGACAACTTAAGATTTCTTATGGATAAATCAAGAGATTTTATTTGTTTCTCCTATTACTTGTCTCTTGATATTCATAATTTATTTTCATAAATTGAATATCTCATCACCATATTAATTTTTCTTGATATATTTCATGTGATGATTGGTATATTTCTTGATTTATTTCTTAAAAAATAATATAATGAAAAAAGTCTTACACTATTCTAACCATCCCTTCTTTTTGACAATGATAAAGGGGAAGCAAAACTTATTAGCTTATAAAATTGCTAGCTTGAACAATACAAAGGAAGCAAATATTTGCTAGCTTGCACTTCTCAAAAGAGAAGAATGAATTCACTAGCTTGCATGTTCTAAGGCACTAAAAAATTTGTTAAATTGCTAAGCTTTCATATATCAAAAACTTGCTAACTGCACTTCTCCTTTTGTTGATGACAAAGAGGGAAAAGATATAATAATGTGAAATTATATATGATGATCATGCATGTAATGATGATTTTGAAAATCATCATAAAGATATTGATTTATTATTGTTCGAATTTATTTACTACATTTTCTTGAAATTTACATGAGAAAATTTTATTGAGCTCATATCCGAAATTATATATATATAAGATTGAGGTTGAGACCTAGAAATATTAAATCATGAAAATATATAAATTGTTAATCTAGATTTCATGAAATGAAGCTTTTTTGTGATAATATTTTTTTAAAACTTTCTCCATGACTTTATCTTATTGTTTTTAAAAAAGAGAGAAAAATTACATGAAGATGTGCCATATTTAAAATTTATAAGATATAATTTTTTATATCAAAAGATGACTTTTGCTATATTTGAAATACATAAGTAATTTTTAAATCTCTTGAACTTTTGAGCTCATCTTAGTATTGCTTTTAAAATTTATTAAGAGCTCTTCTCTATGATGAAATGATTCAATAACACCTCCCTTATTTCTCTCCTAATTAAAGAGGAAGAAAATTTTATAATGCATATACTAAGGGGGAGTAGTGTTATCCTGTGCTTTGAAATTATTAGCTATATTTTACCTTTTTGTTGATAACAAAGGGGGAGAAATATATATTGATGACACATGATGAATACATTGACGACACATAATCTTGTTGAAATACATGGATATTTTGGATAAAGATATGGATTGGATATCTTGGATATGAATATGAGTGCATAATTTTTATTATGATTTGTTGACTTCATGTAAATTTGTGTTAAAATTTACATAAAATGTTGATTGCTTGAATTTAAGAGTATGTGATTCTCTTAAATTTAAATGGCATAGATTTATGGGAGTTAGGATTAACTCATGTCATCAATTGATTGTCATCATAAAAAAAGGGGAGATTGTTAAATCTCGGAGTTTGATGATGAAATCAATTGATAGGATATTTATTTAACAGGATTGTTAGAATTGATTGATATAGGATTAGTTATGATAGAATGATTATTACAATCAGGATTGGCCAAGGTCAAGTCCATGCTATCACGAACGATCGTCGCTCAACTGCAACACCTTCACTCCACGAACTGTTCGTCGCTTTTTCTTGCTCGTACATATGTTTGGCAACTTGTTTTGTCTTGAGTTTATGTGTTTTTACCTAAGAAATGTGAGCGAAAGTAGTATAGAAGGCTGTAGAACGATCGCTCACTGCGCGGAGCTAAAACAGCCATGTTTTAGGGTCTTTTTTGTGTGTTGTGGTAACCTTTCTGAGCGGTGCAAAATGTCAGTCATTTCAGCACCTTGGAACCCCCCGGGTGGCACTGGGTTGGATGGGGTTCTGGGTATATGTCGAACGTAGGCGTTCATCAGCAATTGAACTTGTCTTGCGTCCAATATCTTGGGAACCGTCGTTTATGGACTTACGACCATTCCTACAACCCTCCAAAGTCCTATTTCGCTCTCTTTCTCTCTTTTCTTTACTGCACTCAAAGTGTTCGACAAATTGCTTGTATAGTTTTCCTGTTTGTGAGATGTCGGGATGTGTCCGTCGCTCGCTTCTAAGCTAATCAACTTCTTCTTTACAGGTCCTATGGGACCTTAAGAGGTTGTAAGAGGACTGACCCTTTGCGGACAGATAACGCTTTGGGCGTTTCATGACTTAGGTAATCCCAGCTAAGTCCGGAATAATAGGCAAGGTTGTTTCACGACTTAGGCAATTTCAGCTAAGTCTTCGGGAGTGTCGTTAGGGTGCCGCACGGCTTAGGCAAATTTAGCTAAGTCCGTTATAATGCATCAGGTCGATACGGTTGAGAACTCGCTAAGAGTACGTCGGGAGCTCGCCAAGGGTATCGAGAGTTTGTCAGGATGGTGTAAGGGAGTTCGCTAAAAGAAGACCGAGACTTGCCAGAAGATTATCGGGGATAGCCAAAAAGCTTGTCGGGGGTTAGGATGGTCTTGTAATGGAGATTTGGCAATTATGATTGTATTTAATTAAGTCGTAAATAGCATTGTGTAGAACTAACTATAACAGGAGCAATAGAGTTATAACCATATGATGGGCGAAGATCAAGCTTGAGCATCGAGCTGGGGTTCGGACAATGTAGTGGGATCTCATCGGAGTTCGCTAGGAGATTCACCGACGGGATCGGAAGGCTCACTGGAAATATGTTGGGGATTACCAGAAGAATACCATAGGACTCGCCATAAGGCTGCCAGATTGGTGGGAGTTAAGTCTTGATTTAGCTTGTTGGTCATTAAGTGTTATAATCACTGAGTCATAATTAGGAATTGAGTCCTAATTGAGTTAGATTTGGATGAAATCTAAATCAGCTCAATAAGGCAACTGGGTCCACTATTGGGGTTTGATTGAGTTTAGGTTGAGTTCAATTGGTTAACCAGAGGGTTGGTCAATATCAGGTTAAGCCAGAATTCAAAAAGTAGAGGGAACCACTTTTACAAAAATTATGGCTGGTAAACCGTCACCACCCAAGCTTTCGGTGGCTAACGACAACTGACCAACCCAGTCTGGGTGGTTGAATCACCCATACTCGGATTTTCGGATATGATTGAATTTTGACTCCAGTTTTCTAGTCAATTTGGGGCCTATAAATATCCTAAGTTTTCTTACATTCTATACAATAATTTTGAGGATTATATTCTGAGAAAATATTATGTAAGAATTATAAGAAAAAGAAAAGGTGTAAGAGAGTGATCAAATAGTGTAATCTTGCCTCCCTTATAAGCAAAGTGTAAGGGTTTAGTCTTCACCCAAAGAAGATTGGTAGTGGATGTCGTTGTGCCTCAAGAAGGACTCAGGAGTGGACGTAGGTTATTGTCGCCGAACCACTATATAAAATTATGAGTGTTTTCTTACTTTTATTATTTATATATTTTTGTATTGATGCTTCCGATTTAACTCAACTCTTTGAAAGCAAAGTTTCGACGATAAGTTCTTTTCTTCAAACGTTGCTTATCTTTCTGGTTTGCTTATTAACTTAATAACTTTCTTTTAATCACTCACTTGTTTCACTAAGAATGAAAAGCTTCAGATTTTCTATCTTGGTTTAATCAAAAAGCTTTCATCTAAACTAAAATTTACACTGGCACTAATTCCCAACGCCCCCCCCCCCCCTTCCCATCTCTTAGTGTCAATTAATCCTAAAATGATTCGCTTTTAAATATGGATCCTAAATAATTTTGGTCATATGTTACTCGAGATGGACATCACGATAACTGAATAGATCGATGTACTATATGCTCATCCATTTGATGGAGGCGGTTGGTCTCATAGCTACTTATGTGGAGACACTAAAGATACAGTACAAGTGCTTATTGGAGAATGAATTTACTGATTGATCCGCTTATGAAATGTTGTATGGGTAATGATACCTAACGTTAGATAGTAATTTCGTAGTCTTAGTTGTGTCTCTGGTCCTTAGACTTGAGACACCAAGGATGTCTTGTTTGAGTACTACGTTCTTTGAAGTCGAACTTATAGTTCTAGAAAGTTTTAGATCTGGTACAACTAGTTATCGGGATTGATAGCCAACCATACAAAGACTATTGAGTGTCGATAAAAGATCAGCCACTCTCGGTATCATGAAAGAAATATCTTGTGTGTTCTCACTCAAGCAAATCCTTGATCAGATTATTCAGACTGAGAAAGAATGAGTTCTCTGGGATAAACTGATTAGAGTGAGACCTAGATAGATTTTGTATGTGGTTTGACAATACCATGCCCAATATATGGTTGATAGGATATTAGATGGATGAGGGACTATAGATACATGATAATTGAGGATAAACAGGTCCCTTGTACCATTTAGGGACTTTTGCGTAGTAGCCTAGCATGTCCATAGTCAATGAGTCGAGTGAATTGTTATGGGATAATAATTCACTAAGTCAGAAAGAGTTCTGACAAAGAGGGCTAACAGCCAGCTTGGTGTTGGGCCTAGAGGGTCACACACAAATTGTGAATATTTCGACGAATAGAGAATTGAATATGAGTTATCCAATTAGCCCCTATTCATATTGGATGAGACCTAACATTTATAGGCTCCTTGCATGAGGCCCAATTAAAGACCAATTGAGATTATTAAATAAAGATCTAATAACCCAAGATTAATGGATAATTAGATAGAGATCCAATACCCACTTAGGCAAGATCCATTTGGATTTTATAATGGCTCTCTATAAATAAGAGATATGGGTGACACATAGATGATAAGCTGCACCATTGGCTACCCTCTCCTATTTTCCTCCCTCCCTCATCTTCTTAGCTAACTAGCCCCTCTCTGTTGTGAGAGGGCAATAAAGAAGATAGGTGATCTTCTTTCATGAGTTGTCACAGACTTAATTGGTTTTGCTTAAATCGTGCGGCAATCTTGCGAGTCCGTCCGCAAAGATTAGCCTCCCCAAAATCTCCTAGGGTCTCTTAAGACCAACAAAAGAGAAAACAGGTTATAAGAAGCACATCTCACGGGATCCACAGGCAACAGCTTTAGCAAATACTTTATATAGCCAATATAAATTACACTCATGGACTTTATAAATTCAGAAAGGTTGTATATAAAGGATAATGGTCCATTATAGACCGAAGTCCCCACAAGTGCCTACATGACACAACTCTCATTTACAAACCAAAATCGGCCATAAAAGCTAACCAACTAGGGCTGCCAAGCCTACTGCAAGTCCACTACTTGTTCTACATAGAATGTACAAAAATTGAAGGACACAGACAAATATGAGCATTACATCAAACACTTTGTTTATATTTTTGTTCGTGACATTCTCCCCCACTTATTCCTTCGACGTCGTTATCGAAGTCGCTATAGATGCTACATCTCCTTGCCTTCTACTAAATCTTCAATCTTCTATTTTGGCTGTAACACGCCCCTTGGCTCTCAAGCGCTCTCCGTCGCTGTTGTTGGGTAGTTAAACTCTAATTCGCTATGCTATTTCAACTCACTAATGACAAACTCTAGTATGGGGTTGGCTGAGTTGTGTTGTCCTTGTTGACTCTCGCAGATCTTTTTGATAAAGAAAAAGACCTTCCATGTTATGCACCAGTATTGCAATAGTCTCAGGTTGCTCAAACTGGATTGATGCTTGTTGGAGCTTTAGTAAGCATCGCTTCACAGACTTTGAAGTTTTTGAGGTCCTTCCTCCCCAAGATTTGCTCATTGATACTTCTTCAACTTTAGTTATCACTTCCAAGTAAGTTTGCATCACTCCTGCTGTCGATTGGCATTCTATTAGAAAATAAAATGGACAATCTACTCTCAGTAGTATTGATCACCAATTGTGAAGATTTGAAAACTATTGTCTTCCATAAGCTTTCCTCGAATGGTCATTGAACTTATGCAGAGCTTCTTTGTTGGATAAATAAGAGATTTGGGGTACTAAGTTTTGTCCATTCTCTTTGAGTTGAGAAGGCAAAGGTTACTTGATTTTGTCTACCTCCCCGAGGTTGTACTTCATGCATTGAGCCGGTTACTAGCATTTCGTCTGTTCTTTGCTCACACTTCTAAAGCACTTGAAGTGTTTGCACTCCTTACATTGAGTTAGCTATTGTAATTCGCCTTCCCACTACCATTGAACTTCCAAAATATATGAAGTTTTGCCTGAAAAGAGCAAAAAAAGGTTTACCCTAACTTGGAGTCCCCAAACTTGGAGTAAGTCTTTGATGGTTCTGATTGCCTTTGGGATGTATCGTCTTCTCCATCACCTTTACTGCCTATTCCTCTGAGTAGAAAAGGTATAGTATCACGTACTGCCTACTTCGTTCCTTGGTCAAGCACTCCTGCATCAACCCGAAGCCCCTTACTTTCAACTATCTTGATGAGAAGGCCATCAACACTAGTCTTATGAAGTTTTTTGGCCTCTACCCTTCCGCCCTATCTTAGTACTTGGAGTTTGCCTTTACATTCTCCACCTCTTCGGCCCCTTTTATGACCAACGCTCTCCCTCTATGAGAGCAAGGGATCAATGACTCTATGGAAGTCCCACCTCTGTGGTACCATGACGCTACCAGTCCATGGCCCTACTATCTGTCACTTTACATTTGTGTCCCTTCACAATCGGTAGATCCACCTCTATGGCACTATGGCACTTCTTTAAGTCCACCTCCATTCTAACTAATGTTTTACTTTTTTTGGGTAACTAGGCCCCTCTTGACTCATCGTCGCTTCCTCACCCCTTTTGACTACCTGCTTCAATACCTCTGTATTCTCCTAGTAGTTCTCCTTAGTCGATGGAAAGACAGACTACAACTCTCATGCATGGCCTCCGCCATCTTGTTGTAGGGCTCGTGCCAATTTTGTTCTCCTTAGCTACCTTGGTAGCAACGTTCGCTTACTCGACCTTGTCCTCTGACTTGTCATGCTCCCTTAAGCGAATATAAGTACTAAAGTAGTCCAACTCTCTAGTCACTCTGATTATACTTCTGTATAATCAAGTCCCCTCTATGGGACTCATTAGTACTTACAATCTAACTTTTTCCTCGGTGGTACACAGTCCTCATATACTAATGACTAAAGCTTTCATCTGATGCAAGATTCGATGCGCACACACGGAAGACCTACCCTTGTGGTACCATAGCGTTCACTCCTTGAATCCATAGCCCTTATTTCCATTGTATTATTCATCGAAATAGAGCTCCCAGTAGCTCTTGGTCATACCTCCGTATGATCACGTCCCTCACGGGATGTCTCCGCATGTGTTGTATTACCGTGAACTATTCCACCATGAACTACTACACCATGTCAACTCCTGGTGACATCTCCATTGTACTCAGATTCTTATGTGATGAACTCGGACTATAATCTCTCCATGTGTGGACTCTACCAGCACATCAAAGGGCCTCTGTCATCTCCAATTTTTGTTCGTTCCCTTGGCAATTCACCTTCACCAACCCATTCTCGGGTCACACTCAGACAAAGCATAGCTCTAGGATAGTCCATAGCCTAGTAGCTCTCGAAATCTCCTAACTTCACTAGGATTGATGCACCATTGTTTGGATCCTAGGCCTCTATCCCACTACTAGCACAATCTTTGTTGTGCACCACTTTTTTAATGACAATACTATGGTATATTCTTCAAGAGTACCCACCGTTGTGTCCTCTTTGCCCTGTGCTAAGGCCTTCTAATCTCAGCTTCATCTCTACAAGTTGAGTCATCTCAGTTCCTTTGTCAAATACATCTTTAAGATAAGGAGCATGTGCCTCGAAGCTCCCTTCGTCTTTGACACCATGCAAGATGAGTCCGCTCCATCAGAATGAAGAACCCATGGAACAACATGATCTCACTCTTGCCTCTACAAGAGTTCATGCCCTTGATCTCTATCCAAGGAAAGTTTTGTGCCTCCACTCCATATTCCATCTTCTGTGTCGACTCTATTTATATGGCTTGGATACTTCACCAAGTTCCACCCAAGTTGCTTTGCCTCTCGATTTAGATCGAGTTGATGATGGCTCTTATGCCCACCATTCCATGGGTCAACCCTACATTGAGTTTGATTTTTACATCGATTCTAAGTGTGCCTTCATATGATGTTGTCATAATTGCTCCCCCACTTGATCTCACAATGCATCCACCAATGCATTACTTCATTCGAGATCATGCAACGACTCCTCGCTGCTCGCTCGATCCATTGAGCTTTGTGGATATACTGTCTTGAGATACTCTTCCTCAACATGTGCGGTCTGTTGCACATGATTCTCCCTCTAGAAGACCATGACCTATCCCTCTTGGATATCTATCCTGTTGGAGCATCTTTCCTCTTTGCATTCTTCCCACTAGAAGTTTCAGAGACCACCATCCCCTTTAGACTACTCCGTCTTGTTGAACAACTTATGCCTTGTTTTGCCCCCATAGATACACTTACTAGAATGTGACTCTTCGTCAATATAGTCCTCGCTGCACCCTTCAAGGTTTAGCAACGTGCTGAACTTGTTACACACTTCAACCTCCTATGGACGTATCCTTTCCATGCTGAAGAGAAAGTTCTGATTCTCAATGGTGCTGAGTTCTGATCCCCTTAGAATGGCTACGAACACTCCACCATCCGTATACAAGCCATTGTATGAGTACCAAATTCTTCGAGTTAGCTTTGCATAACTCTTTCGGTCATTGAGCAACATATCCCACTTTGCACAGTCTCATATTTTACTAAGTGCCCCGCTTACCTTGAGCACCATCAAGTTTGGTTGCTAACGTCGAGCCGTAGTTAAAACTCAACCATCCCAACCTCTATACACTACACATTCTTTCTAGCTTGCTTATCCTCGTGGTGCCTCTCGCGCAAAGGGTTGGTCATTCCTCTAAATGTCAATCAAGGATGTCCACTTCTCTAAGCGACTCTTTTCCATATATCTCTATGTTTATTTCTCCCAAATGATCACGCGTGTTAGCTACCCTTCATGCAGCCTAGTTAGGTCCCGTATGTTTACGTGGCAAGTGTTTCTACATATGCTTATCCCGCTCTGATACCAAAATGTCATGAACTTAGCTGGTTTTGCCTAAGTCGTACGGCACCCTTATGAGTCCATCCATAAAGTTCAACCTCCCCAAAACCTCCTAAGGTCCCTTAGGACCTATAAAAGAGAAAACGAGTTAGAGAAAGCACTTCCCACGGATCCACAAGCAACAGCTATAGTAAAAACTTTATATAGCCAATAAAAATTACACCCATGGACTTTACAAGTTCAAAAGGATTGCACACAAAGGATAATAGTCCATTACAGACTGAAGTCTTCACAAGTGTCTATATGACACAACTCTCATTTACAAACCAAAATTGACCACAAAATTGACTATGGGTGGGGGGTGAATTAGTACAAGTGTAAATTTTCTTTCTAAATAAAATCTTTTCGATTAAACCAAGATAAGGAAACTGAAGCTTTAGTGAAATGATTAAGTTAACAAAGAAAAGTTGCTAAGTTAATAATCAAACCGGAAAGATAAGCAACATTTGAAGGAAGGAACTTATTATGAAAAACTTCGCTTTCTAAGATTTGAGATAAATCAGAAGCTTCAATATAAGAAATATATAAGTAATGAAAGCAAAGAACCACTCACAATTTTTTTAGTGGTTCGATGCCAAAGGCCTACGTCCACTCCTGAGTCCTCCTTCTTAAGCCACACCGATGTCCACTACCAATCTTCTTTGGGTGAAGATCAAACCCTTACACTTTCTTACAAGGGAGACTTAAGAAAATTTCTAACTCTAAGCTCTCTCCCTTCCCTTTTCTTCTTCTTATAAATCATACACAATTTCTTTCTCATAGAATTTAATTTTCCCAAAAAGAGTTGTTGTGAATGCAAGAATACTTAGGGTATTTATAGTCCCTAGGTGGCTTCAAAAATTAAAGCTAAAAATCAAACATACCCTAAAAAACCTAGGTACAAGCGGTTCAACCGCCCAGCCTAGGTGAGTCAACCGTCGTTAGCCGCCCAAAATCCTGGGCAGCGGCGGTACACCCGTCGCTCGCCGACGGTTTACCCATCGGAATTTTCGCAAAAGTGGTTCCCCCCACTTTTCAAATTACAGCTTCAACCTAATGTTGACCAACCCTTTGGTTAACCAATTAAGCTCAATCAAATCCTAATAGTGGACCCAATTATCTTATTAAGTTGATTTGGATTCCTTTTAAATCTAACTAAATTTGAACTCAAACCCTAATTATGACTCAATGATTATAATACTTAATGACCAATTAAGATAATCAAGACCTAACTCCCACCAATTCGACAGCCTTTGGTATTGCGATGAGTCTTTCGGTCTTCTTCTAGCAATCTCCCGGCGTGTTCCCAATAAGCTTCTCGATCCCTTCGGCGAATCTCCTAGCGAACTTCGGCGAGATCCCACTGCATCATCCGAACCCGGTCCGATACCCAAGCTTGATCTTGGTCCATCATCTAGTTGTAACTTCATTGCTCCTATCATAGTTGGACCTGCAAATCTTCTTCTAACATACATGTTAGATAAACAGTCATCAATTGATCTCATCATCAAAATTCAAAATTCAACAACTACAAGCCCACTACTTGCTGTACATAAACCGTACAAAAACCAAAGGACATGGACAAATATGATCATTACATCAAACACCTTGTTTATATTTTTATCCATAATAGAGTGTTGTGAGAGGTGCGCAAGAGTTTACGAGATTTTGGCTGCAATTGAAGGACCATCGCTATAACTATTCACCATGTGGATATTGCTAAAGAGGATGACATTTAACCTTCTTCATCTTCTCCATCTGGATATAAAATTTTAGAGATATACGATCTCCCTAAGTAATCAATTTTTCACCTATCATAATTTTTAATTTTTTTATATTTTTTTGGCATCAACTTTTGCATGATGACTTGATGTAAGTTGGAAACCTATTTTGTTTTCTTTCTTTCGTTGCGCATGAGATGTCCTATTGGATTTCCCAACAATACACACATTAGATCATAACTTTATCAATTGGTTTCTTTATCAAAATTCAAGATTCAGCATTTCTCTCTTGAGCTTCTTAAAAGGAGAAGAGTTGTAACAAGGGTAGTTGATTTTCGTTCATTGGAAAAAAAATCGATAGTGAAAACCGGTGGCCTCGAAGGAAGATGAATCGGGAGTGGACGTAGGTTGGGATGACTAATCCACTATAAATTGGTTTACATTCTTTCTCTTGTATTTTATTTGTTATTACATATTGATTTACTTACACACAGCCCTTACTCGCTCTTTTTGCTAATCGTATTTTTATATAGATTAATTAATCAAACTTTTAAAATAATTAAATATGCTATAGCACTAATCTAACCCCTCTCTCAGTGCCATTATGATTTTAACACCCCTCATTTGTCATTAACGAAAAGAAAAAAATATGCAAGCTACTACTTTTCTTTTCTCCTTTGTCATCATTAAAAACAAGAGAATAATATCATGTTATCATAGTGCTACTTCTCTTCATTTATATCAATGTGCCAATTATAAAACTACTTTGATATTACATAAAGAATATTAATATCAAAGATAAATTCAAGTCCCATTGGGATGAATCTCCTCTTTTATAAAAAGAAATAATTATAAGAGAACAAATAGTAAAAGATCTCGATTCATATAAAATAAATCTTAAGTTATAAATATCAAGAAGTCAAGTGAAAAATCATGATTTATTTTAAAAAATCTCTTTCTCAATCATTAGCAAAAAGAAAGAATTATAAGAGAATGAATACAAAATAAAAGATCTTCTTTAGTGAAAAGAAAAATTATATAAGAAGAATTAGTAAGATACCATATATTCTAAAGATTCAATATGCCTAATTATCTTCTAATAAATTTGAATTATTTTTTATTCAATGATTTAGTAAAAATATTTGCTAATTGATATTTTCACGTCAATAAATCCTAAAGATATATCATGATTGTTAACATGATCCCTAATAAAATAACATCTAATATCAATGTATTTAGTCCCAAAGTATTAAATAGGATTATTTATTAAATAAATTTCACTAGTATTATTATATTTTATAGGGATATTTTTCAAGTGAAGTCCATAATCTTCCAAAATATTCTTCATCTAAATTATTTGTGCACAATATGTACCTAACACTACATATTCAGCCTCGATTGTAGATAATGCAATAGAGTTTTACTTTTTGAATGACTAAGAAACAAGTGCATGACCTAGGAATTGACACATTCAAGAGGTACTTTTTATATCTATTCTATATCCTACAAAGTCGACATCAACGTAAATAATTCAATCAAAATTTTTAAATTTTTAAAACCATAATCCTAGATTGGGAGTTCATTTTAAGTATCTAAAATTTTTTTTTAACTACTTTATATTAAAATTATTTAGGATCGGATTGAAATTGTGTACAAAGCCCAACATTTAACATTATAACAGGTCTAGTTGTAGTAAGATATAAGAAGCTACCTATCATAATTCAACAAGTATTTTGATTAAAGCATTCTCCTTTATTGTCTATATCTGATTTAGTAGAAATGTTCATTTGTGTGTTAATGGTCTTTCCACTATCGATGAGAAATTTTTTTAATAAATCTAAAGTATACTTAGTTTGACTAGTAAAAGTTTCATCATTTACTTGCTTAATTTATAATCCTAGGAAAAATAATATGATAAAGTTTTGATTCTTAGAAGACTAATAAACAAGTGCATAACCCAGGAACTGGCACGTTTTAGAGGTACTTTTATATCTATTTTATATTTTATAAAGTCCACATCAGCACAAGCAATTAAATTAAAACTTTCAGATTTGGAATACTATAATCCTACATTTGGAGTTTCTTTTAAGTATCTAAATTTTTTTTAATTACTTTATAATGAGATTTTTCAAGATTGGACTAAAATCTTACACAAAGCACAATACTAAATATTATATAAGGTCTAGTTACAATAAGATATAATAAGCTATCTATCATATCTCTATAAAAGATCAAAGCATTCTCCTTCACTGTCCGTTTCTAATTTGGTAGAAATGTTCATTGGTGTGTTAATGGCCTTTACACTATCTATGTGAAATGTTTAATAAATATGAAGTATACTTAGTGTGACTAATAAAAGTTTCATAATTTAGTTACTTAATTTGTAATCCTAAGAAAAATACTAATTCACCCATTAAATTAAAATATTTAATAAATAATATAGTATTGACCATGTCTTTCATAAAATTATTCTGAATAAGAAAAGAGTTAAGCCTCTCATACCAAGACTTAGAGGTTTGTTTCAATCCATAAAGAGGCTTAGATAATTTATAAACATAGTTTAGGAAAAGAATATTTTTCAAATCTAGGTGGTTGCTGAATATAAACTTCTTTGGAAATAAAACCATTAAGAAAAACATTTTTGACATATAATTGAAATAATTTAAAATTTTTAAAACAGGCATAGGCAAGGAGTATCTTTATGGCTTCAAGTCTTACCACAAGAGCGAATGATACTTTATAGTCTATACCTTCTTCTTAGTAGAAATATTTGGTAACTAATCTAGCTTTGTTTTGAACCATGATACTTTATTCATCTTGCTTATTCCTAAAGACCCATTTAGTGCTAATTACAATATGATTACTAGGTCTAGGAACAAGTGTCCAAACCTTATTTCTTTCAAATTGGTTTAATTCTTCATGCATTGTCAAGACCCATGAGTCATATGTAAGAGTATCATCAATGCATTTAGGTTCAATTTGAGATAAAAATATAGCATTTACGTAAATATTTTTAAATAAAAAATGAGTTTGAATACTTTTTGATAATGTATATTCAATAATTAGCTCCCAAGAATGTGCATCTATATAATTCCATTCTTGGGTAAGGTATCTTTGAAAGTAAATGTATCCAAGTTGCTTTGAAGAGGAGAATTTTTATTCATATTCAAAATTATCATCAAAATCATTTTTCTTAACATCGAAAAATTTATTAAAAACAACATAGATAAATTCCTTAATAACTAATTTTTTTACTAAAAACTTGATAAGCTTTAGAAATAAAGGAATATTCAAAAAAATATCTTTATTAAATTTAGTATCAAAATTTCTTAATGTATTATTTTTATTTAAAATAAAATATTTATAACTAAAACTTTAAAATACGAGATGTTAGGTCTTTTGTTATTCAATAATTCATAAAGAGTTTTAGATAACAGAGGTCTTATGAGAACCTTGTTTATGACATAACATATCGTATTAATAACTTCAACCCAAAAGTATTTCGGTAGACTATGTTCATTAAGTATAGTTCTTACTAAACTCTTATTATTTCTCTTAATAACTTCATTTTATTGTGGATTTCTTGAAGTAGAGAAATTGTGGTCATATCAATTCGAATAACAAAATTCTTAAAGATTATGATTTTAAAATTCATCACAATAATCATAAGAATAAAAGAAATCATAAAACTTTTTTCATTTTGAACTTGTTTGAAAGAATTCGTAAAATATTTAAAACAATCACGTTTATTTGCCAAGGAATATGTTCGAGTATATTTACTATAATTATCAACAATCACAAAAGTATATTTACTACCTCCTAGACTTGTGATATCAATTGGTCTAAATAAATCAGTATGAATTAATTATAATGGTATAGAGGTTAGATTTAAAGGTATTCTTTATTTTTTTTCCTAATTCACATGCATCACAAATTTTATCTTTGACAAAATTAATTTGAGTCATTCTTCTTATAAGTGTTTTAGTTCTAATTTCGAGATCAATTTCATACTTGCATGACCTAATCTCTTATTCCAAAGTCATGCATCATCGTTTAAAATCGAAAATTAAGTTTTGTCATGAAAATCATTAAGATCAATAGTATAAACATTTTTATTTCTTAAGACAATCATAGATTTATTCTTACGTGATATGTCTATAATACAGGTATTTGATTCAAATTTAATAATATATCCCTTGTCACATAATTGATTAATACTTAATAATTTAAACCATCTATTAGCATAACATCTTCAATCAAAAGATTTGACTTATTACCAATATTTCCAATATTGATAATCTTTCCTTTATTGTTGTGTCCGAATGTCACATGTCCCTCATCTCGGCTAGTAGATTTAAAAATTATATTGGATCTCTGGTCATGTGCATTGAGCATCCACTTTCATGATATCATCTTTTGCTTTTAACTCTTATTTGGAGACATTCCAACAAGAAAGAGGGGTTTGTTGAATCTCAAATTTTGGTGATAAAATCAATTGATGAATTTATGAACTAATATACTTTCAAGATAAGCGACATAACTTCAATCACAGACACGAACTATCACAGGGTAAATTATCGAAGCAGAGAATCAAATGTTGGGTTAACATAGTATCATGCTAGAGATTATACGTCGGGCCAGAGAATTAATCGACTTGCCAAAGGATGGACTTCATACCATGAGTTCGAGTATTGAGTCATAAAAATTGGGTATTGTGCTAAAAGATACTATGTTGTGAGAAGTCAACATGTCGATAGGTCAAGCGATAAGCCAAAGAAAAGAACAATGCATTAGAGATTCGGTCGAAATGTAGAATGATCAGATAACATGTTGGAATGCTAAACAATATAATGATTGTTTCATAATTATGCTAGATATATGATTGAATGGTTAAGTTTAGATTGTGGTTATCTAAAGTCAAATTAAGTTGGTATTGAGTTGAAACTATGCAAACATGATTTGGGTCTCATTGGACATAAACCAGGGCTGAATTGGGCCTGATGAAAAGCTAATTTGGTGTCCTAAAAATGACCTGGGTGGTGGTACCGCCTAAAGTGTCGAAAAGCATAGTTTATGCTTTTCTGAACTTTCTAATGGTGGTATTGTCAGGTGGCGATAACGATACCACTGGACTGGTGGTAGTACCACCATAGACTATATTCCAAAGCTCTGTTCAGTGGTAATACTACCCAATGATGAGAGTGGTACTGTCAATACTCTGAAAAATAAGGAATTTAAAATTTTGGCTCTAATTTTAAAGCCATTGAGAATCTATAAATATGCTACTCATTCTTGCTTGAAAAAGCATGAAAGAGCACGAATAAGTGTGAAAAAAGGGGTGAAAGGGGTTAGAATCCTTGAGCTAAAGGTGTTGTAAACTCTTAGTGTTTGAGTCTCTTCCTCCTTGAATTTAGCTGTTATTCTAAGGAGGTTTGAGGTCTTATGAGAAAGAGTTTATAAAGGTTCTCTTCTAAGCTTGGTAAAAGTAGAAGTATTATAACAAGGGTAGATGATCTTCGTCTATTCGAAAGAAGATCGATGGTGAAAGTCGGTGGTCTCGAGAGAAGAGGAATCGAGAATGGACGCAAGTCACGATAACTGAACCACTATAAATCAGTTTACATTTCCTTCTTACTTTTCTTTGTCATTTGCTTACTTATTACTTTACTCACTACTTACACTTATAAGTTAAATGCATTTGTGATTCATATTATTGCTCAAATTTTTACAAATCGAATCTTTTTACCAAAGCACTAATGTACCCCCAGCGCAGCCCCTCTTATTGCCATTATGATCCTAACAGTTGGTATCATAGACAAGTTCTCTTAGTTTAATTAATACCTAAGTGAATTTTCATAGCTTTTGTTGACAATTACGATGGTCACTTTATTATTTATCCTCCTATGTTCAATGGGATAAACTATACTTAATAGAAAATATGAATGAAAATTTTCTTGATTTATATCGATTTTAATTTATGGAACATCGCTAAAAATGATTTTAAAAAATCTTTCAATCCAATAAATGAATTGAATGATTTTGAAAAAAATATTTTTTTTAAATGCTAAAACTATAAAGGCTTTGTATTGTGCTTTAGATAAAAATAAGTTTAATAATGTTTCTACTTATGATACTGCATATGATATTTGACACACACTAAAAGTTACTCATGAAGGCACAAGTAGAGTAAAAGAGTCAAAAATTAATCTTAGTACATAGTTATGAACTGTTTAAAATGAAGTCAAGCGAAACCATTAGTGGCATGTACACCTGTTTTATGGATGTTGTTAATGGTTTAAAAGCTCTTGGTAAATACTATACTAATAAAACTTTAAGATTTTTTCTAAAATGTTGGGGTCCAAAAGTAACAACTATACAAGGTGCAAAAGACTTGAATAATTTTTCTTTTAAAGAACTCATAGGGTTTTTAATGACTTAGGAAATGACTTGTAAAGCAAATGAGTGCCACAACTGAAGATAAATTACCGACCCAAAAGAAGAAGAAAGTATTTCAGGCAACGTGGGATGAATTAAGTGCATTTGAAGTAGAAAAGCAAATAAATGAAGATGACATGGTGAACTATACATTGATGGCCTTCAATGATGAGGTATGTGACTCACCCGAAACATCTTTTTTTTATGATAAACTACTTAATGCATTTAATGATTTGTTTGATGAAAAAGGTTAGTAAAAAATATAAATTACTAAAAAAAAGTATCATATGTCTCTCTCTAATGAATTTGATAAATTGAAAAATAAGTATGACAATATCTTGCACTAAATATAAAGAGTTAGATTCACCCAAAAAATATTATTATAATAAACTTTAAAAAATTAAAATTAGTAATAAATCAAATCTCATGATTAAAGTAGATGATTTGAAATATAACTCATTAAGCATTAGTCAATTATGTGACAAGGGATATAATATTAAATTTGAGTTTAATGCTTGCATCATAGACATATCATATTATATGATTGTCTTAAGGAATAATAATGTTTATACTATTAATCATAATAATTTTCATGACAAAACTTATTTTTTGATTTTTAAACAATGATGCATAATTTTGGCATATGAGATTAAGACATGTAAGTACAAAATTAATCTCACAAATTTGAACTAAAAAAGTTTAGTTATTTTCTATCAATATTATTTTCAATGAATTTTTTGAATATAAGAAAAATAATTTTGATGATGATTTTTAATTTGATTATATTTTCTTTAAAAGAATCATGGTCTTTTACTTGACTTCTTGATATTGCTAACTTAAGATCTATCTCGTATGAATCATAATCTTTTACTAATTATTCTCCAATAATTATTAAGATGGAGATTTATTCAAACAAATTATGATCTTGACTTCTCGATGTTTATAACTTGAGATTTATTTTATATGAATTAAGATCGTTTACTATTTATTCTCCTATAATCCTTATTGTTATTTATTTAGAAGAATAATTATTCAAATAGATTATAATCTTGACTTCTCAATGTTTATAATTTAAGATTTATTTTATATAAAATAAGAACTTTTATTATTTATTCTCATATAATTTTTCTTTCCTTTTAATAAAGAGGATATTATGATCTTGATGAATTTATAGACTAATATACTTTTAAGATAAGTGACACAAGAAAGACTTCGATCACAGACACGAACCATCACATGACAAATTATCGAAGTTGGAGAATCAAACGTTGGGCTAATGGAGTATCATGTTAGAGATTGAACGTCGGGCCGGAGGATTTGTCGACGTGATGAAGGATGGATTCATACCATAAGTTTAGGTATTAGGTCGGAAAGATCAAGTATTACACTAAAAGATCGAATATTGTGAGAGGTCAACATGTCGATAGGTCAAACGATACGTCGAAGGAAAAGAGGTTTAGATGAAGTGTCAGATGATCAAATGACATGTTAGAATGCTGGACAATGTGTTGATTGCTTCGTAATTATACTCGATATGTGATTGAGTGGTTAAGTTTTGATTATAGTAATTTAGAGTTAAATTAAGTTGATATTGAGTCGAAGCCATACCAACTTGATTTGGAGCACATTGGGCCTAAACCAGGGTTGAATTGGGCCTAATGAAAGGCCAATTCAATATTTAGAAAATGACCTGAGCGATGGTACCGCTAAGTCCAAGCGGTGGTACCGCTAAGTGTTGAATCTCAGATTTTGATGATAAAATCTTTGATGAGTGTTTGATCTAACAAAGTTGTTAGAGTTTATTGATGTAGGATTAACTACAATAGAAATATTATTACAATTAGAGGTTTGGCCAGAGTAAAGTCAAAGTATCGGGCCGGGGTTCGGATGATGTGGTTGGGAACTCGCCAGGAGTGCGTCGGGAGCTCACCGAGGGTATCAAGAGCTTGCTAGGATGGTGCAAGAGAGTTCGTCAGAAGAAGACCAAGACTCACCAGAAGATTATCGGGGGTAGCCGGAAGGCTTGCCGAGAGTTGGGAAGGTCTTGAAGTGGACTTATGGCTATGATTAATTATAATTAATTAAGTTATAGTTAGCATCATACAAACTAACCATGATGGAGAAAATGTGTTACAGATCATACATGGACCTAGGATCAAGCTTAAGCATTGGGCCAAGGATTGGATGATACCGTAGGAGCTTGCCAGGAGTTCGCTAGGAGATTCGTCGAATGGATCAGGAAGCTCATTAGGAACATGCCAAGAGATCGCTAGAGGAAGACTGTGAGACTCACTATTGGAGATTCCAAAGGTTGACAGATTGTGGGAGCAAGGTCATAAGCTTGGTGGTCATATCTTGATTGTAATCTGGAAGTCGTAGGTTAAGATTGAGTTGTAAGTGAGTGTGATTTAGAAGGAATCCAAATCAATCTGGTCCACTGTGAGGGTTTAGTTGAGCTTAATTAGTTGACCAAAGAATTGATCAATATTAGGTCCAAGCCGAAATTTGAAAAGTGGAAGAAACCACTCTTCCAGAGATTCCAATGGGTAAACTATCGGTGAGCGATGGTTCAACCAGCACTGCCCAGGATTTTGGGCGACTGTCAGCGGCTGAACAACCGGTACCCTGGAATATAGGCACTTTCGGTGGTTAACCCACCTAGGCCGGTGGGTGAACCACTCATACCCAGATTTTCTGAGTGGTTTTGATTTTTGGCTCCAAATTCTAAAGCCATTTGGGGCCTATAAATATCTCAAATTTTTCTACATTCCATACAATAATTTTGGGGATTATATTATGAGAAAATATTATGTGTGAATTGTACGAAAAAGAAAAGGGGTAAGGGAGTGATCCAAGTGCGTAATCTTGTCTCCCTTGAAATGTTGTAAGGGTTTGATCTTCACCTAAAGGAGATCAATAGTGGATGCCGGTGTGCCTCAAGGAGGAGGACTCAGGAGTGGATATAGGTCTGTTGGTACTGAACCACTATAAAACTTGTAAGTTTTTCATTTGTTTTTCTTGCTTACTAATTTTGTATTGATGCTTCTGATTTCGTTTACTCTTTTAAAGTAAGGTTTCTATGTCAAACACTTCATTTACAACATTGCTTATCTTTCGAATTTCCTTGCTCTTTCTTAAGTAATTTGTAAGCAACTAACTTAGTAATCTTTTTTGAATCATTTATTTTTTACGAAAAGCTTTGGATCTTCCTATCTTGCTTAAAGCCAAAAAATTTTTGTTTAAATTGAAATTTTATACTAGTACTAATCCCCCCCCTAGTGCCAATTGATCCTAACAATTGGTATTAGAGTCATGTTTTTTCTCATTTGGTTTAACACCCAAGAGAAATGACTCTTTTGGGTATTAACAAGGGTCAATGCATCACAAGTGCTCCGATATTTAATGGGACTTACTATACATCTTGAAAAATTCAAATGCGTATCTTTTTTATCTCAATATATTTTGATTTATGGTGTATTATTAAAAAAGATTTTCAGAAGTCATCCGATCCAACAAATGATTGGGATGATTATGAAAAATAAATATTTTTGTTGAATGCAAAGACTATGAATACCTTATATTGTGCACTTGATAAAAATGAATTTGATCAGGTTTCTTATTTTGATTCGGCTTTCGATATATGGCATATATTAGAAATGATGTATGAAAGCACAACTAATCTAAATGAATCGTTAAATAAAAATATTTCTAAAAATAATTTAAAAAATACCTTCCAAAGTACAAGAAGGAATATGAACTGAGAATATATGACTCCTCGAGTGAAATCTTGATTGATGAGAACTCTGAACCCTTGACAAATGAACTGGATAAATTAATAAACATAAACCTTTAAAATGATCTAAAGATGGAAAAAAAACCTCTTGCTATGAACGCAAGCTAAGGAGCTCTAAAGAAGAAATGCACAACTAAGAAGTAGAAAACCTCGCTCTTATGACCATCGATGATGAGGTTAGTGATTCATTAAGCATTTCTTTTTTTGAAATTATTAAACATGTTCCATGATTTATTTGATGAGTTTAGAAAACTTAACAAATCTTTTAAGTTGCTTAAAAATGAACATGATTTGTTAGTTGATAAAGTTGATGAAATGAATGAGTTATTAGCATCACATAATCCTAGTTCTAAATGTGAAATGCTAGACAATGTTAAAGAAGAAAATATCATGCTTAAGTCAATATTAGAAAATTTTGAAATTGAGAATAAATCCCTAAATATGATCCTTGCCAATAAGGGTTATATTAAAAAAAAATGAAATAGGCTTTGTTGGAAACATTCAACAAAAGTCAACCATGTTTGTTAAAGGACCTACCTTAAATTTGCTACTAAAAGTTAAATGTAATTTTGATGGAAGATTAGGACATATGACTTATAAATATTTATTTAAAAATTATAGTCCTCACAAATTAATTTGGGTTCTTAAGGGAACAACAAATTATCAAAAATCATTAGATAAGAAAGATAAATTTATCAAAAATCATTAGATAAGAAAGATAAATTTCTTAAATGTAAAATGAGTACCTAAATCGTTCTTATAAATTTGTCTTCTAATAAAGCTAGGAGCACTAAAATTATTTTGAAAGTAGATGCTCAAGACATATTACTTGAGATCTAACACTCTTTCAAGTTCACTAGCCTAAGTAGAAACAAGAAAATTATTGAAATTAAAATTAATGATAATGAATCTTTTGATGGTTTATCATTATAGAATTAATCTTATGATGTATAGCTAAAGCATACTAGTATGAAAATGAATTAAAACTAAATAACCTTATTTATTGAAAAATATGTTGAAATTTATATAAATAAGATTTTGATGATGATTGATTAACGGGTTCAAAATCATTAGTTTGGATATTAGTTTAAATATAAAGAACATTGTTAAATGGTTCAAATATTGACAAAGTGTATGAAATGATTAATTTGAATATTACATTAATTGAAATACTATGATTGAATGATTATGTTGAATGTTAGAATTTGAGCATAGAAAATATATATGCTTCACTTTTAGGTATTTTAAAAATGAGTTTGTATTAAGAGTTAAAATTTAAAATTAAGATAGATTGAAATTTTACTTTAAAGATATTTTATCATTTTGATGTGTTATACAATGACCTTGACAACTTATTCTAGAATGAAATTTGGATTTTGATCTTAACCAAAAAAATTCATTGATTTGAAAATCATTCTTGAAAGAAATTACATGAAACAACCAAAAGGAAGCTAATTAATCTTAAAAATATTTTTATCCTATAAATCCTTCAACAAAATAAAATGATACTATTATTGTTGAATCTCTTAAACTACAAAAATGGATTAGAGAACTTTAGTTATTAAAAAATAATCTAGGAAGCCTTCATTTTTTCATGAAGCAATTTTTTATGATGATTTTGGATAAGTTTTTAAATGATTTTATTTTAAAAAGAGATTAATGAATCTATCCAACATTATTGATATTTTGATGATTTTATCATTATCTTAATAATATAAAAAATTATAATTTAAAATATTTATATAAATTCGTTCAAAGAAAATCATATAAATAAATCATAATTTATCTCTTCAGATCTATAACTTAAAAATCTTTTTATAAACCATATTATTGTAAACTTGAAGTTATATATATATATATATATATATATATATATATATATATATATATATATATATATATATATATATATATATATATATATATATATATATATATATATATATCAAGATCTTCTACTTTTTATTCTTTAAAATTAACTTATGATCTTGATATCTATAATTTGATATCTTTATGAATGAAGATTTTTCTTTGATCTCTTAAGATTCTATTTTATCATTTAAGAGGGAATTTATTAAATTAAATCATATCTTTAATATTCATGAATGTCTTTTGATTCTTAACATGATTTATTTTAAAACTCATGAATAACATAACTTATCACCAAAATTAGTATTTATTAAATTTATGATAAGTTAAAAATTGAAAGAGATTTATATTATCATAAATATTCCCATAATTTCTTGACTTGACTTATACATTATAGGAATCATGTTATTAATCTCTATGATTTTTTTAATAAAAAGGAGATTGATGATCTTGACAAATTATAAGTTGAAACTTTTTTTTAAAGATCAATCTTCCATTTTATTAAAAAAAAGGATCTATCCAAATGAATTATATGTCTTAAGATTTATCCTCAATAAATTGAGATTATTTAATCCCTTGAGTTATTTTCATTATTTATACTAAAAAAGATGAGAAAGGAAATCACTAGTATTTCAAGAGACCGCTAAGTCTATTAATTTTATTTTGAAATATCTTGAAAGTGATTTTGATAATTTTAAAATTGAATGAGTTATTTACTTATATCATAATTTTGATTCCTCAGAATTATAACTTGAAATCTTTTATGAATCAAAATATCTTATTATGTGTTCTCGTATTATTTAATATGAGATTTTTTATATAAATCATGATTTTGATAACTTGAGATTTTTTATGCATGAATCAAGATATTTTATTTGTTTCTCCTATGATTTGTCTCTTGATATTCATAATTTGTCTTCATGAATTGTATATCTCATCACCATATTAATTTTTCTTGATATATTTCATGTGATAATTTGAAAAATGATATAATGGGAAAAGTTTTGAACTATTGTAACTATCACTTCTTTTTGACAATGATAAAGGGGAAACAAAACTTGTTAGCTTGCATGATGTAAAATTGCTAACTTGAATATTGCAAAGGAAGCAAAATTTACTAGCTTGCACTTCTCAAAAGAGAAGAAATAATTTACTAGCATGCATGTTCTAAAGTAATAAAAAATTTATTAAATTACTAAGCTTCCATATATCAAAAACTTGCTAATTGCATTTCTCTTTTTGTTGATGACAAAAGGGGAGAAGGTATGATGATGTGAAATCATGTATGATGATCATACATATAATGATGATTTTGAAAATCTACATGAAGATAATGATTTGTTATTGTTCATATTTATTTGCTATATTTTCTTGAAAATTATATGAAAAATTTGTTGAGCTCATATTTGAAATTTTCTTTTAAAATCTTATAACTACAAGATTAAGGTTGAGAGTTAAGAATGCTAAATCATGAAAATATATGAATTGCTAATCTAGATTTCATGAGATTAAATTTTTTTGTGATAATATTTTTGAAAATATTCTCCATATTTTTATCTTATTATCTACAAAAAAAAAGGAGAAAAATTGAATGAAGATAATGAATTGTTATATTTTAAATTTATAAGAGATGATTTTTAGTATTTTTTGCTATATTTGAAATTACATGAGATAATTTTAAATGCATGAGTAGCTCCTAAATTCTTGAATCTTCTTGAATATCTTAGATCTTTGAGTTTATTTTTGAAATTCATCTCTACAAAATTGAGAACTGTGTTTAATGATGTTTTACAACTCCTCCCTTATTTTCTTTCCTTTTTTCACAAGAGGAAGAAAATTTTTTATGACTCATATCATATTTTTAAAAGGGGAGCAAAAACTCATGTGCCTTAAAATCCTTAGCCCTATATTTTACTTTTTTATTGATGACAAAAGGGGAGAAATATATAATAATAACACATGATATTAATGATGACATATGATATTAATGATATAAATTGATGGCACATACTGATATACTTGGATATCTTGGATATTGATGCATAATTGAAATTTATAATTTCATGACTTAATGTAAATTTGTTTTGAAATTTGCTTGGAATATTGATTGCTTAAAAATAATTAAAATTTAAGAGTCTGTATTCTCTTAAATTTAAGTGGCATGGATTTAGGGGGAGTTAGGATTAACTCATGTCATGAATTGATTGTCATCATAAAAAAAGGGGAGATTGTTGAATCTCGAATTTTGATGATAAAATCAATTGATGAGTGTTGATCTAACAAGGTTGTTAGAGTTGATTGATACAAAATTAACTACAATAGAATGATTGTTATAATCAGAGGTTTGGCTAAAGTCAAGTCAAAACATTAGGCCGGGGTTCGGACGATGTGGTTGGGAACTCACCAGGAGTGCGTCGGGAGCTTGCCGAGGGTATTGGGAGTTTACTAGGATGGCGCAATGGAGTTCGTCGGAAGAAGGCCGAGACTCGCTAGGAGATTGTCGGGGATAACTGAAGGCTTGCCGAGAGTTGGGAAGGTCCTAAAGTGGACTTGTAGTTATGATTAATTATAATTAATTAAGTTATAGTTAGCATCGTGTAGGTTAACCACGATGGAAAAAAGGTGTTATAGATGCAGTGGGAGCTCGTTAGGAATTCGCTAGGAGATTCACCGAAGGGATCGAGATGCTCGCTAGGAACACGCCTGGAGATCGCCAGAGGAAGACCGTGAGACTCGCCATTGGAAATTTCAGAGGTTGCTAGATTGCGGGAGTAATGTCATAAGCTTGGTGGTCATGTCTTAATTGTAATATTTAAGTCGTAGATTAAAATTGAATCCTAAATGAGTGTGATTTGAAAAGAATCCAAATCAACTCAAAAATACAATCGGGTCCACTATGAGGGTTTGGTTGAACTTAGGTTGAGCTCAATCAGTTGATCAAAGAATTGGTTAATATCAGGTTTAAGCCAAAATTTGAAAAGTGGAGTAAACCACTTTTTTGGATATTCCAACAAGTAAATCGTCAGTGAGTAGTAGTTCAACCAGTGTTGCCCAGGATTTTAGACGGCTGTCAGTGGTTGAACCACCTATACCTAGGAATCTGGACACTTTCGACGGTTGACCCACCCAAGCCGGTGGGTGAATTGCCCGTCTCCAGATTTTTTTTGGGTGAGTTTGATTTTTGGCTCTAAATTCTGAAGCCATTTGGGGCCAATAAATATCCCAAGTTTTCTTACATTTTATACAATAATTTTGAGGATTATATTCTGAGAAAATATTGTGTGTGAATTGTAAGAAAAAGAAAAGGGGTAACGGAGTGATCCTAGTGTGTAATCTTGTCTCCCTTGAAATATTATAAGGGTTTGATCTTCACCCAAAGGAGATCAATAGTGGATGCTAATGTGCTTCAAGGAGGAGGACTCGAGAGTGGACGTAAGCCTATTGGTGTTGAACCACTATAAAACTTGTGAGTTCTTCATTTATTTTCCTTGCTTACTAATTTTATATTGACGCTTCTAATTTCATTTAGTCTTTGAAAGTAAGGTTTTCACGTCAAACACTTCATGTATGATATTGAATTTATATTGCTTATCTTTCGAATTTCCTTGCTCTTTCTTAAGTAATTTGTAAGCAAGTAACTTAGTAATCTTTTTTGAATCATTCACTTGTTACAAAAAGATTTGGATCTTCCTATCTTACTTAAAGCAAAAAAAAAAAAATTTAAAATGAAAATTTACATTTGCACTCATTCACACCCACACCCCCCTCCTCCTCTTAGTGCCAATTGATCCTAACACTAAGAGTGCCAAAAAGCATATTTGTGCTTTTTCGAGCTTTCCAACGGTGGTATCACCTAAACCGACGGTAGTATCTTAAAAGCCTAGATTCTCGAGCTCTATTAGATGATAGTACCACATAGTGACGATGGTGGTATCTCTAATACCCCGAAAAATTAGGGATTTAAAATTTTAGCTCCAATTTTGAAGCTATTGAGGTCTATAAACACCCTACTCATTTTTGCTTAAAACAACATGAAATAGCATGAATAAATGTGAAAAAAAAGGATGAAAATAGATAGAATCATTGAGCTAAAAGTGTTGTAAACTCCTACTGTTTGAGTCTCTTCTTCCTTGAGTTTAGCAGTTATTCTATGGAGGTCCAAGGTCTTGTGTGAAAGATTTTGTAAAGGTTCTATCTTAAGCATAGTAAAAGAAGAAGTGTTATAACAAGAGTAGTTGATCGTTACCCGTTGAAAAAAAGATCAATAGTGAAGGTCGATGACAACTTGAAATTAGTTTTAGATTTATTAAATTTAAACAAATAACCATCAAAACCTTTTTTAAAATGTTGAACACTTCATGTGCATAAATCATTTAGGATAAATTAAAAAAACTTTATGTTTAAATTTTTTTACAGAATTTTATCTTCAAAAAAATTTTCAAATAATATTCTTTTGTTCTTTCTAATGGTTATCCTATCTTTATCAACCATCGACCCTGTCCCGTTCCTCTCATCATGATCACTTATAATTTCATGTATAGGCTAAACTTATCGACCACCTAGCTCGCTTAGTGTGTGTGACATTATTGAGATCTAAAAAGTACGATTGAAGTTAGTGGGCATTTACACCCACGCCCACAATGTCTCTGGGCCTAAAGAGGGCACAACAGCAATGGCAAAAGTGATACAGTATAGAGAAGACGAATTTGATGATAAAATAATTTTTTCATATCATTCGGATACTCAAAGAATATTTTTTAAAAAAAATTGAGACTTGGGCACTCTCAAAATTGGGACTCCTTGAAATGTTTTGGAAATTGAGGCGGGAAATCCTCAAAACTTAAAAATTCGCCCAATCATTGAAGTCGCCCCGAGCAGTCATCGGTTAAAACGGATGTTATGGTTTCGTACGACTGTTGTCCGGCTTCGGTGTCCTTTCCCTCCTCCCATTTCTTGTTCTTGGGAGCAGATTTTTTTTAAAACAGACCGGCAGCAGATTCGGCGACTTGGCGGCGAAGGGGAAGAAGGCGATGGAAGTGTCCTCGAAGAAGCAGAAGATCGCCGACGACGTCAGCAGCAATGGTGGCAGCGGCAGCGGCAGCGGCAGCGGCGCAGAAGGAGATGAGTCGGCGGTGGCTAGCCAGTCTTTCATTTCCTCCGTTAACACTGTCACCGTCACCGTCTCCTTGATGGGGGTTGACGAGTTCAGAGACTTCACGAAGAGTTCACTCGGCACCCCTTCCATACCACCCAGCGTGACTCCCCCAATCGGAAACGTGGCGAGTTCCACCGGTACCGCTTCCGATGCACCCAGCGTGACTCCCTCAATCGGCAACGTGGCGAGTTCAAGCGGTGCCCCTTCCGACGCACCCAGTGTGTCTCCCCCAGTTGGAAACGTGGCGAGCAAATCCATGGACATGTTTAAACCCTATCTTCCCGAATACGTCATTCGGAGTTTTCTCGACAGCGGCGATCAGGTCGCCGACGACAGCGCGTGCGTTGGCCACAAGGTGAGCGAATCTCGCTGCCCCTCTGGATCCTACCTTTCTTCACTCTTTTATCTTTGGATCACTCGATACTGTGTTTGTTTAGTTCCACATTCTTGGTAGTTCGTGTACATTCCCAAACTCATGGAAGAGTCATTTTACCCATTTTAGGATCCTACGTCTTATTTTTCTTAAATTGGCAGCCAAAGATGTAGTATAGCGTTATTTAGCGATGCTATTATCACATCTATTAAAGCTCTGCCCCATGATGTGCATCACATCAGTAGGATCCTTGCTGCTTGACTTCTTTAGCATGGCAATATCAATTGAAGGTTTATATGTAGTGGATTCCAATGGTGCAAGCTGTGATGTTAGCTTGTTCCTGTTTGTTCTCTGGTTCCTTTCAAGATTTGTGTAATAAAAATGAATTTCAAGTATACTCAAGCTTTTGTTACTCTTTAGTGCAATTTTCAGAGTATCCGTGCTGCTTTGGTTTACATTAAGTATGTTTGCAGGAATTCTTATTCTTTCATGTCGTGCAAGAAACAATGATGTATTAAAATGTATCCGCTGCATGCAAGTCCTCTAATTTGTTTTCTCTTTGACCCGTAGTTGGATTTGGGCTTTCTGTTACACGCAAATCCCCCAACTAGTCTTTTTTCTAACCACTAGTTATTTTTCCACAACAGTTGCAAGATCTAAGTTTTGCTTGTTGTTACTGGTTTCTTCTTGATATGTGATTCCTTGAGTTAATTTCGCTTAATAATCTCAATGGTGGCACATCTTGTAATTTGCTGCTCGCAGATAAGGGAAGTCCAAGGCACATTAACTATTATGATATCCATAAAATATTTTTTGTTGTAATAGATGGTAGAAAGTCTAGAAAGCAGATAACATAAAATTTCAACAAACTAGTTTTAGACTTATGATTGATCTACTCAAGCATCATGACATGTTAAGGTAAATAAAACTATTCTTAGGCTTGACTTCATTTGTTTATTTAAAATATTTTTTTAAAGTTTGATCTGTTAGTGAGATATTCCAAAATAACTTTGAGTCAGCAAGGAAGAGGTCTAGGCATGATGAAGCATATTTTACAAAAAAATATATTGATCGTATCATACAAAGATATTGAAATATCAAACTTTTACTATGTATGCCATACTAAAAATTTATCAAATGACATCTTTAAAAAGAATGTAATCAGCAAACCCATGTTGTTCCTTTTATATAAAATGGTGATGTTTATTTCCTCAAAGGTTACTTATTTTTTGCTTCCTTTCACTCTCCCAGTATCATTTTCTCTCCATTGTATTAGTAATTGACAACAGACTTCACAGAATCGTCAGACGATAAATAAAATGATTGCAGTGAGTAGCGAATACAACATTCTCTATTTGAGTATCATATAAAGCAATAACGTCTTCTTTATTTTGCTTCATAGGATTCTCTTTTGCCTTCAATTTTTCACCTTGCTTGTCCTTTTTATTTATCCCTATCTACCCCTCACCTCTTCTTTCCTTCTTTTGAGTCTTAAATTTCAAATAATTAGCTAAAATCGACTAAGTGTGGTTGAGATTGATCGATTTTAGCTAATTTTGATCAATTCTTTTGGCTAAAAGCTGAGAGACCCTTTGAAATTGTATCAGTCATAGATAAGACCAACAAATCATGTTCATTTTATAGAAACTACTTGGTACCACAAACTATGTTTTTCTAACCATACATGTTTTTAAACTTGTTGCCAGCAATGTCTGTATCACATCGTGTCTGCATGTCAGTGTCTATTTCCATGCTTCTAGTTCTAAGACATTGCAAAATATTTGCACACACATTTTAGCCTTGAAATTGCAAGTAGCTGGTTATGAAACTGTTTAGGTGTTGAAGTGTTACATCATGAATTAACTGATGTTCTTGTTGGTAATTATATTCTAAGATATGTTGTATTATATTATACAATGTTGTCAAGTAAAAGCCTACTCTTTATCTTCTGACTGCATAGGAACCTCTTTCCTCACTGGTTGCTGAGTTTCAATCAGGCAGCCCCATCATTCAGGCAAAAATCAAGGTTCATGGAATGACTCGACTGTTGCTGCTGCTCTGTTCGTTATCCATTGATAATCATTAAGCATTACCTTCAGACTGGATTTTGTTTGTGTCAAATATGTTGCTAACTTGCAGCTCCTGTATGATAAATATGCTGCATTGAGGCGAGTACGAAAAGATGGAAATTGCTTCTATCGAAGTTTTATGTACTCCTATCTGGTAATTTCTTTCAAAATTAACAAAAGCTCTTGTGACACTCTGTGATTTGTTAGCTCTGCAAAACCTTTTAGCATGAGTTAGCGATGTTTATGTGATGTGCAATTAGGAACATATATTGGAAACAGAAGACAGAGCTGAGGTTGATCGCATTCTTGCAAATATTGAACAGTGTAGGAAGGCACAACTAGTTCTGGGAGATCAAGAATATAGGATCAGTGAAATATTCTCAGTAAGCTTTGTCACTTAGGTTCTTCACTTCTGTTTCGTTAATTCTTCTTTCTGTTCCATGCATGCTGGTACTGAGTACACTCTAACTAGAGCAAATTATGTTCTGTGACTGGTATACATTGATGAATGACATCAATTTTTCAGATCAAATAAAGCATATAAGGATTTTTTAGATCTCCCTGTCTGGTATTTCCTGCAACTCAATGCATGTTGTCAAGTTAACTTGGAATCATATCAGATGGCCTTCATACGTACTGGTTAATGGGGAACTCAGCCACCACCTACTTACACGAATTTATATTTTGTTTGGGTGATCTAGCCTGGTTCAGTGGTTGATCCTTATCTTATTTTCTCGTATTTGTTTTTTCTCATTTCTTCTACCTTCTCTCTTTTCTGACTGTGGTTGATACTTTAGGAATTCACTTTTAAGGTAAATTATTTATTATCTTAATTTACTAATCACTTTCAACGGGCCCACCTTCTGTCATTCTTTATCAATCTTTTGAATTGGCATCACCTATAATTACTGAAGTATCTTAAGTGAACATCAAAGAGTACGATCGAATGGATTTTTGCACAAAAAGCCCCTTTCTACTATGTATGTTTGTTCATACACTGTGTTCTGCTGAATTCTTCACTATGAAATGAATGAAAAGCCTGCTATGATTTTTTTCCTCTGACAGCTATGACTATTATTGTCTCAGTTATTCATTGATCTGCTGAAAAGTATTACGGACAATTCAATCAGGTAGCTCTTCGAGTGCAACATTGTATTGTATGAGCCACCAAGCAAAAGGGAGATATCATTTGCAAGTAAACTTCTAACTAACATGCTGGTTCTGCATTTGCAGTCACGAGTTGCTTCTGGAGAAGAGCTGTGATCAAACATTTTCAGATGATGGTGAGGAAATCTCAGCCCCAGAGCCTACGATAAGAGTCTCTTTCTTCTAACAAAATTTCTGGCAGTTGTTTTGTTCCTCAGGATGGTTACTTCTGGCGAATTGCGCATAAGAGCAGAGTTTTTTGCACCGTTTGCTGGCGTAGAAAGTACAGGCATGGATAAGGTTGGTTATATTTGTGCTTTCTCATCCTTGTTACATACATCTTTAGCAGTATCAATTGCTATGACGTACGAAGTTTGCACATTAGGCATTAAGCCATGGCATCGCTATGTCTGCTAATCAGATATTGACGAGTAGGCAGAACTTGTTGATCACTAGTGTTGCAAATCTCGTATGTCTTGCTCTTGCAGTTCTGCCAGGACACGGTGGAGATGATGGGGGAGGACTGCGACCATGTGCACATCACGGCTCTATGTGATGCATTAGGCGTGCCGACACGTGTGGAGTGTCTTGACCAAAGCATATCCAGCTCCGGCGACATAACGCTAAGTCATCACGACTTCATTCCGATGCGGAGCAGTGCGTCCGATGTAAGCAACGTGCTGCTCGTGACCTTGCTGTATCGCCCCGGCCACTATGACATCCTCTACCCAAAGTGATCTCTTACAGGTATGGTGTGTTTGCTTCCTATCTATCTATCTGCCGTCAACGGGTTTGCAATTACCAATGCTTCACGTTGCTGCAGACTGCTGCTACATTGGATCAAAGTTGTACCAGGGGGAATCATCTCCAATGCCAGATGAATCACTATAAAAGAGTCTCCTGGGCATCCTCCTACTCGTAAGTGGTGATTCGCATTTGACGCATAGAGCACAAACATCCAAGTCTTGACTAGTGGTGTTTGCTTTTGTCAGCCGGTGATCACCTCATCATCATCACATAACTAAAAGTCGTGTTCGAAGGCTTATAGGGTTGTGATACACCGCGATCTGAGCTTTGGATCTTACAGAAACATATGACAACAGATACCTGCTACCGACAATGTTTCCCTATTTCTGATGAAGCTTTATATTCGACCAGCGGTAACATTCTCATCCTTCATTCCTTGCTTTTTTTAGTTGTTTTATTGAGTTGGATTTAGGAAACAAAACAGAACATTGGCTCCTTCAATCTCGCGTCACTGGTTGATCAAGAAATCGGACCACGTCTGATATTTTTCTAAAGAATACAAATATAAAACATACGTATAAAATTATTAAAAATAAAAAAATAGTTTTTATACTGTAGTTATAACCATAGCAAACATATTCAGAAGATGAGAGAATTAATGGATATGATGGGATTTTTCCTCTTCCATTCTTATAGTCCAAGGATTTTAATATCCTTTAATTAAAAGTATTTTAGTCGTTAAAAGGTTCAAACTATTGAAGGCACACATCTTAATAACCTTGTCAACCATACGTTCATATTCGAATCCTAGTCTTGTTTTGGTTGCTTGAGCTCTCAAAATTTGGTACCATCACACAAATCCAAACTATACCAAATGCCACATAGCTCTCTGGTTGTAATAGTACCTTTTGGTCTAGTGTTAATATTGCCAGCATGGTATAATTTGGTTTGTTGGATTTCTTTTAATTCCTTAGATTAAAAATTGGGAGAGTGGTTTTGTTAAGATATTCATTTTATTAGAATGTGTTAGCTCTTGCCATTTTACTTCCACTAATTATAATTAATATATTTAATCTAACTCACTACTTGGTATTAATTTAGTGAATTTTGTTTACTTTCTAAATTTCTAGATTAAATCTTCTCGGCTCAATAAAAGATTAGTGTATAGTTTTGTTGTACCTTAGTGTATAGTTTTGAAAAAAAAAAAAAGTATTCTCTAGTCTATCTAGAAAACACTATATATTTCTTCAATAAGATTCTTTACGAGTATTATTTGAATTACTATTTTCAAAATAAAATAAAATAAAATAAAACCTTATATTATTTTAGTTTTAATTCTCAGGTCAATCGAGACCAGACAAACGAAGACATTAAATTTTCTCCCAACCAATCGAGTTTATTTCCCACTCCTATGTTATAGACAATGTTTCCCAGGTTCATATGTCATACAAAGACATGTAAAACAAAATCAATTTCAGGATGACAGATCCACGAGAAGATTCAACTGTAAAACCAGAATTAGAATCAGATCATGTTTGCAAAAGATCCTGAAGAACAAAGTGCGAGCAGATGGAGCATTAGATATCGAGTTGGAAGGCAGCACACACATAGATCACTCACTGTTAACGTGCTTAGACTTGTAGTAGGCCGAGAAGAGAATACAGACGAAGAGGAAGAGAAGAAAAGCCACGCTTGTAGTCGGGGCACACCTTCACCCACCCGATCTCGTCGTTTCCATGCTTCCCCACTTAGCCGATCGTGCTCGCCTTCGCGTCGCCGCCATCACCAGCCCCAGGTTCATCTGCGCCGGCACCAACAGACAGTGAGAACCACCACAAATATTGCTTCCATGATTCAAGTTTCGTGAAGGATCGCATACATGTCAGATCGAACAGGTTTAGCGTGCATCCCTCAACCAGATTGGAGACGAAAGGCAGGGATACCACGGAGTAGCCGCATGCAATGGCGTTGCCGATCACGAAGAACCTGTGTCGAAGAACTCAAACTAGGTTTAGAGGCGTGACCCGTGGAAATGCATGCAAATGCACTCGATCTGCACCGAGTTTTACTGACTTGAACATAGGAAAGAAGCGTTAGGAGGCTTCGATTGTAATAATAATAATAACCTTTGTTTGTATATTAGTTTCCTCCGTTGGATTGTAATGTAATCCTTATAATCTTATTACACCCAAAAAAATAGATCGACCTCAATCATTGTCACTATTTCCTTCTATTATCCCTGAAAATTAAGCTGATATCACAGAATTACTATTTTGATTTGATTTGTTGTGCATGAAAACAAAATTTTAGTTTGTGTTTATGGGCTCAACGTGGGTTGGATATCCAAATCAATCTTTTCTAACCCATTTTGATCATTAGAAGACCGAGTTTAATCAAGATAGGGCTAAGAAATTTCTAAACTCATCATGGTAGGCGGAGGATGCCCACTCATGAACTCGAATCTGAGACATATCATTTTGCACAATTATGCCCTCGATGTCTTAACAAAAAAAAAAAAATTCAAATTTGGGTTGAGTCAATTGATCTAGAGCAACACCCACTCAACAAAATAAAATCTCCAAATTTTGTTTGATAGCCATCGATTTTGGTTCGACACATAGAACCTCAAAATTAATACAGTGATAGGAAACAAAAGGTTTTAATTTATGAACTGGGTTAATTAGAATCAATGGTTTCATCTATACATTAATTGATCAATCGGATGAATCATATCAAGTCAATTATGACCAAATCTATATAAGATTAACCTAAACCCGCTAAATCCATGTTGGATTCGGATCATATATCTGGATCCAGAGAGAATTCTCGATGAACTACATTAGGGTTACAGTGAGAAGGCAAAGTTTTAGATGCATGATAAACTTAACAAGAATCATATTATAATCAAATTAGGCCTTTTGGTTTTCAGTACAATCACAATTGCTTGAGACAATTAGACGAGTGAGTCCTACACGTTTTAAAGAGATTATTATTTTGGGTGCAACCCTAATCACTTAAAGCATAGAGAGAGAGAGAGAGAGAGAGAGAGAGAGAGAGAGAGAGAGAGAGAGAGACTTTATTTAGATGCCAAGAATCACCCTTTTGATCATGTTAGGTTTGGAACTCATTCGATGCTTTGTATCTCCAATCTTTTAGCTTTAAAAGATCAAATCATAAGATTTACATTCTCACGCAAACATCCATTTTTGAGCTAAGTTATGTCATCATCATATTCTCTATATCTAGCAATATTAGACCAATTTAAGTCATCCAGCTAACAAGCAAAAAAAATCAAACTTCATGGCAAGGTTTGCTAAATTGTTTGGTTCGACCTGTATTTACGGGTTCGATCATCAATCCATACGTGAATCACAACCCAAATCGGATGGTCAGGTTCATGAATCTGATCGAAAATTTTTCCTTGATTAGGGTTTGTGACTTTTGGTTAGTATATAATATTTTTTTCATGGAAAAATAATGGTGTCCTTGAGGTACTTCATAGATGATTAACAAAAATGCATTTTATCATCTCTATACATTTTAAAGGAATGACTTTTTGACTTTTAATGCTATAATATTAACTGTAAAGTTGGATTTGGGCCGTCCCAAATCTAATCCATAGATCCCAAACAAAGCTAATCCAAGACCCAATTAAACTCTATTGTTGGAGATAGGCCTAATTGGGCCGAATCCCTTATCGCTTGTACGTATATGCACTTAACCTGTTCCGCAGGAACGCCCAAACCCAAAAAGGCCACCACTCTTCGCTTTTTCGAACGCCTTTCCTTGTTCGCGGCCCCAAATGCGTAGCCACCTTCGCCACCAATTCTCCCTCGAATAGGATTCTTTCCTTCCTTCCTTCCCTGCGAGGGTTTCCCGTGATCACCTCGATCAAAGCCTGCGTTCTTCGTGGCCGGTAATTCTAGGTGGTTGGGTGAAGATGTTGGACGTGTCTAGGGTTCAGAAGGAGCTGGCGGAGTGTAACCGGGACACGGCCATCTCCGGGGTCAGCATCGCCCTCCACGATGGGGGAAGCGACCTATCTCACCTATCCGGCACCATCTCTGGCCCCGTCGCCACCCCCTACGAGGGCGGCACGTTCCAGATTGACATTCGATTGCCCAGTACGATTCCTTTTCTTTGTTCTCTGAAAAACGTGATCTTTGGTTGTATCTTTGAAGCGATTGTCTGGAAGGATTCCCTTATTGCTGGAGTTTATGGCTCTTTTGGATGGCATTCTTGATTCAATGCAAATGATTTAGGGTCTTTCTCTTTTTCTTTTTGTAAATTGAGAGAATCAATAGGAATATAGACGGATAATCTTTATGTTCTTGTTGTGGAAAGAATGGTGAGATCAAGGAGGGATATGGTTGACTTAGAAGCAATAATTTGTACAAGAAGAGGAAGAATCGGCCAACCTTGGTTCAGATGATAATTCATAGAGATGGCCAATTTCTTTATTGAAGGTACGTTTTTTTTTTCTCGAAAATGTATCAATCTGTCCAAGAAAAGGGCTAAATTAAAGTGAAAATTGTTTGGTTCAATCAAGTTTCGAAATTTTCGTCCGATGACTATATTGGTTGGCAGTTAGACTGGTACGGAATTGGTATGGATCAACTTGCTGATCCTTGGTGCAAGTGGATACCGTTCAGACCATATAGAAAGAGGGAGAGAAGTGGGGGAGAGGATGAGGAGGCACACCAATAGGAGGAGAAGGTGGCAATGATGCTGTGAGGCAGAGGAGGAGTCAGAGGAATAGAAGAGAGAGACGGAGAGAACTTGGTACATACCCAGATCCATATGTACCAGAACTCCATACATACTAGTCAGGGTTAAATGTTGCCCCATAGCCTGGTCCAAAGAAAATGATGGAGAGAAGAGGGGGGAGGAGGGGGGAAGGAGAAGAGGAGAAAGAGGAGGAGGCAGAGGTGGCGATGCTGTGGGAGGGATAAGGCGGTGGAGGAGGGAGAAAGTGTGTGCATGAGAGATAGGGTGCGAGAGAAATAGAAACAAAATAAAAAAGACAAATAGCTGTTACAAAATTAAAAAATAAAAGTTGGTATTTGTATCGGGCACTAAGCATACTACCCGATACAATTTGGTACTGAGCTATTTCCCATCTAGTAAGTCCAGTATGGTGAGCTTATTAAGTGGTACAGTCCATACCGCATTGAACATTGCAGTTGGCCATTGAACTGGTAAATACCAATCCGGACCGACTGTTCGTGGCAGTATTTAAAACCTTGACTATCACAATTGTCAAAAATATAGATGGGTATCGGTAGTAGGTAGTGATTTTATTTCTTGATGTAGTTTAGTACCAGTCTGCCTACTGCTGGTAAACTTGGTATAATGAATTTACTGGCCTTCACTTGGAGTACAACCCGTATCAAACTGAACCAGATAAATCTTTTGATCTGTATCCCAGTCAGTTATTAAAAAGGTAAATTCTGGCCCATACTGACTGACATAAACCATGGGTCCAATGGCTTCACAGCTTATTGATTCTTGTGGTGTCAACTTTAAACATAGCACGGGTAAAGATTGGAGAAATTGGAACAACAATCCTTCTATCTTTTGTATACATGGTGCTTAAATAATGGAATAATTGGACGGAATTGTTAAACATGAAGTTCACTATATTGTTCTCAATTTTGGTAATCAGCATTGCGACGGAATGGTAAATGGAAGGCCAAAGAGGTGAAGAATGTGGAAGCAGAAACTAATGATCTCTGATGTAATTGTTTTTCCGATGCAACCATATGCATACTTATTTGGTTATCAAAGAACAAATAGCTTCATGTGAGTAATAGCTGATTAAAAGCTGCAGCCATTCATGCTTTTTTATGGATTATAGTACAACAAACAATTATGTCTTCATGTAAAGTTTAGAGAAATACTATAGACCAAGATTCGTTGTACCATGGCTTACCGCTCGGTATGGGTGGTATGTACCAATCCGGCAGGGGACTAGTATAGGTGGTACATCGGTATACCTTTTCCACCTTCATACCTTCATCCAATAGTTAACTTCTGAGATGTTATGAGAAAGAAACTTTTTCAAGACCTCTTGTTATACCAATGAACTATTCTTATTTATCATATTTAAACCATGCTTCAGACCTCTTGTTATCTTTTTGTCCGTTAAATTTGGGATGATAGAGGAACTACTAGAAGGTGTAAGTTGGCCATTTTAAAGGCTGTTATGTCTTTTTCCAAAATAGCAATAATGACTTTGTGGGCCTACAGTATGATGCTTTGTTTAGCATCATCTGAATTTTTTAATAGAAATCACAACATGAATTTGATATTTCTGGTGGGTTTAGAATCCATTTGTATAAGGCTTATCTCTGGCTATGACAAACTAGGTATTTCTGATTAGGTAATCTGACCAGCAAAAATAGTATTGCTTAACAGAATTGCTTCTGCTGCATGTGGTAAGAACAGCATTTCCACTGACTTTTCACATTGAATACTTTTTTTAGTCAATGGATTCTTCACTTTGTTGGAGAAAATAGTACTTTTTTTTTATAGGATACAAACAAGCATGAAACAGTCTAGGATGATACATAAGTATTTTTTGCAATGCCAGCTAAATGTTAAAGATTTACATGGTAAGAACCCAAATAATTCATCAGTTCAATGAAAGCATATGTAATGTTGCATGAGGAAGTACATATTTTTTATATGAAAATAGAGAAAGATAGAGAGAGGAACAGAAAAGTTATGATGGAAAAGGATATTAAAAAAAAAAGGTAAGTAGTAGATTTGCTCTGGCTTATGGAGTAACACTGATGAACAAAAACATCACACTTTCATACATCTTGCACATTGATATAGATTTGTACCATAAAAAATATGACTTCACACCACTCATATGTATGAAAGAATCTTAATTTCTTGATTTATTCTCTGATTTTCTAATTATAATGTCTTCTCTTTTTTAATAGTCTTTCCAAGTAGAAGAAGAAAAGGAAAATGTAAACATAAAAATACAATAAAGAAAATCACATCTCATAAATCAGAAACATATTTATTATTCCATCTTTCCTTTTTCTAGGGAAGATGTATTCCTTGTTTTTTTTCCAAAAAATATTCTTTATTGATAAAATGTATTATTGATAGGTTTCCTCTACTGTTGGTTCTTCAATCAAGAAGAAACTTTCTTAGGATGATATCTTCAATTGAATCCAAAACTATGCCCTTGGTTTTTCTTTGGAAACTGAAAATTAATCTAAGATTTGTCTCCTTCCTTCCTTCAGCTAACTTGCGTTTTCTTTCTCCTTGAGCAATTTTGATAACTGATTTAGGATTATGAAAGATAAGTCTATTTGACAACTTATGAGACTAATTAAAATTGTCCTGCATCAATATGTATCAAGTGCCATATGCATTCTATTAAAATGTTTACTTAAATAAATTTTAAATTTTTTCGACACTTAGTGCCAAATACATATATCTATCTTATACCTATCTTTGTGCACATGCATGCTATATGTTGAGTGCTCTCGTTAATCCTGTGCATGCATGCTTAATAGGTATTCATGTATTTGCTCATTCCCATATGTATGATCTATGCCGTTTTTTCATAATCATATGATCACCTGTGGTATGTTTTGGGGCTTAACCTTATGTCTCTTTGGTACTTATTTATACTATGTATTTCTTCCTTTATGTTATTAATGTAATGCATAACTGAAGTATTATCGGTTTAGAAATTGATGGTGACTAATATATTTGCAGGTGGCTACCCCTTTGAGCCTCCCAAGATGCAGTTTGTAACAAAAGTTTGGTATGAATTTTATATGCATGTGGCAGAATTTTCTAGATAGGAGCTTTACTATTATACTTTTCTTTTTCACAAAATTTATTAGGTTTTTTTGTATATATATATATATATATATATATATAGAGGCCAGCTTCCAAGCTATTCCAGATCATACTAAATTATCATGTATCTGTACTTAATCAGATGCTCCTTTTAGTTATCCTCTATTTGCTAATATGACTGCATTATATTCTTGAAATTTTGCATTCTATGTTGAGGATCTAATTCTCCTGTTTAGCATTTTTTTAAAAAAGAAATCATTCAAGCTAATATAACTTAAGTGATCCTTCTGACGAGGTTGATGTCTATCCTTGGTCTTCTTTGGGCAACTTGGATTATGTTTCAGCTTGGCACTGTTTTTTCATTTTCTGTAGACATTGTTCCCTTACTGGTATTATATAATGAATATTATTAACAGGATCTCTTGGCAGGTTGATTATGTTTGTATCTTTATTATTGAACAAATATAAAAAAATTGCTTGACCAAATCTATTTGGTTGATGCTAAATGATAACAATGTGGCAATTCTAGTGTATATGAAATGATGGAAAATTGAGGTTTAAGTGCTCATATATAAGCAAGGACGCAAGTTAATAAAATGATCTTCATTTTGGTAGGTTGTGTCCATGCAATTGTTTGCTTCAAGTTTGATAGTGATTTTAGTCTTGAATAGCTTGTTAGTGATTTTAGTCTTGAGTTTTTAGGTAAATTTGTTTGTCTTTCTTCTTTAAGAGGTTGACATGAACTTAAGATGAGGGGGTTCCAATTAGGAGTGTATTGGGGAATATGATACAGATTTTGATTATTACCTTCTTTATCTCAAATTTTGATCGCAGTAGACTAGTGTTGGTAGAAAGTGCTTAAATCATAGTAAAGTTAATTGAGATATTTATTTATTTCTTTATAAGCTTATATATAATGGTAGATTCAACAAGTTAATTGTGTTATATGCTATGCTCCAGTCACAATCATTGGATCATAATGTCACCACAACCGGGCCATATATCATACTTAATAGGCCGGCCAAGGGGGATTCCACTAAGAGGATATGGGGAAACATGATATGGAAACTTTGATTATTTCGTTCTTGATCCCAAATTTTCAATTTATGGTATTCTCCATTTTTTATTAGAAAATGATTGAATTATGATGAAGTTAACTAAAAACTATTGTCTTTCTTATTATCTTTTATTCATTGATTGAATTAATGACTTTGTTGTTTTGAATTGGTGTGATGCACTCATTTATTATCATCGGATCATTTTCATGTGTTAAGGGCCCAATTGACCGTATTTTATAGACTAGGTGATGTAGAAGTGCATGAAGGGACTTGGTTCACAATTTTTATTTTCTACGATTTGAAATATGGAAGAGAAAGAGGTAGAAAGAACAAGATAAAATAATACATGGATGTATAAACGTGGAACATATGGTTCTTACCAGCCTTACTGTTGAGGATTTTTTAAATCACCACATGGTTCTGGTACCAAAACCCACCTTTACCACTTATCCTTTGCATAAAAGAAAAAATATGAGTTCCTCAAACATGTCTCATGCATGAATCATGGCATTGGCCCATCAAGGATGAATAGTAGAGTCACTCTGGCTCAACATTTGCTCCCAGGGATGAAGACCTCACTTTTCTACACTCATATGTGGATAATGTAATTGCCATTGGAGAAAGAATGTGACAAACCACTTGCACGTGATGAGATTCAAGGTTTCTAGTGTCAACTGTACCGGTCGGCATGTACTGGTTGTTTACTAGTCAAACCAAGTACGGATATTGAAATAATATAGCTCAGTATCAGTATGCTGTTGTTCATTTTTATTTTCTCAGAATATTAATTAGGAAAAGGAAGCAAGAACTGTGGAATGGGAAAGCTTATGTAAGTCAAATCTTGATGTTTTGTTCTCTTTATTTCTGAGTTAAGATTTGTTTCCTTAAATAGTTCTTCTATTAGTTTGGTTTATGTATATAGAGAAAGACACCCTCTTTTGAAAGCTATGTTTTTCGACACCCTTGCTGCTTCTTCAAGCAGGGGTTAATTGTTGCCTATATGATGTTTTCAGCAAGGATTTACATTGATTTGAAGATATACCTAAGTAAAAAGTGATTATGTTGGATCATAGATCCATGTTGGTATTACGATTTTGTGACAACTATACATCAGTTTTGATTGTTGGACTATATAAATATTTTGGCAGTTCTAATACCTTTTACATGGTATCTTGTTAAGTGAGAGGTCTGTTTTGAGTTTTGATTTTAATTATTCTTCTTTATTTGTCAGATTGGTGATTGGAATTTGAAGTTTGTGTATGCTGCGTCTATTTTCATGTACTATTCATGTTTCTTCCTCAAATAGGTTTTTGCTTCATTTAGAACTTATAGCAGGATAAATATGGCTTCTGCATATCACGTGCTTTTCTATTGTAAAAAATGAGTTGACTCTAGAGCTCTGATTATAGCACCAATTGTGCCTGCGTTATTTGCTCGCATGCTTTTGTTGAAGGCACCCAAACATTAGCAGTCAAAATGGGGCTATCTGCTTGGACATTCTCAAGGATCAATGGAGCCCTGCCCTCACATTGAAGACTGCTTTGCTTTCTCTGCAAGCTCTACTCTCAGCACCTGAGCCTGATGACCCCCAAGATGCTGTTGTTGCTCAGCAGGTCTAAGAGAACACACTCTTCCCTCTTGTATGAATACCAAAATGGAGTTGATAGTTAGTATTCATGGCTTTTTTACTTTTGTCTCTTCCACATTGGACAGTATTTGCGTGACCATCAGACGTTTATGGCCACAGCTCGGTACTGGACGGAGGCATTTGCTAGAAGGTCATCTGTTGGCATTGAAGAAAAGGTACAATTCTTTTTGTATGTATAAGAAAAAAATATATGATATCTGTTGACTGTATTTTATGGTGGATCCAGGTCCAGAAGCTGGTGGAGATGGGTTTTCCTGAGGACCTAGTGAGGAGCACACTGGAGAGCGTTAATGGTGATGAGAACCAGGCTCTAGAAATGCTCTGTTCCAGCTAAAATCTGTTTACTTTCTGTAAATTGTGCATCTATATGGTTAAACACTTGCACAAACCCATTTCTCTCTCTAAACAATGCTGATATTAACCTGGTATGATAGTGATTAAATTGGTTAAAGCTTGTTTTGACCAATAGTCTCGCATACTTCCTTTGTTGACAGGTTTTTGATTGTAGGACTGTTTGTGTTTGGTTAAAGAGGTTTCAGATGTGTGCTGACCCATTAAAAAATTTGACCTTGAACTGAAGGCAGGTTTCATTTTGATCCCTCTCCAACTAAGATGATATGACTCCTACTATTGTGATTGCTTGATTTGTTGCTTCAAAGCCTTTTCTGCCCCTTAATATTTTTCCAAAGTCTTTCTAGTTAGATTGACACCTTAAGCAGGATTGCTCATTATGATTTTGTCTAATTCTTTGTTAATTTTCCCAATTATTTCAAGTACAAGAGAGGTTCTACTTCTGCTGCTGCTGCTCTCTCTTCTCTCCAGTAGTTAATCTTCATTTTCATGAATTGGGTGGTTAGGCTCGATGTTTCTTGATGCTACAGTCCGTCCTGATGTTTTAATTTCTGGTGATTAGTAGTTTGTGTTCCATACATGATCATGACATGTAAATAGATCTGGTAGCATGATTCGAAGATTTGCTCAGGGGAAAATTGACTGCATGGTACACAACCTTTCTTGAGAGTGGATGTCAACTTAATATGCTTGACTGACATTAATGGCTGTGTTTTGGATAAAATATGGTATTAACTTTTGTATCTATTCAATGGTTATGTAGTCTATTGCAGCTATGTAAGGCTACTGCAAAAAGATAGCTTAGTTTACCATTTTCTTTTTACATGGCATTCTGTGTCACTGTAGAATTATCTAAATCATAAATGTTTTGTTCCCTTTTGGTTGAGCTTATCTTTTCAGGACAATCTCTTTGCATTTAATAATATAGTATACCTTTTTTATTTGCAAGATAGTATGAGTAATTAGTATAAGGGAGACGATTTGTGTTTTTTTTTTTTTGTTGGGGGGGGGGGGTGGGGGGTTGGGGGATAAAACAATCTATCTCCACCTATCAAAAATTGTGAAGGTTAGATCCGGTCTGATCTTATTTTTTGACCAAAATTGGTCAAACTCGACCAAAGGCACATGAAACTGACGTGTTTGGTGATTAGTCCCACTTAACTGCCCTTGACTTGAGCCATCCAACTCCTGCTTGTGTCATTTAATTGACCGAGTCAAGCGGTCACAATGTTTGACCACGGATGTCGTAACAATTTTCTTTTAATTTCATATAAAATATTATTAGCGGATTTGAATCCTTAGAGAATCACATTTTTGGTTGATACGGGTTGGACTCCAGAATACATCGTTCTGAGGGGGGTAAGGTTTTGGTTTTCTAGCTCTCCAAATAGTACCGCATTAAAAACAATCCCATCAAAGCTTCTGGCCAAGTCGTCTTCTCACCCGACACTAAGCACTATTTGATGATACAAGTAATTTGACTTGTAAGCAATTGATTGCTGGGAGAGAAATGACCCTTTTGACTCTTTATTTATTTATTTATTTTTGTTTTCTCTCTTCTTTATAAAGCATAGTCCATCCAACATCGAACTAATTGTGATTAAAAAAAACTTATGGAAGCAACTATCAATATTATTCTTCTCTACTTCACTGGTCTACAAGAAGTATAATGTTTTATAGGGAATTGTATATAGAATCAGCATATTCATTCTTACCAATTTCATTAAGGCTCAAGTTAATTACTTTTGAATATAGTAAACAATAGCTAACTAAATTTAAAATATTTTAAAAATAAAAGTGATTCTTATTGTCATAATAACGAGTGGTGGAGTTTTTAAAGAGTATTAATGTTATTAAAAATCTCAGTCACAATCAAACAACAGTCAAGTAGTTGGACAACAGCATACACGTTGACCAAAATGATCTAGCCAATAAACAGAGACACCCAATAATGAACCCATTTGATTTTGCCTCTTTGGTCCTGCCCATATTTATATTTTGTCAGGACAAAAGATCTGACTTGGTTAGCAATGCCTTGTCTAACTAGGATTCCTCATGGTGTTATTTATTGGACTATGATCCTAATTGGAAAATGGACAATTAGTCTTCGCCTCCATAGTTTGAGGATTGGAATGTGTTTGTATAGTCAGTCAACACTGAATCCTAACCATCGTGAAAAGTCAACCTACAATCTTAGCACAGTCACAATCCACACTAACATGGACAATGTCCATTTTTGAGAAAAAAAACACGTAATAATTCATTGCTCCTACATGTTTGCAAACAAAACAAAAAAAAAAAATCGTCCGTGTGCATTAATTTTTGTATAAAATAAATAAAATTTTATTTTGTTAAAGAAATGAGCATGTTTTTATTTATATTAAAATAAATAAATAAAATTTTATTGTCTCCTTTCGCTGAGATTGACTTAAATAGTTATTTTTCATTAAAATAAAAAAGAATTAAGCCCACCGTGTAGTATTTACATGCAAGCTTAGTTTCTGAAAAAAAAAAAATTTTTTTTGTTTCTCCATTAATGATGCTCTTGGAGTTAATTCACGTCCTCAGTATTTTAAACTTTATATTTAGATATCCTCAGTTTATTACTGTAAAGGACTATGATATAGTAATAAAATATCATAACAATAAAGCTTACTTTCTGTATCAAACCCTATGAATATTTATTTCCTAACAAAGAAAAAATAATTTTGAACATTTCATACGGATGAACACAATTATAACTCCTCTATGACAATCTAGGCAAAAAATATTAACAATAATGATAATTAGTACATGATCTCTAATTGGGGCAAATCTATTTGATTTCTCTGTTCCCAAAATATTCCTGTTCTTCACGTTGAATGGAAAAGCAGGCGACCGAGCCAGCTACTCACCACGTGGCCCCATCCTGCCGACCCAAAGCCATGTGTTGGGTTTTCCTGTTCGGTTACATCAGGGAACACGGTATACCGTCTCACACGAAACGCGATGATGTCAAAATTCTGGATTATGACATCACCATGCACTACGTTAAATGGGTGTTGCCAGCGATGCGCAAAACATATGATCCGAAACCAAAGCAAAATGGAAAGAGAAGAAAGGCGAGAGAGAGAGAGAGAGAGAGAGAGAGACCGGACGACATATCTCGCCCTCCCCCAATCACCAATCTTCTTCACCAATCGCTCTCGTCGGAGGGGTGATAGCCACCCGCCAGACGCGGCGGCGGCCGTCGGCAGAGGCGCGGAACCACGCGCGGCGGTGGAGGTAGTCGCAATAGAGGAGGATCGTGGTGGTGATCCGGTGGCTGTCGTAGCAGGGTGCAAGTCTGAGCCCTAGGAAAGATCCTTTCTCTGCTGTCCGCAGGCAGGAGATTCGTGAGGGGTCGAAATTTTTCTGGGGGGACGAGGTGGTTTAGAGGCGCCGGCGAGAGGTAATGCACGTCGGCCCGCCTGCCCGAGGCTCGGATCTCGGCGCCGTTGGCATGGCGGCGGATGCGGAGGGGCCGAGAGTGTACGAGGCTTGGAAAGGAAGCAACGTAAGTGCTGATCTATGCCCTCGAACTTCATTGACGGCTCTGTCTAGCTTGATTGCTCGAAACACTAGCGACTTGCTGTTTGGGGAAATTAGTCTGGGAAATTAGGGTTTGGTCGTGTGATATGTTCGCAGGAGGACATGAGAAGTTGAAGTTTCAATTTTTTGGGTGTTTATACTGCATTTGTTTTGTGTTTAAATCTGAAGTTGTCTTCGTTCTGTGGTTGAGTATGAATTTGAATGGTCAGCTAATTTGCATTTTTGGTCTAGACTTTCTGTGCAATAAACAGGTTTCAACTTTTTCAGCTTCTTTTTGCTTGTTATCCAATTGTAATCAAGCTGCAATATCTGTGTGCATAATTCTGTCAATAATTTGACCTTGTTACTTAGTTGTAGAATTATGTTGTATTGTTTCATTAATTATTGAAATGGCCTCATTGAATATTTTAACTCATTGTTATGCTATGGATATTAACTAAATAATCATAACATGGTATGCATAATTAGGATGCTTAACTTTTATTAGGTGTATCCTAATTCATAGAATACAATAAGTTACATGCGCTTTTGCCGATCATGTGAGTTCAAATAAAAGTCATGTCAAGAGTACCTTGATGCCTATTTTAGGCATGTCAGATCCATTCAATTTCCTGTTTTGTGTCAGTTGAATTATTATGGCACTTGTGAATAAACCAACCTGTATCTATGGTGTATCGATTTCCTGTATGGGGAACTTCTGAAATAGTTATAGCTCATTCAATAAATATGTTAGACTGAAGATGCTATAGTCATCTCTACAATCAAGGAATTGAGTAGTTTTTTGTTAATTTTAGGGTTCGTTTTTTGATAATTATTTAGGAAACTTATGTGTTAATTCCATGAAAAATGTGAAATAATAGAAATTTTATATGAAGCTGAAAACAGAGAAATTTTTAGTCGGCTTTGTACTACTTGAGAGTAAAGCTTTACCTGTTAACACCTATAACAAGACTAAAAGTTCTGGGTCTATAACATGTCAATCTTTTGATGTAGTCTTAAAGTCATTATACTAAACGACTCAACTTTAGAACCTAAGAAGAGTCTTGGTGTTCTGTGATAATGAGCGATACCATCTTACATTGATTCAGCTTGTGCATTACTTTGTGATCACTTTCTGTTTTCTTGACAAGTTGAGTGGCTTATGTTTATTGTTTGCCTCTATTACTTTTGACTTCATTATATATTGAATCATTGCTATAATTTTATAACAGCTGTGCAGATTTTTTGTTTTGGGATGATTAATACTAGGAGTTCTCTATTGACATCTTTGCCATATCTTCTGCAGATATTTTTCCTTCAAGGAAGATTTATATTTGGTCCCGATGTGAGATCATTATTTCTCACCATATTCCTGATTGTTGCACCTGTTTCAGTCTTCTGTGTGCTTGTTGCCAGAAAACTAATGGATGATTTTTCTAATACACTGGGTGTACCTGTGATGGTGATAGCTGTTGTGTTCACTTTGTATGTAAGTGTTTCTTTATCTTTGTTCCCGTATCATGAATTTTCCTATGATTTCTAAATGCTTTATTTTGAATGTTGCTTTCAAGTATTTTATAGAGACATCGAAAAATGAAAAAAAGATATGATGCGTCTGAAAATTCTGACAACTATATAAACGGTTGCTAATGTTTTGGAAAATCTCCAAATTTTGGCCATAAACTGCATCTGTTACTCCCCTCTTGCACAAGCATCTTGGATAAAATACCAACTAGTGATCCTTGTTTTCTGAACCATAAAATTCTGCTTTGGATATTATGACCTGGTCTTCTTTATTGAAGATACTAGCTTCCTTTCTTTACAAGATCTTCAATGAGCATGTTGTTTAGATTTGAAGCACTGAACAAAGAGAGTTTCTGATTTATTGAATTTTTTTGTAGGTTATGCATATATCAATTTAACAGTTAATCCTGCAAGTAATCTCCTTTGGTTTCAAGTTTCTATGCAAACAAGAGTTTCTGGATTTCTCTTCTGAAGCTAAAAATCTTTTATGGCCTGTATCTACTATTTAATATGAAATTCTTTTCTCCAAGTGTAACTTCCATCTGATATGATGATTGAATTGCAATAGCTATTTGTGAAATAGAGGTGCTTCTAAGATCCTTAGATTGTTTGTAGGAACAGAAGCTGCCACTCTGATAGCTGCATATAAGTTTTTGGTGCAATGGGCTCAGTTGACACAATTTGTGTCTTATGCTCTATAATCAGTCAAATTGGATCTTGATTTCTTTTATAATTTTTTAAAGGTATTTAGAAAATGAAAAAATATTATTTATTTTATGATTTAGGAGATATTTCAATGTAGTTTCATTTTGATAAGTGTCTTGAAGTTAGTAAACATAGACTGCTGTTTATCAGTTGTTAAGATAGGGCTTTATAGTGGACATAGTTTTGTTCAATGATTAAAGATTGATACGGATTTTAGCTATTAATATATATTTAAGATGGCTCAGGCTTCTTGAGATTTTGTTTAATTATGAAAGATAGATACAAGTATTACTTATGATCCCATATTTGAAATGGCTCAGGTTCTATTTCCGTTCTTCCTCTTTATCTTTTCTTCTTTCTTACAAAATATATCTTCTTCCTTGTGGACTTTTATCCACCTGTTTATCTTCCGTACTTATATTAACTCTAATAATCTCTATATATCTATAAATTCAAAATTTCTTGCTTAAAGTAATATTAGAGTTAGGAACTGTGTGTACTTAATTCATTGGTAATTCCTATATTCTCATCTTATTTCACTTTTTTTTTGTACAAATTTATAATCTCTATATACATGCGGTATTCTCGTTATTCTCATTTTTAAACTGAGTTTTGTATTGAATGTTCATCCAATAATCTATATAGCAACTACATTTTTTCTAGAAATTTTTTTGGCATATACAACTGTCATTGATGAGGAACAATGTTATAATGTCATGACATTGCAAAGAATGGACAAATAGAAAAAAAGAGAGAAGAATGAGGTAGGTGAGAGACCTATTTTCTGGGTTCCCTCCTCTTGAATTGAGGTTGATGTAGTGAAATGATCACTGCAACTAGGAAAGCTTCTTTTGCAGTAAAGCCAATTTTGGCAAGACTAAGTCTATCGACAAATAAAGTTATTTTGTTGCTTCCTGTCCAACAGAAAAAGATTAAATATGTTGTTGGTTCCTCTCGACCATTAGTGGATAGTCTCTGTGCTCAATCAAATAAATCATGCCAGCAGCTCTCTCATTATTAGTGAATTCTTGATCAATTGCGGTCTCTTGCAACCTTGTGCACTTGTCTTGTTGGTTAGCCAATCAAGGGATCCTTTTCCTAAATTTAATAACTCTTCTTCTCTCAATGGACCTCAAAAGCTAGTTTTGCCTTTATAAGATCATACTAAATAAATTTCTCACTTGATCAGAACATACTAAATAATTAATTAAATCATACTAAATAATTTCTCACTAGAAATGTATCATTATAATTTGAAAATATATCTACATATTTTCCTTTAGCAAGCTCATGTTTCTATTTGTTTTAGTTTGTAGTCACATATTTTTTTGATTCTCCCAGAAGTTGCAAGGAGAGAGCTTGCAATGATGATTATATTATATGAGCATTTAGTTTGATATCAATCACAATGGTTTTAGAAGGTAATCTAAAACTCTTCAACCATTATTTAATGTGGTATCTCGATATATAATTATGAGTGATATCATGAAAATTTATGAAATTAAGAAGGCTAAAACAATGGAATTAATTGAGTATAATGGGAATAAGATTGCCATTACTACAGACATATGGACTTCTACTAATCGGAAGAAGGGATACATAGTGAGGGATACATGGTTCTCACAGCTTATTTCATATACTCGACTTATGACAATAGCTAATGCTGCCATCCATATGAAATAAGCAATGACAACTATGGTTTCTCTTATTCTGGCTATTAAAAGGTCACATGTCTGTAGTAATGACAATTCTACTATGATCGTGCTCGATCAATTTCTTTGTTTTAGTTTTCTCAATTTTATAGATTTTCATGATATCACTCCTAATTGTGTTTTGAGACACCACATTAAGTAATAATTGGAGAGCTTTTAGAGCAAGGTTCGCAATTTGTATTGTACCAACATATCGATCAGCTGTCGGTACAGTACATACCGAGCTATACCGAGCATACCGACACATGATACACTAAGGTACCGAGCTGTACCGAGCATACTGATCCTCTATCTGACTAGTACGTACCGAGCGGTATGATACGGTATTGCCAATATTGCTTTAGAGTACATTCTAAAACCATTATGTTCGGCCATTGAAATAGGGTACTTATACAATATAATCATCACTGCAAGCGCTCTCCTCATAACTTCTTGGTCAAAGTTGTATGTGCCTAGAGTGCTTTTACATTCACTTGTTTTGCAAAGTATCAACCTTGATTATCCCCAGATTCCTTTCGCTAGGCTGTCCTGATAAGTCATACCAACAGCACCTCAAGTTTTTCCTATTTGATGAACCTAGCTTCTGGTACAAGGAGTAATTTTGAATTTGATTGTTCTGCAAACACACTTATAATTCCACCAGTGTGTGAATCTATACAATCACAAAATCAACCACTTACAACTTCCTATCATCATAAACTGAACTTAACATTCAAAAATTCCAAGCATGAGAAGTATTTTAGAACTTTTACAAGACATTGATCATTTCCCGATTGATCAGTTGACATAATATGCCTATAATCAGACATTCAATCTATTAGTCAAAATATAGATATAATTTGGTGTATTTTCTTGTACAGATAGAGCAATCACTCAATTTTTCTTTGGGTATGGTTCAAGCACACAAGTAGAGTCATAGAGACAGAAATCACTCACTCAGTTTTTATTTTTTGTTTATATAGTTCAGAGCACACAGTTAGAGAGGAAGAGAGACAAGGTGAGTGGCGTAGCGGGTAGGTGTCATGTGGGGAGGGGTGTTGCTGCTGGGTCCCGAGAATTGAATAGCTGTCGTGGTGTCGATGGGGACCGGAAAGGTTAAATCGCTGATGGTTAAAAGGCTGTAATTGTGAGGTACTGAGGCAGTGAGCCTGTCATGGGAGGCTGGGAAATGAAAATTATGAAATGAGGTGGGAAAGAGAAATCTCAGTTAGGGTTTTGAACGTTTGATGGAATATTTTATTTTACATTTTCTATTGTTTTGTTTATAAAAGTTTTAAATGCATTAAAAAATTAAACACAAGATTGGTTTAGTGGTAAATGTTGGAATGTTATGATTCATAGGTATTGGATTCAATTCTCAAATATGTATATTTTTATTTATTTTATTAGTAATAAATAAAATATATTATGTTTATATAATAATATAAACGGGGTGGGAGATGGTATGGGGATGGGATGGGGAGTGCACTGTCTGTCCCTGTTCCATAATCGTGTGGGTAATAGAAAATGCCCCCATCCCGTTCATCCCCCCATCCTCATCCCATTAGTAGCGGGTGCCCGCAGAATAATTGACACCTCTAATCTGAGCCAGCCCACAGCTGAATTGGTATTGTTTGTTTTAAATTCAGGTTACTGAAATTAAAGCATGGTGATGGGCTTGCATAAAATTCATATATAATTATGGGAGAAAAGCTAGTCCCATCATCTAATGAAGTCCTCTAAAAGTGGTACTCGGAACTTCCCAAATATGACATTATCAAACAATTTGATTAACCTGTATTGTAATTATATTAGACTCTTGGACACCAAATAGACTTATAATTGGACTTCAGAGACTTCCTAATAGATATTAGAAATCAATACGAAAATCAGTTCAGAGACCACTAATTAGAAAAGTCTATTCTATTCTGCTTGAAGGAAGGATATATGCTTTTTGTACCTCTCATCTCCCAGCTTGAATAAGAGGAGCTTCTATTAAGATTTAGGATTCAAACTGTCAGCTGGAAAATGTTGAGTTCTTATTTCCAAAGATGAGCTGTCTTTATTAGGAACACTTCTTTAGTCAGGAAATTCATCTCTAGGCTGTCCTGGGTTTTAACTTACAACTCTCATCCAAGATGTATTCAGAACCTACTGTCCTAGGTTTTGTTGGAGCCTTAGAGGCCCTTAAAGGATTTGGTTTTCCTTGCAGGATTTGGTTCGTCCCTAATAAGGAATGACTACGGTGGTTGTAGCCTTGTTGGTCAGCATAAACCTGTGGAAGTTCAGGGCTGGTTCAGTATGAGTTGTATAGGTTTCATCTCAACAATGGGTTCACCAAATAACATTTTCCACTTCTACCTTGTTTTTTTCTTTTGAAGTTTTTGGGTCTGGAAATTGTCATGTATTATTTAAGGCAGTCCCGACTATAGTTGATGCGAACCTGGTTTCCAACAAATACAACTTTCTTTGAAAACTGTGAAAAACTGTTACAGAAATTGATTCAATTCACTTTCAGCTAGTGGGTACTAACAGGCATAACTTCCATAGATTCCTCCATTGCTATACTTGGGTTAAGGGTCTGATCTTTTGCGTGCAATGTAAGGCTGTGTCTATCTAGCTGGCTCAGAAAAAAGCCTGTTGCTCTAGGCTGCCATTTTATTACCGGATCTTTTCACACATTATTTTGACTTAACTGCAGCATATATTGATTTTATGGTAATTAGTTTGATTTTTAGATCCTGGGAGGCTATTTATCATAGTGCAGTCATCAATAAAAAATATTTGAAAAGATGTTACTTTCTTGGTTATTTTGCTTTATTTCTCCTTCATTGACTATTATTTCTTTTGATTTTCTAATTTAGCTTATTTCAGGATGAAGAATGCAAGTAAAAAAGCTTAGATACCATGATTAAGTTACCATCTGGCTATAACCTTTATTATTTGGCATTCTGTATGATAATATCACATTGTTCTTCCATGTAGATTGAGATTGCCAACTAGAACCCGACCTGTTAAAAAGGTATATATCAATTTGGACCTCAAATGTTAGCCTTTCGTGCCATCCATTTCACACGACCTGTTGACTCATTCAGATTTAACTTATCAGTTAGTAGTTAGTACCAACCAGCAGTCACTTATCAGCATAGGGAACTTTTCAAACAATCTTATGTGTATAGTTGCTGAATGTTGTCAATACTAAGAATGTTGATTTTCTTGAACATCATATTCAGGATTAATCATTTGATATAGTTGATGTAAATAAAATTAATTATTACATCTGTTCTTCTATGTGATGGGATAATCTGGGTTATGTGACCCGGATTATCGGACCATCCAATTCATAGGATGTCTCTGTTTTGCAATGAGAGAGGAGATTTAAGGTACTTCTCAATGTCTTATTGGTTCCTTTACCCGATGCCTGACTTGCATAGGACACTAAGGTCGTAACTTTAAATAATAAATATTTTCTGGATACTTCTGGGTTGCCTAGATCTTAAAGCAGTTCCCTTGGGTGCTATCATATTCATGATGAGCAGTGACCCATTAGAAATGGACTAACGACTGCTAGACTTTCTGTTGATATTATAGCTGGAACATTCAACTGCTACTAGCAGATCTCATCGATTTGTTCCTTTTTTCTTCTGAGTTTTCATTTCTCTTATACTATTTTTGGTGCATTATTTTGTGAAAATTAGTCTGTCGCTGAACAAATTAGGGTTGATATCTACGTACTTAATATGACCTAAAAGTTCATAATGGTTTTAATAAGCATTAATAGATAGGTGTTTGTCATGAATGAATGCATGTTTTCATATACATACTTTATGTCTTAATTATTGACATAAGAAACTGTTGATCAAAGTCTCCCTTTGCAAGCTGTTTACTTCTCTTTTCAGTTTGTGATAAAATATCCAAAGCCATGAGTGAAAGTGATGAAATTAGTATGGTATTTTTAATTGTTAATGCTTGCCATATTTTTGATGAAATAACCAAAAGCTTTTAGAAGTTTGCATGTGCCCTTTGATGTTGAGCAATACAAAGACACCAGAGGAGAGCTTAATTTGACAAGATGGACTTTAATTTAGATCAACGTTTGCTGTTTCTGGTACCGGACCCGTCTCGACGATCTGGTGGACCGGTATGTACCAGTCAGCACTGGTGTACTGACTCATAGTGTGTCGGTATGTACCGCTGTTTTGGTGAGAAAGAAACAAAGGGAGAATAGGAAGGGGTGGTGGAGGAATAGAGGAGGGAGGGAGGAAGGAAGAAGGAAGAAGAGGAAGTAGTGGAGAAGGAAGAAGAAGAAGAAAGAAGAGTAGGAGAAGCAGCAATGGCAGGGGCGGTGGCATCGTATGCAAGAAGAGGACTCTAATTTGGTTTTTTTTTAAAATGCTGAGTTGGCTGAGGCCCCACCACTCGTCTAATTTTTTATTATTTTAATTGAACTGCTGGAAATGGGGGTGGTCCTTGTATCAGCCCATGCCCAGACCAGTATGTACCTCCTATACTGTACAATTCTGAGCAGTACAGCTACCCTTATTTAGACATCCTAGCTTGCTAACAGAGAAATTGTATGTTTTCTCCATCAACTTTAATAAAAAATAGTGTGTTTCAGAAAATTGGACAGTAACATATCCAAAAGATTATAATATATTGGAGTTGTGGATATTGAGATGGATGTCTGGCATCATATAGAATCAAACTGAGTGTGTTTAGTCATCAAAAGTTAAGGGTGATATCAATTTTGGAGGAACTGAGTTAAATTGGTTAAGATGGTTTGAATGTCTTAATAAATATCAGTATATTGTTAAGGCAAGGTGAATTTACAAAGACTGGTGGGGCCAAAGGAGAAGAAATAAAGACAAATGATGACTGTTAAAACTGATAAAAATTGAGTTGTAGTGGCTCCAATTAAACGGCATGTTTCTGTTAATGGAGCTCAACGGTGGGAAAGGAGGACCCATGTAGCCTGTCCAGATAGCTAGGAACTACAATGAGATATTGCAGTATACACCCACTTTAATTTTATTTGTTAGTCCAAACTTCAAGCTTGCTATTTCAAAAGTCAGAACACTGTTGAATTTTGTAAAAATTTCTTTAAATCTATTGGACTCTGGGTAACTATTGTCATATAAAGTTGTTGCAGTCTCCAGCAATCAATATGATAGCTTTTCTTCTTTAAATCTATTACCTCTTTGTTATTTCTCTTCTTTTTTTCCATGCTAAGGCATCATTTTTCTAGTCCCCTATCACCATTGTGATATGTCTGGTGCCAACTGCTAGTTGTGTACAAATATGATAGCTTCTGTATCTTCAATATAATACATCAATTAAGCTCAATAATATTTATTATAAGAAGCTTCTTCTGCTTGTGTCTTCCTTTTTACCTTCTAACCCATATAGTGACCCCTATATTGATTGCCTACTGAAAAGTGCCATTTGACGAGGTTAGCATGTTTACATCAAAGATTTGACATGGTTTTATGAACTATTGATCTAAGTAGCATGATTATCATGCTACCAGATCAACTTTTGAAACATGGTTGGACCAGCCAGGACAGGACAATAGTGTTAGTCATGTCTAATTGAGATATACTGGCAGTTCAAGTTGATGCCCCCTTGAGTATGTTGATCCGTATTTGGAATTACCAAGTGCCAACTGTAGAGTACACAGAACTGGTATTTGCATGAGACATATTGTTCATCCATAAGAAGACACTTTTGGAAATCAGAATAATACAAACCTATATCTGACTGTTTTTATCGTATTTGGTGGATGCCACTTGCAGATCATGAAATGCAATTCATTGTATTACCCAGATTTTCTTCTTCTTTTGTAATGCGACAAGTAACTATTGAACTATTCCTACATAGCCTTTGTGCACGGTATCATTGTATTTGTATTCATTATCCAAAGTGTGATGACGTATTCACTCTGTCAGCTAGATTTGCTCTTTTCATAGTACTGTAACTATGTATTGAATGAAAAAGCAACATAGTCAGTGCATGATATCATAGTACTTGCATTATATCTATCAAAGTTTTTTTTCTCAAATTATTACTTAGATTTTAAGTATGACATTGGCTTTGCATTTCAGGATTTAACTCTTCTACTTCTTACCTCTGGTAGAGATCCGGGTATAGTGCCTCGTAATGCACATCCTCCAGAACCTGAACTTTATGAGGGCAATAATGAAGTTGGAGGTGTCCAAACTCCACAATTACGGTTGCCCCGAACCAAGGATGTAAATGTGAATGGGATGACTGTAAAGGTGAAATATTGTGACACTTGCATGCTTTATCGACCTCCTCGTTGCTCGCACTGCTCAATCTGCAATAACTGTGTGGAACGTTTTGACCATCACTGCCCATGGGTTGGGCAATGCATTGGGCTTGTAAGTTGCCAATCCTCGTACAATTGTCAAAGTTAGTTTTCTATATTGGTGTGCACTAACTGAATTTGCAAATGAATATGCCTAATGACTAATAAAATCCTGGAACCGTATGCGATATACCTCTGTTAGCTAAATATTAGTATGAAATATTGTTATGAGTTTCTTGTCACAAAGATGGCTCTTGACAAGATGTTTCTTGTCACAAATATTGTTCTATTGGGACAAACTCTTTTTCTGGCTGTCGCTGATGCCTGTTATCACTGATGCAGCGGAACTATCGATTCTTCTATATGTTTGTCTTCTCAACGACTTTGCTATGCCTCTATGTCTTTGGATTTTGCTGGGTTTATATAGTGAAAATAAAAAATGCTGAACAAATATCTATTTGGAGAGCAATGACCAAGACTCCAGCTTCCATTGTTCTCATAATCTACACTTTTATATCAGTTTGGTTTGTCGGAGGCCTCTCTATCTTCCATTTATATCTAATGAGCACCAACCAGGTAATGCTTCCAGTGACTGCTTATTGAAAGTTCAGTTAGGTATCTTCCCGTGATATGCATTGACCAGTTTTCCCTTTTCTTTGATAGACAACTTATGAAAACTTCAGATACCGTTATGATCGGAGAGCTAACCCATATAACAGAGGAGTGGTGGAGAATTTCAAAGAAATCTGTTTTACAAGCATCCCTCCGTCAAAGAACAAATTCCGGGCAAGGGTGCCACGAGAACAAGGATTTCAACCACGTTCATCAGGTGGAGGTTTCATGAGTCCAAACATGGGCAAAGCAGTGGGTGACATAGAGATGGGTAGAAAGCCTGTGACATGGGATGAATTAAGGGCAGTCACACAGGTTGGTGATCTGGAAGAAGGTCTAAGCAATAGAAACATAGCGGATGACAAGGATGGTGAGCTTGGTGAAGTTTCTCCAGATTTAAGCAGGGAGGTTCTGGCATCAGGGAGCGTGGAAGTGCAAGCTACAACACACCATAGGCTCTCAAGTTGGGGAAGAGGTCGGAGTTGGGAGACACCGCCTGAGGTTCAAGCTGTAGCAGCTGCAGTAGGGGAAACAAGTAGGATGGGCAGCGGCAGTGGAAGCAGCATCATGGCTCCAGGAAACTCATGAGGTGTTCAGATAGTGGCAAGGTCTTGAAGGCAGGGATTTTATAGATTTAGGATGTGCATTAGGAACTGTCTGGTGTTGGTTAATGTGATTTCTTTTGTGAGCCATCTAGTGGGGTTGGGTAATATATATTTCCAGATAACTGCCCTCTGCTAATTTGGTCCTTTTGATCTCTTCTGACTTCCACGTTCCCTCTGTTTCTTAACTTCTGCTGCAGTATGGTCATCATCTTAGTTTGACATTTGAAGATATTGGTTAAGGGCTGAACCTGCTTTGCATGGCGTGTGTATATATTTGTGTTTTGTGATTTCAGAGAACTTCTGTATTCACGAAGTCCTACCTCTGATAATTTTATTATGTTTCTAAGGGATTTATATGTCGTGTCTCTTTATGTTGTCTTTTCCTCAAATGGGATGATTACAGTACACTGATGCTCTATCTTGTTAGAACTTGTCATCAATAAACTACTGATATGTTAGTGTCGAAGGTTGGATTTTTGAATTTAAGATTTTTTCTGGTTTTTATTTTCTCGGAGGATGTTAAAGTTATTGATGTTTGTTTTACAGTCACATTCTTTGTGGTTATAATACTTGTGATTCACTTTACAGATTTACTTCTCTTAGGGTTTGAGATAAATAGGCAAGACGGGCTTCACTGTGCATGAGAATATATTTATATTTTTAATACGTATTTAAAGAAAGGGGTCTATTAGAGAATACATGTATATTTTAAAGGAAGGGTTTGGGGAAATGCATAGTTGTAGTTTGATAAATAATATTTGAAGAAAGGGGTTTGGAGAAGGAAAATTGTATTCTAAATGAAGTATTATTTGATAAAATTATATTTCAGAAGTTTATCAAATCAAATTTCTCCTTCTAATATTTTAATATTTTTATTTAAATTAATAATTGAATAAAATAAATAAATAAATAAATAAATAGTTGTGCAATCTTATAAAAGTTTTCCGTATGGTCTAGATATATAATAAAAAATAAAAAATATTCATATACAATTATAAATAAATAAATAAATAAATAGTTGTGCAATCTTATAAAAGTTTTCCGTATGGTCTAGATATATAATAAAAAATAAAAAATATTCATATACAATTATAAATAAATAAATAAATTTTTATCTTATAAAAGACATAAGTCCGATAGAGCAAGCGATACGGGAAGAGAAAATGACAGTTATGATTTGTATTATATAGGGAAAATCTTATGACTTTTGTAAATATCATAAGATATCTTCAAAAAAAATTTTAAAAAAATATTAACATCTTATAAATATTGAAATAAGGATAATATGCAGAAGCTACTACTAGGATGAGGTTTGGAGTGGATCATTGGACTCATGTCTTTATACTCTTCATTTAGCTTTAAGAAAAAAAGAAATTGAAGATATCAATCATAGCAGTGAAGTCTTTAAAAGTGCTGATTTTCTCCTCTAACAGAAAGTTGGACATCTTCTGCAAAACAAAATAAACTACTTGTAAATCTCTTTTTACCACTTTCTATTTTTTTTTATATTTTATGTTGTTCTATTCTTTCTCCCACTCATTCAGACATATTTGTTCTTCCAAAACCCAAACACAATTAGTTATGTGAACTTATCAATTTCACAAATAAAAATAATGACACAAGTTGATAATAAATATAATATTATTTAATATGATAATGTGTGTAATTATTTTTTAAAAAAATATTTTAGTCCTATGATTTTAATCATGGACAACTTAAGTCCTTATGGGTTTATCGTGTCTAGAAAACCTATATATTTTAAAAAACATAGCTTATATGACTCTCACATCAAGTTCGAGTTAACATGCGTTAGAGTTTAATTACGTAGTATGCTGACTCAAAATAAATTATTAATATAATAACACATGTAATATAAGTTTGAAAAAAAATATTTTGTCGAGGAAGAGAAAGCGGCACAGGTCGTAATGGTAGACAAAGGCAAAGAGATAGAGGTAGGAGAGGTCAAATGTGGAGGTGAGGGAGAGCTAGACCACTACGCCATAGGCGTGACGGGTTAGGGCATAAGAGAGGACAAAGATGCCTCAGAGGAAGAAGAAGGACCAAGAGACCATTATGTGCTTAGCTGTCATGAACTCAGGTTGTTTTGCCTAAGTCGTACGACATCCTTGCGTGTCCATTCGCAAAGGTCAACCTCCCCCACTTATTCCTTTGACATCCTTATCGAAGTCATTATAGATGTTGCATCTCCTTACCTTTTCCTTAATATTCGATCTTCTACTCTTGCTGCAACACGCTTCTTGGCTCATAACTGCACTCTGTCGCTATTATCAAATAGTCAAACTTCGATATGACGTTCTACTTCAACTTGCCAATGATTGATTCTGGTGTAGAGTCAGCTAAGTTGTGCTGATCCTTGTTGATTTCTGCAGATCCTTATGATGAAGAAAAAGAATTTCATTTTTATGTGCCAGTATCTTAATCGTATCATGTCACTTAAACTGAGTGAATGTTTGTTGGAGCTTTAACGAGCATTGTCTCGTAGACTTTGAAGTTTTTGAGATCCTTTTTTCACAAAATTTGCCCATCGATTCTTCTCTAACTTAGTTGTTGCTTCCAAGTAGGTTCGCATCACTTTCATTTTTGATTGACATTCTATTGGGAAATGAAGCAGACAATTTACTCTTAGTAGTATTGATTATCATTGGTGAGGATTTGATAACTATTGTCTTCAATTAGATTTTCTTGAAGAGTCTTTGAACTTGCGTAGAGCTTCTCTGCTAGATAAATAAAAGAACTAATGTATTCAGTTTTGCCTATTCTCTTGAGTTGAGAAGACAAAGTTTACTTAACTCTGCCTATATCTCGCGGTTGTTCTTTATGCATCGAGCTGGTTACTAGCCTTTGCCCACTCTTTGCTCACACTTCCGAAGCACCCAAGTGTTTACACTTTTTGTATTGAGTTAACTATTGTAATTCACCTCATTACCATTGAACTTTTAAAATGGAAGAAGTTTTGCCCAAAAAGAGTAAAATTTCACCCCAATTTAGAGTAAGTCTCTGGTAGTCTTGGTTGCCTATGGGATTGTACTGTTTCTCCATTATCTTTGTTGCCTACTATTTTGAGTAGAAAAGATACAACAACAAATACTGCCTGCTTCGTTCCTTGGTCAAGCACTCTTGCATCAACCCGAAGTCCTCTACTTTCGGCTATCTTGATGAGAAGCCCATTGATATTATTCTTATGAAGCTCTCTGGGCTCTACCCTTCAGGCTTTTCTTGGTACTTGGAGTTTGCCTATGCATTCTCCTCCTTTTTGGTCTCTTTCACGACCAACGCTCTCTCTTTATGAGGCACGAGAATGATGACTCTATGGAAGTCCTGCCTCTGCCCATGACACTACTATCCATTGCCTTGTATCTGCATCCTTTTCTTTGTGATGGGTAGATCCACCTTTGTAATACTATGGCACTCCTCTGAGTTCACCTCTATTCTGACCTACGCAAATCTTTTCGGTAGTTGAGCCCCTTTGGACTCCTCGTCGCTTTCTCGTCTCTTTTGACCACTTGTTTCAACACCTCTATGTTCTCTGAGCAGTTCCACTTGGTCGATGGAAGACAGACTGTAACTTTCATGTATGGTCTCCACCATCCTATTGTAGGGCTTATGCTGATTCTGTTCTCCTTAGCTTCCTTGGTAGCAATATTCGCTTACCCGACCTTGTCTTCTGACTTATCAGTCTTTCTTAAGCGAATATAAGCATTGGAGAAGTCAAACTCTCCAGTTGCTCCTTGGTGGTACATAACCCCCATATGCTGATGACCAAAGCTTTCATCTGATGCAAAATTCGATGCACGCACGAAAGACCCGCCTCTATAGTGTTAGGATCAATAGGCACTAAGAGGGGGAGGGGTAAATTAGTATAAATATAAAATAATATTTTAAGAAAACTTTTTATTTAAGTAAAATCGAAATCAGAATTATTTCTTGGACTTGAAGGTGAATAAGTAAATGATTTAAAACACAGTCGAAAGATGATGTTGTTGCCTTTATAATTAAGAATAATTGAAAGTAGTAAATAAGACAAGTAAAGAGCACTTATAATTTTATAGTGGTTTGGCCCTAATCTTAGCCTACGTCTACTTCCGAGTCCTCTTCGTTGAGGCTCATCAGTGTCCACTACCAATCTTCTTTGGGTGAAGACCAAACCCTTACAAACTTTTAACTTACAGGGGAGACTCTTTACAAGAAATACAACACTCACTCACTTCTCCTTTTTTTTTTCTTACACACTTCTAGCATATCTTTTTTTCATAGATTTTTGCCCCAATGACTTATGTAAATACTTATACTAAATACAAAAAAACTTGGGGTATTTATATACCCCAATTAGCTTTAGAAGGATGGAGCCAAAATTTAAACACACCTGAAAAAATTGGGTATGGATGATACAACCATTTGTGCCGACAGTACAACCGTCAAAAGCCACCCTGAAAATAGGGTATAGGCGGTACAACCATTGGCCTGAGTGGTCAAACCATCGCCTGTTGCCTGAATTCTTAGGCGACAATGGTACAACCGTCGCTTACTAGCGGTACAGCCGTTAGGATTTCCAGAAAAGTGATTCCCTTCACTTTTCCAATCTCGACTTGCACCTCTTGTTGACTAATTTTCAGGTCAACTAATTAAGCTAAATCTAAGATCAATCCGTCCCTTTAGTAGACTCGGTTGCCTTACATTTAGTTGATTTAGATTCCTTTTAAATCAAACTCAATTATGACTTAATCCCTAACTACAACTCACTGATTACAACTATAAGGACCATCAAGCTAAACAATGACCTAACTCCCGCCAATCCGGTAGCATCTGACATTCTTGCGGCTTGTGTATGATCTTCCTCTGGTGATCTCCCAGCGTGTTCCTAGCGAGCTTCCTGATTCCCTCGGCGAACTCTCGACGAGCTCCCACTACATCGTTCGAGCCTTGGCCCGATGCTCAAACTTGATCTTGGCCCATCATTTGGTTGTAGTTCCTTTTCTCCATCGAAGTTAAACCTGCATTACTTCTTGTAACACACATATGTTAGGTTAAACACTCATCAATTGATTTTATCATCAAAATCTGAGATTCAATAATCCCTCCCTTTTTTATGATGACAATCAATTGATGATGGGAGTTAAACCTTACTCCCCCTAAATCTATATCATAATAAGGAAAACTTAAATTCAAGAGAACCACATACTCTTGAATTTAAGTATCATAAATCAATTAATATTTCAAGGATGCAATCAGACACTCATACATCAGTTTCAACAAAAAATTTGCTTTGAGTTATCAATTATCAACTTATCAAAGATTTTCATGAATTTCAAAAATTATGCATCAATTTTACATAAGTCATCAATATTTATTTCTCCCCCTTTGTCATCAACAAAAAGGTGAAATGCAGGGCTAAAGATTTCAAGACACGTGTGTTAATAATTTTACTATATATTTTTTTTACATGTGTATATCATTTTTGTGTCATCAATTCGTTATTTATCCCCCTTTGTCATCATAAAAAAAAAGAGGTGAAATAACAAATAAATAATTTCATGATACATAAACTCATCACGTATCAAAATTTTCATATTTTTACAAAATAAATTTTACATTGCTCCCCCTTAATAAAATAAGATAAAACCATAATTTTCTTATAAAATTTTTTCTTTCCTTTCATTGAATAATAAAAAAGAAATAATGGAGAGGAGTGAAAAACATCATATCACAAAAATACTCAATTTTATAGATGTAAATTTTGAAATCTAAGAAAAATCAAGAGCTGCCCATGCAATTTAATTAATCTTATGCAAATTTCAAGTAAGATAACAAAACAAGCAAAATCATGCATTTTGCATGTAAATTTTGATAAGAAGTATAATTTATAAAGGCCAAGAAATCCAAAGAAAAATACGATGATAAATCAAGCTTAATTTATAAATTATGTATATTGAATGTATTTAGAATTCTAAATTTTCTTTTAAGCAAATTTGTTCTTCATTCAATATTATAAGATTCATCATATCTAATTTTCTTTTAATTATATTAGTAATTTTATTTTATTTTTTGATCGTTATCAAGAAAGAAATATGATAACATAATTTCTTCTTAACATCCATATTCAAATTATACCCAAAAGTACATGAAAATTATATCATAAAATCAAATCTTTAAGTACCAAAAGATATAATTTAAATTAATTAATTTGTCCCTCCTTATTGTTTATGAATTTCAACATAAGTAATCAATAAATCTTATGTATTCAAAATTCCAAGTAAAATAGAAATCCAATAATGTAAATCTCATGTATTTAAAATTCCTAATTTTTTTAGTAAATCGCTCTTCATTGAAGGATTTTCATAGTCAAAGTATTTAATTTCATTATTACAAAATATCAATTTTATCTCTTTCTTGGTCATTGTCAAAGTAATAGTTAAAATACAATAGTACCAAATTTTAATATCATGACGACTAGTAAAAAATCTCAAGATAATAAAATATGTCATTCATGAATACAAGAGAGTTATAAATCATGACACGAAAGATATCAAATTATGAATACTAAAGTTCATGATTCAATTTGACATCTCTCCTCTTAGATATCCAAAAAAAATTTTAAGAGATCAATTTTGTAAGTAAATGCCAAATCTCAAAAGCTTAATCATATGAAGAAACCTGATTAAAATCATTTTTATTTAAAACACAAAATAAATCATTCATTGCTTTTACATTTAAAGAAAATATTTATTTTCATAATCATTCCAATCATTTATTGGATTGTAATAAAAAAGATAGGCATTCAGATTTTTCAAGACGTGTAATCCATCCTATTGACCTTGGGAGGACGTGAAATTAAATGTTCCTCATTCATGCCAAACAAAGTCATTTGCTCAGGTGAATGTTAATCCAATGAGTAATACCTTATTCTGATACTAATTGTTAGGATCAATTGGCACTAAGAGGATGGACATTCCATTTCATATCAATTTTTAACTTACAAGGGAGACTCTTTACCAGAATTATAATACTTAGCTCACTTCCTTCCCCTTTTCTTTTTCTTGCACAGTTCTAGCATACCTTTTTTTGGGCATGAATTTTTGCCCAATGACTTGTGTGAATACTTGTACTAAATGCAAAAAAACTTGAGATATTTATAGACCCCAATTGGCTTTAAAAGAATGGAGCCAAAATTCAAATGCACTTAAAAAAATCAGGTACGAGCAGTACAACCATCAAAAGCCACCCTGAAAATAGGGTACGGGCAGTACAACTATCGGCCTGGGCAGTCCAACTATTGCTTGCTGGCTGGATTCCTGGCCGGTGATGGTACAACCACTGACCTGGGTGGTACAACCGTCGCTTGTTGCCCGAAGTCCTAGGTGACAGTGGTACAACCGTCGGTTACCGGTAATACAACCATCAGGATTTCCAGAAAAGTGATTCCCTTCACTTTTCCAATCCCGACTTGTACCTCATGTTGACTAATTTTTAGGTCAACTAATTGAGCTCAACCTGAGCTCAATCCATCCCTTTAGTGGACCCGGTTGCCTTACATTAAGTTGATTTGGATTCCTTCCAAATCAAACTCAATAAGGACTTAATCCCTTACTACGACTCACTAATTACAATCATAAGGACTATCAAACTAAACAATAACCTAATTCCCACTAATCCAACAACCTTTGACATTCTTGTGGTGAGTCTATGGTCTTCTTCCAGCGATCTCCCGGTGTATTCCTAGCGAGCTTCCCGATTCCTTTGGCAAACTCCTAGCGAACTCTTGACGAGCTCCCACTACATTGTCCGAACCTTGGCCGATGCCCAAACTTGATCTTGGCCCATCATTTGATTGTATTTTCTTTTCTCTGTCGAAGTTAAACCTATATGACTTTTTCTAACACACACATGTTAGATTAAACACTTATCAATTGATTTCATTTGAGATTCAACATGTGGTACCATGACATTCACTCCTTGAATCCATAACCCTTTTTGCCATCATGTTGTTCACCAAAGTGGAGCTTCCAATAGCTCCTATTTATTCCTCCGTATGATCAAGTCCCTCATGAAACTTCTTTGCATGTGTTGTATTGCCTCGAACTGTTTCACCATGATCTGCTACATCATGTTGCCTCTTGATGACATATCCATTACATTTAGATTCTTATGGGATGAACTTGAAATATGATTTCTCCATGTATGGCCTCTGGCAGCATATTGTAGGGCCTCCGCCACCTTCGATTGTATTTGCTCCTTTGGCAATTGACCTTCATCCACCCATTCTTGAGTTATACCCAGACGAAGCATCACTCTATGACAGTCGGTCGCCTATTAGCTCTCAAAGTCCACATACTTCACTAAAATTGGTGCACCATTGTCTGGATCCTAGGCTTCTATCCCTCACCAGCACAATCTCCACTATGCACCACTTTCTTCATGATGATTCGAATGACAACACTATGACATATTCTTCAAGAGTACTTGCCTTTGCATCCTCTTGCCTTGTTATCACGGATAATAATATAAATAAGGTGTTCGATGAAATGCTTGTGTTTGTCCATGTCCTTCGGTTTAGGTACATATCTTATACAGCAAGAAGCGGGCTTGCAGTAGGCTTGGCAACCCTAGTTTGATTTGCTTTATGGCCAAGTTTGGCTTGTAAATACAAGTATGTCTTATAAGCACTTATGGGGACTTCGGTCTGTAATGGACCATTATCCTTTGTGTGCAACCTCTTTGAGTTTGTAATGTCTATGGGTGTAATTTATATCTGGCTTTATAAAGTGTTTTCTTGAGCAGTTGCTTGTGGATCCTGTGAGAATTGATTCTTTTGGCCCGTTTTCTCTTTTGTATGTGTAAGGGACTCTAGGAGATCTCAGGGAGAGCTGACCTTTGCGGACGGACACGCATGAGTGCCGCACGGCTTAGGCAAAATCAGCTAAGCCCGTGACAATGTGATATCAGAGCGGGATAAGCACACGTAGAAATACTTGCCATACAAACATGGGGGACCTAGCTGGACTATATGGAGGACAGCTAACACGCGCAACCGTTTGGGGAAAACGGACATTGAGATATAGGGAAAGGAGTTGCTCAGAGGAGCGGGCATCCAGGTTTGGCATTCAGAGGAATGGCCAACCCCTTTGTGCGAGAGGCACCACGAGGACAAGCAAGCGAAGAAGAATGTGTAGCGCACAAAGATTGAGATGGTTGAGTTCGAGCTATGGCTCGATGTTGGCAACCAAAACTTGACGGTGCTCAAGGCAAAGCGGGGTGCTTGGTGAAAGATGAGACCATACAAGGTGAGAGGTATTGGGTAACGACCGAAAGAGTTGTGCAAAGCTCACAGAGGTGAGAGAAATTGCTAACTCGAAGGATTCAAAATCATGCAAGGGCTTGTACATGGACGAGGAGTGTTCGTGGCCATCCTAAGGCGCGATCGGAACTCAACGCCATGGAGCATCAAAACTTTCCCTTCGACATGGAAAGGATATGTCCGTAGGCGGCTGAAATGTACAATAAGTTTAGCACATTGCTAGACCTTGAAGGGTGTAGTGGAGACTGTATTGGCCAAGGGTCGCAATCTAGCAAGTGCATTTACGGGTGCAGAACAAGGCACAAGTTGTTCAACAAGACGGAGTAGTCCAAAGAGGATAGTGGTCTCTGAAACTTCCAGTTGGAAGTATGTAAAGAGAAAAGTTGCTCCAGCAGGACAGATATCCAGGAGGGATAAGTCCTAGTTCTCTAGAAGGAGAATCATGTGCAACAGACTGCACATATTGAGGAAGAGTTACTCAAGGCTATATCTCCACAAAGCTCAGCAGACCGAGTGAGCGACGAAGAGTCATCGCATGATCTCGAATGAGGTAATGTATTAGTGGATGTATTTCGAGATCAAGTGGGGGAACAATCCAAGGCAATATCATATGAAGGCACACTTAGAGTCGATGCAAAAAATCGAACTCAACAGAGGGCTGACCCATGGAATGGTGGATGCGAGGGCCACTATCAACTCAATGCAAATCGAGGAGCGGAGCGACTTGGGTGGAACTCAGTAAAGTATACCAAGCCGCATGAAGGGAGTCGACATAGAAGATAGAACATGGAGCGGAGGCACGGAGCTTTCCTTGGATAGAGGTCAAGGGTATGAATTCTTGTAGAGGCAAGAGTGGGATCATGTCGTTTCATGAGTTCTTCATTCTGATGGGACAAACTTATTTTGCATAATGCAAAAGATGAAGAGAGCTTCGAGACATATGCAAGCTACCTCAGAGATGCATTTGACGGAGTAACTAAGGTGATTCAACTTGCGGAGGCAAAGTTGGGATCAGGAGACCTTAGCACGGGGCAAGAGGACGTAGAGGTGGGTACTCTTGAAGAATATGTCATAGTGTTACCATTCGAGTTGTCAGGAATAAGAGGTGCATACCAGAGATTGTGCTGGTAGGGGATAGAGGCTCAGGATCCAGATAATGGTGCACCAATTCTACCGAAGTTAGGGGGACTTTATGGGTTACTAGGCGACGGACTATCCTAGAGCTATGCTTCATCTATGTGTGACCCAAGAGTGGATGGACAAAGGTGAATTGCCAAGGGAGCGAACTAAAAATCAGAGATGGTGGAGGCCCTACGATATTTGGCAGAGGCCACTCGTGGAGAAGTTGTAGTCCGAGTTCATCACACGAGAATCTGTATGCAATGAAGATATCACCAGGAGGCGACATGGTGCAACGGATCGTGGTGGAATAGTTCATGACAATGCAATACAGGCAATCCTGTCCCGTGAGGGATAAGATCATACAGAGGTATGATCAGGAGTTACTGGGAGCTCCACTTTGGTGTACGACACAACAAGAAAAAGGGCTATAGATTCAAAGAGTGAATGTCATAGTACCGCAGAGGCGGGTCTTCGTGTGTGCATCAGAGCTTGTATTGGACGAAAGCCTTAGTCATCAGCGTATGAGAGTTGTATACTACTGAGGAAGAAGTCCAAGTGCAAGTACCAGTGAGTCCCATGGAGGGGGACATGATCATGTGGATGATCAGGAGCTGTTGGGAGCTCCACTTCGGTGAACAATGCAACGATAAGAAGGGCTGTGGATTCAAGGAGTGAATGCCACAGTACCGCAGAGGCAGGTCATCCGTGTGTATGCATCGAAGCTTGCATTAGATGAAAGCCTTGGTTATCAGCATACGGGAGCTGTGTACCACCGAGGGAGAAGTCAAATTGTAAGTACCAGTGGGACTTGATTATACAAAGGTATGATCAGAGCAGTTGGAGAGTTAGACTACTTCAGTGCTCACATTTGCTTAAGGGAGCCCGGTAAGTTAGAGGACAAATCCAAGTAAGCGAATGTTGCTACCAAGGAAGCTAAGGAGAACAGAATTGGCACGAGCCCTGCAACAAGGAGGCCATGCATGAGAGTTGCAGTCTGTCTTTCCATCGACCAAGGAGAACTGCTAGGAGGACACAGTGATGTCGAAGTAGGTGGTCAAAAGGGGCGAGGAAGCAACGATGAGTCTAGTGGGGCTTAGCTACCCAAAAGCAAAGCATCGGTTAGAGAGAAGGTGGACTCAGAGGAGTGCCATAGTGCCATAGAGGCAGATCTACTGATCGCGAAGGAAGGGATGAAGATGCAAGTTAACGGATAGTAGTGCTATGGGCTTGGCACCACCATGGTACCACAGAGGCTGGACTTTCGTGGAGTCATCAATCCCTTGCTCTCATGGAGGAAGAGTATTGGTCATATAAGGGGCCGAGGAGGTCGAGACTGCAAAGGCAAACTCCAAGTACCAAGACAGCACGGAAGGGCAGAGGCCAAGAAACTTCATAAGACCGATGTTGATGGGCTTTTTATCAAGATAGCCAAAAGCAAGAGATTTCGAGTTGATCCAGGAGTGCTCAACCAAGGAACGAAGTAGGCAGTATATGGTACTATACCTTTCTACTCAAAGGAGTAGGCGGCAAAGGTGATAGAGAAGACAATACAATCCTAGAGATGACCAGATCTATCAAAGACTTCAAGTTGGGGAACTCCAAGTTGGGGTAAACTTTTTGCTCTTTTCGGGCAAAACTTCTTGTATTCCAAAAGTTTAATGGCAGTGGGAAGGCGAATCATAGTAGGTAACTCAACGCAAGGAGTGTAAACACTTCAAGTGCTTCAGAAGTGTGAGCAAAGAGTGGGTGAATGTTAGTAACCAGCTCAATGCATGAAGTACAAACTCGAGGAGGTAGGCGAAATCGAGTAACTTTTGCCTTCTCAACTCAAGAGAATGGGCGAAATCGAGTACCCTAATTCTCTTACTCGAGGAGGTAAACAGAGCCAAATAACCTTACCTTCTCAACTACGAAGAGAATGGGTAAAGTCAAGTATCCAAATTCTCTTATCTATCCAGCAGAGGAGTTCTGCATAAGTTCAATGACCCTTCAAAGAAAGCTTATGGAAGACAATAGTTGTCAAATCCTCACCATTAGTGATCAGTACTACTGAGAGTAGATTTTCTACTTCATTTCGTAATTGACTAATCGAAAGCGAGAGTGATGTGAACATACTTGGAAGTGACAACTAATAGTGGAAGAAGGTTCAATGGGTAAACATTATAGAGGAAGGACCTTAAAAAACTTCAAAGTCTGCGAGGCGATGCTCATTAAAGCTCTAACAAGCATCTACCCAGTTCAAGCAATATGAGTATACTATGATACTGGCGCATAATAAGGTAGGTCTTTTCCTTCATCAGAAGGATCCGCGAGAACCAACAAGGATCAGTACAACTCAGCCAACCTCACACCAGATTCAGTCATTAGTTAGTTGAAGCAACATGGTGGATCAGAGTTTGACTACTCAACAACAGCGGTGGAGAGCGGTTGGGAACTAAAGCGGTATGTTGCAGCCAAAGCAGAAGATTGAAGATTCAGCAGAATGCGAGGAGATACAACGTCTACAGTGGCTTCGACGAGGATGTCGAAGGAATAAGTGGGGGAGAATGTCATGGACAACAATGTAAACAAGATGTTCGATGAAATGCTCGTGTTTGTCCGTGTCCTTCGGTTTAGGTACATATCTTATACAGTAAGAAGCGGGCTTGCAGTAGGCTTGACAGCCCTAGTTTGATTTGCTTTATGACCAAGTTTGGCTTGTAAATACAAGTGTCTTATAAGCACTTGTGGAGACTTCGGTCTGTAATGGACCATTATCCTTTGTGTGCAACCTCTCTAAGTTTGTAATGTCCATGGGTGTAATTTATATCTGGCTTTATAAAGTGTTTTCTTGAGCAGTTGCTTGTGGATCCCGTGGGAATTGCTTCTTCTGACCCGTTTTCTCTTTTGTAAGTCTAAGGGACTCTAGGAGATCTCGGGGAGGGCTGACCTTTATGGACGGACATGCATGGGTGTCGCACGGCTTAGGCAAAATCAGCTAAGCTCATGACATTGTGCTAAGGTCTTCTGATCTCAACTTCATCTCATACAATTGGGTTTGCTAGTTACAGATGCACTGTAAGCCAGTAATGTGTGATGACATGTGTGACACGTTGCACAGTCTTTTTACATTATTATTATTATCGATATTTTCTCACGTATATTATTTATTGCTTATATATTGTGATGTCCTTAGTTTTGTGTAATAAGAATCAAATTATGATGAGATCATGATAATGAGACCGATTCACCTTTAAACATAGATCCTAAATAATTTCGATCATCGGTTACTTGAGAGGGACATCGAGATAACTAGATAGACTGGTATATTATATACTTGTTTATATGATATAGGTGATTGGTCTCATATCCACTCATGTGAGGACACTAGGGGTACAATACAGGTGCTCATTGGAGAATGAGTTTACTAATTGATCCGCTTATAGAATATTATATGGTTAATGATACTTAACGTCAGACCACGATTCTGTAGTTCCAACTGTGTGTCTGGTCCTTTGACTTGAGACACCACAGATGCCTTATTTAAGTACTCATTTCTTTGATGTTGAACTTACAGAGCTGGAGAGTTTCATATCTAGTATAGTCAGTTATCGAGATTAGTAGCTATTATTATAAAGACAACTGAGTATCAATATAAAATCATCCACTCTCGGTATCATGAGAAGAATATCCCATGTATTCCTGCTCAGACAAATCCATGGTCAGGGTGGTTCAGATTGAGAGAAGAGTTCTCTAGAGAATCCGATTAGAACAAGACTCGGACAGATTCCATATGTGACCTAACAATACCATGCCAATATACGATCTTTGGGATATTAGATGGATGATGGACTATAGATACATGGTAACTGAGGATAGACAGGTCTAATGGATTTGATCCCTTATACCATCTAGGAACTATGTGTTAGGAAACCTTAGCGGGTGCATCACAAACGTAGTGGAAATCAAAACAAAAACTGGTTTCCCACACAGATCAAATCATCGTGCAAAAGATTGGGGTCATGAGAAAAATCTAAAAAATCAAAAAAATCACGATATATGAGAGATTGATTTTATATAGGGAGATCATATATCCCTGTATTCCAGATCCGGATGGAGAAGATGAAGGAGATTAAGCATTCTCCTCTCTAGCGGTATCCATATAATGGATCTCTGTAGTGAAACTCCTCCAATCTGATCTTGCAACTCTTGCTCAGAGGGAGGGAGGAGAATATGAGATGGTGGCTAAAGTTGCAGCCTATCAACCATGAGTCTCCCCTCCAATTTATAGAGAGCCACCAAAACCCTAGGGCTCCTTCCTTAGTGGGTATTGGATCTCCATCCAATAACCCACTAACCTTGCATTATTGGATCTCTATCCAACAATCTCATTATGCCTCTAATTGAACCTTAATCAAGGAGCCTATTAATATAGGGTCTCATCTAATGAGAATAGGGACTAATTAGATCTTCATCCAATCCTCTATTGGCTAAAGCATCTAGCATATGTGTGTGACCCTCTAGGCCCGATACTGAGTTGGCCGTGAGTCACTCCCATTAGAACTCCTTCTGATATAGTGAATTATTATCCCTATAATAATTCGCTCAACTCATCGACTATGGATGTACTAGGCCACTATGCCATAGTCCACAGATGGTACAGGAGAGACCAAATCCATCGGACCTATCTGTCCACAGTTACCATGTATCTATAATCCATCATCCAACTAATATCCCAAAGATCGTATATTGGACATGGTACTGTCAGGTCATATAAAGAATCCGTCATAGTCTCGCTTTAATCGGATTCTCCAAGAGAACTCTTTCTCTCTCAATCCGAATGACCCTAGCTAGGGATTTGTCTGAGCAAGTACATATGAGATATTTCTCTCGTGATATCGAGAGTGGATGATCCTCTATTGACACTAAATTATCTTCGTAAGGTTGGCTACCAATCCCGATAACCAGTTGTACTAGATCTAGAACTTTCCAAACCTGTAAGTCTGGCATCAAAGAAAGGAGTACTTATACAAGACATCCTCAGTGTCTCAAGTCTAAGGACCAGATACACAACTGTGACTATGAAATCGCTATCTAACATTAGGTATCATTAATCATATAACATTCCATAAGTGGATTAATCAGTGAACTCATTCTCCAATAAACACTTATACTATATCCTTAGTGTCACCACACAAGTGGCTATGAGACAAGTCGTCTCCATCATAAGGATGGGTATATAGTACATCGATCTGTCCGGTTATCTCAATGTCCCTCTTGAGTAACCTATGACCGGGATTATTTGGGATCTATGTTTAAAGGTGAATCGATCTCATTATCGTGATCTCATCACGATCCGACTCCCATTGCACAGAACCAAATATATAACAATATATATGTAACAGATAATGTGAGAATATACCAATATTAATCATAAGCAAAAAGATTACACAGTATGTTACACGTGTCATCACTCACGTGATTAGCTTGCAGGGCACCTATAACCAGCACTATGGTGTCGTGACATAGTACATCCATAGTTGATGAGTTGAGTAAATTATTATGGGATTATAATTCACTAGTTATAAGGAGTTCTGACAGGTGGAATTCATTGCCAGCTTGGTATTGAGCCTAGAGGGTCACACACATATGATGGATGATTACAACAAGTAGAGGATTGGATATAAATCATCTAATTAGCTCATATTCTCATTGGATAAGACCTAACATTGATGGATCCCTTGCATGAGACCTAATTAAAAGGTCAATTGAGATTATTGGATAGAGATCCAATAATCCAAGGATGGAGATTTAATACTGACTAAACTGGGATCCATTAAGGTTTTGGTGGCTCTATATAAATAGAGGGTAGCGGGCGACACAATAGGGTGATAGGCTATACCTTTAGTCGCTTTCTCTTATTCTCTTCCCTCTCTTATCTTCTCAGCTGATCAGCCCTCCCTACTACGAGATGGCAACGAAGAAGACAACAGATTTTCTTCCACGTTCACTATGAGAAGGTGCACAAGAGTTACAGGGATTTAGCTGTAATTAGAGGAGCATCGTTGCAACAATATATCATGTGGATACCGCTAGAGAGGAGGACATTTTACCTTCTTCATCCTCTCTAATTAAATATGAAATTTTAAGGATAAACAATCTCCCTCACACTAGTCGTAATTTTTTATTTTTATATTTTTCATACATCAATCTTTTAATGATGACATGATAAATATGAGAAACTAATTTTGTTTTAATTTTCACTATGCATGTGATGCTCTCTAATGATTTCCTAATAGTGGTATCAGAGCTAGGTTGCTTATGTAAAGATTGGCTATTAAACTATGTGTGATGAGATTGAAATATGTAAATTATTTTTCTGTATATCGTGTTGTAATTTTTTTTATAGTTTTCATATTTAGACAACACCTTTTCTTACTGTAGAGAGGTGTTTTAAGGGTCTTTGATTAAAAAATTATTACCACAAAGAGGAAGGGAAACAGCAGCAACTGTTGCTACACTATAGCATGGCCAAAGGCTACTTATAGCCTTGGTCTAGAGCAATGATGTCATTCTCGGCCTGGCCAAGGGCATCATGAATGAGAGTAGCAAGCTCTCGGCTATAGCAGCAACCTCTCATGCGACCAAGAGTCTTGGCCACATGGGGGACCCTAGCAGCTAGGGTTTCTTAGCCGCTAGAGGTAACCCTACGACCAGGGACTCCTGGCCACAAGGAGTGCTTGGGCGACCAAGATTTAATGGCCGCCCATGGTGGGTTGTAGCCAAAGGGTTTGTTGCAAAAGGACTCATTGGGGACCAAGGTTTCCTGGCCATCCAAGGTTGCCCTATGGCTAGGGACTCCTAGCCACAAGGGTGCTCCTAGCGGCTAGGTTTTCCTAACTTTATAAGGAGTCCATTTTCCTGCTATATTAAGAACCCTATGGTAGGGTGTCCTAAAAATTTTAGAAATAATTAATTAAATAGTTTAATTAATTATTTATAATCTAGTAGTACTACATGATAATGTGTACATGTGATGTATGATGTGGACGGATGATCATGAGCCATATATTGTGATGTGTATATGTGATTATTATTATTATTTTCATTAGGGCTTAGGAGCCTTTGTTTTTCTCATTTATTATCAGACATACGTGCTTATGATTATATTGTACTTATACGAAGAGAGCATGGAGGTGTTAGTGGGACCATGATACCATGATGAGTGATCGTGATACACCATCCGATGGAACCAATGATGATGAGATAGATGATCATAGGGTATGGAGATGTGCTGATATATATACAGATCATATTATGAGTGATTGGACCCACTAGCTCAGGCTTAATTACATTAGGTGACGATTCATGTTCATTCAGTGTGGTATGCATATGTGATATGTAATGATACACCTACTATATATATATATATATATACACACACATGAGATATAGATATATATTAAATATGTATGCGTGTGATGTGACATATTAGGAGACTGAAACAAAACAAAAACCCCTCCTATGATAATATTAAATCGAAAAAGTGAGGTAATAAGATTGACCCACGTGGCCTTCCATCATCATAGGAAGAAATTGAATCCCAATATAGAGTTAGTCAAGTACCTCGAGGCTCACCTATCTCATGATTCAAGATCTTATCTACGACATAGAGATGTCGCTAATGACCTGAGGATGTGGTATGCTTGATCAAGTCCCTCGAGGGCATATTATCAACAAAATCATATTGTAACGATGGTGACGACTTAACTGAATATCATGGTTGGTCGAGTCCTTCGAAATCATAATGGTTTGAAGGTCGAATAGGACAAGAATTACAAGAAGTTATGATTGAGAAGAGTTACATACCTTTTTGGGCTTAGTGTGATTAGTAGAGTCCCTCAAGATTACACTAAGATGTCAATTGGATCCTGATCCCCACTAGAGGTCTATCAGAGACTTCTGTTTTATGTGTCGAGGATGTCACATGATTCGCCAAAAAATTAATGAGAGTTGATGAAGATAGAAGTTTGTATCTTAATTAGTTTCCTGTAAAATATGTATGTTAGTCATTTATTGTATATCTTGTTTGTCAGAAATATGTCGCTTGTAAATCCCTCACGTGGCATACTTGATTCTAACTGCCTCACTAGTCCAAACTACACGTATTGACTTTATAATTTTAGAATTATTTTTACAGAGAAAATTGTTTATGTCATTGACACGATTATGCCCACGCAAGAGGAAGGGGTGAGCATAATCACTTGCATAATCGTGTATGTCTTTATAAATTCCATATACTATATCTTGTTTGTCAGAAACGTGTATTCCTTTGAGGATCACCTGCTTTCTATTAATAAAAAACTTCATAATTAGTTTATAAAAATTCTAAGAGACATCACCCAAGATTAATACCATTTAATTCTAAGCACCACTTCGAAGTCCTTCAAGAGTATCAGAAAGAAATCCACCATTAGTTCTTGGCCCTATATAATCAGTTAATTTTTGAGCACTTGCTGTCAAAAGTTAGAATTCATCCATTAGCAACCTTAACTTCGAATTTGTCACAGCCTTTAATGTGATAGGCCAATTGATCAGTAAGCTTTATGTTCATAAAATTATTAGTGCTACCAATATTGACTAAAAGAGTAACATGCTGTTGTTTTAAAATTCCTTCAATTTTTATGGTTTACGAGTTAGAGTAGTCGGCTAATGTATGTATTGTATGTGTGATAGGTCTAATATCTTCATCAGAATGCATACCTTCATGATCGGAGTCCATATTATCAGTTTTTAATTCCTCCATTATTAGTTCAATCATCAAAAGCTGACCCTGTTTGCATCAGTGTGCCTTACTTCATTTTTCATTTCAATGCTAGCACAACCCTTTTATTGATCTTTCCTTGAACTCTTCTATTGTAATTCTTCGAGGCTTTGGATTTTGAGTGGAGGTAGGTGGAGCTGTCAGGTTGCTAATTACCTATATGTTGATGCTTTTGTTTCTATAGTTGTTCATATTGAGTTTTTCCTCATGCATGCCGGCGAAGGATATGACAGTCATCATGGTACGGGGTTAATGAGCTTTATCTTTACACCAAATCTCAAGATTGAGCCCTTCAATGAATGTCCCTACTAGTTATTTCTCAAATCAATCTCAGGCTTGGTTCGACAGGTGCTTAATTCTGCTCTGGTACTTTTGTACTGTGGAAGTTTGGTAAATTTTGGTGAGATGTCCATCAATGTTCTTGTACTCTGATGGTCCAAAGTGAATCAGGAGCCCTCTCTTGAACTGCTCCCATGAGGGTTCTCTGTGACTGTGTTCATACCAATCGTACCATTGGAGTGTGTCTCTTTCGAGTTAAATAGAAGCTATCTCTAACTTGGATTCCTCCGGAGTCCTATGAAAATAAAAAAAATTTTAACCCATGAGATCTAGTCGATCGGTCTCCATCTTCCCATTGTGAAAATTTCATCCATATGCATGGGTATCATCTATCTTGCCCTTGATCATACTTTCCTATATTTTCACATCGGTTCCTCGTGAGACTGGAACTTTTACCATGTTGAGATTTGTTGGGGTTCTCCAATAGACTTCTTTTGAATACATTAAAGATTTCTTATAGTATATTCTTTATACGAGCCTTGAAAGCTTCAAATCATATATCTATTGTTTCATCAGTAGCCATCGCATAGGATTGTAGATCAGTAATGTTTAGTTCTTTTTTCTAGTGTCGGGTTAAGGGTATCAGTTTGCGACGTAGATGCCCGTGAACTTCAGCTGCAATGGGGTTACCGACATGGAGGAAGACGGCAGTGATTAAGGGGCTGGTCAGCAATAACAGATGAGGGCCATCAAAGGCTATGGCTAGTAGAGGAAGAAGATGACAATAATGATAAGGAAGGAGCAAAGCAGTAATGTCGTGTGGCTAGGAACAACCTTGCCAAGGACTATGGTTGCAGGGGGAGATGTGGGTAATGCGATGGTTGTTGATTATTGATGAGATGGAAGATGACATTGAGATGGGATTTTCTAGCTGCTGATCTCGACTATGATCAACTGTTGTTGATGATGGCTGGTGGTACTCGAGCAAGGGTGAAAGATGGCAGCAAAGGAAGATGGTAGGAAGGGGCACTGGCAACGGAGGAGGGAGCAACACTGATGGTGGAAGCGGTTGGTGGCGCGACTACGTGGGCTGCAGGTGGCATATGAGGGTGATCAAGGATCGCATCTGGAAGTAATGGAGGTAGATGGCAATGCAGGGCAAATAAGGGTGATCACAATCGTGGCTGGAAGCTGCAAAGGTAGATGGCAGCGATGTGCAGATGAGAGTGATCATGGTCATGGCTGGAAGCAGTGGAGGTAGATGGCAATGTCGGGCAGATGAGGGTGATCATAAACGCTGTTGGAAGCAGCAGAGGTAGATGGCAACATCACTAATCTCTAATGGGGTAAGCGTCCAAACGGCTAGGGAGGCTGTGTGGCAGTGACATAAGCGGTCAGGCTATGGTGGGCAAAGGAGGGTTATGCATTATAGTGGGAGGGAGGTAGATGCAGCTACAGTGGGAGGCAGTAGCAACAATGGGACTGTGTGTAGTGATAGAGGAGCTAGTAGAGGAAGCAGCAGTGAGGGAGTGGGTAATGGTTGACGCTGCTGCGACTGAAGAGGGATGGCATCGGTGTGGAGAGTGGATGACAACATCGGGGGCTAGACAGTGGCAACAAGTCACTAGAGAGGAAGAGGAGGCACACGGTGCGGTTTGAGGGGAACAACAGTAGTAGTGAGGGCAGGGAAGAAGGGACAAAGATGAGGGTAGCAATTGGGGTCTGATAAGACTCTGCAGTGGATATCAAGCAGGAGTAGGGGAGAAGGGGAAGAGCGGGGAAGAAATGCCTTCCTCGCGGATTGAGGGCGACACAATGGCAAAGGGTAGCAACATTGCCTCCGACAGAGGGGCAGGAGTTGGCAGCAGCAGGGGAGGAGGGCGCTGGTGATGATGAAAGTTGCAGCAGAGATTGATAGTGGAATCACAGCTAGAATGCCGATGATTATCACTCTGATACAAATTGATAGGAACCCCTAAGATTCTGCTATAGAAAGGAGGGATAAATGATCACTTCGAGAGGATGGGGCCTCCTTGATCACTTTGAGGGGATCAGCCTCCTTTATCACTATAAGGGATCAACCCTCCTAGGGTTTTGTCCTGTTGGCTAAAATAATATTGTCTTCATTGATTGCTAAAAAGAAATAGTTACAGCCCTATTTATAGAGTTTTACTGAGAGTCCCTCTATGCTTGGACTCTTCGACCTAGAGTTTTCTAGAACTTGGACTTCTAATTAAATAATAAAAATTAAATAAACTCCTAACTAACTCTAACTGGTCTAACCAAACCACAGATTACATAACTCAAATGACTCAAAAATTTTAAAAATTAATAGTTTTCTAACAAATATGCTGGCCTCCATGACTCTTAAGTTATAAGGCAACATGAGAGCATGAATGCCAATTCCATTATTCTCCATCTTTATTAGTTATTTGAAGAATAGAAAAAAACTCAGAGAAATGATATATCCAACAGTCTCTTCTAGGCCAAGATAATAGAAAGGACATCGGTTCAGAACCATGTCCTAAAGATGATATAATGGATCAAGAAACTCACAGGTCTAGGAATAGTCCCAGAGGATAACTTATGTGTTGATCTTATATTTCAGTTCTTGCTAGATTCCTTTTTTCAGTTCATTATGAACTTTAAAATGAGCAAGTTTGAGGTGACTCTCCCTTTGCTCCTCAATATGTTGAGGGAGGTTAAGAGCATCATCAAGAAAGAGAAGCCAGTTCTTTATATTAATGAGATCAAGAAGAAAAGGAAGGCTAATAAGACCCTTGAGAAGGGCAAGGGTAAGGGCAAACTAGGTAAGGCATATGTTGCTAAGAAAGATCCAATAAAGGATAAAGGCTACTGCTTTTACTATGGTAAAGATGGGCACTATAGGAGGAACTACAAGGATTACCTTGTAGAGAAGGCGAAATAAAAGCTTGGAGAAGCTTCAGGTACATTCATAATCAGTCTCCATTTATCAGATTATTATGATAACACACGAGTATTAGATATTGAGAGTATTTATCATATCTGCTATTTGTTGCATATTCTAGCAAAGCCTAATAGATTAGCGAGAGGCAAGATGAACCTCAAGATAGGTAATGGAGCAAGAGTTGTTACAGTTGCTGTTGGTGAGGTTACCCTACATCTGTCTGGTGGAGCTATTATTGCATTAGATACATGCTATTGTGTTCCCACTATTATAAAAAATATTATTTTAATTTTTTGTTTGATAGTTAGTGGATATAAATAAGTTTTTTAGAACAATAGTTGTTCATTAATTTTGGATAATGAGACTATCACTAGAGGGATGTTAATGAATGACTTATATGTGCTAGACATTTCTTTACATATCATGAATGTAAGTACATCCATGAGAAAATGAGATGAGGTAAAAAGTACACACCTATGACATTGTATGATAGGTCATATTCATGAGGAAAGAACTTAAAAGATATTGAAAGATTGATACTTAGATCCATTCGACTATGAGTCATATGCAACTTGCGAATCTCGCCTTCATGAAAAGTTAACCAAGTCTCCTTTTAATAGAACTGGAGAGAGAGCTACTAAGTTGTTGTAACTCATACATAGCGATGTATGTGGTCCTATGTAGACTCAAACTATAGTTGGTTACTCCTATTGCATTACATTTACTAACAATTTCTCTAGGTATAGACATATGTACTTGATGAAGTATAAGTCCGAGGCCTTCGAGAAATTTAGGGAATATAAGAATGAAGTAGAGAACTAGACATGAAAGAGTATTAAGACTCTTCGATCAGATTAAGGAAGAGAGCACTTGAGTACATAGTTCACTCATTTCCTCAGGGACCATATGATTATATCATAGTGGACACCTCTTTATATACTTCAGCTCAATGATGTATCAGAAAAGAGAAATTACACATTGTTAGACACATTGTGATCCATGATGAGTTTCGCCAACTTACCCGTCTCATTTTGAGGATATACCCTACAGACTGCAACTTACCTTCTGAATAGAGTTCCATCTAGGTCGGTAGTGTATACATCATATGAGATATAAAAAGGGAAAAAACTCGATTTTAAGATTGTTAAAATTTAAGGCTGCCCTCTCACGTTAGAAGACATAACCCTGACAAGTTGGAATCAAGGATGAAATGATGAAAGTTCATGAGATACCCCAAGGAAACCTATAGATATTATTTATATCATCCCGATGACTAGAAAGTCTTTGTTGCTAAGAGAGTTGTGTTCCTTGAGAAGAAACATATTTTTTATAGAGACAGTGGAAGTGTGACAATGTTGAGCAAGGTTGGAGAACCTAGGTCAAGCACTATTCCGGTGGTCAAGTCTATTCATATACCTAGCACATAAGTTTCAACTTTATGCAAGTCTAATAGAGTGTCTCACCCTCTCGAAAGATACGTGAGATATATCAGTGGAGATAACACATAGAATATTAATCCTTAGACTTACGAGGAGGTTATTATGAGTATAGACTTTGGGAAGTGATAAAAAGCTATGAATTATGAGATTGAGTCTATGTACTATAACAAGGTTTGAAACCTTATAGATGCACTTGAGAGTATCATACATATCAGTTGTAAGTTAATCTTTAAAAAGAATATCTAAGTAGATGAAAAGGTGGAGACCTATAAGGCAAGGCTGGTGGCCATAGGATATCGTTAAAGGCAAGGAGTTGACTATCATGAAACCTTCTCCCCTATAGCCATGCTGAAATCCATCAAAATTCTTTTGGCTATTGCACCACACTATGACTATAAGATATAACAGATGGACGTGGAAACTGTATTCCTCAATGACAACCTCGAAGAGGAGGTGTATATGATATAGCAAGAGAGATTCGTATCCAAGGAGAGTCCAGATAAGATAAGCAAGTTTCTCAAGTCCATCTATGGATTAAAGCAAGCTGCTCGAAGTTTGAACATAAGATTTGATGAGGTGATCATATCTTATGACTTTGTTAAAAAATGAAGATAAGTCTTGTGTGTATATGAAGGTAAGTGGGAGCGATATTACCTTCTTGGTGTTGTATGTGGATGACATCCTAATCATTGGGAATGATGTAAGAAAATGCTCCCTACATTTAAGGCTTGGCTATCCAAAAACTTCTTCATGAAGAACTTAGGGGAAATATCCTACATTTTTAGGATTCAGATCTATAGAGATAGATCCAAGAGGATGCTTGGTTTGTTCGAGCCCAGGCACATAAACTCCATTGTCAAAAAGTTTGACATAGAGAATTTTAAGAGAGGTCTCACACCGATGAGATATGAAATATCTTTTTCCAGGAGTATATCCCCAAAGACTTTTGAAGAAAAGATAAACATAGATAGGATACAGGGTCTATTATGTATGCTATATAATATGCTTGATATAGTGCATGCTCTAAGTGTCACAAGCAAGTATCAAGTTGATCCAGGTTTGGAACACTGGAAGACAGTAAAGTGCATCTTTAAGTACTTGAGAATGACTAAGGATCTCTTTCTAGTATACGGAGAAGGTAGCCTCTAGGTTGAAGGCTATATAGACTTGAGTTTCTAGTCTGATATTAATGATAGTACGTCAAACTCAAGGTATGCGTTCACCCTGAATGGAAGAGCAGTAAGCTGAAAGAGTTCCAAGTAAGATACTACTACTGACTCGACCATAGAGGCCAAATATATTGCTATGACAGAAGTAGCAAAGGAATGAGTGTGGATGAAGAAGTTTATAAGGGATTTGGGAGTCGTACCGAGTAGTATGAAGCTGATTCACAAATACTATGACAACAAGGCGATCGCTCAAGCAAGGGAACTCAGGTCTCATTAGAAGTTCAAGTATATTCTAAGGAGGTTTCACCTGATCAAAGAGATCATAACTTATAAAGATGTAGCAACAAAAAGAGTTCCATCCGAAGATAACATTGCAGATCCACTGGCAAAGTCACTGGCTCAAACTGTCTTTGAGCGTCACAAGAGTCTAATATAGATTAGATATATAGGTGATTGATTTTAGTTCAAGTGGAAGATTGCTAGTTACATATGCCCTATAAGCCAATTATGTGAGTGATGATACGTGTGACATATTGTATACTCTTTTACATTATTATTATTATCAATATTTTCTTATATTATATTTATCTAATACATATATATTATGATGTCCTTGGTTCTATGTAATTTAGATCATGATGAGATCATGATAATAAGACTGATTCACCGTTAAACATAGATCCTAAATAATCTCGGTGATAGGTTATTCGAGAGGGATATCGAGATAACCAAATAGACCAGTATATTTTATACCTGTCCATATGATGGAGCTGGCTTATCTAATAGTCATTCGTGTGGGGACACTAATGGTATAATACAGGTGCTCATTAGAGGATGAGTTCACTGATTGATCCGCTTATGGAATATTATATTATCAATGATACCTAACATCAGATAATAATTTCATAGTCTCAATTGTGTGTCTGGTCCTTAGACTTGAGACACAATGATCCCTTATTTGAGTACTCATTTCTTTGATGTCCGACTTATAAGTCTGTAGAGTTTCAAATCTGATGATTATTGGGATTGGTAGCCAGCCTTATGAAGGCAATCGAGTGTCAATAGAGGATGATCCACTCTCGGTATTACTAAAGAAATATCTTGTATATTCTTGCTCGAACAAATCCTTGGTCGGGATCATTCCGATTGAGAGAGAATGAGTTCTTTAGGAGAATCCGATTAGAGCAAGACTCTGATAGATTCTATATGTGGCTTGACAGTACCATACTCAATATACGGTCTTTAGGATATTAAATAGTTGAGGGGCTATATATATACGATAAATAAGGATAGATAAATCCAATAGATATAATCCCTTGTACCATTTGAAGACTATCGTGAAGTAGCCTAGTATGTCCATAGTCGATGAATTGAGTGAATTGTTATGGGATAACAATTCATTAAGTCAAAAGGAGTTATGATAGGTAGAACTCACGGCCAGCTCAATATTGGGCCTAGAGGGTCACACATATATGATGGATGATTGTAACGAGTAGAGGATTGGATATGAGTTATTTAATTAGCCCCTATTCTCATTAGATGAGACCCAACATTGATAGATCCCAATTAGAGGCCAATTGAGATTATTCGATAGAGATCAAATAATCCAAGGTATGAGAGTAATTGGATAAGGATCCAATACCCACTAAGGCAGGATCCATTAGAATATTGGTGGCTCTCTATAAATAGGAGGCAGGGGCGGTACAATAAGATGATAGGCTGCACCTTTGGTTGGCCCCTCTTATTCTCCTCCCTTCCTCATCTTTTCAGCCGACCAAACCCTTCCTATTGCAAGAGGGTAGCAAAGAAGATAGTAGATCTTCTTTCACATTTGCTACAAGAAGGCGGACAAGATTTGTGAGGATTTGGTTGTGATTAAAGGAGTATCGTTATAATAATCCATCATGTAGATACTACTAGAGAGGATGACATTTGATCTCCTTCATTCTCTCCAATTAGATTAGAAATTTTAGAGATATGTGATCTTCCTAGGTAATCAATCTCACACTAGTCATAGTTTTTAGTTTTTGTGATTTTTCACACACTAATCTTTACAGGATGACATGTTTGTTTTATTTTTCCACTGCATATGTGATGCTCTCTAATTGTTTTTCAACAAAGTCACCTTAGTTCCTCCGTTAAATGCTTCTCTGAGATAAGATATATGTGCCTCGAAACTCCCTTTATCTTGGGCATCATGCAGGATGAGTATGTCCCTTCAGAATGAAGAACCCAGGGAATAACATGATCTTGCCTTTACAAGAGTTCAAATCCTTGACCTCTGTCTAAGGAAAGCTTTGCGCCTTTATTCTATGTTCTATCTTTTATGTTGACTTCCTTAATGCTGCTTGGATACTTCACCAAGTTCCACCCAAGTTACTTCGTCTCTTGATTTATATTGAGTTGATGATGACTCTCGCGCCCATCATTCTATGGGTCAACCCTCCGTTGAGTCTGATTTTCACATTGGCTCTAAGTGGCCTTCGTTTGATGTTGCCATGAGTCGATCCCCCACTTGATCTCACAGTGCATCCACCAATATATTACCTCATGCAAGATCATATGATGACTCCTCGTCGCTTGCTCAGTCCATTGAGTTATGTAGAGTTTTTGTCTTAAGGTACTCTTCTTTAACATGTGTGATCTCTCTCTTACACATAATTCTCCCTATAGAGTACTAGGACTTATCTTTCTTGGATATCTATCACGTTGGAGCAACTTTCCTTTTTGGATCATTCCCTTTGGAAGTTTTAGACATCACCATCTCGTGGACCATTCTGTCTTATTGAACAAACTATGCATTATTCTATCGCCATAAATGCACTTGCTAGATTGTGACTTTTTCCAATACAACCCCAGCTGTACCCTTCAAGGCCTAAAAACATGCTAAACTTATTGTATACTTCAACCTTATATAGATAGATCCTTCTTATGCTAAAGAGAAAGTTTCAATGCTTTATGGCACCGAGTTTTAGTCGCCTTGGGATGACCACAGACACTCCAACATCCGCATACAAGCCCTTACATGAGTATCAAATTATTCAAGTTAGTAACTCCCCTCACCTTTGTAAGCTTTGCACAACTATTTCGGTCATTGTGCAACCCATCCCACTTTGCATGGTCTTATCCTTTACTAAGTGCCCCGCTTATCATGTACACCTTAAGTTTAGTTGTCAACATCGAGCCATAGCTCGAACTCAACCATCTCAACCTTTGTGCAGTATGTATTCTTTCTAGCTTGCTTGTCCTCATAGTGCTTCTTACGCAAAAGGTTAACTATTCCTCTAAATGTCAATCTTAGATGCCTGCTCCTCTAAGTGACTTTTTTCCCTACATCTCAATATCTATTTCCCTCAAACAATCACGCGTGATGGGCCCTCTAAGCAGCCTAGCTAGGTCTCCCACGTTTGTATGACAAGTATTTCTACATGTGCTTGTTCTGCTCTGATATCAAATGTCACGAAGTCATGTGGTTTTGCCTAAGTCATGTGGCACCCTTGTGTATGTCTCTTCGCAAAGGTTAGCCTCTCCAAAACCTCCTATAGTCTCTTAGGGCCTACAAAAGAGAAACCAGGTTAGAGAGAAAGCGTTTCACATGGGATGAAGCAACCATTTCAGCAAACACTTTATAGCCAATGCAAATTACAAACATGGACTTCAAAAAATCTAAACAGTCACACACAAAGGATCATGATCCATTACAGACTGAAATCCCTATAAGTATCCACATGACACAACTCTCATTTATAAGTTGAAAATGACCATGAAAGCTAACCAAACTAGGGCTATCAAGTTTACTACTAGCCCGTTAATTGTTATACAAAGCATGAACAAAGATCGAAAGACACAAACATACATGAGTATTATATCGAGCACCCTATTTATATTTTTGTCTGTGACATAGCGTCGGGCTAGTCGACTCACATCCACTTGAGGCAGGACTAGAAGCTCCTGAGCTCGTCGTCAACATGGGAGTTGCGTGCGTATGATATCATGCTAGGCAATAGCGACTCGATGCTGTTGTTGCTGGTCTTTTCCACAATGATGCCACATCTTGTTATTAATGGTGACCTTATTTTTTTAATTTAAATGATATGTATTCTTATGTTAATAGTTATTCTGAGTCAACATGACACGTAAGTAAATTCTAATGTCTGTTAACTTAGACTTGATGAAAGGAGCTTATATGCTATATTTTTAAAAATATAAAGGTTATTTTAAATACGAATAAAATCATATGAGCTTAAGTAGTCCATAACCAAGATTATAAGGGCTAAAATGAATCTTTTTTAACTTAAATTATATATATTATTACACTAATAGTTTATCATGAATCAACATGTCACGTAAGCAAACTCTAATGTCTATTAACTCAAACTTGGTGGGAGAGGCATGTATGTTATATTTTTAAAAGTATAAAGATTATTTTAGACATAAGTAAATAATAAGAGTTTAAGTCATCTATATCCAAAACTAAAATGGTAAAATAACCTTAACCCTTTATAATTCTATCAAAAATCATAGTTTAAATAGGATTGTATTGATTTTTCTATTTTAGGATAAATTTGGGATAAGAACAAGTTCATATGATCAACTTCCAATAAACAACCTTGAACTTTTACAATTCCACTAAAATAAGATTCTAATAATGATTTTGGTACCTTTTATATTTTAAGATAACTAATTATCAAATTTAACGCATTTTAAGGAGGTACATGAATAAGTATATTTCAATTCAATTCAAGCGTGACTTATGGACTTCCATTAAACTATCTCAAACTTTCTTAATTATATTCCATAATGATTCTAATAAGGATAATATTAGTTTTTATATTTTATGATAAATTTAGGATAATTAATTATCAATTTTATCATTTTTTTTTGTTATGTAATGTTTTCTGAACAAGCATATTTTAGTTTATTTTCCAGTGTAATAGGGTCAACTTCCATCAAACGACTTTAAACTTTCATAGTTCTGCTTGTATGCCAATTAATTATTAAAATTGATATGTTTTTGAATAAATTCTATGAATGAATTTAATTTAATGTATTTTTAAAAGTAATGGGTCAACTTTGATTAAACTTTCACAATTCTATCATAACACTAAAAAGGTATTATAATTATTTTCTAAATTTATAATAAAATTTAGATTTTTTTATATCAATATTGGTATTTTTTTAAGAGGTGAGGTGAAGGAATATATTTCAATTTAATTTTAAGTATAGAAAAATTTTCACAACTTTAAGAAGAGGAGGAGATGAACGAGGAGGGGGAGAGATGATGGAGGAGACAAGAAGGAAGAGGGGAAGAAGAAGGCAAAGGAGGAGGGGGAGAAAGAGGAGGTAGAGACGGAGGAGGAGCATTTGGAAAGTTCTGAGCTAGTTCTTTGACCCAAATAGTTCATTAATCCAAACTGATTCAAAGAATTAAAATAATATATGATTAAGATTAAGGATAAAATTAAAATTTAGAGAAGATGACGCTATCTGATAATTTCTTAGGGCAACTTTATGATTAAAAATGATTTTATATATATATATATATATATATATATATACATATATATACATATATATATAATCCAAATAAAGTTTTATTGACAAACGGTTAAAAACCGTTAATCCGGTGGCATTGTTATGGACGTTAACGATAAAAACAATATATAAGAAAAGATCTTAATATTTAAAAGAGCATATGATATACATTCTATAACAAAATTTATAATAACAAATATGTTACTTTCAAACCTTACCACAACATAAACATACAAAACGTCAAAAAGGCAGTGACTCGATTTCACGTTCTTTTATTTGATTTGCACATAAATGCGTCAAAGAAATGTGTACAATTTGATCACAGTCGATGCACAGAATAATAGTGATCGACAAGTTTAGGCAGTGTAGTACAGAATCTTTCAACTCCTGTGGGTCAAACCAAGACAACCGGGCAATGCATGCCTTAAGTCCCGTTAAGATCGTGCTCTTCACGTTGATCACCGAGAGTCCTTTTATTTATTTATTTTTTTTTATTTTTTATTGTTTTCGCTTTCTTTCGGAACGCAAAATATTTATGGATTAGTAATAGCTCATCATGTTAGAGTTCGATAACATCGAAATGCCAATAAACTTTTGCCGGCCAATGTGTTACTCCTAAACGTATGTTGAATGAACGCAGTAGTCGACGAAATTTTCTTGAGAGAAGAAATATATATTCCCAGTTACATTGAAAATGAGCAATATTTGCTTCGTTTCACGTCCACCGATACTGTGTGGAGTTTGATTCTATAATAGCCTGTGGTAGTCGTGTTTTCGTAGCGTCGTGTGAAGCGCTTCGAGGAACATTATCGTTCTATTTTCTACTTACCTACGACTCAGCATGAGAACACATTCCCACATGATAAAGCATCATAATTAATTTTAAACATGCGTGAACTAATTAATCATCAGGGATTTCATTTGTCTAAGTACCCATATGATAGTTATATATGATGCAAACGGGACATTCTTCTTCTTCTTTATATATATATTCTTTAATATAGATAAATATTGTTATCCTAATCAAAATTCTGAATTATGAGTTCAAATCTTGCATTTGCATCTCTTTCCTAGTATGTAATTAGGACTTTTATCATACACTTATATTGTCATTCACACGACAAGTTTAAATCGACTTGCACTCGATAGTAAATATATTAAGTTATTTTCTAGTGGTATACATAAACATCTTTATGCAAGTGAATTTGATACACTACACAATCACCTTTTTCATAAATATATTAGGTCCGACTTTTGCAACCCATTTTAATCCTAACTTTTCTCTCTTTTCGATGTGTTAATATTTTATTTTTATTTGTATTTTTATTTGAAATATTGTGGGGGTATACAACATCTTAGACCTACAACTCAATCATAATATGTAGAGTTATTGTAGACAAGATGATACATAACATCTCCAGTGCCTTGTGTTGCTTCTACCAAGACCATGCCTCACACTACGCTAATGTCAGGCCCTTCCTCATCTGCCACATCCTTTTTTTATCTGTATCTTCCATCTACCTTTTGTTTCGATCCTTCTCCTCGAGGCTGACCTGCAACTCTGAAGCTGGGACGGAGCTCAGCTCCGCGATCTTGATTCCGTGCTCCAGCACGGCTGCCACCGCGGCGTCCTTCTTCTTCTTGTTCTTATAAACTATGTAGACCACCATTTGTGCGACTCAAAATACGAACCCCAAAACGTTTGGAAGCTGAGAGAAGAGGGCGTAAGAACAAGGAGTAATAGGTATAACTTCATGATCTAATCAGCTGTTTGCGATCTTGCTTTACCTCGACGTACAAGTCCTTGGTGAAGAAACCGTAGCCGAACCATGAAACTGCATTCAGTGTGAGGAAGAATGATAGTTAGAATGGCATGAACTCGACACTCTTTGTGCGTATACGAGCCTCTGAACATTCGATTCAATGAATTGGTTGAGAGACAATGGCCGGAGGGGGGGGAGAGAGAGAGAGAGAGAGAGAGAGAGAGAGAGAGAGAGAGAGAGATTGTTTTTGTACTTATGATGATGCTCAATGGTGTTGGGGAAGGAACAAGGAAATGATAAAACAGAATAATACAATCCAAATAACGAAAATGCTTTCACTCAAGAAAACGACGTAGTATTAAACAAGAGGTAAAAAAAACAAGAACACTTACAAGATTATCTCCAAATGCATACACTCTCTTCTCTGCACTACTGCTTCATTCACTAAGGTCCTATTTATATGACATAATAGTAACTACCTCATACTACTTCCTTCATCCTACTATCTCACTATCTCACCCATGATTAATAACTACCTCCACTAACTCCTAAACTACCTCCACAATTCCTAAACATGAGCCACTACTCCTAAACATGTTAACTACTTATGTAACTACCATGAATCAATTCTCAACACTCCCCCTTGATTCATAGTTACATACACCAATTTGAGACATAAAATAAACATGCTTCTGAACTGAAATTGACTTGATGAGAATATCTGCAACTTGTTCATCCGTGCCATAGTACTTCATTATTATAGCTCCATTTGATACAAGATCTCGGATGAAATGATAGTGTATCTCTATATGCTTCGTTCTTCATTGAAATGTTGGATTCTTCATCATTGCAAGACAAAATATTTCTATTGCTTCTTTTTGTTCTTAATGAAGATCTTCAAGAAGTCTTCTAAGCCATATAGCTTGACATGCTGCTGATGTTGCAGCTACATACTCTACTTCCGATATCGACAATATAATTGTTTCTTGCTTCTTTGAACTCCAAGATATAGCTCCTGATCCAAGGCTAAAAATATTGCCTGAAGTACTCTTTCTATCATCCAAATCTCCTACCCAATCACTATTAGTAAAACCAAATAATTTATATTTAAAATTATGAGAATACCAAATTCTATAATCCGTAGTTCCAGCAATATAATGTAAAATTCTTTTAACAGCTCCGAGATGATGTTTACTTGGGCTTTGCGTAAACCTGGATACTACACCAATAGAGAAGGTAATGTCTGGTCGAGTATGAGTTAGATAGATCAAACCTCCAACTAAGCTTCTGTAGTATCTTGCATTTATCAAACCTGTACCATCTTCAAGTTTCAATTTCTCATTTACATTCATGGGTGTAGCTACAGCTTTGCATTTAATCATGTTAGATTTTTTGAGCAGATCCATTGCATATTTTCTTTGTGAAATAAAAATTCCATCTAATCTTTGCTTTACCTCCAACCCAAGAAAATAGTGCAGTAGACCTAAATCTGACATTTCAAACTTATTCATCATGCGTTTTTTCAATTCTACTACAACAGAGATAGATGAACCCATATATATAATATCATCAACATAAAGGCAAACCATAAGAATATTATGTTCACCTTCTTTCTTCAGATAAAGTGTAGGTTCATTATCACTTCTTTTAAATCAATTTTGATGAAAATAACAATCAATTTTATTGTACCATGCTCTTGGAGCTTGTTTAAGCCCATAAAGTACTTTCTTTAGCTTATATACTTTTTCTTCATATCCTTTAATAAAAAAACCTTCAGGTTGAGTAATAAAAATCTCTTCTTGTAAATCTCCATTTAGAAACGTAGATTTCACATCAAATTGATAAACAAGCCAACTCAAATAAGCAGCTAAAGCCAAAAAGATTCTCACGGTTTCGAATCTAGCAATTGGAGAAAAAGTATCATCAAAGTCAATACCTTGTTGCTGCGAATATCCTTTTGCTACAAGCCGAGCCTTATGCTTTTAGATACTTCCATCTGCATTATACTTTGTTGTGTACATACATTTCAAACCAATAGCTTTCTTTTCTTTTGGTAGATCAATTAGCTCCCAAGTTTCATTCTTCTCAATTGACTTGATTTCCTCCTTCATTCATCTTTTCAACTGCTTCCTCAAAACTTATAGGATCTGAAATAAATAAAGCAAATGTTGAATCATAAATCTCTGTTAGTGATCTAAACCTTCCTGGAGGGGTTTTATCTGAGGAATCATTTGCTGAATTTAAGCTACTACTATGTGAGGTTGACGTTGAACTTGTTGGAGCAGGATCTGTCACTTGATTCGATGGAGTAACTAGTTATGCTGGAACACGAATTTGTGTTTCAACTTCATTGATCTCCCAATTCCAACTTGCCCTTTCATCAAATATAACATTTCTGTTAATAATAACTTTGTCACTTACAGGATTATATAATCGATATGCTTTGGATTATATAGAATATCCAATTAAGATGCATTTTTCTGATTTTTCATCAAGCTTATGATGATTTTGTGAAATTACCAAAGCATAAGCAATACAACCAAAAATTCTTAGATGGCTTACGGTTGGCTTTATACATACCAAGCTTCAAAAGGAGTTCGATTCATAACAGCTTTTGTCGGTGAAATATTCAACAAAGAAACTGTTGTTGTAAGTGCTTCTGCCCAAAACTGATTTGGAAGATACTTTCCTTTAAGCAAACTTCTTGCCATTTCGACAATAGTTTGATTTTTACGTTCAGCTACACCATTTTGATCCGGTGTATATGGTGTTGTTAATTCCCTATGAATATCATTTTTTCACAAAAGGAATTAAACTCATTAGAGATAAATTCACCACCTCTATCTGTCCGAAATGTCTTTATGCATATACCACTTTGCCTTTCTGTCTTGAATTTTCGAAAGTTATCAAATGTTTCAGATTTCAATTTCAAAAAATATACCCAACTCATGCGGCTATAATAAATAATAGAAAATATCGACTTTCCCCAAATGATTTTGTATTCATAGGTCCAGATAAGTCAACATGAATTAATTTAAGACAATTAGATGCTCTCAATGCTTTTCCAACAGGAAATGGTTTCTTACTTTGTTTGCCATAAATACATCCTTCATATACATCAAGTGTATTAATTTTAGGCAATCTATAAACCATTTCTTTTTTATTTAACAATCTTAAACATTTAATGTTAAGGTGTCTATATCTCAAATGTCATAAATTTGTCTCATTCTTTTGATTTGCAACAAGGGCATGTTTCTCAGTATTTGAAATATCAATCGGAAACATCTTATTTTGCGTCATGCAAATATTTGCTATAATCAAGCCAGATTTCTTATCTTTAATAGTGCATGAACCATCATCAAATATAACTTAATATCCAATATCTATCAATTGTCCAACGCTCAACAAGTTATGTGATAAGCTAGGAACATAGAAAACATTATCAAGGTGTTTTACCTTCCCTTGATTTGTCTTCACCTCAATTGTTCCTTTTCCTTCTACTTGGATTTGCTTGTTATCTCTAAGTTTAACTTTCAACTTGTGATTTTCATTAATATCTCTAAATATTGATCTTATGCTTGACATATGATTAAAACATCCACTATCCAAAAGTTAAATATTATCCGAGATATTATTAACTTATGAATGAGTCATAAACAACTTACTATTGTCTTCATTTTCTTCCACATAGCTTACTTGTTTTTTTTTTCCCAGCAATCTGCCTTCATATGACCATACTTCTTATAATAGTGACATTGAATTCCACTCTTATAGTTTTTCTGATCATAGTTTGATTGTCTTTCATCATGCCCATCAAAGTGTCCTCTTCCTCTTCCTCTTCCTCTGTCATTTCCTCTACCACGAAATCCTCCTCTGCAATGTCCTCTTCTTGTTGATTTTTTATCTTCTTTTGAAGTAGAAGACTCCCCCTTAACCTGAAATGCTTTTTCCTCACTTTTTTCAAGTGACATGTTCAACCTTGCTTCATGTGCTTGCAAGAAACCCATTAGTTCATCAAATGAATAAGTAGATAAGTCCTTTCACTCTTCAATTGCCGCAACAACATGATCAAATTTCGGAGTTAAACTTCTCAAAACTTTTGCAACAATTATATGATCATGAAGATGTTCACCATAGGATTTCATTTGACTAACAATTTCAGTCACTCGAGAAAGAAAATCTTGCACTGATTCATTATTTTTCATAAATAAAATTTCAAACTCACGGTAAAGGGTTTGAAGTTTTACCGTAATCACCCTCGATGAGCCTTGAAATTCATTTTGAAGTATCAACCAAGCTTGTCTTGAGGTTGTCGCTGCTGCAATTCTTGAGAAGATTGTCTCATGCACAGCTTGTTGAATGAAGAATAATATCTTTGAGTCATTCTTTCTATTCTCCCTCAGCCTGATTTCTTCATCTGGATCTACATATCCATTCTCTATCAAGTCCCAAAGATCTTGAGACTTGAATAGAGTCTTCATCTTGATACTCCAAAATTCGTAGGATTTGCCCGAGAAGATGAGAATAAGGGGTTGAGACATAGAATTACCATTAAAAACCATAATGCCCAGTTCAAATTGAAACAAGGCTCTGATACCACAAATGTTGGGGAAAGATGAGTAAGGAAATGATAAAACAGAATACTACGATCCAAATAACGAAAACACTTTCACTCAAGAAAATGACGTAGTATTAAACAGGAGGTAAAAAGAATAAGAACACTTATAAGATTATCTCCAAATGCATACACTTTCTTCTCTGCACTACTGCTTCATTCACTAAGGTCCTATTTATAGGACATAATAGTAACTATCTCACACCACTTTCTTCATCCGACTATCTCATTATCTCACCCATGATTAATAACTACCCCCACTAACTCCTAAACTACCTCCACAATTCCTAAATATGAGCTACTACTCCTAAACATGTTTACTACTTATGTAACTACCATGAATCAATTCTCAATAAATGGAGCAGCAAAGACAAACGGAGAAGCCCACACAGAGCCACTCGAGTACTATCACACGTTCAGGACCAGCAAAGGCTAGTCGAGTCAAGAGAACGATCGCAGCGAATGCCACCACGTTCAAGAGGACAAATATTTGGATGCAGAAGACCTGCAACTCACGAACAGGTATAGCTAACGCAAGTTCATGACGTAGGTGCATGATCACATGTAAGATGTTTATAAGATACGGGAGTTCACAAACCCTAGCCTTCTTTGTGGCGTAAATGAGGTAGATGGTGGTGTAGGCTGTCTCGACGAAGCATCCAAACGAGTTGATGGTGATGAGAAGGGTTGCAATGGTTTTGGCAAGCGTGTAGTAGATCAGTAGCATTCTGCTGACCAAAGCTACGACGTAAGGCACCGATTGGAACCCTTTGGTTGATTTCTTTCGGTAGAATGTAGGACTGCAAGCATGAGTAATGAGCATGAACGAGCAAGTCCACACACTGAACCAGCATCGCAAGTGCTCTACGGAGCCAACACTTACACTGGGGAAAGAAAAACCATGAACGAAATGATGTTGCCTGCCAAAAATGACATCGCAGATATCAGCGATAAACCACGCAAGCATATGGTAATTCTCATAAATTTCAGATCTCCATTAATCGGCTAGTGCATGTAGAGACAGGTGATGAGCAAGAACAAAAGGGAGACGTCATTTCTCTAGCTAGCAAACAATCCTAACAGTGTATGGCTAAAGATAACAACATAGTGAGTCAACACAAGTCGAAGAACAACAACATAAGAGACAAGTAATGGGGAAAGGATTAGAAATGAGCTATAATGGTGATCACCTAAAATGGGGAGGGCCCATTTTATAGCAGAGTTGGAGGAGGGGTGGGGGGCCGAGGGGGGGTGAGCTTCCCTATTTGATTCTAGGGAGTGGGAAAGCAATGGATTCCAGTCTCCAGAAGTGGGAGTCGCATCATCGATCTCCAGAAGATTGTCCAACATATGTCATTATTGATGCCCTTAATTATTAGGGTTGAATCTATAGAAACAAGAACTTAAGATCATTGTAATCATCAAAGAATCCTGAGGTATCGCCTGCTTGAAACCAGGTTAGGATTTAGATCCAAAATATGCTATATTCGATTGATGTTAGTGGATGTTTAAAGCGTGAAAATTATTGTAATATTATGTGGTACTTTATTAATTGAATAAAATATATTATAGATTATTTAAATTTTGATAAAAGATATTAGTTAATATTAAATGAAGTCCATATTATATTAGGATATTTTAGGGGATGTCCTTGATGGAAGAAAATCTCCTAATAACTTATCCTAGACCCTCTGCTCTTGCCTATAAATAGACAAGACCTATTATAAATCTAAAGCACAGAAAGGCACAGAATGACAATTGGGAATAGAGTTAGAGAGATTACAATTATTCTCTCGATCTCCCTAAAACCATCAATTACAGTGGTCCTGTGAAAGGATAGGAAGAGAGGAGAAGGGGTCTAGATCTATTTTAGTTCTTCTTGCAAATCGATATTCAACGTTATTCAGATCCGACAGGCGGTGCTCTTGAAGATCTAATTGGATCTCAATCAGATGGCATCTAAAGATACGCATCGTAAATAGATCTCGTATTATTTAATTTTAAATCCTGACATAATAGTCTTTCCGTATAATAGTTTGTATAATTATAGTTTTTATGCCAACAATTGGTATCAGAGCCTAGGTTTTGAGATAAAAAATATTAGATCTATTATTTTTGTTTTCGATGCATTAATCTGAATATCTTATTGATCAGTTTTCCTATCTGTTAATTTTAATCATTTGCTTGTGAACGATTCTTGATGGTTATTGTGCATCGTGGAAAAGACACAGTAATCTTGCTACGTTTTTTTGTCGAATCTGCTTACGACAACGCTACACTCAGCAGCATATGCGCACAAGGCAGAGATGGCGGCGATCACACTGCCGACGACCTAGTCGATCGAGCATAGACGACAATTGCATCAAGCGACGGCCGCACACGAATGCAGCCGCATTAAGCGGCACACGAGGCAATCACACGTGAAAAGGCGCGGCGCTCATACCAACGCCACATGCCAATAGCCATGTTCCCACGTTGCCGACGCGCCACAGGCTGGCGCGAAGGGAAGAATTAGGGTTTTTCTATAAAAGAAACTTACAGTTTTTCCAATAAGTAGAAAATTATAATTTTTCATTAAATAAAAAATTATAGTTTTACCATTAAATAAAAAATTATTGTTTTGCCATTGTGCTCAAATTACAGTTTTATCCTCCGGCTGAATAGGATTATTTACGGTTTTACCATTTCTGTGTTTTATTAATCCTATAATCGTTTATAAATTATGTAATTCTTTTATATACTTTTGGAATTACAATTTTGTCATTATAAAATTGAGAAATTATGATTTATTTCCTTAATTATAAAAATGATCAATATATAATCTAATAAAAATTAATCATAAATATATTTTGATTATTCATTGATTACATTTTATTTTGATCAAATTAGAATTAAAAGGTCTTGATCAATTTTCATTATTTGATCAATTTATTTAATTAGACTTATGGGCTTCTATAATTAAATAAAAAGTAATTAGTTTAATTAAAAATTATAAATTATTATTTCATTATAGTTTTCTCATATGAATTATTAATTACATGGGATAAATCTAATTATTGTTTCTTGAATATTTATTTAGTTATTCACATACAAATATTAGTAATTGTGAAATAATATTTATTTTTTAAATGAATGCATGATTTATGTATTATCATGATTACATTTATCATATGACTTTTTTTCTGTTGATTAAATGTTCAATAATTATTATGGTTATTATTATATTATTGAACTATTTCAGCATAAATTAGTTTAAATGAACTTGATGAATATTATTTTTAGTTCATCTCCTTAAGTTATGCTTGACCGGTAGCTGCCAAAGTAGCCTGGGATGGTAGGCTTATAAGATATGAAATACAATTAAGGTCTTATCATTTATATGATAATTTAATTTATATTTTATATTATTGCATTGGTCTTGTAGTCACCAAAGTGGCCTAGATCAATGATATATAAAATTACATTAAGGAACAAGTCCTCAAGGATATAATATTCAAAATTACATGCATAATTAAGAGATTTAGATAATCCAAAAGGATAATCTATTTCAAATAATTATGTGATAGGGTAGGATGATACTATTTTAGATATCCTTGTAGTTTAGAATTATATACGCAAAGGTAGCAAAACTATTCACAAGGATGATATCAATCATTCATAAATGATCTTAGTGAACATTAGATATGTCAATATTTTTATCCAAAGATTAAATATTGATGATATCAATAGTTCATCATATTTTGGTAAAACTCAAAGCATTAATATTATTTTATATTCTGCAGTGGTAATCTCGTCCAAACATTCTCATGCTTCTAGTGTACTTGTACTCTTTGGATCAAATTATTCAGAATCGTTAGAGTATGTGTAATTTACATTGGGCGTATTAGATCTTGATTTGACATTGTTTGTTGAAAAGCCCGCAGAATTAACTGACAAAAGTACTGTGGAACAAGTCAATGAAATGAAAGCTTGGGAAAGATATGATAGACTCAGTTTAATATTCATAAGGATGACAATTGTAAATAATATAAATAGTTCATTACCGACTACATCTAGCGCACGTGAATATTTAAAGGTTATTGAAGACAGATTTAAATCTGCTGATAAGTCATTGGCTAGTACATTAATGAAAGAACTGACTACAGCTCAGTATGATGGTACTCGAGGTCATCCTCAATATGACTAACAAAGCTACAAAACTTAAGGCGTTGGGAATGAATGTTGATGAATCTTTCCTTGTGCTGTTCATTCTTAATTCTTTTCCTCCTCAGTTTAGCCTATTTAAGATTCACTATAATACAAATAATGATAAGTGGGACTTGAATGAGTTAACTAGTATGTGTGTTCAGGAAGAATTAAGATTAAGACAGGAAAGTTCATATAATGTACTGACTACTGCTCAAGGAGTTAGTAACAAGAAAAGAAAATCGAAGCATCATCCATCGAAGGAATTTGTCGGGTCTAGAAGTGTTAGACAGACTATTGAAAAGAAAGCTATCACAATAAAGTGCTTCTTTTATGGCAAAAAAGGACATGTAAAGAAGGGCTGCATTAAATATAGGACTTGGTTCGAAAAAGAAAGGTATAAACTCAACATTTGTATATTTTGAATCAAACATTGCAGAAGTTCCTTTTAATATATGGTGGATTGATTATGGTGCTTCAACTCATGTTACTAATAATATGCAGAGATTCCTTTCATTCCGGAAACCAAAAGAACATGAAAGATTCATAATTATGGGAAATCGTTTCAAAGCAAAAGTGATATTAGTAGAGACTTATCGTTTACATCTAGAGATGGATCATTTGATGGATCTAAAAGACACATATTTTATTCCTACAATTTCTAAAAATTTAATTTGTCTATCTAGAATTGATGAGTTAGGATATTGTGTTTTTTTTTGTAATGGTAAACTCAGTATATTTTATGATTCAAAAAAAGTTGGTTCTGAAATTCTGTGTGATGGTTTATACAGAATTAATTTGAATCTTGAGTTTGCAAATATATTATTGACCCTGCAATCAAGTATTGGAATGAAACACAATTCCAATAATAAAATATTTTCTATATTGTGGTATAGACGTTTGGGGTATATCTCCAATGAAAGAATTAAAAGATTAGTGAAGGATAATATTTTAAAAAATTTAGACTTCACTGATTTTGATGTTTGCATAGATTACATTAAAGAAAAGCAAACTAAGCATACAAAAAAATACCACAAGAAGTAAAGAACTTCTTGAAATTATTCATACTGATATCTGCGGACCACTCCATATTTCTTGTTTTAATGGAGAAAGGTATTTCATCATATTTATAGATGACCTATCCAGATATGGTTATGTTTATCTAATACATGAAAAGTCTCATGTCGTTGACATTCTTGAAGTGTACATAAATGAGGTCGAGAGACAATTAGATAAAAAATTTAAAATTATCAGATCTGACAGGGGTGGTGAATTTTATGACAAATATGATGAATCTGGTTAGAATATTGATCCTTTTACTAGATTTCTAAAACAACAAGGTATTTGTGCTAAGTATACATTACCAGGTATACCACAGCAGAACGGTGTTGCTGAAATACGAAATCGTACTCTTATGGATACGGTTAGGAGCATGATGAGTTATTCCTCTTAGGACAGCTATATATATCATAAACAGGGTTCCTAGTAAGTCAGTTCCATCAACTCCATTTGAGTTATGGATTGGTAGGAAACTCAGTTTGAGATATTTACATATTTGGAGGTGTTTTGCAGAGATAAGAGTATTCAATCCATATGAAAAGAAATTGGATCCAAGAACAATTTCTGGATATTTTATTGGTTACCCAGAAAGATCTAAGGGATACAGATTTTATTACCCTAATCATAATATGATGATAGTAGAATCTGGTAATGCAAAATTCTTAGAAAGTGGCAAAATCAGTATGAGTCAAAAGTCTCGATATATTAATTTTGATATTGAGGAGATTCAGGCTTCTACTCCTTTATTATCCCATATTCGAGAAATTATTGTTCCTCAAATCAATGAGAGAATTGATGAGGGTGAACAACAAAATAACATTGATGAATTCTCACATGATATTGATGCCGCCACTGATAGTCTTATAGAACAATCACAATTGGCAGATTTGAGAAGATCTCAAAGAAAAAGGAAACATGTCATTTCTGATGATTATGTGGTATATCTACAAGAATCAGACTTTGATATAGGAATGAAAAGAGACCCCTTATCGTTTTCACAAGTCATAGAAAGTAATGATTCTGAAAATTGATATGATGCAATGAAAGATGAGTTAAAATCAATGGTCCAGAATGGTGTTTGGGAACTATTGAATTGCCCAATAATTATAAAAGAATTGGTTATAAATGGGTATTTAAGACTAAATGCGACTTGGTGGGCAATATCGAATGATATAAAGCCAGACTTGTGACCAAAAGTTTTTCTCAGAAAGAAGGCAGGCATTGACTACCATGAGACATTTTCTCCAGTTTCTCGAAGGGACTCATTGAGAATCATTATGACATTAGTAGCTCATTATGATCTTGAGTTACATCATATGGATATGAAAATAGCATTTTTGAATGAGAATCTAGATGAGAAAATCTATATGGAGTAACCTGAAGGATTCATAGAAAAGGGAAAGGAAAGTTGGGCTTGCAAACTTAATATAAAGTTTCATTATACCATTACTTCCTTTGAATTTAAGAAAAATATTGTTGATCACTGTATATATCTGAAAGTTAGTGGGAGTAAGTTTATTATATTTGTCTTATATGTAGATGATATATTGCTTGTCAGTAGTGATCTTAGTTTGTTGCATGAAACCAAGATATTTCTCAATAAGAACTTTAAGATGTTTGATATGAATGAGGCATCCTATGTTATTGGCATTGAGATATTCAGGGATAGATCTCAAGGTTTGTTAGGACTATCTTAGAAAGGTTATATTAATCATATCTTAGAAATATTTAATATATAGCTTTGTAAAGCTAATGATATACCTGTTACTAGAGGTGAAAAATTCAGCCAAAACCAATGCCCGAAAGATGACTTAGAAAAGGATCAAATGAAGAATATTCCTTATGGGTGCACAATTGGAAGTCTATTATATGCTCAAACCTGTATAAGGCCAGATATCAGTTTTGCAGTGACAATGCTGGGTAGATACCAAAGTAACCTAGGAATAGAACATTGGAAAGCTACAAAGAAAGTAATAAGATATCTGCAAGCGACAAAAGAGTATATGCTTACATATAAGAAATCAGATCAACTTGAAGTAACGGAATATTCAGATATTGATTTTGCAAATTACCTCGATAGCAGGAAATCCACTTTAGGATTTGTGTTCATGCTGGCTGATGGGGTAATTTCTTGAAAAAGTGTAAAACAATCACTTATTGCATCATCTACGATGGAAGCTGAATTTGTGGCATGATTTGAGGCCACAAGTCAAGCTTTATGGCTGCGAAATTTTGTCTCAGGACTTGGTGTGGTCGGCTCAATTGCCAAGCCGCTGAAGATATTTTGTGATAATACTGCAGTAGTTTTCTTCGCTAAGAATGGTAAGTACTCTAATGGTTCTAAGCACATTGAGATAAAGTACTTGGTGGTTAGAGAAAGAGTCCAGAAACAACAAATATCAATTAAAAATTTGAGCACCACTATGATGATTGCTAATCCATTTACTAAAGCTTTGTAGTGTAAAATATTTAAAGAACATATTCTTAGAATAGGGCTTGTAAGCGAGCCATAAAGGATATGGTGATGCATGTTTAAGTGGATGTTATTATTGATATTTTTTGTATAATTAAAATTATTTATTTCTGCTATCTTGTTTCTGTTTATGTTTATGATTATGCATATTATGGTTGAATGCAAGAAACAGGATTGTCTTGACAAGACAAATTATAAGGGTCATTATAGACTATATAAAGAAAGACTAATAGTGTTGTAGTATATAGAAGGAAGTGTGACATTGATGACATACAACCGCGTTTCTGTTTATATTTATGATTATGCATATTATGGTTGAATGCAAGAAACATGATTGTCTTGACAAGACAAATTATAAGGGTCATTATAAACTATATAAAGAAAGACTAATAGTGTTGTAGTATATAGAAGGAAGTGTGACATTGATGACATACAACCGTTATGATTCACATTGATAGTTGGACCGAATATAGTATTATTGTGCTTATTGGACTTATTAGCTTATTTTTAAAAAACATGGCCATGTATAAAATGATTTTCAAAATTTTTAGAATCTAATTATATAAAATTATTTTTAAATAAATTTTATTTATTTATTTTAATTTTAGATATCTTTTATATCTTATCAATTAATGAGCCAAGTGGGAGAATGTAAGATTATATGGCCCTTTATTAATTGAATAAGATATATTATAGATTATTTAGATTTTGATAAAGGATATTAGTTAATATTAAATAAAGTCTATATTATATTGGGATATTTTAGGGGATGCACTTGATGGAAGGAACTCTCCTAATAACTTACCCTAGACCCTCTGCTCTCGCTTATAAATAGACAGAATCTACTATAAACCTAAAGCACGGAAAGACATAGAACAACAATAGGGAATAAAGTTAGAGAGATTACGATTATTCTCTCCGTCTTCCTAAAATCATCAATTACAGTGGTCCTGTGAAAGGATAGGAAGAGAGGAGAAGTGGTCTAGATCTATTATAGTTCTCCTTGTAGATCGATATTCAGTGTTATTCATATCCGACAAACGGTGCTCTTGTAGATCTAATTGGATCTTAATCAGATTGCATCTAAAGGTACACATCGTAAACAAATCTCATATTATTTGATTTTAAATCCTGGCATAATAGTTTTTTTGCATAATAATTTACATAATTATAGTTTTTATGCCAACAAATGCTATATTCAGAATACATATGTGATGGGATTAAAAAAAATAAGGAAAGACTTTATATACAAATAAATATTAACAAATTTATAATACATAATAAAATTAAATAAAAATTATAATAAAATGAAACATCAAGATTTACATCAAAAGAATTTTCAACTGAAAGGGTAAAAATCATGAGGCAAGTAAAACAAATTATTATAAAAATAATAAATATATAAATCTCAAAGCCTCTTGCCCAAAAACTCAATCAACAATCATAAGAGAATGACAAAAATATATAATATCCAAAATCTCCTCAAGTGATCACAGTAAGAATCTATTAGGATCAAAGCGACATTGGGAGGGTATATGAATTAGTACTTATGTAAAAACCTTGGTTTAAAATTTTTTATTCGGTTTGAAAATTTTCGTTCATGAAAACTAATGTTGAAAGTGTGCTGATATTAGAGCAAGTGTAATAAGTAGTTAAACTCGAAAACAATAGTAATGAAGAGCATAAAAGAAATGCATATCAAATTTATAGTGGTTCGGTCCATGTGACCTACTTTAATCCTGATTCCTTTTCATTCAGGGCCACCTACTTTCACTACTGATCTTTTTCCAATGGGCACTGATCAACCACCCCTTACAACTCTTTTTCTTTTTCTCAAGCTCAGAGAGAACCTTTTGTTACCCTCTTTTACAAGTATTCCCTAACACTCTCCCTTAGAACAACCTCTAAGCTTCTAGAAAATGGAATTAAATTTCTAACAGGGTTTTCTACTATAAAACACAAGTTTTCAGTTCTTGCTATTCTAAACAAAAATACTTAGGGTATTTATAAACCCCAAATAGCTTCAAATCTTGGAGCCAAAATTTAAATCCCCAAAATTTCAGAGTACTAGCGATACCATTACCGAATAGAACCCGGGAATCTGGGCTCTAATGGTACCACTACCCAAAATAGGTGGTATTACTAATGCCTTGTCATGGATAAAAAATATAAAGAGGGTGCTTGTCTTTTGGATTTTGTTCATACTTTGTACAGCAAGTAGCGGGCTACCAACAAGCTTGGTAGCCTTAGTTTAGTTAACTTCCATGGTTAGTTTCGACGTGTAAATGAGAGTTGTGTCATGTGAACACTTGTGAGGATTTTGGTCTGTAATGGACTTTGATCTTTATGTGTAATCATTCAGACTTTTTAAAGTCTATGGTTGTAATTTTCACTAGCTATACAAAGTATTTGTTGAAGTAGTTTTTTGTGGATCCGGTGCGAAATGCTTTCGCTAACCCATTTTCTCTTTTGTAGATCCTAAGGGACCATAGGAGGCTTCGGGGAGGCTGACCTTTATGGATACACATATAATGGTGCCGCACAACTTAGGCAAAACTAGCTAAGTTTGTGATAGCCTAGTGGTACTACCATCAGCAACCGACGATACTACCGGCCCAAGTATCTTGAAAAAGTACATTTAAGTATTTTTTTATACCTTAAGCTATACCAAATTTTGACCTGATTATACCTCCTCCTAGGTCAATAAAATTAGCCTTCTGATAGGCTCAAATCAAACTTAATTAAGGATTAATTATGGCCCAATGGGCCCCTAATTGAGTTAGCATGGTCACACCCAAAACCAACTCAATTACAATCATAACTACTTTAATGTAGACATAATTGATCACAAACAAGAATACTAAGTTGTCTAGCATGTCATTGGTTCATCCGGCACTTCAACAAAACCTTCAACGCATCATCCTCTCTTGCAAAGTATTGCCCAATCGGTATGTTGACCTCTACAATATCTGATCTTATTAGTGCAATGTCTGATCCATCTGGCCTGATGCCCGAACTCATGGCATGAAGGCCTTCTGCCGATACGTCGACCATTCCTTCAACTCGATGTCCAATCTTCTGACATATTCAATTCTGACCCAACATTTGATTCCACTACTTTAATTGATTTACCTCACCTTGATTGAATCTAGTATTACGTCACTCAAATGTATATTAGATCATAACTTTATCAATTAGTTTCATCATCAAAATCTGAGATTCAATAATCTCCCCTTTTTTTATGATGATAACCAATTGATGACATAGTTTAACTAAACTTCATCTATCAATATGTCATATTGATAGAAACTTTGAATTTAGAAAATCATGAGTATTAAAAGAATCAATTGATCACATCATTGCATATATCATAAAATTATGCCTAATCAAAACATCAAAGTATATGATCAAAATTGAAGTATTGCATGCATAATCCCAAACCATTATACATACTAAAATTTCATTATATATAATCATCATCATACCTTCTCCCCCTTTCTCATCAACAAAAAGGAAAAGTGCAACTAGCAATTTAGCAAATGTTTGAGATTTGCAAACTTGTAATTTAGCTTTTTTTTATCACTTTAGAATATATAAGCTAGCAAGTTGGCAAGTTTCACTTCTCTATAAAAGTATGAAAGCTAGCAAGTTTTTGATAATGTGAAGTTAAACAAAATTTTGCTTATCTTGAGATAGTTTTTTGCTTCTCTGTGCAAGCTGCCAACTTTTTCTTTTCTTTGTGATGCGCAAGCTAGCAATTTTTTCTTCTTTTACAATGTGAAAGCTAGCAAATTCTTTGCATCTCTTCGTGATGCGCAAACTAGCAAATTGTGCTTCTCTTTGCAAGCTAGCAATTTTTGTTTTTCTTGAGATATACAAGATAGTAGTTTTCTCTCCCCCTTTGTCATTGTCAAAAAAAATATGATAGTATAATTTTTCTTTTACATCAATGCTCTAATCACAACCATAAATACAAAGAGATTATATAATAAAAATCATGTCATGAAAGATATAATATAAAAGATCAAGTCGTAAATACCAAAAGACATGATTTATTTTGACAAATATCTTATTTTGTAAATAGTAAGAAGAAGCATAGGTGATCAAATGGTAAAATATCTTAATTTATACAAGTCATCCAGATCATGATTTGTAGAAAATAAATCTTAATTTATAAATATCAAGGTCATGGTTTGTTTGCATAAGTATCCTCTTTAGTAAATGGTAAAAAAAGAAAAAATCATAGAAGATAGAAAAGATTTTGAATTGCCATAAAAGATACCTTAAATAAAGAAATTATGAGAAAGTTCATGATGATTCGGTTGGAAAAAAAATCACATTATGATTAAAATCATCAAAATCACTTTTATAGTTTAAGAGATTCAAAAATATCATGAATATATTTATTAATCTCTTATTAAAAACTCGATAAGATTGAGATTGAGAAATTTTTTTAAAAAATATTTTTCTATTTGTAGTTGTTTAAATTCTATGTGATTGATTTCTTACAAGTATGTCCAAGTTTTTTTTTATGTCATCATGTTTAAAATCGAAAAACAAGATTTATCACAAAAATTATCAAGATCAATAACCATTAACTAATAAGACATCTTTAATCATAAGATTTATTACCAATAATTATAATTCTAATAATTTTTTTTTCATTTAATTTATTCTGACTAATTTAAATTTTATTAAGTCATGAAAAGTAGTAAGTAATTTCATTATAAGATAAATGAGTTTCGGTTGAGTCACTTACCTCGTCTTCAGATGCATTCGATTCATCCCAAGTCGGTATGAATGTTTTCTTCTTCTTTTATACGAGTATCTTCTTCAGTTGTGGACATTCACTTTTGAAGTGTCCTAGCTAATTTCATTCGTACCAAGTTATTTTATTCTTTTTAAGTTCATTTTTATTCTTTGATTCTTGATTTATAAACCTTTTAAACTTTAGGAGTTCAAGGTCATCATCTCATTACTTGAGTTTTCTTTCAAATGGTCTTTTTTTTAAAAAAAGTGTCAAATCCTTCATGTTCTTTGGAAAGTTATTCTCATGTTCGTTATGTGTCAAATAAGTCATTTCATATGTCATCAATGAATCGATGAGTTCTTCTAGTTGAAAAGTATTTAAGTCCTTTGACTCTTATATTGCAATTACTTTTGGATCTCAGTTCTTTGGAAGGGATCTTAGAATTTTATTGATAAGTTTACGATTAGTAAAGGATTTACCAAGAGCTTTCAAATCATTGATAACATCTGTAAACCAGGTGTACATGTCTTCAATGGTTTCTTTTGGTTTCATTCAAAATCACTCAAAACTATATAGCAAGAGATGAATCTTATATTCTTTTAACTCTATTGGTGCCTTCATGTGTAACTTCAAGTGTGTGCCAAATAACATGTGTTGTTTCATATATAGAAACACGATTAAACTCATTCTTGTCTAAAGCATAAAATAAGGCATTCATAGCCTAGGCATTTAAAAAAATATTTTTTAAAAAAAATCATTCCAGTCATTCATTAAATTGAAAGATTTTTTTAAGTCATTTTCAACGATGTTCTACAAATTAAAATCCATAGAAAGCAAAAAATCTCTCATTCAAGTTTTTCAATATATGTAGTCTGTACCATTGAACATAGGAGGACGAATGATAGAGTAACCCTCTTAATAGCTAGAAAAAGTTATTTAGTCTCTTTTATGTATTAGTGCTTTCATAAAAACTTGAAATTTTTTGTTCGATAAAAACTAATATCAAATATGTGCTCAAAAGTGTGCTTGTCTTAGAGTAATTATAATAAATAAAGCAATAGCAACGAAGAGCATAAAAAAAATGCACACCGGATTTATAGTGGTTTGGTCTATGTGACACACTCCACTCTCGATTTCTCTTCACTCAAGACCATCGACTTTTACTACTAATCTTTTTCCAATGGGCGAAGATCAACTAACCCTTTCAACTCTTTCTTCTTTTCATAGGCTCAGGAGAGAACATTTACAACCCTTTTACAAGTATTTCATCACACTCACCCTTAGAACAACCTCTAAGCTTTTAAAGAAGGGAACTCAACTTTTTAACAAAATTTTTTCACTATAAAACATAAGTTTATGATCTCAGTTATTACTATTCCAAGCAAAAATACCTGAGGTATTTATAGACCCCAAATGGTTTCAAATCTTGGAGCTAAAATTTAAATCCTTAAAATTTTGAAGTATTTATCGTACCACCATCGAGACACCAGGCAATATCACCACTAAACATAGCCCAGGAATCTAGGGTCTAGTGATACCACTGCCCAGAATATGCAGTACTACCATCGACAACCGATGATACCACCACCTAAGTATCCTAAAAGAGTATGTTTGAGTATTTTTTATACCTTGAGCTATACCATCTTTGACTTGGCTATATCTCCTCCCAGGTCAATGAAATGAGCCTCATAATGGGCTCAAATTAACCTTAATTAAGGCTTAATTATGACCTAATGGGTCCATAATTGAGTTGGCATGGTTACACCCAAAACCAACTCAATTACAATCACAACTACTTAAATATATATATATATATATATATATATATATATATATAATCTATTACAAACAAGAATACTAAGTTGTATGGCATGTCATTGGTTCATCCGATGCTTCATAGAAATCTTTAACGCATCATCCTCTTTTACAGTGTATTGCCCAATCGACATGTTGACCTCTACAACATCCGATCTTCTTGGCGCAATGTCTGATCCTTCTGGCCCGATGCCCTAACTCATGGCACGAAGTCCTTCTGCCGGCATGTCGACCATTCCTTTGGCCTAAGTCCAATTTTCTAATATGTTCAATTTCAGCATAATATTTGATTCCACTACTTTAATCGATTTTTCTCTCCTTGATCGAATCTAGTCCTGCACCACTTAAACGCATATTAGATTATAACTTTATCAATTAGTTTCATTATCAAAATTTAAGAATCAATAGAATTCATTATAAATCTAATATAACCTGAGGTAAGAACATTGCTTGAATGATTGAGAATAGCCTTTGTGTTGTCCTTGTCTTTTTCTCTTTTTTCCTTCTCTTGTTTTTCTATCGTCGACTGCCACTACTACTCTTTTTTTCTCATCCATGTTCATAGTCATCGTTACCCTCTTATTTTTGCAAAAGAGTTAGGATTTAGGTTAAAAAAAAAAGGTTAGGGTTGTGGGTTTTATTAAAGTCTACCATGGGTTGAACAATGGGCTATCTACCCAACAACCTCTTCCTTCAACCCATAAAGGAGGTTGTCCTATAACTCCTTAATGTGAAGCCATATTGATCAGTCATTAGCACATCTTCTGTCTTTCTTTTAGTAAGTTCTTTGTCAATATGTATGCCCCATTATCATTTATGTGAATTTTCTGAAGTTGTAATTGCTCCTCTTCAAACACATTTCTAATCTGGTGGCATTTGACATCTATATGCTTTGACTTGGAATGAAATGTTGGGTTCTTACACAAATGGATGGCACTCTGGTTGTCATAATGCACCATATAGTTTTCTTGTTTTAATCCCAATTCTTATGAGAATTCTTTATCTATAATATTTCTTTGCAAACCTCTATAATAGCAATATATTCTACCTCTGTGGTAGAGAGAGCAATACACCTTTATGGATTTTCTTGTATCAATATCTTTTGTTATATCTTCATCTATGTAATTTGTCAATATAAGTGATCCAACTTCAAAGCTTAAATAAACTTTAGAGCTCCCTCTGAGATACCTAAAAATCTATTTCACTATTGCCCAGTGCTCTTTGCTTGGATTTGTAAGAAATCTACCAGCAACACCCACTATATATACAATGTTCGGCCTCGTGCATACCATCATCTATATTAAACTTTTGATTGCTGAAGCATAAGAAACCTTTTGCATTTTCTCCTTATCCTTATCACTTGATAGACTCTACTCTGAGCACAACTTGAAGTGACCTGAAAAATGAGAACTAACTGGCTTTGCATTGCACTGCACATACTAACCTTATCTGATATGTTCTCGATGTATTTCTCCTGTGATAACCAAATCTTATCTTTTTTTTGTTACAAGATATATGTGCATGCCCAGTATTTGTTTTGCTGGGCCCATATCCTTCATTGCAAAGGACTCACTCAGTTTCTTTTTCAACCTATCAATTGTAGATATTTTTTTTCGAAGGATAAGCATATCATCAACATAAAGTAATATAATAGTAAAATCCTCACTAAACTGTTTGATGTACACACAATGATCTTAAGTAGTTTTTTTGTATCTATTTCCAACTATACATGAATCTAACGTTTTGTACCACTGTCTTAGAGCTTGCTTCAACCCATACAAGCTCTTCCTCAATTTGTAGACAAAATTTTATTTACCTTTGACTTTGAAGCCTTTTGGTTGCTCCATATAAATTTCATCCTCTAAATCACCATGAAGGAAAGCTATCTTCACATCCAATTACTTAACCTCCAAGTCCATATTAGCAGCAATACCAAGAGGAACATGGATAAGAGATATTTTAACAACAAGAGAAAAATATCTCTTCAGAGTCAATACCTTTCTTTTGACCAAAGTCTTTCACAACCAATTTAGCTTTGTCCTATGGTTGAGAACAATGTTTTTAAGTCTTCAACCTAAAAACTAACTTGTTATCTAAGGCCTTACTTCCATTTAGTAGTTGTACTAAATCATATATGTGGTTCTTCTACAGAGCATTCATCTCTTCCTACATAGTAACTAACTATTTCTTTTTATACTCACTTTTCAAATGCTTCTTAGTTATTCTCTGGTTCACCTATATTAGTAAACATCACATACTCATCTTTAGAGTATCTTCTGGAAGGTTGACGTGGTCCAGAAGATCTTCTCAATTGAGGTTATGCGGGATGTTACTTTATATCTTCTTCTTGCTCAATATGTCCTACAAGTAGATTAATATCGGGCTCATCTTCTTATATATCTCCCTTATCACCCTAATGTATTAGAGGAGTAATTGGGTCACATTCTACTAATCGTTTTATAGTAGTCTTGGCTGGTGTCTCCTTCTTTAAATCCTCAAGGGTTTGATCCTCAAAGAAAATCACATCTCTACTTCTAAACACTTTCTGCTTTTATAAATCATAAAGTCTATAACTAAACTGATCATATAAGTAGCCAAGAAAAATATATTCTTTTATCTTACCATCCAACTTGGACCTCTCATTATTTAGAACATGTACAAATGCATGACAACCAAACACTCTCAAGTGCTTATAGGAGGCATCTTTCCTTGACCATACATGCTCTGTAACATTAACATCTAGAGTTGCATAAGGTGACAAGTTGATCACATCAATTGCAGTCCTCAAAGCCTCATCCAAAAACTTTTGCGTAGTTTGGCCTGTGAAAGCATACATCTGATCATTTTCAGGATGATGTGATTCATCCTCTCCACAATTGTATTATGTTGAGGCATACCAGGAATTATCATCTTATGCTAGATATCATATGACTTACAATAATCTTTAAACAATCCTATGTACTTAGTACCATTATTTGATCTTATGCATTTCAAGTATCTTTCTATCTCCCTTTCAACTCTGGCATGAAATGCCTTGAAAATCTTAATAACCTAATCTTTCATCTTCATAGGCTTAAACTTTACTGGAAAAGTCATATATAAAAGTGATAAAATAAAATACACTATCGATACCAGGAACATTAATAGATCCACTACGAGTTTTTGTCCTCAAAAGACCATATGCATCTACATAGATACGATCTAAGGCATGCATTTTTCTAAACAAAGCATGATTAGCAAAGAAAACTCTATATTATTTACTAGCAAAACAATCAATACAAGGGTTTAAACATATACCTTTAAGGTTTGGCAATACCTCTCTCTTAGAAAGAACATGCAGCTCCTTCTCGCTCATGTGTCTTAATCGCCTATGTCAGAACCCCATGTTGAAATATTTCTCTATAGCATTCAACTGCTTACCACAAGCTTTAACATGTAATTTATACAAAATGTGACATTTCTTCCCACTAGCTATAACAAGAGAACCCTTACTGAGCTTTTATTGCCCTTTGTGAAATCTAATATCATTGTCTTCATCATCTATCATTCCAACTGAAATTAAATTTAATCTTAAGTCAATCAAATGCCTCACATTCTTAAGCACCAACTTGCAGCTAAGGTTGGTCTTTATGTGGATATCACCCATGTTGATGATGTCTACCATGTCATAGTTGCCCAATCTTAACAACACAAAAAATTTCAAACATGTAGATGGAAAGGAACTCCCTCCATAGTGTAGCATGATAAGAAGCACTGTGTTAATCATCCACTCGAGATCACGACACAACAAGCAAAAATATCATTATAAGTAGACAAAATCAAATAGTCATCACCCTGTACTATAGCTAAGTATTCTCTTTTGACTCTGCAGGCTTCACTTATTTTTCTTTTTTCTTACTCTTCTTAGGTTGCTTGTGTTGATTCTTATAATATCCTTTCTCACCACAATTACAACAAATAATATCTTTTCTTAATTTTGATTTACTTTTACCTATGTGTGAACCACTTTTATCCTTCAACATTGACCTTCCTCTATTCTCTGAAATAAGTACCTATGAATCAATCTGAGATGTTGCTAAATTATTTCTCCTCAACTCCTTATTCAACAAACTTCTTGTTACTTGGCTCATTATGTCAACACTATCTGGTATAGAATTACTGAGGAAAACCACTAATGTCTCCTAATTTTTTGACAATGAATTGAGAAGTAATAATGTCTGTAACTCAACAATAGAAGTAATCAAGAGACATTTTCATAAAGGATAATTGGATAGTGACACTTTGTATTTCATTCAAATAATCAGCAATAAAAGTGTCCTCTTTGTATTTTAGGTGCACAAGTTTTTTGATCAAGAAAGCATTGTTACTAGTTATTTTTCTTTCATAGAGACCTTCTAAGTTTTTTCAAAGAAAGTATGCAAAATTTTTAGTGGAAACATGATGAAAGATATAGCCATCGAGCCACTATTGAATGAACCTGACCGTTTTCTAATCTAACATCTTCTATTCATCATCTATAATAGTTGCGGTCTTTGCACTATCCCCTTGTAAAGGTCCATACATATTCTTGCAATATAAAAGATCTTCCATTCTTAGTTTCTATATTATCAAGTTATTTTCGTTCAAGTTAATAATGTGAGAAATACTACCAGCTTCTAATTGGACATAAAAATACCAATTGATGGGATAAAAAATAAGAAATAACTTTGTATACGAACAAAAATAATAATCCCAAAACTCACATTATTAACAACAGGTCGTAACACATAATGGAATTAAACAAAAATCATAATCAAATGGAACATCAAGATTTACGTGAAAAATCTCTCTAACTTGAAAGATAAAAACCATAGGACAAGCCAAAAAAATCACTATAAAAATAATGAATTTATAAATCTCAAAGCCTCTTGCCCAAAACTCAAACAACAATAAAAAAAAAATGACAGGGATACAATGATTATGTCACTATGCATAATATCCAAAATCTCCCTAAGTTATCGCAATAAGAATACACTATAAATCTAATCTTGATGTAAGATTACTTTAATAATTGAAAATATTGTTTACGTTATCCTTATCTTCTTCCCTTTTCTCATTCTCTTATTTTTTTACCCTGAACTATTATTATTTCTTCTCTCTTTTTCTTAGTCACGTTCACAGTCACCACTATCCTCTTCTTTCATCTTTAGCCACTAAGAATTTAGATTAAAAGAGTTAAGGTTTAACTTAAAAATGAAAAAGATTACAGCTACGAGTTTTATTAAAACCCACAATAATAAGCTATCTGGCCAATAATACCGACCTAGGACTCGAGCAGTCAAAGGAATGTTATCTCTCTTCCTTTTTAGATTCTTGAAGGTATATTTGAATTGCAAAGTCTCAGACTTAGTGGAGATGTTTGGCAGTATCATGCACAGGGATGAGTGAAGCGATGCTACTATCGATATTTGATCGGGTTTTATGACTGAGGCACACGTCCATGAGACATAGGTGATGGAAGTCATGGAAAGCTGCACTGATGTTGACGTTAAATTCATGCTCTGTATATGGTACAGTGGTGGGATTAGCAGCTTGCAAAGAGGGAGATTCTGTTCCCAATTTAGTACAGCAGATACCAAGTTAGAAGCAAGTAAATGCATGGTGTAGTCCATTGAATCACTGCTCTCATTGCAGATTACTGGGAAGAGCCGGCCATGTGAATTGTATTTCCTGGAAGAAGAGATCATTCTGATGGGATATCAAAGGATAAAAAAATTTTATGTAGGAACAAATAGTAGTAGGTCATCATATATAGTGAAATTAAATAAAAATTATAATCAGATAAATATCAAGATTTATATAAAAAAACCTCTTCAACCACGAGGTAAGTCATAAAATCTACTATAAAAATAATAAATGTACAAATCTCAGAACCCTCATGCCCAAGCCCAAGCAACAATCACAATAGAATGACAAGGATAAAAAGACTATATTACTATGCATAATATCCAAAATCTCCTCAAGTGATCATAGTAAGAATTCACTGCAGATCTGATCTAACCTGAGATGAGAATATTGTTTGGATGATTGAGAATAGTCTTTCTATATCCTTATCTTATTCTTTTTCCTGGATCTCTTATTTTCTGTCATCTATTGTCAATCTGCTGCTTTCTTTTTCTCTCCCATATTCACAACTGTCACTATCCACTTTTCCTCAACCCTAGCCACTAAAACTAGTGTTTTGGTTAAGAGAAATCAATGTTAGGGCTGTGGGCTTTACTAAAGCCCACTATGGGTTAAATTTGAGTCATCTGCCCAACAACCTCCCCCTTCAGCTCATAAGGGAGGTTGTCTCATGACTCTCTAGTGTGAAGCCATGTCGATCAGCTGTCGTCACATCTCTTGTCTTTCTTTCGGTAAAGTCTTTATTAACATAACTACCTTATTATCATCTATGTGAATTTTTTGAAGTTATAACTGTTTCTCTTTAAGCACATTTTTTATCCAGTGATATCTGACATTTATATGCTTTGACTTGAAATAAAATGATGTGTTCTTGCACAAATGGATAGCACTCTAGTTGTCACAATGCACCACATAGTTTTTTTGTTTCAGCCCCAATTATTGTAAGAATCATTTCATCTATAATATTTCTTTGCAAATCTCTACAGCAGCAATATATTCTGCCTTTGTGGTACAGAGAGCAATACATCTTTATAATTTGGATTATCATGTCACAACTCCCTTGTAAAAGTAAGTACAAAACCTAATGTAGATTTTCTTGTATCAATATTGCTTATCATATCTACATCTACGTAACCTATCAATATAGGTAGTCTACCTCCAAAGCTTAGACAAACTTTAGAACTTTCTCTGAGATATCTAAAAATCCATTTCATTGCTACTCAGTACTCTTTGCCTAGATTTGTAAGAAATCTGCTATTAACACCCACTGTATATGCGATGTCTAGCCTCGTACATACAATTGTGTATATTAAACTTCCAACTGTTGAAGCATAAGGAACCTTTTGTAGTTTCTCCTTCTTCTCATTACTTGATAGACTCTGATCTGAGCACAACTTGAAGTGACTTGAAAGAGGAGAACAACTAGCTTTGCATTGGTCATATTGAACCTGTCCAATACCTTATCAATATATTTCTCTTGTGACAACCAAATCTTCCTGTTTCTTTTATCATGAGACATTTGTATACCTAGTATTTACTTTGTTGGCCCCATGTTCTTCATTGCACAAGACTTACTCAGTTCCTTCTTCAACCTGTCAATTATAGATATAGCTTTCCTAAGGATAAATATGTCATCAACATAAAGTAAGAGAATAATAAAATCCTCACTAAACCGTTTGATGTACACATAATGATCTGAAGCTGTTCTTTTGTATCCATTTTCAACCATAAATGAATCAAACTTTTTATACCACTGTCTTGGAGCTTGCTTCAACCCATACAAGCTCTTCCTCAATTTGCAGACAAGATTTTCTTTATCTTTGACTTTGAAGCCTCCTAGTTGCTCTATATAAATTTCATCATCCAGATCACCATGAAGGAAAGATGTCTTCATATCCAACTACTTAACCTCTAAGTCTAGGTTAGCAGTAATACCAAGAGCAACATGGATAGAAGATATTTTAACAACAGGCGAAAAAATATCTTCAAAGTCAATACCTTTCTTTTGACCAAAACCTTTCATAACCAATCTAGTTTTATACTTTGGTTAAGAACAATGTTTTTGAGTCTTCAACCTGAAAATTCACTTATTCTTCAAGGCCTTACTTTCATTTGGTAGTTGCACTAAATCATATGTGTGCTTCTTCTCTAGAGATTTCATTTCTTCCTGCATAGTAAAAATCACTTCTTTTTTTGCTCACTTTCAACTACTTTCTGGTAACTCTCTGGTTCACCTGCATAAGTATTATATACTTATCTGTAGAGTATCTTTTAGAATGTTAACGTGGTCTATAAGATCTTCTCAACTGAGGTTCTGTGGAAACTTGCTCCCTTTCTTCTTCCTACTCAACATGTCTTGTAGGTAGATCAACATTAGACTCTACATCATCTTCCTGCACATCTCCCCCATCAACTTGATGCATTGGAAGAATAACTTGGTCACAATATGCTAATCCTTCTGTAAAAGTCTTGGTTGGTGCCTCCTTCAAATCCTCAAGGATTTGATCCTCAAAGAAGACAACATCTCTGCTTCCAAACACCTTCTGCTTCTCTAGATCCCAAAACCTGTAACCAAACTGATCATGTGAGTAGCAAAAAAAAAAATACAATCTTTTGTCTTACCATCTAGTTTGGACCTCTCATTATTTGGAATATATGCAAATGCACGACAACCAAATAATCTTAAATGCCTATAGGAGATATCTTTTCTTAACCATACATGTTGTGCAATATCACCATCTAAAGTTGTACAGGGTGACAAGTTGATCACATCAACGATAATCCTCAAAGCCTCATCCCAAAATCTTTTGAGTAGCTTGGCCTGTGAAAGCATACATTTGATCTTTTCTATGATTGTGTGATTCATCCTCTTTGTAATTATATTATGCTAAGGCATACCAGGAATTATTAACTCATGCTGGATGTCATGTGACTTGTAATAATTATTAAATAATCATGTGTACTCACCACCATTATCTGATCTTATGTATTTTGATTATCTTTCTATCTCACTTTTAACTCTGGTATTAAACTCTTTGAAGACATTAATAACTTTATCTTTAATTTTCATAGCATAGGCCCAAAATTTCTTGAAAAAATCATCTATAAAAATGACAAAATAAAGTGTACCACTGGTACTAGGAATATTAATAGATCCATCATGAGATTTTGTCCTAAAAGACCACATACATCTGTATAGACACGGTCCAAAGCATATATTTTTCTAGATAAAGTAGGACTAACAAAGGAAACTCTATGTTATTTGCCAGCCAAATAATCAATATAAGAGTTCAGACGTGTACATCTGAGGTCTGGCAATATTTCTCTCTTGGAAAGAACTTAGAGCCCCTTCTCGCTCATGTGTCCTAGTCACCTATGCCATAACTAAATGCTGAAGTCTTTCTCTATAGTATTTAACTGCTCATCATAAGCTTTAACCTGCAATCTGTATAAGGTGTGCATTTCTTCTCACTGGCTACAATAAGAGAACTCTTACTAAGCTTCCACTGCCTTTGTGAAATCTGACATGCAAATCTTCATCATCCAACCTTCCAACTGAAATTAAATTCAGCCTTAAATCAACCACATGACTCACATCCTTAAACATCAACTTGTAGCCAAGGTTGGTCTTTATATGGATATCACCTATACCAATGATGTTTACTATATCATAATTACCTATCTTGACAACACCAAGATTTCCAGACCTGTAGGTAGCAAAAACTCCCTCCGTGGTGTAACATAATAAGAAGCACCTATGTCAATTATCCACTCGAGATCCTGACACATACAAGAAAAAATATCAACAAAAGTAGATGAAATCAAATAATCACTACTCTGCATTGTAGCTGTGATATTATCTTTTGACTTTATAGAATCAACTTCTTTTTTTCTTTTCTTGTTCTTCTTAGGTTGCTTGCACTGATTCTTGTAATATCCTTTCTCACCACGATTATAGCAAATAATATCTTTTCTTGATCTTGACTTGCTTCTACCCAAGCATGAACCACTTTTATCCTTTAACTTTGACATTCCTTTGTTCTCTGAAATAAGTGCTTGTGAATCAATCTGAGAAGTTGTTGAATTCTTTCTCCTCAACTCCTCATTCAACAAACTGTTTGTTACTTGACTCATAGTGATAATACCATCTGGTGCAGAATTAATGAGGGAAAACACTAGTGTCTCCCAACTTTCTAGCAAAGAATTAAGAAGTAACAATGCCTGCAGCTCATTATTAAGAGATATTTTAATAAAGGATAACTGGTTAGTAATACTTTGCATTTCGTTCGGATGCTCAGCAATAGAAGTACCCTCTTTAAATTTTAGGTTCACAAGTTTTTTTATCAGAAAATTTTTATTACCAGCCATTTTTCTTTTATAGAGACCTTTCAACTTTTTCCAAAGAGTATATGTAGAACTTTCAGTGAAAACATGGTGAAAGACATTGTCATCAAGCCACTGTCAAATAAACCCAATTATTTTTCAGTCTAATCTCTTCCACTCATCATCTGTTATAGTTGTGGGCTTTGCACTATCTTCTTGCAAGATTTATACAAGTCTTTAAAATATAAGAGTCTTCCATTCTTGGTTTTCATATTATCCAATTATTTCTATTCAAGATAATCATGCGAGAAATATTATTAGCCTCCATGTTCGAATATAAAAGATTAAATAACAACAAACCTTGCTCTGATACCAATTAATAGGATATAAAATGATAAAGGATTTTGTATACGAACAAATATTAGCAAACTATCATACACAGCAGAATCAAACAGAAATCACAATCAAATGAACACCAAGATTTACATGAAAAACCCCTTTAACTCAAAGGGTAAAAACTACGGGGCAAACTAGAGAAAATCCACTATAAAAATAATGAATGTACAAATCTCAAAACCCTCATGCCCTGGCTCAAGCAACAATTACAAGAGAATGATATAGATACTAGGACTATATTACTATGTACAATATCTAAAACCTCCCCAAGTGATCACAGTAAGAATCTATTGTAGATCTGACCTAACCTGAGATGAGAATACTGTTTGGATGATTGAGAATAAATAGTTTTTCTTTAGCGTTCTCTTCTTCCTTTTCCTGAATCTTTTATTTTCTATCCTTCACTACAAATTTGCTACTTCTTTTCTATCTCTCATATTCACAACTGTCGTTGCCCACTTTTCCTCAATCATAGCCACTAAAACTAAGGTTTTGATTAAGAAAAATTAATATTAAAACTATGGACTATATTAAAATTCATTATGAGTTAAATTTGGATTAAGAAACGCATTTGCTTATCGAGCCTTCCTCTCCTCTTAAAACATGAAACACGAGGGAATATTCGCCTTGAAGACCACGATTGGTCTCTACCACCAATTCATTGATTGAAACCCATAATAAGATGCTGTCTAGCCTAAGAATCCATATGCATGAATTTGTGACCTACTTAAATTCTAGTGTAAAAAGTTTCACAAGGAAACCAACTTCAACCATAATTATAAGCTAGATAGAACCAGTCGATCTAAACGGGAGGAAAACATTAAAAAAGAACTCCACAAAGTCTAAAAAAAACCCTAGATTTCACATCCAAAGGCTCAAACATAACTTGAAGCCAAACCATAGTATGATGCGCGTGATATCCACTCAATACTGATTCATTTGTTTGCGTGCGTGTATGTGTGTGTGTGTGAAGGTCGCCTTACGGCCAATTAATTGACTTTGTCTCTTGCAAGAGATATGCAAACTGCCTAACTAAGAAGGGTACACTTGCTGGAGCTAAGTTGGAGCTATATGCCCAACATGGCAAATGGCTTCAACTTGGATTACTTTCTCTACCACCATCAGATCATTTTTCATGTTGGCCTAGTCAAACCCAACTGATAGGTCAAATCTACACCCTGCACATTATTCTTGGTCAAACCAGTGTGGTGTTGGCCATGCCAATGTTGTAGGTATTATTAGGCTTGGACCACCTAACATCTGTGTTCATGCTCTCCTCCATAAGAAATTGGTAGGGTAAGTGAGACAAGTTCTGCTAACAATTACAGATCATGCACTGGCCACACTAATTCTACTTTTACTTCCTCCTCAACTCCTAATCAGTCATTCCAAATGGTGGAGGAATGCACACAGGAGCAGCAGTATGGCTCTGATGATGAACTGAACAGCTAGCCTAATACAGATGGAGCTTTCAAAGAGTAAATCGATGCTACGAACTCTAAAGTTGAGGTATGAAGGAATAATTGGCCTTCACGTATGTTTTCTTTTTTATGCTCTGATGCATTAGATTGCTAAGTAATATGCGGGAAAAGGAGCGGCAAAACCACGTACCTTTTGACGACGCAGACGTGCATGCATGCACGGGTACGTGCGTGCACCACGAAACATGCATTCTCACTGTAGTATGAGCTGCTACGCTTCGGCCACGTAAACCGGTCAAATCCCCACAGCTGGGCTGCTGCAGGAGACGGCGGAGATGGGTCCACCTCGAGCGCCGGCCAATGAGAGAGTGGGGATGCCGGCCGTGTCGTACGGCCCCGTTACGGAGAACGACGGCGGATGGCGGCGCACAGAACACGCGTACGTACGTAGGCTCGTCGCTTACTACGTCGTTTGCACGTCCGCATGCAGGGCGTGCGGGGAAAACGTGGAGATGGGAGAGAAGGCTGTGATGCTTCCGCCAAAATCCAGTGTTTTTACGTAAGAATATAGGTTATCTTTTAAAAAAAATCTTTTTTTTCCTCAAATGATGCCACTATTTTAAATAATATCAAAAATATCTCATCAATTCAATGATTCTTTTGCTATTAGTTTTAAAGACACCTTATTGATCTGATTCACGCGATGTATCTGTCCAAGTGGATGGTTATAGTATTTTTAGTTGACTCATTTATAGTATTTTTTTAATAATATTATAGTAATTTTATTGAGGTATTAAAATTATAATAAAGTAATTAAAAAATAATAAATAACATCATATTTTACCTTCTTAGTTGCTATTGTTTGTAGGCTATTATAATATTACATTTTTAGGCTTGTTGTTTAGCTTGATTGAGGTTTAAAGTCTAATAGAGTTATTTTTACAGTATTTTCAAGTAGACTTCATAAATTTTTTTTTTTTTTTGCGAAAAACATATCTATTTCGATCATACTTGGGTGACACTATTTCTAAACTATTATACATACCTATTTGAATCCTAATATGATATATCAAATAGTTTCTAATATATTTTGATTTCATTTGACTCACTTGTAATGTTTTCCTCTTACATTATGATGTTTTTGTTAAGATATAAAAAAATATTATAAAACTATTGAAAAATACTGTATGTGACATTATATCGTATCTCTTTGGTTGTTATTACGTATAGGGTACAAGCATACCAAAATTTTAAACTTGAAGTTAGCTTAGTTGAGATTATGAATCCATTTGTATTATTTATAGTGTTTTTATGATGACGGGGAAGGCAGTATAACATCCACTGATGCATCATATGGATCAGTCCATACGATGGCTCCAATAAGGACGAGAATAATAATACCTTGAAGCTGACGAAATAATAAGCATCATGTGAGAAAAATAATATTAAAAAACTTCAAAAAAAATTAGAAAATCACCCATGATTTTATCACTTTACTGCCATATCTGATTCAATTACATATACTTTCCAACCCACTAATTTATCTCCCATCTCTTCTAGTGACTGACTTAACGTCATGGCTCCATTAAGGATGTTTATTAGGTCCTTCTCTGACAGTTTAGCAGTGCAACAAGTTTTTTCTAATTAGTATTATCTAATTATAGAACTTTGATCGAGTGGGTTGCAACTGTCATAATGGTGACATGAAATTTAGGCCATGTTTAAAATAGTCTTCCTCTCCAAATGTACTTGAAATGGAGCTTTCCTCCAACAAAATCCAAAACTGTTGTCTAACACGAGACCGCTCCAATGAACCCATTACCTCCTCTCCCCCCCTCCCCCCCGCGTAACTGCATGCTTAATCTGAGTTGTTGCACAGTTGATGAGACAAGTGCTACTTTTGGACACCCACAACCAATGCCTTCACCCGAAGGATTGAAGCAAATAGGATGCAATAAAAGAGGACACAACCTAAGGACCCAACCACAGAGCAATAAAAAGGAAGAGAAGGAGAAAGCAGGTTAGAGTTGTTTGGCGTCGGAGGAGAAAGCCTTGGCTGTTGTTACTTGGAGGGAGGATGGGAGGCAAATCTTTGGAACATTTTCTACCCATCGCCTTCGGCATCTTAGGTGATCACCATTTCATTAAGGTGTTCATGTTCGATGGAAACCATGCATTACATTTTTACTGATACTACAAGATGGCAATTTGCAGGGAACATCATCTCGTTCCTGGTTTATCTGGCGCCAGTGTAAGCATCAGCTTCACCCTGTCTTTTCTTCTTGCATTTGATCTCAACTGATTCACCTCGTGAAGTTGCTTATCATCACAGTCCTACGATCTGCAAAATCTACCAGAACAAATCAGCAGAAGGGTACTCATCACTGTCCTACAACCTATCCTTGTTCAGCTGCCTGATATGGGTCTACTATGCGCATCTCAAACCCAACGCGGTCCTCCTCATCAGCATCAACGCCATCGGATGCCTCATTCTGATAAGCTACATCACCATCTACCTCGTCTTCGCCACGAGGAAGGACAGGGTTTGTGGATTCTGACGTCGTCTGCTTCTTTCGTTTTATTGCGTGCATGCAAATGCAGACTTAGTTACGTGGGGGTGGAGTTGCAGATCTTTACCCTCCAAGTATTCGTCGCATTGAACCTGGTGACCTTCATCGGTATCCTTTTCCTCACACTGCTGCTGTTTAGTGGCACTAATCGCTTGACGGTGCTCGGATGGATCTGCGTCGGCTTCTCCATCAGCGTTTACGCTGCTCCCATGAGCACCATTGTAAGGACGGCTCTCGCCCCAAGTGTTGTCTTCTTTGTACTGATACTTGGAATCAACTCATGTGCAGAGGCGTGTTGTGCGCACGAGGAGCGTGGAGTTTATGCCGGTGAACGTCTTGGTGTGCCTCACGTTGAGCGCAGCCATATGGCTCGGCTACGGTGTGTTCACCAAGGACGTATTCATCTCGGTAATCATCACAAGCACCTTAGTGGGCACGGGACGCATTGCTGTGTTGGTCTTTGGCCTTACGTAGTGTTTGATTACAGATTCCTTGCCTTCTGGGAGTTTTCTTTGGAATCGGGCAAATAGTGGTGTACGTGATCTACAGGAGGAAGGAGAACGCCCCGGAGCCAGCGGAGCCAGAGCACATCGTCGAGGTGGCAGAGCCGGCCCCAGCCCAGGCTGCCGAGGCGCAGGTCACCGCGGAAGGGAGCGGCAACGAGGACGGCGAGGGCGGCGCCCAGGAGCCGGCTGCGGCGGCCGAGCACATCACCAAGATCGCGGAGCACGTGGCCCAGATCGCGGAACATATCGTGAAGCTCGCGGAGATGACCCCGATGTCCCCGACGCAGGAGGAGAGGAATGCAGCGGCGGAGGAAGGCGAGAGGAGCGCCGTGGAGCCGGTCGTGCCCGCGAACGTTATCAACATCCCGGCTTCTGAGATGAACGGTCGCGACGAGTAGGCCGGCCGGACGGGGATGGCAAACGCACGAAGGGGGGAATGACGGAAGGCGAGGAGGCAAACGAGGTTAGCCCAGTAATGCAGACGGAGAGAGCAGTGAAGATGCCATATTTATATGTATAGGCATCAATTCCACCCTCTCGCTTCACCGGTTCTTCTACAAATTCTCGGCAGAATGAGATGGTAGTATTGTTGAGATGTAGCTTCCAGCACTCTTTAAGGCTTGTAATTTCTCTTCCTGCTAAAAGTGATGAAGTCTCGACTTCTGTTCGCTCTTAAATATTTTAAATCTTGGAGTTGATTAAGCTAAGCAAATGACCACAGAAGTCAACTAAGGAAGTCAACCGACGGAGAGTCGCCATGATGGACGTGAACATTTGAATGGAGGTCTCAGAACCACGCTGAATCCTACATCACTCTTCTTCCAAGATGCAGATTCTGATGCTCAAGCAAGAGAGCTTGCATAAAGAAGAGCAATCTACAAAAGGAAATCTACGGACCTAAAGCACAGATCCTTACACCACCTTCTTTTTCCATGGCTACTACCTTCTGCCATTCTACAGCTTTTCGCCCACCGGTGATGAGCTGAGCTCACGAAGGAACCACGACGATCTGCCTCAACGGATCAGATGCGTTGCTGCCGCCAGCGTGCCTGACGAACTCCGCCGGCGTGAACGACTTGCCGTGGCAAGCACACATTATGCTGACCACCGATTTGTCGTATCGATACAGGTAACCACTGATCGTCCTCCCACTGGGACCGTCGCCGGTGGTCGACACCCGAGGCACTCCGAGCAACGGCGAGGAGTCGGCGGCGGCGATGCCATTCGTCCATTCACGAGCCACGGCGACGGGCGTGGTCAGGGAAGCCGCGCGCCTGAGCACTTCGCCTGCATTTGAGACTGATGACGATGCATACTTGGCCGCTTTTTGGGTGCTTGACTTGCACTTGGAACAACTACTGCTGACGCTGCTTCCTCCTGTAGGATCGCGGAATGCATGTAGCCCAAATTAAAGGTGCGTCTTTTATCCCAGATCAATCAAATTTGGCATATAAATCAACCCTCGCGCAGACCCTAAATCTATATGATCACAAATCGAATCTAACCCAATCCCGAATAAACAAAAAACGGAGAGTTGAACGGAAAAAATAAGAGATTTTTATGGGTCATAGGAAGATCCAGCAAGGGGAAGAATTCGTACCTCGAATGAGTCCACTGCGGCGATCGTTGATCCCGGACGAGCTGCTCCCCGTTGAATCCATCTTCGGCGCAAGGTTACCGACTTCCAAACCACCATTAGTGGGGCACGTAGTCGCCGCGTGAAGAGCGACGCCGCGACAAGCCGCGGGCTGGCACGCATTCCTCTCGAACAGGTGAAATCCGTCAGTCGCAGCGGAGATGGTCGGCACCCAGTAAGGCATCAGGCAAGGGAAACCAAGGCCGTTCGGCACCCCCACGTACTGCACTTGGTGACAGGGGCGCATCACCGGGACCGGTCGATGCCCGAAGGGATTAGGATTAGGGTTAGGGTTGGGGACGACGCAGGGCCTTCCGGTGACATTGCCTACATCCGTGCCGACGGACCTGCACTGGTGACCGGAGAGCGCGTCGCCATCCCTCACCGCCCGATTCGGTACCCTAGACTGCACCATCTGAGCCGCCACCGTGCCGACAATCATTCCATCCTCCGGCATCCGCCACCGCTTGCCGGCGCTATCGGTGTGCCTCAGCTTGGGAGCCTTAGGTGTGCGACCACCGATGGCGAGGCCGAGGGTGAGCTCCACCTCGTCCCCGTCGTCAGCCGCGTCCATCAACTCCATTCAGAACCGGAAAGCGGAAGGGGTAGAAAAGGGAGCCTCGACGAGTTCCGACCGAGAAAGGGGCTGCTTAAATAAACCCGTGCTCGAGCCTCGGTTGCTCGGCACGTGTCGAGGTGTGAAAAATCAATGGGCTCGCGTGGAGCCACGTAACTATGCGCTCTCAGCAGAAGCTGTTCCCTCGCTCCGATAACCGAGACGGCTGCCCGGATTGCCTATGGGAAGACAAACATGGCGATCTCATCGACCATAGACACGTGTGCGTTGATGGTACGTGGCGCAAGAGCGACAGATTTTGCGCCGTGTATGGCGTGGCGACATGGGAAAGTTCGGATTTGGCTGTTTAAAAGGTCAGGTGGGCTCGTGGCGAGAAGCGAAACGGAGGGACACTTGAACTCGACACGTGAAGAGGCGATAGCGACACGCGGCGGACTCAGCAGCCAGGTGGATGTGGGGCCAAATCGCGGCCGTCGATACTGCTGCGGGGAGGCGCCACGTGAGCGCGGCAGCTGGAACGTTTCTTGCACGCGCGTCTTTTGGGAGGCCGTGAAAGGGGTACGTGGCGAGGGTCCATTAGAGGAGTCCGAAGAAGAAGAAAGTGCGAGAGAAGGGAGACGAGGTTGGGGCCGACATCCACGTGTCGAAGTGAGAGAACGCAATAATACCTCCGCGGTTAATATCACCACACCTGTGCGGCCAACTGAGGGCAAGGCGGAAGAACACAAAGATCCGTACAGAGGCAACTTAAACCCGCCTTTTGATTGGACCAAGAGGATCGGATCCCGGTTGGGCCCCACAATCGAGCAGCCCTACGGCGGGTAAAACAAGGTAGGAGACGCCGTTTGATCGGAGCTTTTTGCCCAATGGGCTTGAACCTTTGGCGTTCTTTGGTACACTACGATAACTTCTTTAGGACAATTAAACGTTGGCAAGTATTAATAAAAGATGCAAAGATGCCGCCGTTATGATACTAAACACATTTGTTTAAGATACACCAGCAAGACGGTCCATGGGAGAGAGAAGAAGCACATCATGCATGGGCAGCACCGCTGGAACGCATGTTTACAACAAAGCTAGGTTTCAAGCACACCAACAATGACAACAAAACAAAATGCAGCACAAGCACAGCATAGTTTTTGATGTATCACAATAGCTTGCCTTTTTGAGGGCCCTATATAGATTATATATGAGCTATGAGAGCACTGGGGTAGTAACAATAAGCTATGAGAGCAACGACACAAGTGAGACAAACTCGGATGTCACCCTCCCCTTTGACCTTGTGTTGATGACAAAATGCTCTGGGTATTTTCTTAGCAGCGTTAGGAGGCCAAACCAAGGTCTTCCTTTGGTTTCAGTGGGCGACCACTCCTCCGATGTAAGGTACCTCCTCACTCTGCCATGGTGCCAGACGTTGCCATACTGCTCGACAAGCTGAATGCAATCACAAGACATGATCAAATTTTACTCAAATTGATCGGCATCAGGATGGTAAATGATAAAGCTGTCAAGTAATGCATTCAAGTTTAGACCAGCTGCAGAGTTGGAGGGATATAAATATTTAGATATAGCATTTGGAAAATGATGGATAAAGGAATAAATATACAGGAGAGACAATATGAGATCTGAGTCTTCAAATATAGCCAGAAGATATGCTCTTAGTGTGTTGAATGCCAAAGACAAGATTGGTGATTAGTAGTTGGTGAACAAATGCTAAAATGCTTATCATTAGACAGCAAATTAGCTTTAAAACATAGTTCCTAGATTCTAGACAGAATATTGTGTCCTAATAATAATCATTCTGTATATTGTGTCCTAGATTCTAGACAGAAATTACCAAAACCATAGAAATACCAGAAGTCTTAAGTCGATGGGCCCAAACAAAACCAGAACAAAGTTCTATAATCTTGCAAATCATGCAGATCAGATGTCAGAAGTCAGGAGGCTCCGACTTCTGTAAACGTGAGCTAGAAAACATAAGACTTCGGTATCAGTGTACAGCATGCAATGCCATAGCATACTAGCATAGCAAGATGACTTGGTTCAAATGATTCCAAGTTGTAAATACAGCAGACAGAATGGCATTGCCTAGTAAAAATGTTCCTGAAAGCTTCTTTAGGATTATGGTTAATAATTCATTAGTCCCATGACCATATTATTTAAGGATTTAAGTTACCAAAACTATATCTAATTTTAAGAAAAAGAATACTAACCTCTGAATGAAGTTTTGCCATAGGCATCCACTCTCCAGGTCCACAAAGATCAGACAGAACTGTGGCTACAGAAGAGACAACATCCTTTTCTTCTAACTGCATAAGTTGATGATTATCTGCTTCTCTATCAACCCTTGATCTTGCTTCAGACTTTTTCTCTGGCAAAAGTGAAAAAAGGCATCATGTCACATATATATAAATCCCGCTATCCATTGTATCCCGAAAGTGTCTTGCACAGCTTGAGAAATATTAAAGGAAAAAGAAGATGAAGAAATGACACTTTATAATTCCATTTCACTTCTATGTATATGAACTGTTAAATCAGTCATCAATCATCAATCATCAGCTTGGTTTTTTTAGTGTTTTTAGATAAAAGCTTGTTTCATCGTCATATAACAGCCATTATTCCTTGGTTGCATAAGTCTGAATCATGACAAACCAACAAGACTAACTCCCTACCTATTAAACTAGCCTTCCAAGTCTCCAAATGACCCCAGTGCTGAATTAGAAATTGGATCACATAAAATAGATTGTTGGAACTAAAAGAAAAGTCTGCAAATAGAAATCAGGCTATAGTGCTAGCACAAACAGTGCATTGAGATCCACAAGTACGTAATTTGTCATATCCCGTCTCAGATGACAACTTGTGTAGTCTAGACAACTATTTGGGCATGGATTTTCTCTACAATTCAGCTCTATTTTATTGTTTCTATTAAGTTTTCCTGTGTCTTTCTTTATCTCACCTTTGTGCTAATGAAACTAGTCGACTCACTAATCTAACCAAAAAGCATTTATAGGTCTCCTTTTGAACATGCCTATACTATCTTAAAATAATATTTCTTTGTTACATTCTGTGTTCAATAAATAATTTGTATTCTATCTTTTTTATTTTAATTCCATATGTCCATTTTAACAACCTAATTTCAACAGCTTAAATTTGTACATGCCACTGTATAACTAACAATATTCTAATCCCTAAAAAATAACTGGCCTTACCACTGTCATATATTTCTCTTTTCCCTCTTCATTTTAATTTTCTATTCTGTGTAATATATTTATTAGTCTTCCCTTTCTGCTAAAGAATAGATCAAAGGTACCTACAAGTTCTGCTACTAAGAACTTAATAGTTCATTTAGGTTATCTATAATCCCAATTCTTCTCCGGCATTGTTAAAGTTACACATATTAATATTCTATCCAGCATTATCCTGGAACCCTTTGCTTCTAGCATTTGTCTTCCATCAATCACTCAACATAAGCACAACTAGAATTTCTTCAATAAAGACTATATCGATGACAAATAACATATACACTGAAAGTTTATCTTGAATATGGATAATAAGTTCATCCATTACCAAAGTAAGAAGCACCAAAATAGGAAAAGCAAAGCGAATAAATTGACACTAACCTAGAAGAAATGCTTATGCATTTATTATACATAGAACATAACATATGACAGCTGATCCTGAATGTAGTTGTCAACTAACTCAAAAAAAAATATATGAATGCCAATGTATAAATGTATACAGGAATGAAAGTGTGTAAATTTAGAACAAGAAGATCAAAGTGTGGATTACCAAAAGGTGTGGTAAGGTAGTACAATATCTCATATTCTTTGTTAAAATGACCAATCATCTCATTGGATGATTGCACACATCATATCTAATATTCAGCTGCTCATACAGAACTTTTCCCTGTTTTGATTGCCTTCATTGTTTTATACAATGCAATCAGGCAGCTGTGGACATGATCCAGCTTATCACAAAATATAAAGCCCACTGGAACTGCCATGGGCAGAGTGGATAGCTTGATCTTATAGTACTAATACAGCTTCAACAGATTAAATGCACGAAAAGGTATCTCAAGTTGAAGTAAAAGGAAAATTCACTATTAACATTTAATATACCTTCTAATAATATCTGCGACATGTAATAAGAAAAGCACATAAGTCAAATGGATCCACTTCAATGTGACATTTAATTAGATAAGAAAAAGGTAAACACAATAGCTTGATAATCAATGTATAAGCATGTGGGTATCTGTTGTCATATTAAATACAAATTCTTTAGATCTCCCATGAAGGAAATTCTTTCCACATTTCCTTAATTTGACAGGGTACAACTTTCTAATTTTAATTATTCAATCAATATACCTAAAAGTAGCACAAAATGGTTATAAGAATCTGTCTGGAGTAAAAGGCTGTAAAAAGGCACACTTCTGTAGTATGTACTATGTGTAAACTACTGGTTTACAATTACAACATAGGTTCGTATAAATCTTCACAAGAAAAGATCAAGGCAAAAGTTTAAAGGTTTCAGACATCAAGTTGGTGCTTATAATAATTTACAGGTTTTATAAATTCTCTCCTCATCTTGACCACTTTGTCTTTCAGCTTTTAACTTCCTTCTTCCTTGGTCCTAAATCTCATATTTCAAGTATTAACAGCATCCTCAATATTGTGGCAAATTTTGTCATAAAAATGATAAACTTTCCTAAGATAAATATTTCTCCTCCTAGTGGACAAGTTGTCTCAAACAAAGAGGTGGGGCAAGGATTTAGATACCATGTATCACCCCAGCTAGTGTATTGTAAGTACCAGGTGTCATGCCAGTGTGCAGGTTTGAATTGTAATAGAAAGAATGAAGAATTATATCCTCATATTGTGAGCCATTTTGCATCATTACTTTCTAAGACTTGAAAAAAAAAAAGTGAAAAAAAGCAGATTTTTCTACTGGCATGGCACTAACATGCATTTGGGCTACATGCTAATAACTACAGGCACAGTCCAGACATTTAGACCAGAAGACCAGGATATCATAAAGAGCGACACTTAAATCCAAGAACGTAGAGTCGTAGACCATGAGAAGATTTTGATCATTCATTTATGCAAAACTTTTTTATGTGTGCAGCCATGTAGGTTTTGAGTGTATTTATTTAAATTTATAGTTTTGTCCCTAGCATTTGCAAGAAATCTTAGTACTATGTTGCAGAGGATAAACCTGCTGAGCCATTGAACTATAAGATCCTAATGAACACCTGTTCGGACCCAGTATTTATTAATATCTTTCCCTCATAGGAAACAATGTAATTTACATAACTTTCTGGGAGTGTTTCAACATCCAGCTTATCCATTCTGGTAACTAAATGGACGATTAATGAAGTATCAATGTCGTACTCCAAAAGGATCCTAGTGGAAGAGTTACGCTAGCTCATGGGCCCAAATATATCCTATTTCTAGTTATAACATCAGTCAGAGATATTTGTACGTAAGATTTTTCAGCCAACAAATGAAGTAACATGATCTTACCAATGGGCCTTATAACAAATGAAACTTTTATTTGTTTCCATCATCTTTCTGCATAATTGATATTAGATTCTGCAGCAGGAGCTGAAAAAGGATAGCCATATCCTATTTAAGTTTGCAACTGTGGGACACAGAAACAGTCACTCGACTAATGTACGGGTAACATGCATACATTGACCCTCACTAAATCCCTCACTGATAGGAGTCTTGTGCAAGGTTTGTAATCTCATACTGTATCGGTGTATCGATCAGCCATCGGTACAGAACGTACCAAAATGTACTGAAAGTACAGATACATAGTATATATACTAAAGTACAAGCTGTACCTAGCATACCAAGTGGTACGATATGGTATTGAAAACCTTGGTCTTGTGCACTAGTCCATTTATTTATTTGACTGTAAAACATACGTTTTTAATACCTAGATGCCCCTAGGTAGTTCTTCCGGTTCTAGAGCTTAGGCAATAGATAGTAGCCCACACAATCAATCTTATAATGTCAAATACTCCAAAATAAATTACATTCAGATAAGCAATTAGATTAAAAGAAATAAGGACGAAACAATGATGCAATCGCACAATAGTAAATATGTACATTGTATGTAGATATGTCAAACACTCGTACATACACATGAATATACATGATTGTATATAAGAGTACATATAGTGTTCCATGCAACTATACTCTAGATGTTCCTTGTACAATTTTAATGGCTTGGTGCTATCTTGGACACCCAAGCAATTGCCACAATAACAGGAACATAAATGCTTAAATTGCATACTATATTCCATATCAAGCATGTGAAGAATACGTATACCCATTGAACACTTCTTAGGTACATGTTTGATGCTTCATTAAAGCACCTAAGTTTAGAAGAGGGGGAGCTTAAGTATGAGGTTCCGTAAGAGAATTCGGAGAGGTCTAATAGAAGCACCCTTAGCCTTCAATATGGAGGCTCTTTCTATGACTTAAACCCTAGTCATGTAAGTCATAAAGGAACAACCTTATTATCCAATTCTAAAAACAGTATTAAATAATTAGTATTTCAGATACTTGGGATACTTTGAGTACTGATTATGTTATGGATGAGCTGAATATATGATTTACTTATATTGTAGTTTCATTTGTATTGGTTATATTACCTTGACTAGTCAAATTATTCATCTTCTTTGGTTACATGTTCTTTTTACCTTAAGCATTAAATTACTTCTTCCAAATTAAAGAAGAGGTAAGTGTTGATTATTATTCATAATGATTTGCAACTACATATTCAGTGAAACATCGTATATTTGAGTATCTTTTTATACACATTGTACTGTATAATATTATACTTTTTCATTGTTAGATTCTAATGCATTTGCATATCCATATTTGTTTCATATAGACATCATGCACTTAACCATGCTTTGTAGCAATACAGATCTGGAAGCATAGAGTTCATTACAGTACCAAAATGATACAATTAAAGAGTGAAAACAATAGAATTCAAGCACCTTACATTTTCAGTATAAATTTAATCCTATCCTAAGTTGCTAACAATGAAGAAATCAAGGAGCCGCCATTAATGGGAAGTGAGTCATAAGCACCTGATATTAGTATGCCACCAAAGGAACTCCTAGTTCAACTCTAATAGCTGGCCAACTAAACCAAGCCATAGAAACTATGCTCTGATGTGGATTGTCGAGTCACTGATTTTGGCAAGTAGAAGGAAAGGAATTATGGCCCATGTATCCTTTCTCTCACATACTGACATGTGTCACACTTAATTCCTACTATGAATTTCTTACTGTAATAAAGCACAATACCTTTGTCAGGATCTTTTCTCACAAAAAGAGGAGCGATTAGTGAGCTTGCAAAGACAACAAAACTGAACTTCTAATAGTTGGCTAACCAAACCTAGATAAAGAAAAACTAATCCTCAATGGACTGCTGTAACATACGAAATCTCTGGCCTTGTCTGGTTAAGACAGCAGGCATCTAACTCTTTATTTGATCGTCAGTGAAATATACCGAATATATACTGTGGTACTGTAAGTCATACATTGGCTTCTCTTCTGCAAATACATAAGCAGAAACTATCATTCTAGGCTGCAAGCATAAGTTATCTTGCAAATATTGAGGTTTCTAAAGAACTTCACATTAGCAAGTATAGAAGGTACCAATCCTACATAGGAAATATGATAAAATCGGAACAAAAATTGCAAGCATCGGCATAGCATGGCAAAGTGATTGAATTTAGACCACTCATCCAATATAGCAAAGACCAATTTCTTAGCAATGTATTGTTCCTCTAAATTTATGAGATACAATAAACTGGGAGTTTATGGTAAAAGACTGGTAAAGAAACCATAATAGGCATTATGTAAGCTGATTACTAACAAAGAATTCTAGAAGAAGTCTCCTTATGCATCATTCTGTTCCAAAATATGATATATCCCATAAAACCTAAGATATTTTAACAATGTGTCATCCGAACTACTTAAGAAATGCAAGCAAATGCATTCATAAATATTTATTTGTCTCATAAAGCTGTATATGTGCCATAGAATCTAAAGAACTCTGTAAATCCACATAGTAGAATAGCCTCTAACTTTGAGATGGAACTTGGATTGCAATGAGTCATGCTAATAAACATAATAAAAAAGATATTTGTCGTTATTACTGATTGATATTGTTTGCATGATATTGCAGATGCAATAAGCTGTTGCAAATGACATCAGAGAAGAGCATGCACATGTATAACTGAGATGCACCATCATTCTACAAATAATAGCTTGAAAGGCTTGCTGAAACGAAGCTTTGTTTCATGCATGACAGTTGATCGAGATCATCTGATCATTACACATGGACTACTTTTAATAGCTCACAATACTTGAGCACCGGAACAGAGTCAGTAAAGTTAATGCACACTGAAAAAGAATGGACCGTCATTATGTCTTGACGACACTAACTGTTGACCAAACCTCTGGTAACATATCAACAGGACCTAGAAATTTACTTCCAAAAGTTATGACAATAGTTCCACCAAGTGTTTTCCAAGTTTTGCATTCGATTCTTTCGTCAAAACCTGAAAAAGCTTTGTCACACTATTGTTGTCACATAGAACAAACTGCTCATGTTTCCAACAAATCCATCCTCATTTTGCGCCCAGCTGGCAAAAAAAAAGAAAAAAAATCTCATCCTTAGAACTCATCAAGTCTCTACTATACTCCCACGATTTATCCTAATAACAGCAAGTTGGCACATAATGCTCCGCAATTAAAACCAATCTCAACATAATTCCATCAAAATCGTCATCTCAATTAGCATAACCTGCACCGTGCTAATCTGCTCTCCAAGATCATGTCAAACACTGACAAATTAGTAACCTTGTTTGAAGTGACCTTTTTTTTTCCATATAGAAATGAGGGGTTTAGGGTTTATTTGATCATTACCATATAAGTAAAAGAAAAGGGCATAAAACAAGCAAGGGAAAATTTGAAGGGACTTGGCATAGGGCAGGGGATGTTCTACACTGACCCAGATGACCTGAAGGCCCCGCCTTCCCCGCGAAGGCACCGCCGACCCCGACCCCGTACCCTCCAAACCCTTCCATCTCTCCGGAACCCCTCCTCACCTTCTTCAATCCAGCGCGGGCGACCCCATCATCCTCCATTCCGTCCGCATCCTCCTCTTCCGCTTCCTCCTCGTCGTCGTAGGAACCGTCCCGGAAATCCGACGGCCGCGGCCGCCCCTTCCGTCCAAATGCCGGAATAACGGGGTGCACCGGCATCGCCGAAGGCGGCGGTGGCGGCGCGGGGATCGGGGGATGCATCTGGCGGGCCGCGGCGGCGGTAGCGTACATGGATCGGATGGGAAGGAGGAAGTAGAACTTCTTGTCGCCGATCTGAAGGAGGTCCTGGGAGTCGAGCTTGACGGGAGGGTTGCCGGGGAGGTGGAGAACGCCCTCGACGAGGCAGCCGTTCTTGCCGATGACCTCGAGGGCGAATCTGCGGCGGGGGAAGTCGTAGAAGATGCGGGCGTGGTGGCGGGAGATGTTCATGCCGCCGCCGAGGCTGGACAGGTCCACGTCCACCGTCGACTTCTTGCTGTTGCGGCCCAGCATGATGGAGTAGGTCTGCATGTAGTACTCGAAGTCCTCCCCCTGCAGCTTCGCGAACCCAGCCTCGACGTCGCCGGATCCGCCCCCAACGGCGGCACCGCCCACCATCGCCATGGCCGAGAAGGTGCCCCCTACGGCCGAGACTAATGGCTTGGGGAAGGGTTGCGACTTCGGAAGGACGCTATTAAAATCCACTTCGCCCTTTGGGGAGGGTTTCTTTTATTTTATATTTCTTCTATTTTCTTGAATTTTTATTTTCGTGATTAATTAGAATTGGGAGGGAAAGGAAAATTTTCTCCATATGGATTTTAAATCCGAATCCGTTAACATTATATCGTCGGATTCGGATTCATCTCCAATTACAGATTCGACCGATTTCACCTCTATCATCTTCTACTGTCTTTTCTGCTGAGCTCCATTTCATATAATTTATGATTCAAAACCTACGTGCCGGATTGATATAATGTCTTCTAATGTTTAGAAAAGAACTTGTTAGAATTTGATATGACATATTTCGATGCTATCTATGACGAGAGTCCTTAACCATAAGAGCATCAACAAGAAGTCTTAGGACCGATGTGGTATGTCACGTTGAAATGACACCCTGTGAATCAATCATTGATTTCTCAAGTCAACTGCTCTGAATAACTTGAAACGGTATCATGTCGATCTATCCCACGTGGATCGATCAGTGCTCGTACAAGGTACGTAGGTTGTCTCACATGCGAGATGCCAGGAGCAGCGCTACACAACGTCAACCCATGCGGATTGGTCAGTGCTTGTATGAGAATGTACGACTAAGTCACTCGAAACGACAAAAGATATGAACAAGTCATGTACAACCAACTCCCGATCGTAGGTATAAACTGAACCCCCAGACGAACGAAAATGAGACACTCTCTCTCATTCTGGCTTGAGAAATCATCACACTTCTCTTTCCTAACTTAATTTTTAAAGGGATTGGATCAAGAATCTTCTGACTCTGATTGATATGCAGGACCAGTAGGTATATCTCCTTGCTTCATCATCAATCACCTTATAAAGGGGATGATCGTATTCAATCCACCTTCGATGTTGATGACTAAAATGACTACATGGTCGACCTTGGATGTCCGAGTTTGAACTAAGTCGTGTGAACGATTCGGCAACGATATAAAGATTGTCTAACAGGATTGATAGATACGATGAATAGAAAAAATAGGAAAACAAAAAATATCCAAAGAGGTATTCGATTTAAGAATTGATATGGTATAAAAAGTCCTACATAGAGTTGACGTAGGTATTACCCGTAGATAAGTAAGGATTTGAAGTGTAATGTTGTAGATATGAAAATAATTGAAGTTTGAATTATAATTTGAAATTTTATTTTAGGATAATATATTTTGAATGATATAAGTGCTTATTCTCCTTAAGTTAGATTGAATTATCAAACCAAACAAAATTTGAAAAAAAAAAGATGATATAAGAATGTTTATAAGTAAAAAACTTATTATTAGATTAGAATAAAAAAATCATGTATAAAAATAATATGATGAACAAAGAAAGAAATGTGATTTAACTATTTCGTATGATCTAAATAATTATTAATACTCACTCAAAGAGGATATATTTAGATTTAATTACTTATAAAAATAATCATACTTATAGTAAAAATATTATTTTTTATTATAAAAATAGACAAGGATTAATGTAAAAAGAAAAAGATATGATAAGGTTAAAGGTGTAGATAAGGGCTTTGACTATAGAAAAAGAATACATATGGGATCATGATTATAGATTTTACTATTTTCGTATCTTAAAAAGAATATATATATATATATATTATTGAATCTCGAATTTTTATGATGAAATCAATTGATGATTTTTTTATTATGTTCGAGAAAATAATGTAGGATTAATTACGATGGAGAAAATGAATTACAATCGGATATTGGGCCAAAATCAAGTTCGGGTATTGGGCCAAGGTTTGGACGATACGGTGGGAGTTCATCGAGAGTTTGCTAGGAGTTCACTGAAGAAATTGGGAAACTTGCTGGGAACACGCTGGGAGATCATCGGAAGAAGGCTGTAAAACTCGCTGGAAGAATGTCGGAGGTTGCTGGATTGTCGAGGGTTATATCGATTGTTTAACTTGATGGTCTTGTATGGTTGTAATCAGTGAGTCGTAGTTAGGTTCGAGTCTTAATTGAGTTAAATTTGAAAAAAACCTAAATTAACTCAAGTGAGATAAACCGGATCCATGTTTGGGTTTCGATTGAGTTCAGGTTGAGCTCAATTGGTTGACTTAGAAATGGGTCAACTGAAGGTATAAGTCAGGAATAGAAAAGTGTAGGAAACACTTTTCTAGGATTTCTGCTGTAGTATTGTCTGTGGGCAGCGATCGTACCACTTAGGTTGACGGTTATACCATCGTCGCCCTGTTTTCAGGGCAGCTTTCGGTGGTAGTACCGTTGACGCTAGTGGTTGTACCGCCAGTACTTGGATTTTTCAAATATGTTTAAATTTTTTGCTCTATTTTTTAAAGTCAATTGGAGTCTATAAATACCTTGAGTTCTTGCATTGAGCACAAGAAATTTGGCAAGAAAACTATGATAGCAGTGTGTTAAAAGTGTGTAAGAAAAAGAAAGGGGGCAAGAGAGTGAATAAAAGTGTTGTAGTATTTGTAAAGGTCTCCCTTATGAGTTGTAAGTTAAAAGTGTGTAAGAAAAAGAAAGGGGGCAAGAGAGTGAATAAAAGTGTTGTAGTATTTGTAAAGGTCTCCCTTATGAGTTGTAAGTAAATTACTTGTAAGGGTTTGGACTTCACCCTTACAAATACTACAACACTTCTATTTATAACTGATGAGCATCTCTGAACTTAGCTTTTTGATTATATATTTCCCTATTCAAGTTTTCCTTTAGCAAGATCATAACTTAGCTTCATTAAAAAGTTTTATTGCTCAATTACTCAACCTAAACGAAATGCTTCTGATTTTCGATTTTGCTTTAAATGGAAGTTTTCTTTAAATCGAGATTTGCTTTAATTCACTCCCCCCCTCCCCCCGTATGAGTTTTAATTGATCCTAACAATTGGTATCATAGCGAGGTTTCAACTCAATGGACTGAACCCAAGTGAATAAATGGTTTTGTTTGGTATGAATGAGGGATATTCCATTTTACGTCCTCTCATGTTCAATGGGACGGATTACATATATTAGAAAACAAGAATGCATATTTTTTATTATTTCTATAGACTTTGATTTATGGCATATTATTGAAAATAACTTTGAAAAGTATTCCAAACCAATGAACAAATAGAATAATTTGGAAAATAATACTTTTTCTTTAAATACAAAAGCAATGAATGTTTTATTTTACGCTCTTGATAAAAATAAGTTTAATCAATTTTCTGTTTGTGAAATTACTTACAAGATTTGGCACACACTTGAAATCACACACGAAGGCACTAGTAAAGTTAAATAGTAAGATTTGTTGAATCTTAGATTTTGATGATAAAATTAATTGATAGTTTTTTTATCTAACATGTGTGTTAGAGATGATTGATACAGGATTAACTACGATAAAGAAAGGAAATTATAATCAGATGTGGGCCATAGTCAAGTTTGGGCATTGAGCCAGGGTTCAAACGATGCAGTGGGAACTTGTCAAGAGACTCACTGAAATCTTGCCGAAGGTATCAGGGGCTTATCGGAAGTTTGTCGGGAGCTCGCCGGAAGTGATTGGTAGCTTGCCAAGAAGACGTCAGGAGTTTGTCGGAAGAAGACCAAGAGACTCCCCAACATATCATCGGGGGTAGCCGAAAAGCTTATCGAGAGTTAGGAGGGTCTTCTTGGACTTGATGGTCACAATAGTTGTAATTAATTGGTCGTAGTTAGCATCAGGAAGGTTTTAATCCTACTTGAGTTAGATTTGGAAGGAGTCCAAATCAACTCAAATGAGACAAATCGGTCCACACATGGGTTAGGATTTAGCTCAGGTTGAGCTCAATTGGTTGACCTATAATTCGGACAATTGAAGGTATAAGTCAGGATTGGAAAAGTGGAGGAAAATATTTTTCGGGATTTCTGGCAGTTGTATCACCTAGGTCGGCGATTATACTACCGCCGCCCTATTTTTCAGGCAGCTTTTGGCAGCTGCACCATTGGCGTCGGTGATTGTACCACTCGTACCAAGTTTTTTGGATACATTTAAATTTTTGGCTCTAGTGTCTGAAGCTAATTGGGGTATATAAATACCCAAAGTCTTCTTGCATTTAATATAATGCCTTAGGTTAGAAATTCTGTGAAAAATAATATGCTAAAATTATGCACAAAAAAAAAAGAGCAAGGGAGTGAGAAAAGGAGTTGTAATTCTTGTAAAGTCTCTCTTGTCAGTTTGTAAGGTTTCTCTTTTGAGCCTGTGAAAAGGAGAGTGGGAAGTGTAAGGTTTTGGTCTTCACCTGAAGAAGATCGATAGTAGACACCGGTAGACCTCGAAGAAGAGGACTCGGGGAGTGGACATAGGCCAAATTTTGGCTGAACCATATGAGTTCTCTAGTCTTATCTTATTTACTAGTTTTAATTACTCTTAACTAGTTTAAATAAAGATACAAACATCATTTTATGATTTTCTCTTAAATTGTTTGATTATTTATTTCTAATAAAACTCAAGAAGCGCTTCTTATTTTTCTTTTTTATGTTAGTAAGTTTTTCGAATCGAGCACTTTCACTCTTGCTCTAATTCACTGCCCCCACCCCCTTCCCCCCGCCTCCTCTCAGTACCAATTGATCATAATAATTGGTATCAGAGCCACGTGCTATTCATTAGAATAAAAACCTAAGTTAGTAAATGACTTCGTTTGACATGAATGAGGGATATTCCATTGCACATCCTCTCATGTTCAATGGGACAAATAACACATATTAAAAAAATAAGAATACATATTTTTTTAATTTTTATGGATTTTTACTTATGGTATATTATTGAGAATGAATTTAAAAAATCTTCTAAACCCATGAACGAATGAAATGATTTTAAAAAGAAATTTGTTTCATGAAATGCAAAAGCAATGAATATTTTATTTTGTGTACTTAATAAGAATGAATTTAATCAAGTTTATGTATTTGACATATACTTGAAATCACACACAAAGGTACTAATAGAGTTAAGGAGTCTAAAATTAATATTTTAGTTTATAGTTATGAATTGTTTAGAATGAAACTAAGAGAGTCCATTTGAGACATATACACCATGTTCACGAATATCGTCAATGGTCTAAAAGTTGTTAGTAAATATTTTTTAATTTAAATTTATTAGTAAAATATTAAAATCTCTTAAAAAATTTAGGATCCTAAAGTAACTGCAACTCAAGAAGCCAAAGATCTTAATAATTTTTTGCTTGAAGAACTGATTTGATCTCTTATGACTTATGAACTAAGCTGTAAATCTCATGACAAACTTGATGAACCCATTCCAAAGAACAAAAAGAATTTGACACTAAAGACTAATAACTACCTGAGTAAAACCTCAAGTGATGAGGACAATGACATTACACTATTATCCAGAAAAATTAAAAAAATATGGAAAATAATAAAAATTATAAAAATAAAAATATACAAAAAAAAGGGACAACATTATCTGCCTTGAATGTAAGAAGTCAAGATATTTTAAAAATGAATATCCTCAATTAAAAAAGAAGGCACCACACAAGAAGAAGGCTTTCTTGACGACTTGGGATGACTCAAGCTTATCGGATGAAGAAGATCACATCAAAGAACAAATTGTCAATTATGCTCTCATGGTCATACATGACGAGGTAACTAGGTCTTCCAATATTTCATTTACTGAATTACTAAATATGTTTCATGAACTTTATGATAAGTTTAGAAAAATTAGTAAGTTTTATAAGTTACTTTTAAAAAAGCATGATTCTCTAGTTAGTAGATTTGAACAAATACATATAACACCATCATCAAATATTTCATGCACTGAATGTGAAAACTTAAATGAACTTAGAAAAGAAAACTTTATATTAAATAAATATTAAAAATTTTGAAATAGGAAATAAATCCGTAAATACCTTGCAAATAAGAGTCATATTAATAGGAAAGAAGGTATAGGCTTTTTTGGCAACACTTAACAAACACAAACTATTTTCGCCAAACGACCTACTCTAAACTTACTATCACAAATTAAATATAACTTTTATGAAAAATTAGGACATAAATGCTACAAATATTCATTTAGAAAATATAGTCCACATAAATTAATTTGAGTTCCTAAAGGAGCCATAAACAACCCCAAGCTATTAGAGAAAATAAGAAAAATCTTTCATGAGGGACCCAATCTCAAATGGGTACATAAGCTAAAACCTCCTATCTCGTAGAGTTATCTCATAATAAGGCTAGGAGTAAAAAGGAATGATAGCTTGATAGTAGATGCTCAAGCCATATGACTTAAGATCTAACTTACTTATCATGCTCTCTAGCCAAAATAACAAAAAGGAGAAAAATTATTTAAATCAAGATGATTAAAACTTAATGATCTTTGTTTCGATTATAACAAATCTTTTTATTAAAAAAATTCATGATCTAGCATGATGCATAGCTAGAACATGCTTAGTTATTTTTAATGCAAAATTATCTAAGTTGACACTTATTGAGAAAGGGTTTTGATGATAGATTAAAAATTATTGGTGTGAATGATTGAAATGTTGGATAAGTTATATGTTGACCTAAAGAAGATTATATAATTGAATGATAGATTACTTTTGAATTTAAACATAGAATAAATAAAAATTTAGAAATGAGTTTGTTAACTCCTTACACTATTGTGTAAAGAGTTAAACTCATTTAAATGTTGAAATTAAGATAGGTTAAATTTTTTATTTTAAAAATATTTTATTATTTGGATGTGTTATGGTAATGACCTTAATGATTTCTTCTATAATGTTATTTTGTTTTCGATCTTAAATGATAATTCATTGATTTGAAAAGCCTTCTTGAAATAAATAATTTGAAATAACTAAAAAGGAGGATAATTCTTCTTGAAAACATTTTTATCCTATCAACCCTTCAACAACAGATAAAATGATATCACTATTATTGAATCTCTTAAATTATAAAAATAATTGATGATTTAAAATGAAAAGGGTTATTGTTCTTGAAATCTTGAAAATTATAATTTGAGATCTTTATAAAAACCAAGATCGTTTAGTAAGATTCTCTCTTTTTATTAAAGAGAATTTATAAATGAATCACAAGTTTATCTTTTTTGAACTTGATGATTTGAAATCACTTATATATAAACTGACATCCTGTATTTCCATATCTCATTTTTCAAAATCATGATCTTAATTTCTTGATATTTATAACTTGATAAATGAAGACCCTTCTTATTATTTTATCTCATAAGAAATCTTTTTATTATCTAAGAAGAGATTTATCAAAATAAGTCATGTCATTTAGTATTTATGATTTGATATTAATATCCTTCATGTCATGATTATTTATGACTTTCTTCTTAGTATAACTTATCACTAAAATTAATATTTCTTAAATTTATGATAAGTTAAAAATTAAATGAGATTTGTTTTATCATGAACATTTCCTTGACTTCTTGACTTAATTTATCATTTATGGGAATCACGTTTAATCTCTATGATTTTCTTTTTTAAAAGAAGATTTATGATCTTAACAATTATAATTGAGATTTTTTTATAAGATCATTCTTCTATTTTATTAAAAAAATTTATCTAAATGAGTTAGATGTTTTAAGATTTATCTTTGATGAATCATGATTATTTAATCTCCTAAGACTCATTTTCATTATTTACAAAGAAAACGAGGGGAGAGTTTTATTAAAAGAAATCATATTTTTTTGGTACTTATGATTTGATCTTTCATCTCGAATGACATGATCTCTTTGTGTGTATGGTGATAAAGAAATATATCATTATAATCTTTTTTATAATAAAAAAGGCAAAGATAAAATTATTAATTTAGTTAGAAAAAAATTTATATATAAAAAATCTTCTAATATTGGATGATGAGCGACTTGCTTAAAAGAAAATTAGGATTTTAAATATATGAGATTTGCATGATTTGATTTCTATTTTACTTAGAATTTTAAACACATAAGATTTCTTGTTACTTATATTTAAATTTACAAAAAAAATAATAGGCAAATTTATTAATTTAAATTATATTTTTGATACTTAAAGATTTGATTTTGTTACCTTTAGTGACATGATACCCTTTAACTTTTGGGTATAATTTGAACATGGATGTAAAAATATATATATACCATCATATTCCTTTTCTTGACATGACAAAAGGGGAATAAAATTATCAATATGATTAGAATAAAATTGGATATGATGAATCTTATAATATTAAATGAGGAGTAATTTGCTTATAAAAAATTAAAATTTTAAATTTTCTAAATACATGCGAAATGCATAATTTACAATTTGAGCTTGATTTACTATCATATTTTCTTTTGGATTTCTTGATTTTTACAAATTGAGTTTCTTATCAAAATTTACATGAGATAATATTCAAAATGTATGATTTGTTATTTTTCATATTTCTTGATTTGTTATTTGTGTTTAAAATTTAACTAAGATGAATGCATAAGTAGCTCTTGGATTTCTCAGATTTTTGAGCACACCTTCAAAATAATTCTCATTAAAATTGACATTTCTAAGAAGGAGATTCAAGATTTTTTTGGGATATGATATTTTTCACTCCCCTCCCTTGTTTCTACTTCTTTCTTATTTATAAAAAGGGAAGAAAAATTTTTATTAAAAAATTATGAGAGCAATGAAGTATTAAACATTTTGTACAAATATAAAAAATTTTGATGCATGTTGAATTTATGTATCTTGAAATTACTTTCTCATTATTTCATCTCTTTTTGTTGATGATAAAAAGGGAGAAATAACATATTAATGACACAAATATGAAAAATTATACATATATGATAAAGGGCAATAAATAGTATATTAATAAAAAATGATAAAATAAGGTATTTCTTCTTTTTAAAGAAGAAAAATTTTAAATTAATTGTATGACTAATATTTGAATTTTGAAATTTTTAGAATATTCTTAAAAATTTAATGTTTCATGATTTGATGGTTGAAATTAATATTATATTATGTATCATTGATAATTTGATGATTTTTTAGATTCATGATATATCATTTCAAAATTTGGTAAATGGATATTATGATACTTGAATTCAAGAGTGTTTGGTTCTCTTGAATTTTAACTTTTCATATTTAGATTATGACATGGATTTAGGTAGAGTAAAAGTTAACTCCCGTCATCAATTAATCGTCATCATCAAAAAGGGAGAGATTATTAAATCTCATATTTTGATGATAAAATCAATTAATGGTTTATTGATATAATAAGTGTGCTAGAGATGATTAATGCATAATTAACTGTGATATAGAAAGAAAATTATAATTAGATGAGGGCTAGAGTCAAGTCCGAGCATCGGGCCAAGGTTCGGACGATAGAGTGAGAACTCACCGAGAGACTCACCAAAAGCTTGCCAAAGGTATCGGGGGCTTATTGGGAGTTCATTAGGAGCTCATCAGAGGTGATCAGGAGCTTGCCAAGAAGGCGTTGGGAGTTCGTTGGAAGAAAACCAAGAGACTCACCGAAAGATCGTTGGGGGTTGCCGAAAAGCTTGTCGGGAGTTAGGAGGGTCTTGTTGGACTTGTAATTGATTAGTCATAGTTAGCATCAGTAATGTTTGAGCCCTACTTGAGTTAGATTTGGAATAAATCTAGATTAACTCAAGTAAGGCAAATCGGGTCCACACTTAAGTTTGGATCTCAATTGGTTAACTTAGAAATGAGTTTATTGAAGGTACAAGTCGGGATTGGAAAAGTGGAGGGAAACACTTTTTCGGGATTCCTAGTGGTTGTACCGTGGGTGGACGACGATTGTACCACCCAGGTCAGTGGTTGTACTACTATCATCCTATTTTTTGGGTAGCTTTCGACGATTGCACCGTCGGCATTGATGGTTGTACCATTTGTACCTAGGTCTTTCAAATATATTTGAATTTTTGGCTCTAATTTTTGAAGCCAATTAGGATCTATAAATACCCTAAATCTTCTTACATTTAGCACAACATTTTGGGCTAGAATTTTATGAAAAAAAGGAAAGGGGTAAAAGAGTGAGAAAAAGAGTTTTAATTCTTATAAAGTCTCTCTTATGAGTTTATAAGGTTACTCTCTTGAGCCTATTAAAAGGAGAGTAGGAAGTGTAAGGGTTTGATTTTCACCCAAAGAAGATTAATAGTAGACTCTAGTGGATCTCAGAGAAGAGAACTCGGGGAGTGGACGTAGGCCAAGTTATGACTGAACCACTATAAATCTGTGAGCTTTCTACTCTTTTCTTATTTATTGCTTTTAATTGCTCTTAATTAGTTTAAAGAAAGATACAAGCATCATTTTGTAAATTTCTCTTAAATCATTTGTTTATTCATTTCCAACGAAACTCAAGAAGCGCTTTCGATTTTTCTTTTTTACGTTAACAAGCTTTTCGAATCGAGCACTTTCACTCTTATACTAATTTACACCCCACCCCCCCGGGTCTTAGTGTCAATTGATCCTAACAAGATTAACCTTTTAGTGTATAGTTATGAATTATTTCGATTAAAACCAAGTAAGACCATTAGAGACATGTAAACCCGATTCACGGATGTCGTCAATGGTCTAAAAGCTCTTGATAAAAGTTTTTCTAATTTTGAACTTGTTAGTGAAAGATAAACATCTCTTCCAAAAAGTTGGGCTCATAAAGTAACTACAATTCAAGAAACTAAATATCTAAATAATTTTCCTCTTGAAGAACTTATTGGATCACTTATGACTTATGACTTCCTGTAAAGCTCTTGATGAACTTAAAGAACCCCTTCCAAAGAATAGGAAGGACTTTACATTAAGAACTGCAGATGACTCCTCGAGTAAAATTTCGATTAATGAGAATAATGACATTGCACTATTGATAAGAAAAATAAAAAATTATAAAAAATAAAATTATAAAAATAAAATGAACAAAAAAAGGACAACATAATATGTTTTGAATACAAGAAACCCTCTCGACAACTTGGGATGACTCAAGCTTATCGGATGAAGAAGACCACAACAAAGAAGAGGTTACTAACTGTGCTCTTATGGTCATTAATGAGGAGGTAAGTGAGTCTTCCAATATCTATTTTACTAAATTATAAAATAATTTTCATGAGCTTTATGATAAATTTAAAAAAATTAGCAAGTCTTATAAACTACTTAAGAAAGAACATGATTCACTAGTTAGTATACTTGATTAAATACATGAAGTATCACCATCACCTAGCTCATGCACCAAATGTGAAACTTCATACAAACTTAGAAAAGAAAGTATTGTATTACAACAAACATTCGAAATATTTGAAATAAAGAATAAATCCCTAAACATGATCTTGACAAATAAGGGTCATGTTCATAGGAAAGAAGTTATAGACTTTATGGTTAATACTCAACAAAAGCCAACTGTCTTCGTTAAAGGATCCAATCTAAACTTGCCACCAAAAATTAAATATAACTTTTTTATGGTAGATTAGGATATACAACTTACAAATGTTCATTTAGAATAATAGTTCATATAAATTAGTTTAGGTTACTAAAGGAATCATAAATAACCAAAAATCTCTAGTTAAATTAGGTAGAACTCTTCGTGAAGGACTCAAAGTAAAATAGATACCTAAATTAAAATTATCTTTTTTGTAGGATTGCCTCCTAAATATGTTGAAATATTGACAACAAATCTTTTGATGATTGATTAATCTTGAATGTTTTTTGATAATGCATAACTAGAGCATATAAGAATGAAAGAACCTTCATTGTTTTTAATGAAAAATTGTTTGTATTAAAATTTACAAAAAAGGGGATTTTGATGATATTTGAATATTAGTTTAAAAAATGGTTGGCTTGAATACTACGTTGATTTAAGTGCTATGATAAATGTATGATGGGTTGTTATTGTTGAAGGTTACATGATTAAGGCTTGAAATAATGTACATAATAAAAAAATAGAAAATAGTGCACCAGCGATAGAACTATTGGACTTTCAGTGGCACTGTCAAACCACACTATGTACAAGAGTTAGAACCGCTCAGTTAGCAGTTCCACCGCCCGAAACCATACCCATATAAATAGCACTTAGGGCCAGCGATAGAACCGAACTAAACCCGTTCCACACTCCTCTAAAACCTTCTCCATCTCTTTTTCCCTTTGCCTTTCTTCTAGAACTCAAGAAAGTCCCCTTACTCTTTAAATCTAAGGAACAATTTCTACCTCTAGTAGATCACAACAAAGAAAACTCTCAAAACCTTGCTCTCAATCTAGTCTTTAATCTTACCTTTTACTTGAAATATATGTAGTTCAAATGGCCCCTAGAAAATCCTCAAGGGACAAATGAAAGAGGAGATCAGATCAAACATTTGACCCTATACTCTTTGATACCTATGTGTTGAATCTTGGATTTTGATGATGAAATCAATTAATGAGTTTTATGATCTAACTTGTGTAATAAAGAAAGTGATTCCAGATTAACTACGACAATAAAGGGCAATGCAATTAGATGTTGTGCCAGAGGTCGGCTAAGGTTCGGACAATGTTGTCAGGAGCTCGCCGAGAACTCATCAGAAGTTTGCCAAGAAGTTCGTCACGAGTTCACCTACAGGTTGTTGGGAGCTCACCGAGAGTTCATCGGAAGAATACTAGAAGTTCATTAGGAGTTCCATGAAGGAAATCGAGAGCTCGCCAAGGGTTCATTGGAAAGATGTCGGGAGTTCGTCGAAGAGATGATTGGACAACGAAGATTATATATTGGGTGTCATAGTTACCATCAAAATGAGAGTTAATTTTACTAACTCGATTAAGGAGCCATTAGGTCTTAATTGGGGCTGATTTGGACTTATTATAAAAGTCATTTCAATAATCGAAGGTCAAATAAGACACGATCTTCAAGACACAGTCTCTAAGACATCACAGTCTTTGAAGATGTGTCAGGCGGTTGACCCGCCTAGACTGGTATCAGAGCCATGTTTCTCTCTATTTGGCTTAAAATCCAAGAGAGATGGCTTTTCTTGGCAATCAAGAGAGATTTTCTATTATTTGTCATTTAATGTTTAATACGGATTACATGTATTGGAAAACTCGAATGAGAATTTTTCTACTTTCTATAAATTTTGAATTATGGTATATTGTTGAAAGTAGTTTTGAAAAGTATTCCAAACCAATGAACGAATGGAATGATTCGGAAAAGAAGACTTTCTCTTTGAATGCTAAAGTGATGAATGTTTTATTTTCTACTCTTGATAAAAATAAATTTAATCGGGTTTCTATATGTGAAACTGCGCATAAGATTTGGCATACACTCGAAGTCACACACGAAGGCACTAATCGAGTCAAAGAATCAAAAATTAATCTTTTGGTGCATAACTATGAGTTGTTTTGCATAAAACCAAGTGAGACCATAGGAGACATGTACACCCATTTTACGGACATCGTCAATAGTTTAAAAGCGCTTGGTAAAAGTTTTTCTAATTTTAAAATTATTAATAAAATATTAAGATTCCTTCCTAAAAGTTGGGATCCCAAAGTAACGACAATTAAGAAGCAAAGGACCTAAATAATTTTCCACTTGAAGAACTAATTAGGTCTTTGATAACTTATGAAATAACATGTATAGCACATGATGAACTCAAAAACAACCTTCTAAAAAACAGGAAGGACATAACACTTAGAACCAATGAAGACCACTTGGGAGAAAACTCAAATGATGATGATGATGATGAGGACTTTGCACTTTTTACAAAAAAAATTTAAGAAATTCTTAAAAACAACTAAAATAAAATAAGATGCTAAGAACAAAAGTGAACACAAAAAGAACTCAACAATATGTTATGGATGTAAGAAGTCGAGACACTTTAAAAATGAATGTCCCCAAGTGAAGAAGAAGCAACCAAAGAAGAAGAAGGCGCTCAAGCTACTTTGGACGACTCAAGTTCATCCGAAGATGAGGAGCCAACCAACAAGGAAGAAGTTACAAATTACACTTTAATGACATTTAGCAACGAGATAAGTAACCTAAACGAGTCTTCTTTATCTTATGATAAATATTTAATATATTTAATGACTTATTTGATGATCTTAAATTAGTTAGTAAAAAGTATAAATTGCTAAAGAAAGATTATGCTTCACTTGCTAGTGAGTTTGAAATTTAAAAAAAGGAGTATGATGAACATAGGATAACTCATTGCGCTAAATGTGAATAATTAGATATACCTAAGAAAAAAAATGTTTCATTACAAGAAACATTAGAAAATTTTAAAATAGGTAATAAATCCTTAAACATAATCATTGTTAATAAGGGTCATGTTCATAGAAAGGAAGGAATTGGCTTTGTGAGTAATACTCAACAAAAGCCAACTATCTTCATTAAAGGACCTACATTATATGTTTCACCTAGAAATAAATATAATTTTTTGAAAGAATTGGACACTATGCTTATAAATATTCATTTAAAAGGCATAGTCTACACATATTAATTTGGGTTTCTAAAGTAACCATAAACAATTTGATGCCATTAGTAAAATTATGTAGAATTTTTCATAAGAAACCCAAAGGCAAATGAGTACCTAAACCAAAACCCCCTTTCTTACAGATATATCTCCAAACAAAGGCTAGAAGCATAAAATGATACATTGATAGTGGATGCTCAAGCCACATGATTGGATATCCAACTCATTTCTCAAAACTTACTAATATAAATGAAGAATTTATCACCTTCGGAGACAACAACGAGGGAAAAATCATTAGGAAAGGAACCATAGGTAATAAATCAAACCTCTTGATTAAAGATGTATTATTAATTGACAGTTTTAAATATAATCTACTAAGCATTAGCCAATTGTGTGATAAAGGATACATTATCAAATTTTAGTTTAATGCTTATATAATTGAAATATCATACAAAAATAGTTCTATGATTGCCTTAAGAAACAATAATGTGTATACTATTGACATTGATAATTTTTATAATAAAATATATTTTTCGGTCTTAAATGATAAAGCATGGATTTGACATAGGAGACTAGGACATGCTAGCATGAAACTATTAAACTAAATCTCAACTAAAAATCTATTAAGAGGAATGCCTAGCATCAAGTTTATAAGACAAAGTTTGTGATACATGCCAACTAGAAAAATATATAAAAAGTAGTTTTAAATCAAAAAATCAAATAAGCACATCTAGGCCACTACAATTTATCTATATAGATTTATTTGGATTAATTGATACTACAAGTTTAGGAGGTAGAAAATATGCATTTGTTATTGTAGATGATTATAGTATATATACTTGGACCTATTTCTTGGCACACAAAAGTAATTCTTTTAAATGTTTTTCAAAATTTTGTAAACTTGTTCAAAATAAAAAGGATTTTATGATTTCATCTATACGTAGTGATCATGGTGTTCAGTTTTAAAATCATGATTTTCAAAATTTTTTATGACTCAAATAGGTATAATCATAATTTCTCTACTCCTATAAATTCACAACAAAATGGAGTAGTGGAAAGAAAAAAAAATAAGAGCTTACAAGAAATAGCTAGAACCATGTTAAACATGTTAGGATCAATTGTCACTAAGAGGGGGCGGTGAATTTTAATTTTAAACAAAAATATTTTGGTTTAAGTACGATAGGAAGATCCAAAGCTTTTCATTCTTAGTAAAATAAGTGAATAATAAAAATATTGCTAAGTTACTTGCTTACTAATTACTTAAGAAAGAGTAAAGAAATCTGAAAGATAATAAACGTCGTAAATGAAATATTTATTTTCAAAGAGTAAACAAGATAAGAAGTGTTAATAAGGAAAACAAAAGATGAACTCACAATTTTTATAGTGGTTCGACACCAACGGCCTACGTCCACTCCCAAGTCCTCCTTCTTGAGGCACACCAACATCCACTACTGATCTTCTTTGGGTGAAGACCAAACCCTTACACTTTGCTTACAAGGGAGACAAGATTACACTCTTTGATCACTCCCTTACCCCTTTTCTTTTTCTTACAATTCTCACATAATATTTTCTTAGAATATAATCTTCAAAATTATTATTTAGAATATAAGAAAACTTGGGGTATTTATAGGCCTCAAATTGGCTTCAAAATTGAAGCCAAAATCTAACCGTATCATGAAAATCCAAGTACGGGCGGTTCACCACGGCCAAATCACGAAAGTACCCAGTGCAGGCGGTTCAACCACCCAACTGGCTTGGTCAATCGTCGTCAGCCGCCCAAAAGCTTGGGTAGCAATGATACACCCGTCGCTCACCTACGGTTTACCCATCAAAATTTTTGCAAAAGTGGTACCCTCCACTTCTCGAATTCCGGCTTGAACCTGCTGTTGACCAACTCTTTGGTCAACCAATTAGCTCAACTCGAGCTCAATCAATAGTGGACCCGATTGCCTTATTGAGTTGATTTGAATTTCATCCAAATCCAACTCAATTAGGACTCACTTCTAACTACGACTCAATGATTACAATGCTTAAAGACCACAAGCTTAAACTAAGACCCAACTTCCGCCAATTCGGTAACCTATAGCATTCTTGTGGCAAGTCATCCGGTCTTCTTCCGGTGATCTTCCAGCCTGCTCCCAGTGAGCTTCTCGATTCCTTTGGCGAATCTCCTAACGAACTCCTGGCGAGATCCTACTACATCGTCCAAACCCAATCTGATGCCTAAGCTTGATCTTGGCCTATTATTTAGTTATAACTTCATTGCTCCTATCATAGTTAGACCTACAGGATGCTAATTATGACTTAATTAAATACAATCATAATTACCAAATATCCATTACAAGACCATCCTAACTCCCAGCAAGCTTTTCGGCTACCCCCGATAATCTTCCGGTGAGTCTCGGTCTTCTTCTGATGAACTCACTTGTGTCATCCTAGCAAACTCTCGATACCCTCGGTGAGCTCCCGATGTACTCCTAGCGAGTTTCCAACCGCATCGGCCCGATGCATGGACTTGACCTTAGTAAATCCTGATTGTAATGATGAATGAGTTTGAACAACTTTTGATGTATCTCTTATTATTAACTCCTTAGAATGAGCATCTACATACTTTCATTCCTTGGGTAAGGATTCCTTGGAAGTAGATGCATCCAAGTTGTTTTAGAGAAGAAGTTTATCATTCAAATTTAAAGTATCAAAATTAAAATCATCATCAAAATAATTTTTTTTAATTTAGAAACATTATTAAAAATAATATGGATGGATTCCTCAATTACTAGAGTTATTTTATTAAAGATACGATAAGCTTTGAAATTAAGGAATAACCAAGAAATATGCCTTCATTCAATTTTGCATCTAACTTTCCTAAGGCATCTTTTTTCATTCAAAATAAAATATTTACAATCAAATACTTTTAAATATAAAATATTGGGTTTGTTATTATTTAACAATTTATAAGGAGTTTTGGAAGTAATGGTCTTACGAGAACCCTATTCATGACATAGTTTGCAGTGTTAACGGCTTCGGCCCAAAAATATTTGGGTAGGCTATGTTCATTTTGTTGAATCTCGGATTTTGATTATGAAATCAATTGATGGGTTTAAGTTGTTATGAACATTCACAGCATAGCATTTCCTCCATATCAACTTGTCCAGACTTTAATCCTTTCCCTATCTCATATCACCAGTAGAACACAATTGATGATGCCAAACAATAACCATGTTTTAAAAGGTAGAGGCTTTTGTTGCCTTCTCCCCTCTACGCTCCATGAACAAGAGTTTGTCTTCCGGAATGATTAGATGTTGACTTCCTCCTGGTTGATATAGATTAGTCTCACACTGCTCTCTCACCGGATTATTGATATTAATATCGGACAAAGATTTAAATCCGAACTACAATAAAAGAATCGAAGAATTAATCAGCTAAGGTTGATATGGTTGAATCGTTGAAAGCTGCATTGAGTAAATTATCAATATCATACGTCACAAATTTACTTGAGCTAAAAGTGTTTGCATCGCTTTTACTTTTCTGGCCGATGGGAAAGCACCCAAACACCTAATATCCTTGGATTGAAAGGTCCCTTAAACCAAGATGATGCCTTTATGAGTACTTAAATCCCAAGTTAAAACTTTTCCCCATGGACACCTGCCTTTCATTTTCTATCATTCCTCATGGCAACTAGTGAATGCTTCACTTTGACTGCATGATCCTGTGTGTGTGTGCGTGTGTCTCCCCTCATGCCATATCAAAAACTTCAAGATTCTAAGAATGCTGCAAGTAAATGCAGCACTGTTTCAACCCGGCATACAGCTTGTCTACTTCTACTGCTGTAAACTTTAACCCCTTGGGGTCTCTTGAGCTTCGTGGGTTGGCGCTGAAGGAAGGCAAAGTTAGAAGAGCCCTCAGGATAGGAGAACAGTAGAATGACTGACTGAGTTGGTGATTGAGTGGACTACACATGTCGGGGTTGCAATCTGCTAAAAGAGTAGGTATTGAACCAACTAATCCAACCCCCTCTCTCTCTCTCTCTCTCTCTCTGCTTCAAATGTCCGAAATCATTCATACGTGCAAAAGAATCCAACTCCAGCTGATGTAGATCTGATATATCTTCTTGGGGGTTCATTTTGTTCTTGCTTCCTCGCTAACTCAGCAACTACTACTCCTGTTTCATTCATTCATGGGCAAATTTGTCGTCCTTCCCTTCTCCCTCGGCTGCGTCTCTCAGTCGAGCGTCGCGGTCGGAGAAAACCGACCGAGGAGAGCTCAAGTAGATGCGCCCCCAGCAACACCAGCCGGTGACAGTTCTTGTTCCTTCTCTTGTTCCTCGTCGTTATGTACCATGCAGATCTGCTCATCTGAATCCTGTACAGATGGAGAACCGGGGAAGACGAGGAGCTCCTTCATGCTTCGTCCACCGCCACGCCCTAACATCTCTTCTGGGTTTCAGAAGCTCATCAGGAGCTTCAAGAGCTTGCCTCAGTTGTTCGCAGTGTTCGAGGAGGAGGAGGAGGAGGAGGAGGAGGAGGAGGAAGAGGTGGTGATGGAGATCGGGTTTCCGACCGATGTGCAGCATGTGGCTCACGTGGGGTGGGATGGCTTCCACGGCGTGAGCGCCATGAACTGGGTTAAAGGCCCGGAGTTGCTCCCCTTCCCCTCCCTCTCGATGAGGCAGCTCGAGGTGGTGGCCATGGCCACACAGACCGGCTTCCCTCCGCCCCATGGTCCCCTGGGGCTCGACCACATGCAGTGAGGTGAAGTTTCTCCTTTGTTGTCTTGTGACTCTTCTTTGGTTCTCCTTCTTGCCAGCTTCTGGTGATGGTCGGCAGGTCTGCATGTGAACTCATATTATAGCTTTGTTCTTCTGTAATACCTTCAAAGTTCACCGGTACTTATCGTCGGCTTGCTATATTCGAGCTTGACATATGAGATCAATTATGGACTGTTTTTTAGCATCCTTGTGACCATTAAGATCTAACGAGTTGATTGATTTAATTCTCATCCATCCCGATTGCATTTCTTGGCCAAATGAAATTGAGAATATCTGATTAAATTTTATATGGAATAGGATTACTATCTTTATCTTTTAGAATAGATGCATGATGTTGAGTGTGATCTTTCAACATGGATCTCTTAATCCTTGTAAATAGAACGAGGTTTATGATATGGTAAGGAAGCAAAACTACAATCGTATGAAGGCCTTCCTGTACTGATCTCTCTCTCTCTCTCTCTCTCTCTCTCTCTCTCTCTCTCTCTCTCTCTCTCTCAATTATTAATAATATCCCAAATCAAATTTAATCAAAATATGTTCTTTATTCATAATAATTGGTTTCCAAAACATCCATGAATTATATATATATATAGAGAGAGAGAGAGTCATGTAATTGTATGAGAATTTCATTTGGTTTTATTGAATTGTTTACAATGTTCTATCTTTGATACCAAAGTGCATGGATTCTTTTTGTGTGGTTCACATGATTTGACAGCCTACCAAGGCCTCTCCAATTATTTATAATTTTTATAACTTTTAGTTTGAAAAGAAAGAGACAGAATTTGTTTGTATGCTCAACAAAAGTCCGTCTTTTGTAACAAAAGAGTATGAGATCAATGTCTAGGTTTCTCAAACCAGGAGCAATCTACAAATTTCCTTGCAACTTGGATTTGATTTAAGTCTCAAGTTTCATCATCTTCTTCAATGCCCTTACTGGTGGATTTGATTTAAGTCCCTAAGAAATGAATGACAGATTTCTCTACAACATAATCTAGAGATGTCTATTGCACAAAATAAAAGTATGACAGTAAAAAAATAATGTCTAAATTATAAAGTTAATTTAATTGCTTCACTTTCACAATTTTGTATCTCCACATCAATGTATTATTGCTATTGTTGCTGTTATTATTATTATTATTGATTTTATCATCACCATCATTATCATCATCTTCTTCACATATTATTGTTTTATTATTTTTTTCTTTTTCTTGTTTTCATATCTTTTTATTTATTTATTTTTTATCTTGAAGGCACAATATATTTAGTTACTGCATAGAGGAACTTGAAAAATAAGTGCTTTGACAATACAATCCGATTGAGAAAGGAATTTTACCCAAGCTCAATAATATTTTGCAAGAAGGACATCAATAGTATATTTGATCTCATCTTGTCTTGGTTTTTGGTGACAGAAAAAAATTTGATCCTTTATTTATTTATTTATTTATTTATTTGCTTGTTTTCACATGAACATCAACTTAGGATTGACGTTGCTCAAGATTAATAGCTACAATTTTAGTGAAAAACATAGGAAGGTCGAGATGGATGTGAAATAGTTAGGAAGGGATTGAGAATTATAAAGAATAATCTCATAAATGAAATAATTAAGTATAGCTCCCATATCATATAAAATTAGAAAGAATAATCTAAGAGAGACTTATAATATTGTGGTTATACAAGACAAATAAATTAATATTACTAGTATGAATGCCCATAAAAAATATTTATCATATATGGCATGTTTCTTGAATCCTACGCAATAGATTACAGATAAATAATCTTACCAATAATTCATTATTAATACTTCCATTAATCAGAATAGTTTTTAGTTATTAATAATCTTAAAAGAGAATCTATAAATTGGTAACGGTCTTTTATACACGTAAGTTTAACACGTGCCGGACATGTCGGCGCGTTTTTGGTCATTTAGATGATAAGACCGTTGGGCCCAGGGCGGAGAGAGTCGAATCCCCGTTTCGGATCCCCGACACGTTTCTCCTGTCTCCTCCATCACCACCACCACCGACAGCAGAGAGAGAGAGAGAGAAGGAGAGAGGTCCGCCTCTGTCTTGGAATAACAGCTCGTCCAGGCCAGTGAGCAGAGGATAGAGGAGGCAGGGACGTGAAGTGGAATAACAGCTCGTCCAGGCCACTGTCGATATCGCATCTCCTCTCTCTGTGGTGAGGTTCTCCGGTATTGGATAATGAAAAGGGCGATCTTTTTGGGAGCTGTTCAGTTTGGTGAAGGAAAAGGATTCCGTGCCTGTTCGATTGATGTTGGAAATCTTTGCCCACGAACGGATTCAGAAAAGATGCGACCTTTATGGATCCAGGAGTCCTGATTCCCGGTTCGCGTGCTCAATCGCTGGCCTCTTGTTGTAGATTTTTGCGGCGTCTTTGCTGAATGTAGATTCCGGGTGGGGGTAACAATTGGATCTTGGTATCGAAGGAAGGCAGCTGCGGCGGCGTAGCGTGACACTGTCGGAGCAGCTATCTGTTAACGAATAAGATTAGATTCGGTTTAGATGAGATAAGATGAGAGTTTAGATTCGATAAGATATAGATATTGTTAATGTGTTACGAAGAATCCTCATCTTCGAAGTGTATAAATTCATGATGAATCATACAAATAAATCAAGCTTTCTTCCTCTCCTCTTATTTTATCACTATTCATCGGAGATTCCTCCAATCTCCGAGACCTTGTCAACGTTCGGGACGAGGACGAGATACGCCTCTTCCGGCCTCGGCCGTGCGAGGGGAGGGAGGGCTCCGTGGCCTCAGGCGGCGGAAGGACGTTGCTCGACATCATCCAGCGGGAGCGCGAGGGGAATGGGGCCATCGCCGTTGGTATTTCCAGCAAAACGACTGCACCTGGAGGTCATTGAGAGACCGTCTCCACCCTGTCAGCGCCGCCCGGGAGGCGACGTCCTCCAGCCAAAGTCACCCGACCTTGGACCCCGAGCTCGTCGTCTCCACCCGTCCCAACCTCGACCTCACATGCTCTGTTTCCCGCTCGGTGTCTGTTCAGAACTCGGAGCCGGGCGTCCCAGGACCTACGGTCATGGCCACAGCAGCTGAACTGCCCTCAGTCAATAGAGGAGGAAGCGACGAAATCAATGGCCGCGAGAACTCCAAGGAGCAGCCAGAGAGGGTGTCGCTAATGGCTTTACTGGAGCAGACCGACAGGCAATAGGACAGAAGCAGGAGCGAGGAGTTAGCATTGGCGTTGGTAGAGGAGGAGGAAGACGAGGTGGCGGTGGAGGAAGCAAAGGGCCGGGGAGGGGGCATGTTGTACGTGTGTTGTGTGTGCATGGTGCGAGAAGGAGGCGATCTCTTTGCGGTGGGAATCACGTAAGTTGAGGGCAATTCTCATGTATAAATTGTGAATTAATAAAATCAATGGCCACTTTTTTATTTTTTCCTATTTCAAATATGTTATTAGAGCCGCTCATTGTTGTCCATGACGACACTTCTTTACTTCCATTTAGTATCTCTATTTTATTTTCGTTGCTGTCAAACCAGATAACCCCGCTGCGAAACCACAGATACCCAAGCATCATCCGCCATCTCCGTCCTCATCTACCGTCGCCCTGCCGCCACTACCACCAGCCGCTGCGACCGCTACCCTTAATCTATTCCACGGCAGTCGCTGCCTTTTTTTTTTTTTTTTTCCCTCTGTTGATCTCTCCTTCCCTCTTTCACGACAGCATCGAACCCATAGTCATGTCTCTTCCTTCCACTCCATCGGCACACGGTAGCGTCAAACTTTCTTCCTTCGACGCCCATCGCCGACGCCCCTACTGCTCCTTTATCGCTGTTTGCTCGCCCCTTCGTTTGCCCCTGCCATCCTTAACTGAGGAAGAGGAGCCCTCCCCTGTCAAACGATAGCAAATCCCCCTTCTTCCTCGCTGGAATCGATCTCCTGCAACCCACGCCCTCTGCCATTGTCGCATCTTTCGCTGCCACAGCTGCTGCCATGCAGCCACGCCGCTGTCCCCTGCTACAGCCCTCAGCCCTGCTGCCTCCCTCTGCCATAGCCGTCGGAGCCAAGCCCCTTGCTGCCTGGTCGCATCTTCCTCTTATGTCTTGGCCCGACCAAGGTTTCCTCCGGTGCCGACTCCCGTTGCCCTCAACCTGCATCTCCGGCACCGACTCCTGCGCCATGTCCTCCCAATCGCAGCCATCGAAACAGAGCATCCATTGCTATGTTTCTTCTATTGCTAAGAACGCCCCAGATCGATTCTGAGATCCAGGATCTCGTCGTTCCTCCTTCCGCTGGTGTTCCTACCCGTTGCTTCCTCCCTTGGTGAAACTTCGCGGAGTTCCTCTTGTCAGGCGAAGGATCTCATCACTCACCGCAGACCTTCGCTGCCCACAGCCAGCGCCTCCTCTCAAACCGCGATCCTCGGTGCTCCCTCCCAGCCGAGTGGTCGACCGACCTTCTCCTGATTCCCAACCACGGCAACATCATCCCACTCTCTACTGCCGATGTTGATTTCTCTCCAGATCGGAGAATGTTTCCCTACCGCCCAATCTATCCGCTGCCGCTGCTCCACCCCATCTGCCACACGCCGCTCCCTCCTGTGGCCACTCATCGTCATCTTTCGGGAGGCTGATCCTCCTCCCCCTCTCCACTGTTCCGCCGGCGACCGCGGCCTCTGCGGCAGCGGCCTCTCCCGATCGCTGCTTCCTCTGTCAATGCCGTAGTGAGCAGGTCTCCATCGTGTAGCAGACACACCATCCTTACGCCGGTTGCAGCGAGTGCAGCTGCTGGCACACCCACTGCATCGCGACCGTCGACCTCAGTCTCGACACCCTCGCTGCTGCTTGCTTCTACGGCAGCTCGAGCCGATCATAGAGAAATAGAGCCTGGTTTTCCACGTTAAGTCCAACGACGCTGACTTCCGCAAGTGGCTGCTCCACCTGCTTCTACTACAACCGTGCCCTTTTCATCTTATGCGTATGGCGACAGGCGCCCACCCAATCAACACCTACACATTTTCATATATTATGACTACCTCATGCTGCCGTAGCGTACGATCGATGCAGACGCTTTTATCCAGAGCAAGATCTATTATCGCTTCTGTATCAATCTCAGTCCAAGTCTCTTCTTATTTATTCAAATTTATTATCATCATCAACATCCTTAGTTCAAGATCGATATAAGTTCGTTAAATTTTCTATCTGCACCTATATAAATTTATAATAAATTAATTAACTCAATGGATATTTATTTCTTTCTTTCTATTTAGACACACGGAAGCTTTGGCACAGCCGCCCCCTCTGCAACGGCTTCATCCTCGACATCTTCTAGTGCCTACTCCCAATGTTGGAGAGAGACAGAGAGAGAGATATGGATCAAAGATCCAATCATGTTATGGCCCATTTTATTTGATTCCTTTTTTTTTTTTTTGGTGGGGTGGGGGGTGGCATATTTTCTTAATATGAAAATCTCATTGACCCTAAAAATGTTTTGATTCTAGTTTTTGTCTTTAGAAAATTTGATCTTAGAATCCCAATTGATTGGGAGATAAGAAATTTTTTATGTCCCATTTTAATCTATTTCTATAAAACAGAAAAAGAACATTCGAAGGCTCAAATTCAATTTAATTTAAAAGAAAAGTGCTCCCTATACATATTATGTTAAATTAATATAGTTTTTGTTTGAACATTTGAATTGATTAATGCATTATTATATAAAGTGATGGTTCTGTGTGAGCACAATGTATATACCATTTAAAATAATTAAAATATATATTTTAAAAAAATAGATATTTTATCATATCGACATGTTAATTTCATAATAACGCAAGTTGTAATATCTTAATTATTAGGTTTCATTATCGTCTTTACTCGGATCGATGAATTCGACTTGATCCAAATCGAGAGGGCTTGTGTTATCGGATTAGTTTTTTTTATTTTTTATTATTTTTTAGGGTTGTGTTGAACCCGAGTTACTTCCCTTCTACGCTAACATCGCAAGTTAGCATTCCACTAATGTAATCCGATATTACTGTCACAAAAAGAAAAAAAAAAAACTCGTTCTCTCTCTCTCTCTCTCTCGATCGGCAATTTTGGTTTGGATACTTCAGAATGGTATAGAGATTTTTGGGTCGAGAATCAGTATTCTTCATTGTTGTGCGAAGGAGTTCTCTCTCCCTATTATGTGTAATTTTTTTTTTTCTTTGTCTGGATCGAATACGAGCGAGCATGTGATGCTGTTTCCCAAGCAAAACTGGTGGGGCTTTTTGGCTCTCTCTTCTCTTTAGCGATGGCGGCACAGGCACAGCTTTCTTCTTCTTACCCCCAATAAGACTTTAACTACCATTGGAGAAAAAAAACTATGAGCTTTCTTCTTACCCCGATAAGACTTTGACTACCCTCGGAGAAAAAAACTATGTAGTCTCCTTCCAATCTAACTGCAGTTGTTCATTCCCAACTATTTAAAGGTCAGCTGGATTTTGAGTATGTGGAGTAGCACTCTATAGAATTAAAATAATGAGGAATTTTCTGTAAAAAAAATACTAGTTTTAATTTTTTTTATTTTTTTATTTTTATTTTTAAATTTTAAAAATTTTTAAGACTCAGGCTAGTTTACAACGAGAGCTCTTCATTTGAAAAATAAAAATAAAAACACTCTTTGAAAAAGTGATTTCTTGTTCATTTAGGCTTAAACTAACCTAGCACTTTTAAATAAAATTATAGTACTTGTTTTACAATATTTTCTTATACATAAGTTGATAGTTATTTTTACTGAAAATTTTAATTAATTAAAACTGAGTTATAATATTTTTATTAGAATTATAATGGTTTAATTCAGTGACAAAAACACTATAAGTCAATTCAAAAGCATTCGAATTGAGAATATTTTATATTATTACTTTAATAAATAATATATATATATTATAATATTTTTATATTTTTATAGGCCTAAATTTAATGTAACATAAAAAAGACTTGTCATCTTTATTTTGAAATATGTCAAAACATTCTTAATTTTCACTTAAGAACCCATAAAGAAAATAATTATGAAATCTCAATAATTAATATGTGTAAGAATTTGACTTGATTAAGAACGAGTTGAATAATAATAATAATAATAATAATAATAATAATAATAATAATAATAATAATAATAATAATAATAATAATAATAATAATAATAATAATAATAATAATAATAATAATAATAATAATAATAATAATAATAATAATAATAATAATAATAATAATAATAATAATAATAATAATAATAATAATAATAATAATAATAATAATAATAATAATAATAATAATAATAATAATAATAATAATAATAATAATAATAATAATAATAATAATAATAATAATAATAATAATAATAATAATAATAATAATAATAATAATAATAATAATAATAATAATAATAATAATAATAATAATAATAATAATAATAATAATAATAATAATAATAATAATAATAATAATAATAATAATAATAATAATAATAATAATAATAATAATAATAATAATAATAATAATAATAATAATAATAATAATAATAATAATAATAATAATAATAATAATAATAATAATAATAATAATAATAATAATAATAATAATAATAATAATAATAATAATAATAATAATAATAATAATAATAATAATAATAATAATAATAATAATAATAATAATAATAATAATAATAATAATAATAATAATAATAATAATAATAATAATAATAATAATAATAATAATAATAATAATAATAATAATAATAATAATAATAATAATAATAATAATAATAATAATAATAATAATAATAATAATAATAATAATAATAATAATAATAATAATAATAATAATAATAATAATAATAATAATAATAATAATAATAATAATAATAATAATAATAATAATAATAATAATAATAATAATAATAATAATAATAATAATAATAATAATAATAATAATAATAATAATAATAATAATAATAATAATAATAATAATAATAATAATAATAATAATAATAATAATAATAATAATAATAATAATAATAATAATAATAATAATAATAATAATAATAATAATAATAATAATAATAATAATAATAATAATAATAATAATAATAATAATAATAATAATAATAATAATAATAATAATAATAATAATAATAATAATAATAATAATAATAATAATAATAATAATAATAATAATAATAATAATAATAATAATAATAATAATAATAATAATAATAATAATAATAATAATAATAATAATAATAATAATAATAATAATAATAATAATAATAATAATAATAATAATAATAATAATAATAATAATAATAATAATAATAATAATAATAATAATAATAATAATAATAATAATAATAATAATAATAATAATAATAATAATAATAATAATAATAATAATAATAATAATAATAATAATAATAATAATAATAATAATAATAATAATAATAATAATAATAATAATAATAATAATAATAATAATAATAATAATAATAATAATAATAATAATAATAATAATAATAATAATAATAATAATAATAATAATAATAATAATAATAATAATAATAATAATAATAATAATAATAATAATAATAATAATAATAATAATAATAATAATAATAATAATAATAATAATAATAATAATAATAATAATAATAATAATAATAATAATAATAATAATAATAATAATAATAATAATAATAATAATAATAATAATAATAATAATAATAATAATAATAATAATAATAATAATAATAATAATAATAATAATAATAATAATAATAATAATAATAATAATAATAATAATAATAATAATAATAATAATAATAATAATAATAATAATAATAATAATAATAATAATAATAATAATAATAATAATAATAATAATAATAATAATAATAATAATAATAATAATAATAATAATAATAATAATAATAATAATAATAATAATAATAATAATAATAATAATAATAATAATAATAATAATAATAATAATAATAATAATAATAATAATAATAATAATAATAATAATAATAATAATAATAATAATAATAATAATAATAATAATAATAATAATAATAATAATAATAATAATAATAATAATAATAATAATAATAATAATAATAATAATAATAATAATAATAATAATAATAATAATAATAATAATAATAATAATAATAATAATAATAATAATAATAATAATAATAATAATAATAATAATAATAATAATAATAATAATAATAATAATAATAATAATAATAATAATAATAATAATAATAATAATAATAATAATAATAATAATAATAATAATAATAATAATAATAATAATAATAATAATAATAATAATAATAATAATAATAATAATAATAATAATAATAATAATAATAATAATAATAATAATAATAATAATAATAATAATAATAATAATAATAATAATAATAATAATAATAATAATAATAATAATAATAATAATAATAATAATAATAATAATAATAATAATAATAATAATAATAATAATAATAATAATAATAATAATAATAATAATAATAATAATAATAATAATAATAATAATAATAATAATAATAATAATAATAATAATAATAATAATAATAATAATAATAATAATAATAATAATAATAATAATATCGTCATGAAGGGAATTCTAAAATTAAAGCTGCTAACCACTAAAAACAAACTACTCTTTTTACTTATTTTGAGAATAAAAGACGCTATTAGAATTTTTTTTTTTTTGAGTCTTTTCTCATGAATCGGCCAAAAATATGTAACAATTTATCTGACTTCGCCTGCCTTACAAAACGCAGCAATTCATGAAGACTATATATATATATATATATATATATATATATATATATATATATATATATATATATATATATATATATCTCATTATGCGATACATTAGCATTACTGTTTCCGATGGAATCAACCGACACAGAACTATGGTTTAAAGCTTTTATTTTCTTTGGGCTTCTGCTTTGATGGGCTCATCTTTGGGCCAAGAATTCATAGTACATTGAAGAGGAATCTACTAATTGGCTTGTGAACTCACTCACGATAGGCAATTATATACATACAACGAGCAACAATAATCCATAATATTTAAACTAATAATTATCTTAATTAAATTACAATATTTACTTATTCTCTATATCTCCTTATATCACTAATACTAATTACAACATCTATAGAATCTTCCTTCACATGTCTATATCATTTTATTTATTTATTCTAAATGGATAAAATGTATCATCATGGTTCCTAAGTTCATCAATTACTAATAATGAAAAAATAAATACTTGAGATTGAACCCTGATATAGTAAATAAATAACCTACAAAACACATTCCCTACCGTTCTAATGCTAATCCATGTACTAATGTATATGTTTTATAACATCAATATAATTAACCAATACACCTATTTTCTAAACCACACCTTCATAATTATCTGAGGACTCTATCAGAAGCTTTTTATCTCTATGGCTTTTTATTAATTATATTAAAATTTCAAGTATCAAACTAAATTAATCTTGAAATACTTGTCTCATCACATCTGATTCCATCTTCAATTTAAGCCCTACGTTCTCACCTATTTTCATATTCTTTTAAAGTGTGATTTTTTTTCCTTATTTCCTTTGATTTTAATAACAGATCTATAATTGCTAAGCCTACCACTATTATTTAACTTTCTATGACGAGTGGTGAATCCAAGCAGAATTCATAGTTCCCCGGATGCAGGTGAGATCTGGGTGTCTGGGGTTTAAGTGAGGTTAGGTTATATCCCTTCTGCATGGTCCTGAACTAAAAACATATACATGCCACTCCATCCAGCAAAATTAGATCAACAAGCAAACAAAGAGAACAGGAATCAGTTCATGGTAGAATCACCTGTCAACAGGTTCATCATCCACCCAACTGCTGCTCCTGCGGCTGATATGCTCAAACTTTTTCACGAATTCACATTCATTTTCCAGTTATTGTTTGTCCAATTGACGTATCAAGCTACCACTTTGTGGCTGCATAGGCATCTACTCCTTTTTCTGTCAAACTTCTCCAAATGTATGATCCTCCAGTGCAAGTATAACTCATGTAACTTCATTGATCTGGAAACATCGTGGTGAATCTGCCTAACTTGAAAGGATACACTTTATCTTTCAATACAACATGCTGGAGGCCTCTGTTAAATAGATGTGTTCTGAAAGGTGATTGGTTTGGTAGGGCACTTGTCAGGCTGCCGAACTATATAAATCTCATCTCCGGCACTCTTGTAAAGATCCTGATTGCGGTGCCATGTCCACAAAGCATGTGTCTCATTCTTCACCTGCAAGCAATTCACAGGTTAAAGCTCTGTTACTAGACGAAAAGTTGAAGAGTGGGGATGAAGGTAAGGAGCTCTTTACCTCTAGGATCCCGTGACCAAAGCTACTTTCTCTATAAGCACTATACTCAGGTTGACGATCCCAGCAGAACTTGCCTGCAGCTGGGCCTGAAGTGAAGTTGAAGGCGCAGAATCCACCCATGTACTCATCAGGTGTGGTTAGTGGATCTGGACATCCACCAGGATCATCTGCATGGTTGACTGCCATCTTCTCACGGTTGCCACCATCCCCTACTGTGATATAGACCGGACCGCATGGGTCCAATGAATAGTTGTACACCCGGTTTGATCGTTCATAGGCATGAACCTAACAACTCAGGAGATGAACAACTTAAAAGGATGTCAGTGATTCAAAATTTAACAAAATATGAGAGAAAGAGCAGTACAAGAGATCGTTTAAATAATAAAATAATAAACACTCTTTGTAAAAAATTGGGAAGCAAAATCAAAATTGATATTATATTTTCAAATTAAGATTTAAGTGACAGTACATTTTTTTCTCCTAACAGTCCACATGTTCAGGTTAAATCAAACTTCGTGTTACAATTCTCAAAACAAAGTAATGCAACTGATGACAGCTATAACAAAAACAAAATTAAAAAGGTGTGATGCACAACTTGGGTTATTTTTTTAAATGCTGAAAATTGTTCCTTTATCGCTTAAAAATTCTTATCTGATCTTATAGCCATTATGTCATATCGTATTTACTACTCATTAACTCTCCAAGGAATTCAAGTCGTACCAGCCAATTGCTTTGTTATCTATTAACTCTTGGTTTTTTTTCCTTTGATAAAAACCATATTGACTGTTTGAACAGTCCAAGCATATACAAAAGCGACAGAGGCTTACATGACCATTGAACACAATGTCAACACCATAAGAGTAAAGTAGTTCCTCCATTTCCACCCTCATACATTCAGCTTCTCTATAATGAGCTTTATATGTGCTGTACCAAGGTGGATGCCAAGTAGCTATCAGCCATGGTGTCACTGTTCGGTCAACCATTTCCAGGTCTCTTTCCAACCACTGGTATTGTTCACCTGAAATATACAATAATGTACTACTTAAGAAACTGTCATCACAAGGAAGTTCAATTAGACAAATTGAACTCAGGGGAAGCTGCAACATTCTGGGAAGCATCGTGACTGAATGCCTATCCAGATTATCACAATGTCACTTTGTGGGATCTTACAATTCAAACTAACAAGCTTAGCACAAAATGGATCATTTGTTTTCAGTCAATTCTTCAATGGAAGAAAATCCAGTAGGAATTATAGCACGTTCAGTTCCTTACATGACACTGATCACATTCTAAAAGTCAGCCTGACTTTCCAAGTCAGTCATTAAAAGACTACAGAAATCTCCTGATCTCTTGCAAAAGAAGACAAAAGTAAGTTGGATTCTGTTAAGTAGGTTTCTTTTTGATAGTTTGAAGGATGACTTAGTGTTAAAAACCTAAGTACTAAGCCTTGTGGTTTTCTGAGCAAATGTTGATGACATATTTTTGGCCTCCAGTTTGCCATGGATGTTTTTGGTGAAGGACTTCTGTGGATGTAAAGTGAACAGGTCCACTCTCCCTTATAGGTGTTCATTCTTTTAAGAGTAGAATGCATGGTGTTGAAAATTTTTGCTAGTGTGGATTATAGAGAGGTGTATCAGATTTAATGAGACAAATGGCTTGATGATACTCACATAAACTGGCTTCTTGCAATACCTGTTATCTTCTCATATTGTCTGAAACAACTATTTTATTCAACATTGGTAACAAACCTACATCTCTTTCTTCGCAAGTTTTGCTATGACTCAACTCGATGATTTTCTTTTGTTGAGTCCATATTATATGGACGCCTCCTGTAGATTTGTTAGAAAAAGAATTGTTTGTTGCTTTTGTTAATTACAGCAGCCACAAAGAAAGTAAAGGTCATCATTTAGTAAGATATCAGTTCAAGATGAAAACAAGACCTATTTACAGTTGTCAACTATTGGAGATTAATGACCAATTCCAACTGGAATTCCCTTCTCAAAGAATGTTTGAAAGAACTTTCAAGAGAAAGTTTAGGATATAGCAAGACTACTAAAGCTTTTAGGAGAACTGTCATCTGATTATGCATAGATTTATAGTAATAGAAATTCTTTTGAGGCATCTGGAAGGGCAGAACTTAAAGAAGACACATAGAAATGAGCTCTTGCATATAAAAATGAGCTCTTGCAAAACAAGGATATGGTTTATGACGATCAGTTCTTGAATTAAAAAAATTAGCATGTGATCCTCGTGTCTTCACTGTTTGTTCTCATTCTTTATTTTAAGGACTGTTGTATTGCATATAGCCAACCCTGAAGAGATCCCTCGTTGGAATGATATAATATCAACACTATATGTCAAGTGTCCATACACTCAACATGCCATTTCACCAATAAAAATTCTTTGTTTTCTAAAATTTATTTTGGTTTTTAGCAAATTTTATCATCTATTGTATATATTACAATCACGATCATAGTAATGTATACTCAGCATAGTGTCATATAAAGGACAACATATAACTTGCTGAGTCAGGCAAATCCATCATAGTACATCAAAAATCAGTTAAAAGCAATACATAAGCCCAGTGATTCAAACTCAATAATATCAAGCTTCAAAAGCAATGCAACCCCATCAAAGAAACCTAAAAACATGTCGCTGGCATAGGGACTGGAGGGTTAACAGGCACCAATATCTAAAATTATAATTGTCTAAAATATTCTCATTGCTAGGCTCATGTAATGATATGTCCCAGACCTTGTACTATTGAATAAGCCAAGCATACTGAACCCAGTCTGGCAAATTGGTGTTCACCAGATGGTGCTTAAGACTGATCGACATATACCAACCTGCACTGGTTCGGCACTGACCTCTACTGATCTCTTATCAATCTATACTGATTGGTACATCTCGATAATATAACAGACCAGTACATACTGCCCATAACACCTTATACTTCAATTTCCTTGATAAGAGTTTTAGACAGAACTTTTCCCCAATTTGTGCTACATGAAATAAAAAAATACTAGACAGCAATCAGGATGACGCATACACATTCTAAGAAAATCAATAATTAATGTGGTAACTAATAACTAAAAGAATAACCTTAACTGACAAGCACCTTCATGTGGATACCAAAGATGGAACCAAACTACTAAAGAACTGGTAGAGATCAAAGAACAAGCAGACAACAAACTAACCTGACTTGTTATAGGAAATGTAGGCCCCAAGCATAATGAAATGTATTCCCCCAGCATTGAATGAATAGTAAAATGTAGAAAATGACTCGCTTTCTTTGATTGGAAAAGCAAATCTAGAGCTGTAAGACACAAAGGTCTTATTTTCAGCCTGCTGTTCTATCTCATGGTTTCCTTCAACCACCATTATTGGAATTTCTGAAATCACAGGCTCCATGTATCTGCAGAGAGACCTCCAATTTCAGTGACACATGAAATGATAAACAATCATGCTAATAGTGAAAGATATTATGGACTCAAGTTGTCTAATGAAGACCTTATCTCCAGATTTGACATATTCAAGAATAAATCAATAAAGATTCTTAAGACAAAAGTACAAACCTTCCCCAGTAGTCCCAACGAGGCTGAAAGGTCTCGTGTATTGGTGTTTCAGAAAATGAACAGGAATAGCAGTCTGATCCAGTCCCATTTGTTAGATATAAGTTTGCATAAGTAACATCACCAACCAAAAGAATTAGATCTGGCTTGTTACTTGCCATATGATTCACTGTGGATGTACTATTGTACGTTAGACCCAGATCGCCAATAACAGCTATCCGCTTTGGGTATCTCTTAGGACCTGAGGCAGGCATGGTGCGGAAAACATGGACAGCACTCATAGCTGGTATTGATGGGTCTCCACATTGGTAGTAATATTTTGTCCCTGGTCTCAGATCTGCCAAGGAAATTATTTTAGCAGCAAGATTAGAGAAATATACAAACTAGCAAAAGAACCATTAAAGGTATTGGGATATATCTCACATTGGCATTACCACCAATAAATAAGAATTCACTAAATACAAAATATTTGATATTTACTGAAATTTAAGCACTTTCTTACCTATTAGCATCAGCGGAGAACTATGTATAATACACATATACAAAATTGATTGATTGTGTGTGTGTGTGAGGGGGAGAGAGAGAGAGAGAGAGAGAGAGAGAGAGAGAGAGAGAGAGAGAGCATGTGAATGAGTGTGCCTAAAGCCATAACAAGACAATAAAAAAAAAGAATTCCAAGCAAAAGATGGAACACAAGTTTAAACATCATCTAGCCCACTAAATATATATCAATGTAATTAAGAGTTCTGGAACGAAAATGCCAACCTCCAACTTCCCAAAACTAAAGTTTTACCAAACAAAACAATCTACAACTATTTTGTTATAAGCAAGGTTTGACTTACCGGTCCGTACCAGTGTACTGAGTTTATCTCGGTACCGATATGGTACCGGTACCAGGAAGTATGTACATACCGCCCGGTATATTAAAATATAATATATATTTTTATAATATAATATTAAATATATTAAAATATTAATTTAAAAAAAAGAAAAGGGCCGACGTCGCCCCGACCTTTCTCCCTACGCAGGGAGACGTTCCATCTCCTCGCGCGGGAGAAAAAGCGCCCGCGACCCGCGAGCGATGACGACACGCAGGCGTTGGCGACCCGCGAGCAACGATCGCCCCAGTAAGGATGGCGCAGGGAAATAGATACTCCTCTTTTCTTTTTTTTCTTCTTTTCCTCTTCTTCTTCTTCCCTTTTTCTCCCTCAATCGACCGTCGATGGTCGATTTTAGGCGGAATTGTCCGTTAGCAGGCAGTCCGTGTATCGGCAACCTGACGAACTGGTATGTACCGCCCGTACCGAGCGATACAGGTCAAAATTGCAAACCTTGGTTATAAGCATATTTGACAAAAGTAGACGAAAGGAGCCAAGACCCTGAGAAGCCATCTGACAACCACACTTAACAAATATGAGTGAAACTGAACCAGATCATCTAAAAAAAGAATGAAAACGGCATACCATCGAGTAGAACATGATGTATAATCCCAGAAGTGTAATTTTGGAGGTCTTCAAATGGATAAAACTGATTATAAATGAGAGAATAGCCGGTAGCTTCATACATTAATAATTTCTTTGAATTCCCATAACGAACAAAACTAGCGACAATAGTAGGATCCAATGGCTCAATGTCTTTGCCAATTTGAAACTCCCCTGCAATGCAACACCAAATATGGTCCTTAGGCAACATATCAAGACTCAATCACAAGAAACGAGAACCACAGTTGAGTGCAAGATGAATACATGCTCGACAAGCCAACAAACCTATGTTTTACATGACCAAAGGACAACATGCAGAAGAGAAAAGTGATGCATAGAAAAAGTTGTACTTGTAGCATCAGAAAAAACTACATGCAAACTCTTACTCAATGGAAAACCATTCCTAATGAAATACAGAAACAAAGCAAAAGAGTAGTATATTAAACCTTCATCTCCTTTTCAAGGCCGTTCTACTAAACCCATAATCAACAGTGATATGAACGACCTTGAAAAGGAGAGTGTAAATGACCTACAAAAGAATTGCTTAATCATTCACAAAACACACACACACACACACACAGATAGAATAGCTACCATACTTATACATAGGACTTTCACACTTTGATCCGCTCAGGCAACAGTGCAGGGTGACGAAGGGCAAATATGGATCATTCAAGTTGACAACCTCAAGGTTCAGAAACAGAAGCATCCCACCGGTCATCTCAAGCTCAATGCTTGCACATGCATGAAGCGAAGAAGAAAGCTGGAACAATACAAACCTAAGCTCTCTACTCGCTATCTGTTATCCTTCACAACTTGTACATAGTCTTACAAAACAACTCTCGACCAACAATTAAATAAGCATTTCAATTACTCGATAGAAGTCCTTGTTTAAAGCAAACTTGTAAAAGGAGAAACATGATGCAAATTTTGGCAAGAAGAGAACAGGAAAGACAACCTGTAACCCATGAGATCCAGACGGAGTCCTCAGTGGCGGAGAGGGAGACGGAGATCTGCTCCGGTTCCAACCCCGTCACCTTCCTCTGCAACCTAAAATCGGAGTCCGGCAGGTCGACGGCGTTCCCCCGATCCACCCTACCGTCGAGCGGCACCGTGACGGGTTCGAAGGGGCCGTCCAAGGTGGTCGGGATCCTCCGGCCGCCGAGGAGTCCGGCGGTGCTCCACAACAGCAGCGAGAAGGTTGCCACCACGAGAGGGAGAGGCGCTCGATTCCCCATCCTCCCGGTCCGGTTCCTCGTTAGGGATTCAGCCGCCGGACTTCCAAAGCATTAGGGTTATAGAGAACCGATGAAAGGAGGTTCGACGCTCTTTCGCTCTCTCTCTCTCTCTCTCCCTCTCTCTCTCTCACACACCTTAGAGAAGAGAGATGGAGGAGGCGAAGGATGGCAGTTTGTCGCGTGTCGTCTCCGCCGATATGTATCCAAACTGTTGCTTGGAAGGATTCCGTTGCATTCCATTCTAAGGTTTGAATCGGGTCCCATTTTGAAAGCAATTATTGGTGTCTACTACATAATTAATTAGTGCATGTGACTTTAAAAACTTAACATATAAGTATATAAGTTAAATTGAACTTATAATAAAGTATTAATATAATAATATATAATTTATTTTGATCCTAAATTATTTAAACTTGATTTTATTTATATCTCAAATAACTCATATATCTTTAAATATATAAAATATAAATCTATTTTATTATGACATATTGACTCATAATAAATTATTAATATATAATATATATAATTTAATTTTAATAAAACAATATATCTTATCGAGAAAGAAGAAGTAATGGAGACCATAGCGACGGACGAAGGAAGAGAAACATAGATACAAGAGGCTAGAGATAGAGGTGAGAGAGAGCTAAACTATCACGTTGTAGATACAATGTGTGAGGGCGTAGGAGAGGACAAAGTGGGAGGCGGTGGGAACGAAAACACCTAGGAGGAAGAGAGACCATTACGTGCCTAGCGTCGGATTAGTTGACGGACATCCACCTGAGTAGGACTGAAAACTCTTGAGCTTGTTGCTAGCGCAAGAGAGGCTGCATGCATATGGCGCCCTGCTAGGCAACAACGACTCAATACAATTGCTAGTGGTCGCTTCCACGATGATGCACCTCTGTTAGGACCTTAGCTGAGTCGAGTTCTAGTCGATTGGGTTCTTAGATTAGGCTTTATTAGCTGGTCTAAACCAACATTAGGTCAGCTAGGAAGAGATTTGAGTCCATTGTAATAAATCAGTCCATAACCTCGTAGGGTTATGATTCGAATGAACTAGAGTCTGGTTAGGAGTTAGAGTTGAATTCGGGTCGGAACTAACCAAGTCAAGCTTGTAATAAACCCAATTGGCCACCCACCTCAATGAGGGGAAATCGGCTAAGGCTGAGAGGACGTGGGTAGGGTTTGAGATGGGAGTGTTTCACTTGGAGTAGGAGTTTGATTAGGAGTTGGAGTCTTAGTTTACTTGGAGCAAGAGTTTAATTAGGAGTTGGAGTCTTATGTTACTTAGAGTAGAGGAATTATGATTTTTGAGACCCTATATAAAGCATACAGCCTCAACTACTTTTTAAAGCAATCAATATATCTTTTTCAGCCATTGTGGCCAACTACCAAGGATGAAGGAACCTCTATAGTGTTCCAAGGAGTGTCGATCCCTTATAAAAGTCAACCCAAGCTTAGAATCTTGTGGGATTCTAACACTTAATATTAGAACAACGTTCTTGGCGCCTTACTGCCCTTCTACAACTGTCGCTACCTTCATCTAGCCATCCACTACCTCCTAAGTAATTCTCACAATTGCTATGATAATCGTCGACTCCGTCGTCATCACCACTGTCGTAGAAACATCATATGTAGCTTCCACCAAAATTACATTAGGTTTTGGTATCTACTTTACTATTGCTGTAATTTTCTATCCAAAAATCCAAAAAAGTAGCTACATCTACCTTGTTGTAATTCATTGCATTTTCCTTATCTTGCTGAAAAAATTGCTATGTTTATCTTGCTGTGCTTGTTGCAAAATTTTAGCTGCATACTTGTTGCCATATCACCGGTTTTTTTTGCCATGATTAATTCTTCTTCATATTTTACATCAGTTTGGTTTCTTTATCAGTAGATTCTCAGTGAAATCTTCTTTAATTCCTTATCATACTGTTGAAACTTTGTCACTGTAAACTGCTATCATTTGGACGTAAAAATCTATCACCTACTACTTGATGTTGTATACTATCATCTTGCCAAATCTTATTACCATACTTTTCTCCATATTTAGCATTGATTTTATCTTCATCATCGTCTATCCCTTGTTGTAAACATCTCCATAAATTATTGACACTACAAAAACTTATCATCGCAAAGCTGCTATCTTTATGATGAATATTTCGTTGCAAAGTTGTCAATGTTTCCTGCTACATATCTAACCCATCTTTAGTGGCTTTACAACCATCAATATTTCCATTTACTTATTATTATCCTCATCTATTTCTTGCCATTAAAATGATCCTAAAACCTTTCGAAATATTGTTAGAATTCTATCGTCGCAAAACCATTGTTCTTGATGAAAAATTCTGCAGCAACATCTTTTGACACTTTTTATTGCAACTACACCAAACCGGTTGCTGCCACCAATAGCAACCCTAAACCTTCCTTCCTAACCTCAAATCACGGCCACCAAAATCCTTTCCAGGCTCTACAACCCCCTTAAACCATAGCACTAATAATAACATAAACCGCAACCTTGATTCATCACCCTTTTGACCACTAAACCGATTATTGCCACCCACAGTAACCCTAACCCATCTTGCTATCCTTAAACCATTGCCATCAAACCCACCTTACAACCTCTACAATAGCCCTCAATAGTAACATCAACATCTCCTCTTGATGAAAAAAATTATGATGCAATAGCCTTATGACTATTTGCTACACCTACATCTGATCCTTATCAAACCGGTTCCTGCCATCTATAGCAACACTAAGACACCCTTCTAACCCTAAAACCTCTGCCATCATACCCCTCATACAATCTCAATAGCAACCCCAAACAACAACCTCAATAATACCCAAAATAGCAGCCTATCAACCCCAACCAACAACCATCTACCCTTTTCGGCCACCAATCCACCCAACTAATTCATACTAGTGATCCAACTACAAGAACAGGACTTTAACACCACAGATTTGGAGTCTTATATCATGTAATTAGGAGATATATTCGGAGCCAAGTTGAAGGCCTTCGGTACGCATATAGAGGACAAACTACACATTATCTTCATAGAGTTTAGATTAGGTTGATCACCAAGCCCAAGAAGATCACAACATCGTGGGAGTTCTGATCGCAAAGAGAACCCAATAAAGAAGGAAAGACAAGTGGCAGCCCCAGCATGCCCACGCTTGGGTAAACTTCCCTCAATGGGAAGACAAAGACTTGATTGGGTGGACTTCACGCGCAGAGTGATATTTTTACTATCACAAGACCCCAGAGGCTTCTATGGTCTACATTGCTATCACCTTTTAGGAAGAGAAGTCACTCAATGGTATAATTAGTATAAGCACACCCACAGAATCCCAACGTGAAGGCAATTCAAAAGCAGGCTACTAATTCGCTTTGGATCGTCCGAGTATGAGAGCATCGACGGTTAACTCGCGAAGATCCGTAAGACCTCTATGATTTAGGAATACCAGACCAGGTTCAAAAGACTCTCTAACCAAGCCCGCGATTGGTCTAAAAATAATTGCTAGGGACTTTATCGAAGGATTGAAGCCAGAGATATAAGGAGAGGTCAAGACGCGATAACCTTGCACATTAATGGCAGTTATTTTCTTTGCGTGACTTCAAGAAGAGCGGCTAAACCAAGATGCTTGGAGGACTAAGATCACTACCCGACTAATAGCACCTGAGCCTTTAGCCCGCCCCCCCCCACTGTCAGCCGATCTTCCTAGCCAAAAAGGCTGACCCAAGAAGAACTTTATGATAGATCTACGAAGGGATTATGTTGACATTGTGATAAACTATGAAGCCATGACCACCATTGTAAAAAGGAGATACATTTGATGACTGAGCCCACTAAAGAATCTAAACCTGAAGATGCAGATCTCGAGTCAGAGGAGAAGGATTTAGAGGAGAAATTGCAACTAGTCATGTTTCACCCGGCTATATGAACCCATAGACAATGAACATTGATGGCCTTATTAAGCACCAACCTATCATCATCCTCACTGATACCAAGAGCTCCAACCACCTTATGAATGGTGAAGGAAAATAGGTGAATTTACATAGGAAACGTGGGAGCGAAGTAACAACAACCTCGACATAGCGTTTGTAGAAGCTTGCTGAAATTTCAAGCGCTTTTATCAAATCGAGCTGACTACTTCTTACCAGGATACACGTCCTTCGTATGCTGATATTGTAGGAGGAACCACCATCACATATTTAGCCATATTGATATCCACATCTTCAGAAAACCGAAACTGAGAGGATTATCCAGAAGACACTTGAGACACGGATTATTCAGCCATGATTTTTTGACACTCTACCTATTTATCTGCAGAGATAAGCTCTTCCCTGATGATGATCTCCGATCCACGACCCACGATTACAAGAAGATTGAGTCCCTCCAGTGATAATACTGACATAGATCCCGTGACACCAAAACTTACTGGATAAAGATCAATATTCTAAACAAACAAGAGGAAGGCATCTATACGTCCATCATTTACAAGGCCCTCACAGCCATGATGCCATCTACATCGGTGCTAACATTACCTGATCGTGGTAAGGTATCATAATTGGAGTTGACATTTTAGGAGTTGGGATCAGCACCACCAACATGTAAGATGACCAACCCCTAATATGCACCGAGGCTCTCCCTACACTTTACACGAGGCTTCTGATCTGCAAAGGAATATTAATTGCTATTAAATTTGAAGATTAGGATGATATAGGAGAGATAAAAATAGGCATGGTAAAATCAGAGCTCCTACCCACCTCGGACTCAGAATACGCTCACATGATCGGGGACCTTATCAGAGGGCAATCATCATTCCAAAAGAAGGCTTGATTATTATTAAAGAATAACCATGTGGCAGTCCATGCAAGAAAGAAATAACCCCTGACAAATATCAAAGTAGAAGAAAGTTTGCTATTGAAGATCGAGTTTCCCTTCATTTCGAGCCATACTAGCAACATATTCGAGCCTTAAGAAAGTGACCCCCTGCTACTTTGGTCCTTTCAAAATTGGGAATCATAATTCGTGACTTATGGATCAGATCGGCACACTAATCCAAAAATACAATTGATTCTCTAAGTATCTCACTGTAAATAGAAGACAACTCAACCCAGATCCACCAACCTGATATTATGATTGATGAGGAGGCCTAGGTTCAGCTGATGATTGCATAAGATCGCATGATCATGATGCATCACTATCTAGACACTACTGCTGATGTTGGACTATAGGAGTATGATGCGCCTACTACAGGGGCCATAAAGGAGCATCATAAAGAGTTGAAGATCGGGACCTAAAGTCATGGAGTCTCAGCCTTGAGGACAAGACTGAATTGAAGAGGGTGGGTCTATTATGACCCTAGTTAAGTCGGGTCCTAGTCGATTGAGTTGAGTCCTTAGATTGGGCCTTGTTGGCTAGTTTAGACCGACATTAGGTCAGCTAGGAGGAGATTTGAGTCCATTATAATAAATCAGCCCAAATCATAGTATGATTAGGATTTGGCTGAATCAGAGTCTGGTTAGGAGTCAGAGTTAAATTCGAATCGGAGTCAATCAAGTCAAGCTTGTAATCAGCCCAATTGGCCACCCATCTTAATGAGAGGAAGTTAGCTAGGGCTGAGAGGAGGCAGTTATGATTTGAGATGGGAGTGTTTTACTTGCAGTAGGAGTTTGATTAGGAGTTGGAGTCTTAGTTTATTTGGAGTAAGAGTTTAATTAGGAGTTGAAGTCTTAGTTTACTTGGAGTATAAGTCTTATTAGGAATTAGGGTTTTTGATACCCTATATAAAACATATAGCCACCACTATTTTTTCAAGTAATCAATACATCTTTTTCAGCTATTATGATCGACTGCCAAGAAGGGATAAACCCTATAATTTCTGGTTATAGGTGCCTTGCAAGCCAATCACGTGAGTGATGACATGTGTGACACGCTGTGCGATCTTTTTACTTATGATTAATATTAGTATATTCTCATATTATATTATATGTAGCATATATATTATGATGTTATTAGTTTTGTGTAATGGGAATCGAATCGTGATGAGATCACGATAATAAGATCGATTCATCTTTAAACACAGATCCTAAATAATCCCGGTCATAGGTTACTCGAGAGGGACATCGAGATAACTGGATATATCAGTGTACTATATATATGTCTATATGATAGAGGCGGCTAGTCTTATAGCCACTTGTCTGGAGACACTAAGCATATAGTACATGTGCTCATTGGAGAGAGTTTACTGATTGATCCGCTTATGAAATGTTGTATGGTTGATGATACCTAATATCAAATAGTAATTTCATAGTCCAGGTTGTGTATCTAGTCCTTTAACTTAGGACACTAAGAATGCCTTATATGAGTACTCTTTTCTTTGATGCCTAACTTATAGGTTCGAAAAGTTTCAGATATGGTACAACTAGTTATCGAGATTGGTAGCCAACCTTACGAAGGCAATTAAGTATCAATAGAGGATCATCCACTCTCGATATCATGAGAGGAATATCTTATATGTGCTTGCTCAGATAAATCTCTAACCAGGGTCATTCCGGTTGAGAGAGAAAGAATTCTTTGGTAGAATCTAATTAGAGCAACACAAACTAATTTCATATGTGACCTGACAGTACTATTTATAATATACGATTTCTAGGATATTAGTTGGATAAGGGATTATAGATACACGATAACTATGGATAGATAGGTCCAATAGATTCGATCCCCCCATACCATCTGAGGACTATGACGTAGTGGCCTAGTATATCCATAGTTGATGAGTTGAGTGAATTATTATGGAGATAATAATTCACTCTATCAGAAGGAGTTCTGATGCGAGTGACTTACGACCAGCTTAGTATCGGGCCTAGAGGGTCGCACACATATAGTGGATGCTTCAGCGAATAGAGGATTGGACGAAAATCTAATTAGCCCCTATTATCATTAGATGAGATCCTATGCAAATGAGCTCCTTAGTTGAGGCCCAATTAGAGACCTAAGGAGATTATTAGATAGAGGTCCAATAATGCATGGTTAGTAGGTAATTGGATGGAGATCCAATATCCACTAAGGTAGGAGCCCTAGGGTTTTTGATGGCCCTCTATAAATAAGATAAGAAGACTCATGGTTGATAGGCTATAGCTTTAGCCACCACTTGCTATTCTCCTCCCTCCCTCTGCGCAAGAGATCTATCGTGTGGATATTGCTAGAGAGGAGGACTCTTGACCTCCTTCATCCTCTCTATCCATATTTGGAAATACAAGGATATACGATCTCCCTAGGTAAAATCAATCTCTCATGCATCACGATTTTTTAGTTTTTACATTTTTTCGTGACCCCAATATTTTGCACGATGATTTGATCTACGTAAGAAATTGATTACTGTTTTGATTTTTGTTATGCATGTGATGCTCCCGCTAAGGTTTCCCAACAGTGGTATCAAAGCCAGATTTTCATGCGAAAGATTAGTTTTAAACTGTGTGTGATGAGATTAAATCAAGTAGAATCATTCTACATGTTCTTGCTGCATTTTTGCAGCAAATGCAACAGAGAGGGGGCAGCCGGCCAAGCCACCTATAAGGGTGGCTGGTCACAGCCATAAACCTTGTAGGGGTGGCCACCACGGTGATTCTGAGGCCAGCTGACCCTCAGTGGATCTTTGCCGGGCCGACTCACAGGCGTCGCTGTAGAGGCAACGTGAGGCAATCGCTGCAGTGCGGCCGCCTATGGGCACGATCGTGCGGCCACAGCCGCGATGGGCGACTGCGGCGCGGCGGGTGGGCGCCACCCTGAGTGGCGTCGACGCAGGCGGTGGCCTTAGAAGCTGGCGGGCAAGGGTAGTCGTCTCTGAAGGCGGCGCGACGACCTAGTGAGGGTGAGAAAAGAGGGCTAGGGCATCCTTTTGAAAAAAGAACGTTCCTGCCCCTCAGAATTCGAAAAATTCTAATGACTATCTATATATATAGAATTTCAAAAACACTCTCAATAATTCTGAAAATTCTAAGGACGGTCCTCCTATCTAGAATTATGAAAGTACCCTTAAAAATTCTAAACATTTTGAGCACTGATTTCTAAAAAAATAATTAATTAAATAGTTTAATTAATTATTATATATCTAATAATCCTACATATGATGTAATTTGTATATGTGATGTATGATGTGAATGGATGATCATGAGCCATATATTGTAATGTATGTAATTATGATTATTATTATTATTATTATTATTATTATTATTATTATTATTATTAGGGCCTGCAAGCCTCAATTTTTCTCGTTTATTATCGGGCTTGCGTGCCTATGATTATTTGTAATTATATGGGGAGATGCGGCGGGAGCGTGGAGGTGATAACGGGACCCATAATGTTGTGACGGGAGATCACGACATATGATGATGCGATGAGTATCCGACGGAACTGATGATGACGAGATCAACAATCATAGGATATGCAGATGCGTTGATGCACACATAGATTCTATTGTGAGTGATTAAGCCCATTGGCTCGGGCTTAATCATATTAGGTGACAGCTCATGATTATCCGATATGGCTTGCATATGTGATGTGCTATACACCTACTAGATATATGTATATATATTTACATGCAATGTAGATATATGTATATATATTTACATGCAATGTAGATATATATTAAACATGCATATATGTGACATGACATATTATGAGACTAATATAAAATATAAAAAAACCTCCTACATTAATATTAAGTCGGTAAGCGTGAGGTGATAAGATTGACCCACATGGCCTTCCATCATTATATGAAGAAATTGAATCACGATATAAGTCGAGTTGGTCGAGTCACTCGAGGCTCACCTGTCTATGTGATCGAGTTCTTACCTACGATATATAGATGTCACCGGTGACTTGAGGATATGGTATGACTTGGTCGAGCAATCGAGAGCATATCCATCAAATCAGACTCATCTTGTAACAATGGTAATGACTTAACTAAACTTCATGGTTGGTCGAGCAGTTGAGACCATGATGATTCAGATGTCAAATATAACGGGAATCACAAGGAGTTGTGATTGGTATAGTTGCCTACCTTTTAGGCTTAGTGTAATTGGTCGAGTCCCTTGAGATTGCACTAAGATGCCGATTAGATCCTAATCCCCACTAGGAGTCTGCCAAAGACTTCTGTTTCACATGTCGAGGGTGTTGCGTGATTCGCTAAAAAGATAGTGGGAGCACATTAAGATAGAATTCCATATCTTAATTAGTATTTTCTGCATGCATGTTATTTATTTACACTATATCTTGTTTGGCGCTTGTAAAACCCCTACGTGGCATAGTTGATGCTAGTCACCTCATTGGTCCACAGGCTCTATAATTTAAGAATTATTCTCATGAAAGAGAAAATCGTATATATCCTTAACATGATTGTTCCCACGCTAGAGGAAAGGACAAGCGAGGATGAGAATGCTTGCTTTGTGAAGTATAAAAATAGTCTTAAAGGATAACCTGTGTGTTGATCTTATACTTCAGTCCCTATCAGATTCCTTTTCATAATTCATTATTGACTTTAATACGAACAAATTTGAGGTGTCTCTACCTGAGCTCCTCAATATATTGAGGGCAGTTGAGAGTACTATCAAGAAAGAGAAGTTAGTTCTCTATATTGGTGAACCCAATAGGAAAAGAAAGGCTAGTAAGACCCTTAAGAAGGGCAAGGGCAAAGAAAGACCAGGTAAGGCAAAGGTTGCCAAGAAATACCTGACAAATGATAAATGATAGTACTTCCACTACGGCCAAGATAGGCATTGAAAGATGAACTGTAAGGATTACCTTGTAAATAAGGCGAAACAGAAGCTTGGAGAAGCTTTAGGTATATTCATGATCGATCTCCACTTATCAGATTTTTGTAATAACACATGGGTATTAGATACCGAAAGTGCTTATCAAATTTGTAATTCGTTACGATTTCTAGCAAGACCTAGGAGATTAACCAGAGGCAAGATGAACCTCAAGATGGGCAATGGAGCAAGAGTTGCTACAGTTACCATTGGGGAGGTCACCTTACATTTGCCTGGTGGAGTATCATTGCTCTGCATGCTATTTTGTTCCCTCTATTATATCCATCTCTTGTTTGATAATTAGTAGATATAAATTAGTTATTAAAAATAATAGTTGTTCAATAATTATCGATGATGAGATCATCACTAAAGGGACATTGATAAATAGCTTATATGTGTTAGACACTTCTTCACACATCATGAATATAAATATATCTAAGAGGAAAAGAGATGAGGATAATGCATACCTATGACACTGTAGGCTAGGTCATATATATGAGGAAAGGTTTCAAAAGTTACTAAAAGATTATCTTTAGATCCATTTGACTATGAGTCATATGCAACTTGCGACCTTGCCTTCGTGGAAAGATGATCAACTCTCCTTTTAGTGGAACTGGAGAGAGAGCCATTGAGTTATTGGAACTCATATATAGTGATGTATGTGATCCCATGTTGACTCAGGCTATAGGTGGTTACTCATACTTCGTTACATTTATTGATGATTTCTCTAGGTATGGACATGTGGACTTGATGAAGTACAAATCTGAGGCCTTTAAGAAATTCAAAGAATATAAGAATGAGGTAGAGAACCAAATTAGAAAGAGTATTAAGACTCTTTGCTCAAATCGAGGAGAGTACTTGAGTACGGAGTTCACCTATTTCCTCATGGACAATGAGATTTTATCCCAGTGGACATCTCCTTATACACCTCAGCTTAATAGTATATCAGAAATGAGGAATCACACACTGTTAGACATGGTGCAGTCTATGATTTGTTTTGCTTTCCTACCCATCTCATTCTACGGATACACCCTAGAGACCACAGCTTACCTTCTGAACAGAGTTACATTAAAGTCGATAATGTCTATACCATATAAGATATGGAAAGGAAAGAAGCTTAATTTTAAGATAGTTAAGATTTGGGGTTGTCTTGTCCATGTTAGAAGACACAACCTCGATAAGTTGGAATCAAGGACAAAATAGTGCACATTTGTGGGATACCCCAAGAAAACTTGTGAGTATTATTTATATTATCCCGAGGACCGAAAGGTCTTTGTTGCCAAGAGAGTTATGTTCCTTGAGAAGGAACACATTCTTGGTAGAAACAATAAGAGTGAGATAAAGTTGAGCGAGGTTGGAGAACCTAACTCAAGCACCATTCCAGAGCCCGAGTCTGTTTATGTACCTAGCACATAAATTTCAACTTTGCATAGGTCTAACAAAGTATCTCACCCTCCTAAACGATATTACGATATATCAGTGGAGATGACTCTCAGGATGTTGATCAGACATACGAGAAGGCTATTATGAGTATAGAATCTAGGAAGTGGCAAGAAGCCATGAATTTTGAGATGGATTTCATGTACTCTAAACAGGTTTGGAACCTTGTTGATACACCTGAGGATATCATACCCATCAACTGTAAGTGGATATTCAAAAAGAAGATCAGAGTAGATGAAAAGGTGGAGACATATAAGGCAAGACTAGTAGCTAAAAGATATCGTCAAAGATAACTATGCTTAAGTCAATTGTGAATGATATAGGAATGCTCTCCACAGTAACTATGCTTAAGTCAATTGACTATGACGAAACATTTTCACCTGTAACTATGCTTAAGTCAATTAGAATTCTTTTGGCTATTGCAGCACACTATGACTATAAAATCTTGCAAATAGATGTCAAAATAGCATTCCTCAATGGCAACCTCGAGGAGGAGGTGTATATGATACAACCAGATGAATTCGCATCTAGAGAGAGTTAAGATAAAGTGTGCAAGTTGCTCAAGTTCATTTATGGACTAAAGCAAGCTTCCCAAAGTTGGAATATAAGATTTGATGATACGATCAGATCTTATGACTTTGTTAAGAATGAAGATGAGTCTTGTGTGTACACGAAGGTAAATGGAAGTGCTATCACCTTCTTGGTATTGTATGTGGATGATATCCTAATCATTGTGAATGATGTAGGAATGCTCTCCACAGTAAAGACTTGAGTATTCAAAAACTTCTCAATAAAGGATTTAGGGGAATCATCCTATATTTTGGAGATCCAGATATATAGAGATAGATCTAAGAGGATGTTTAGCTTGTCCCAATCTAGGTACATAGACTCCATTGTCAAAAGGTTTGACATGAAGAATTCCAAGAGAGGTCTCATACCGATGAGACATAAAATATTACTTTCTAGAAGTATGTCCCTAAGGACTCCTGAAGAAAGGACAGATATGAATAAGATACCTTATGCCTCAACATTAGGGTCTATCATATATGTTATGCTATGTAGCAGGCTTGATATAACATATACTTTCAGTGTCACGAACATGTATCAAACAGATCCAGGTTTAGAATACTGGAAAATAGTGAAGTGTATCCTTAAGTACTTGAGAAGGACTAAGGATCTTTTACTAGTATATGGAGGAGGTAGCCTTCAGGCTGAGGGCTACACAAACTCGAGTTTCCAGTCCGACATTGATGATAGCAAGTCAAACTCAGGGTATTTTTTCACCCTGAATAGAGGAGCAGTAAGCTGGCATAGTTTCAAGTAAGATACTACTACTGACTCGACCACAGAGGCGGAATACATTATCGCAGAAGAAGCAGCAAAAGAAAGGGTATGGATGAAGAAGTTCATAATGATATTGGAGTCATACCAAGCAGTATGGAGCTGAATCCTATATATTGTGATAGCGACAGGGCGATAACTCTAGCAAGGGAACTCAGGTCTTATCAGCATTGTTTGGAGGAGATTCCATCTTATTAGAGCGATAATGACCCAAAAAGATATAATAATAAAAAGAGTTCCATCCGATAACATTGCAGATCCACTAACGAAGCCATTGGCTCAGATTGTATTTGAGCATCATAGGGGTTTGATGGGGATCAGACACATAGTTGATTGACTTTATGTCAAGTGGGAGATTATTGGTTATAGGTGTCCTGCAAGCCATTCACGTGAGTAATGACACGTGTGACACACTGTACGATCTTTTTACTTATGATTAATATTAACATATTCTCATATTATATTATTTATAACATATATATTGTGATGTCTTTGGTTCTGTGCAATGAGAATTAGATCATGATGAGATCATGATAATAAGATCAATTCACCTTTAAACACAAATCCTAAATAATCCCGGTCATAGGTTACCTGAGAGGGATATCGAGATAACTGGACATATCAGTGTACTATATACTCATTCATATAATGATGACAGCTGGTCTCATAGTCATGTGTAGAGACACTAAGGATATAGTACATGTGCTCATTAGAGAATGAGTTCACTGATTGATCCGCTTATGGAATGTTATACGGTTGATGATACATAATATCAGACAATGATTTCATAGTCTCAATTGTGTATCTGATCCTTTGACTTAAGATACTAAGGATGCCTTGTATAAGTACTCATTTCTTTGACGCTAGACTTGTATGTTTGAAAAATTCTAGATCTGGTACAACTGGTTATTGGGATTGGTACAAAGCCTTACGAAGACAATTAAGTGTCAATAGAGGATCATCCACTCTCGGTATCATGAGAAGAATATCTCATATGTGCTTGCTCAGACAAATCCCTGGCTAGGGTCATTCAGATTGAAAGAGAGAGTTTGCCGGTAGAATCTAATTAGAGCAAGACAAACTAATTTCATATGTGACCTGATAGTACCATGTTTAATATATGGTCTTTGGGATATTAGTTGGATGAGGATTATAAATATATGATAATTATGGACAGACAGGTCCGATAGATCTGATCTCTCCTGTACCGTCTAGTGGCCTAGTATGTCCATAGTCGATGAGCCAAGTGAATTATTATGAAGATAATATTTAACTATATCAAAAGAAGTTCTGATGGGAGTAACTCACGATCAGCTCGGTATCGGGCCTAGAGGGTCACACACATATGGTGGATGCTTTAGCGAATAGATGATTATATGTAGATCCGACTAGCCCCTATTCTCATTAGATGAGACCCTATACAGATAAACTCTTTGGTTTAAGCCCAATTAAAGGCCTAAGGAGATTATTGGATAGAGATCCAATAATATAAGGTTAGTGGGTAATTAGATGGAGATCTAATACTCACTAAGGTAGGAGCCCCATGGTTTTTGGTGGCCCTCTATAAATAGGAGGGGAGACTCATTGTTAATAGACTATAGCTTTAGCCACCATCTCCTATTCTCCTCCCTCTCTCTGCGCAAAAGTTGCTAGGTCAGATTAGAGGAGTTTCGCTGTGGAGATCCATTATGTGGATACCGTTAGAGAGGAGGATGCTTGACCTCATTCATCCTCTCAATCTAGATCTGGAAATACAGGGATATACGATCTCCCTAGGTAAAATCAATCTCTCACGCATCATAGTTTTTTGGTTTTTACATTTTTCTCATGACCCCAATCTTTTACATGATGATTTGATCTACGTGGGAAACCAATTTTTATTTTGATTTTCGCTGCATATGTGATGCTCCCACTAAGGTTTCCCAACAATAATGTTCTAAGAAGGGTTGATCCCCTACATAGATCAACCTAAGATTTGATCCTACGGGGTTCTAACAACCTTCCGCCATTGATAGTAGTCTCATTTTTTAATTTAAATTATATATTATTATATTAATTATTTATTATGAGTCACTATGTCATGTAATTAGACTAACGTTTGTTAGGTCAGACTTAACAAGAGGGGCCTATATGTTATGTTTTATAAAATGTAATGATTGTTTTACACACGACTTAAGTGGTCCATGACCAAAACCACAATGGCGATTTTTTTTAACTTAAATACATGTATCATTATATTAATAGTTTATTATGCATCATTATATCATGTAATTAGACTATAACATCTATTAACTTAAACTTGATGGGAGTGACTTATATGCTATATTTTTTAAAGTATAGAGGTTATTTTAGATACGAATAAATTATAAGGATTTATGCGATCTATGACCAAAACAATATAGGTTAAAATAAACTTTAACCCTTATTATTATTATAAAAATATATTCATAATAAATTAGTTAATACATCATTTAGGGCACTGAGATGATTCAAATTTCTCGTGGCCAATTTTGTATGAAAAAAATTAATAAATTATTGATTTACGAGTCTGTTCATAATGATTTTCTCTTGATGCAAGTTGTTATTGATGATATGATATGATCTCCAATTATTAATTAGAGAAACTATGATCTCTGGTTGATTCAATTGAGATACCAATCTTTGTCGCGTAAACTTTACCTCCACAAATTACTTCCCGCTCGCTAGCTATCTTAGGGCTCGGTTAACTTGCGATTAATAATATGGAGTCATAATTCCAACTTGAGCATGTGACTCCTATACCATTCGAGTTGTCTCTCAGAAAAAAAAAATATTTGCTCTCTATCTGTCATTTTCCTTTGAGTGATGTTGCTTAGTGTGTTAGCTAAGCACAATCAATTCCACAGGATCAACTCATAAGGCGTTAGGAATTCATTAATTTTTTTATTTTTGAGTTGTCTCTTTAAGTTTATTAATACATAAGGAGTCAGATAAAAATTGTATTTAAAATTTATTATTTTAATTAGGAGTCCAAGTTCTAAGGGACTCTATGATATAATTTTATAAATAGTGATGTAATTACTTCATTTCTTCATCAAGAAAATATTATGATAATCTTTGATAAACCATAAGAGTCTAATTATCTCGAAGTGATATTGATTCCCTCGAAGTGATCATTTATCTTTTTTTTTCTCTTCTTATATAATAAAATCATAGGATTCTTAACAAAAGTCAACGTCATCACAATGCCATCGATATTCCACAAAAACACAAAAATTAACCTAGCAAGCAAAAACGAGTTTAAGAATATTTTCATCTTTTTAAGCCTTGGTGTGTATATATATAATATATATATATATATATATGTATATGTATATATGTATATGTATATATATGTATGTATATATATTTATATGTATATATATGTATATGTGTACATGTATATATATATATGTACATATACATATACATATATATATGTATATATATATATATATATATATATATATATATATATATATTCATCTAAAAGCTAGTTGATGAAGTAAAATCTGACTTTTGTGTCTAATAGAAGTATTTAAATTTACTTGTTTGCTATAAGTAAATACTTTTTATTACTTGAAAGTCTAGTACAAATTTCTCTTATGAGATCTAAGCAAATTAATTTGGAAGTCATTGTTCTAGAGAGAAGAAGAATTTTGGAACTCTAGAATGAATAACCAACCAATTAGTCACCCATTTGTTCTCCCCATAAGCATGTATAATTTTATAGGCTTTGATTTTGTATGAGAAGAACTTTATATCAGTAATGGCATTGTAAAGAGCCCAAAGGTGTAGTTGAGATATATTGAATGAATAGTTTGGTGCATTCGAAATCAGATTCTATAATGATAATGTCATCTAATGAAGCCATCTTCAGGTCCTCTTTTATTATTGTCATTTCATTTTGTGTTATACCCAAATGTTACCAGCAAAAATAATATGGTCAGTGAAACCCACATAGAACATAACTTAAATCACCATCCATTCCATTAAGAGAACCATCACAATGTAGTTTAAACTATCCTAAACTAGGTTTTGAGTAGGCCTAATAGGTTTATGGGCTTCAACATTGGCAAGAACACATGCAATGATCTTATGTACAAGGAGAATTGAAGTTATTAGATTAGTGTGATTATAGAGGATTTCATTCCTGTTTTCCATATCCATCATAAATTTACAGCAAATAATAGATTGTAAGGTGTGTGCAGCATGTATATATGGAGATCAACACCTTCATATAACCATTCACCCTCATGCCAGTTGTCAAAAAAAAAGAAAAAGAAAAGATGGCAATGAATGCCCAATTGTTGGTGGAGAATCATATAAAGAGAAGAAGAAAATGTATTCTCAAAGAAGCAATAAAAAGAAATGTATGTACACTTAAAAGACGCAATGCAGAACAGACTCTGTGGACAGATCCACTTTAAAGGGACAAAGGAAGGAAATTATTGCAAATTTCAAGTTAAAAGTATTTTATAAAAATAATCTTCCCAGTGATCAAGAGATAAGTCAATATTACAAATTTTATTTGAACCAAAAGTATTATCCAGTGTAACTTGGTCTCGTTGCCTATTATTTGTGAAACTTGCAACAGTACAATCGTTGACAATTTTTTTTTACATTTAATAAATATAGATCTGTAAGTAAAAAGAAATATCAGACATTTAATTATCTAAAATTACATTATTAATAGCCAACCGTTCCAACAAACTTCATAAAACCATGTCGTAGATTTTCATATGCCAATAAGAGAATATATACCAACTCGAGCTCATTTTTAACATTATACCTAATGTCCCAAGGATTAATAATATCATATTTGGCTTTTATCACCTTAACCCAAATGCACTTGGGATTAGTAAGATATGTATTTAGCCATGCAAAGTAACTTTCATCATATGTACATCTTTAAAAACAAGAATTAAAATTATGTTTATTACTCTAAAGAAAGTTTTTAGTAAGCTCCAAATGACACCAAGAAAATGAAGCTGAATGGACAAATGAAAGTTTTGCAAGGTTCTCAATATGTCAAAAATAGATTCGTTTAGTTCATGACAGTGTCAAGATATTATTATTATTATTATTATTATTATTATTATTATTATTATTATTATTATCATCATTATTATTATTATCATTATCATTATTTAATAATATAATGATAAATATATAACATTGGTAGTGGTATATATATATATATATATATATATATATTGAAGGTTGATGATTTTAAATCTCATTCCATAAATTTTTAAGAAAATTGGCATGATAATGATATATCAGATTCACTTACAAAGGTTACGGGTTCGAGATGTTGTCTGATATATATTTCGAATGAGATAGTTAATATCATTAGTAAAAATTATGTAAAATAATCATAAGAATTTTTAGTATCTCAATTCATCTTAATCCCTTATATTTTTATCAAAAAATAAAATAGATAAGATATTTTTAAATTCTTGTATTAAAATATGTATCCCTCTAGCTACATGGAGTTCAAATCAATTTAGGTTTACTATTTTTTTGATCAAACTTTATCTCAATCCTAATTAAAAGATAATTGTGGTTTAAGTGATTTAGATAAATCCAAATACCAAAGGGACAACCCACCATCCCTAAATATAAATAAAGCCATCCCTAAGTGTTTAGGCGGGACAACCCACGTGACCTCCGCGTGAGTTGCTCCTTTGGGCGCAGCGAACAGATTTTTCAGCGAACCAAAAGGCGCCACGGATCCGTTTGTAAGTACTTATTTACAAGAATCCCTTCTCTCGGCACTTCGGTAACTATATAGACGGACCTCGGCAAGCTCCCAAATGGTCGCCGCCGCGCCGTGAAACGGCAGGGGAAACGCCAAGGCGATGGGGAAGAAAGGCGTCCCTGAGTGGCTCAACAGCTCGCTCTGGTCGTCATCCTCCGCCTCCGCCGCGCCGTATCCCGTCGATCGTTTCCCCCGCTCGCCGGCGGCTCCCAAGCCGGAAGCCCCCACCCGAGCTCCGATCCCCGAGCCTCCGCCGCCCTCCCGGCCACCTCCCGCTCCGGTTGAGGCCCCGAGGCCCTCTAGCGGAACTCCGCCGGAAGATCCGAGCCCTCCGCGGTTGGCTCAGGAGGAGGTCTCCCGCCAGTCCCAGCTCTTAGCCGAAGTAGAACATACTTCAGTCTCTTGTTGTTTCTGTTTGGTTTGATCTCGATTCTTTTCGGTTAGGATTTGCTTACGGATGTCGAACTCGTGTTCAGCTATCGAAGAAGGTTGTAAATATTGGAGAATTGAGGAGGTTGGCCTCGCAGGGCATTCCAGATGGAGCTGGAATTCGGTCGACAATATGGAAGGTCCCAAAATAATTCATACTTTTGCCACATTGTTAGTTTGCTGTGTTGTAAATCTGATGACTTCTTATGTTTAATTCCCCTCAAATGTTGGATTTTGGTTGGCTTCCCCTACTTAGTCAGAAACGGAAAGCTGAGGTTCTGGAACACTTGAACATTTAGGTCACATGTTTCCTTTTTACTCGGATATTATTATTTTTATATGATTTCTCATGCTTATTTTGTACTTAAAAGATCTGTTTAGTTGGTAATGCACTATGTCATTTATTTAGATAGATTCAATCTTTTCATTTTCACCTTCTTGAAGTTGTCATTGAAGAATTGCATCTTTTTACATGGTGCTGAACAGCTTCTCCTAGGTTATTTGCCAAACGATCATGAGTTCTGGGTGCAAGAATTAGACAGGAAGCGAGCTCAGTACAAGGATTTTAAGGAGGAGTTTTTGGTGAACCCCGTAAGTCTTCTTGAGCATCCTTTAATCTGCTATGGACCTACAGGCCTCAAATTTGCTGGTTTACTTCTTGATAGCTGAGATATATATGGCTCATGGAAATTTCTGATAATGAAAGGAAGTTTAGAACTATGATTGCTTTGGTGTTTGTTTTTCATAGTTGCATCTGGAATTTTTGATAGATTTGTTTTGCTAGTCAGTCAGAAATGGCACGAAGGTTGGAAGAATCCACTGGCCACAAAAATGAAGGGATGGGAAGTGGAGGTTGTGGCTTTCTGATGAGATCTGAAATAACACATGATGAGCATCCTTTGAGCCTGGGGAAGACCAGTGTATGGAATCAGTTCTTCCAGGTAAGGCATTTGGCTCCAATAGAACCTGCTGTTGTGATTAGTAAGATGAAGTTGATCTTTTTATACTTTTATACCAGTCTTGTTCTCAAGTGGAAATATGAGTATTGCCATGGATAGTTTAGCTTAAGAGTTTTCACTTTAGCGTTCTGTAATCAAGTTCTCAAGAAGCCTTTTGTATCATCAACTAGCTGTGATTTTACATGCATCAATGTGACTTTCCACTATTGAAAATTAATACATATAAATATGTAGATTGGATAAAATAGTCTAATGCTTCTTTGGGGTAAAATTGACTTTCAAAATGATAGAGTAATCAATTAAAAATAAACCTTGTCTGGAACTCTAGAATAGATAGAGGTCTATCTGAAAGAAAACCAAAGGAATCCTGCCTGCTCTCATTAGGCGATCAACCACCTTATTACGCTCTTTTAGGCATTAACCATATGAACAATATTACAAAAGTCAAAACATTATAGAGTATTAATCACAGTTCGGGGACTTCTTTGGCTTATGAACTCAATTGGAAGAACTTGCACACAACCTAACTTTTGTTAAATGAATGAATAAATTTTAATCACTGAACTGGCTATTCGGAGGACTTCTTTGGCTTATGAACTCAATTGAAACTACTCGCACATGACCTAACTTTTGTGAGAAATATTCAGCTTGCATACAGAGGAATCATGTGACAGTAACAAAAAAGTTGATGCTAAGAACCACCTGAGGCTTATGTATTTCTCAAATTAGTTCATTGGAGTTAAAAACTGAGCTTTTGTCAGGATATCCATTTTCATAAACCTAGAATATGGAAGATCCTTATGTTACTGCATAAGAATGTGACATGTTGTTTTCTTGAGCAAAAAAGCTGAGCTTTTGTCAGGATATCCATTTTCTTGTAAACTTTCATATGTAATGTAACATCTTTTTTAAAAAATAATGAGTTCCTAGAGAACTAAGGAAAGGCAAAATCTTTCTTGAGCAAAATTGTGTTTTTCTTTTCTCTTTAACATGTTTTTTGGTACCAAATGTTCAGCAAGGTGCAGTGGCAAGTCTGAAACATTGTTTATCTGGAGCGTTGTTTTATAAGTTCTAATTGATTGTTGGTTGGTTATGGGGTTCATGTTATCTGACGTTTCCTGAGTTATAGGGTGATGGTCATGTCCACATCATGATAACATTAGTTATGGACTAATTCTGTAGAAATGACAGAACTAGGGTGCTGCATAAAAGTTGCGACATACTGTTATGCTTTATTATTTTGTTCCAATTTTCTTTTACAAATAGTTGGATATAGATCTAATATATCATCTAATTTCAGGATACAGAGATTATAGAACAGATTGATCGAGATGTAAAGCGCACTCATCCTGACATGCATTTTTTCTGTGGGGATACATCCCTTGCAAAGTCTAATCAGGCAAGCCTTTTTAATTGATGAAGAGTCACTTTTCTTAACTTGTTTAGAGTAATTAATTAATTTCTATTAATTCCAGGAGGCCTTGAGGCACATACTGATTATCTTTGCGAAGTTGAATCCGGGAATAAGATACGTACAAGGGATGAACGAAGTCTTAGCACCTCTTTTCTATGTGTTCAGAAATGATCCAGATCAAAATAATGCTGTATGTGTTATGAAACTCCTATTGTGTCACTCTTTGCAACATAATTGCTTCATGTTTCTTGAAATGAATACTGCTAGATTACCATAGGTTTATCCCCTCAAGAAGCAAAATGCTTTTATTCATCACTGGATCTCATCATAGGTAAACTGCCAGTTTCAGGCTTTATATTCCATTCTGGAACTATCTCAAATATTCATTCAACAATGTTCAAACTTAATATATTATCTCAGTAGAATCTATTATACAGGCAGTTAAGTGTGGTCAACTCATGTAAGTCATATTGAGTTTAGAGTGAATATCCTGGTATCTCACTCCACTACAGTATGAGGTATTCTACTTCCACATCCATTTCATCACCAATTATTTTGAGGATTTAATTGTGTTGAGTACATTCCATTGCTATTTTGCATGTTATGGATCCTTCTTAACATCTATTAATTGTCTATGTATTGAAATAGTATAATAGTTGACAATTGTGTGGACAGCTGCCTAGGCAGTCATTTTAGCTTTAAAGTGAGCTGCAGTTATATAGGAGTGACATCCTTATAAGAATCACTTTTAAAGATCTAGAAATTTCATGAGGTGCTGTTCATATGGGTGTGGTATACCTTTGGCAAATAGAGTATACAACTTCATGTATATTATAATTCTCTCTTTTCCTAATTTAATATTTGGTCTTTTTGCACGGACTTTTGACTAACAGTGTTCTCTTACCTCTCTAAGGTAACATTGAAGCACGAACATTCATGTACCAACAAAATTGGATTATATCAACTGGTTGTTTGATTTACTCTTTCAAGAGATTCTTATTTTGTACTGTTTGTAATATATTAGATTACTCTTTGTTGGAATTGGATACTACTTGGGAATAAGTATGCAGCTGTATCATCAGTGTGTTTCTTAAGTAGAATGGTACAGATTCCAGGTTACAGCTGAGTGCATCAAACGCAGTCTGCTGACTTGGCGAATTGATTTGTCTTTTAAAATCTGTTAATAAATTATATGAAACTTAACTAGGAAGAAATAAGCAACTATTTTGCAATCAAAATTTCTTGTCATCAAATAAATTTTCTTGATTTTCTTTGGTCTCTTCAACTTTAGCATACTTTGTTGCAGGCATATGCTGAAGCAGATGCTTTCTTTTGTTTTGTTGAGTTACTGAGTGGGTTCAGGGACAATTTCTGTCAAAAGCTTGACAATAGTGTGGTTGGCATTCGTTCTACAATTGCCAAACTATCAGAGCTACTAAAGAAACATGATGGAGAGCTTTGGCGTCATCTGGAGATTGCAACGAAAGTAAGAGAACTTATCAAATTTGTTTTTGTCATTCTATCTGCAATTAATTCAAGTATCATCCAGAAACCAACTCCATTATTCATCTCTCGTTCTTTTTCTTCAACTAGCAACTTCTTTTGATAGTTTTATCACAAGGGTTTGTTCTACTTGGTGACTAAAGGTATGTCTTTGCTGTTTGTCTCTGGAATGACAACTCGATTGTGGAACACATAGTAATCTGTACTGCATGTCAATCTACCAAAAGCTCAGTTTCTAGTGATATCAGGCACGCATGGATGAACCACTTCATAAATGTTTGCAATTTCTTCGTATTAGTAGAGAGGAAGTTTTAGTTAAGCTAACTCGGTGCGTTTGGACTACAAAAGCAAGAACCCATTTTGGTTTCTCCTCTGACATTTTCTGATTTGTGTAGCCTCTAATTGTATCACTCTTTCCTTTTCTGTGATCTCATCTAGCTCATCCTTTATTCCCTCTGTTATTACCGTTTTAAATAATTAAAGATGATTGTTTGAATTTTTTGCCTTCTCAATTCTTTTTTTACTATTTCTTTAAGCCACTCTCTATTTTTCTTGTTTTGTTGTAATCTTTGCTTCCGATATCATCTTTTTGATCATTCTTCTTTCTTTATCCAGTTTGTCTATGGTGTCAGTGTTCTCTTAGGTCCAGCTAGGTTTGTCCTATTCAGCAGTTTATGCACTGTCATTTGTATTGTCTTGTACTGTCTAGAGGCAGGCGTCTTAGTGTTTTCACTCTGTTGTTTCAAACACGACTTCAGGCCCTTGATTTTATTGACCACAATGGGAATTGCAAGGCATACATAGGAGTCTGGAGAAGAAGAAGGATTCACCAACTAACTTCTTACATTAAATGTTCTGAAATAGTGGTTTTGTGGTAAAAACTTCTAGAGGTTCGATTGTCGTTACCTGATAATATGACTTGGATGCCTGCCTTGATTTCTTCATATAATTAAGTTATGCTGAAACACAGTGTCTAAGTGATGGAAATGAATTTTGAAGGTGAATCCCCAGTTCTATGCATTCAGATGGATTACACTGCTTTTGACTCAAGAGTTCAATTTTGCGGACAGCCTTCACATTTGGGATACACTGTTAAGTGATCCGGAAGGTCCTCAGGTACTATTAAGTGATCCGGAGCCATTTTGTGAGATCAGAGGTCCATTATTCAAAGGTTAACAAAAGGTGTCCTCGTAATTGCAGGAAACCTTACTTAGAGTATGTTGTGCCATGTTGATTCTGGTTAGGAGACGCCTCTTGGCTGGTGATTTCACTTCCAACCTCAAGCTGTTGCAGAATTATCCATCAACAAACATCAGTCACCTTCTCTATGTAGCTAATAAGCTGCGGTGGGCCATCAGTTGATTAAGTTTTGATGCCATGCTCTTCCTGTGTTGGTTAGCATTCCATCTATTTGTAAACTACTGGAGCTGTGGAACAACTTTAAATATTTGTTGGAGAACAAGCATTTAACTGCTTGTTCTCTTTGGTAACTTAGAATGAGAGTAAAACCTTGTGTTTTCTGTGTTCTACACCAGTGTTTATACCTCCAAAAGTCGTCTGGATGGGATGTGAATATACCTCCAAAATTTTCTCTAATTTTGCTACCTCAAGTCCATGTCAAGGGAGAAGAATCAGAAACACAGAGAGTTGACATTTGAAAGGAAGCTGTTTCTTTATCAGAGAACTATCTATGGTTTCCTCCTGTCTGTTCGATAATGATTAAGAAATTTATGGTTATATAAGTTCAAAGGTAAATTTTGAAAGAACACAAATCCAGTGAGCTGTCATTTTCTTGTTGTTTATTCAAACAATTTAATTATGTATCGAATGTCGAATAAATCCGCTATTCAAATCTATGATCGATCCTCAAATATTAGATTTTGATGGATGCCTCTATTATGATATTCTATCATCAGGAATCTTTAAGGAATAAGAACAGCTATGACATTCCATCCACACTTAATGTTAAAAGGTCAGACTCTCAAGGTGGGTATGGGTACACATTGCTTCTTTCTTCCTTCAAAATAAACTTGATGAGGTGTATGTATACACAAGAACATGTATCCATCGTACTATGGTGGGTGTACATACAAAAACATGTGATAAATATATTCATTCACATGCTTTGTATCAATTGACTTGACAAAGTTGCAACCAAGCCAAATCCAACAAAAAGCAACACTTCAAAAATTATAGCCCCATACCCTAGTGGAAAAAGCAGATGTATGAGATTAAGAAACCCATCTTATTAATATAATGATAACTCACCAATGGATAATTTTATAGAATGATATGAAGCAGACAAGAAGCTTGCAAGTCAAGAAAGTTTAAGCATGCTTACTCTCGATCGATAACAGGAGGAGGTTAGGGACGAAGTGCCTGTGACGGTTGACAATAAAAATGGTGGAATAGAAAAAAAGAACAAAAAAAAAAAAAGACTAAGCTTTTGCCCTGGTGGTGGTGTAGCAGCAACCTGATTCATACTAATCCACATTTAAAATAACATACATATATACTGCTCATGGAAATATATTTGTCTTACTTTCTCGAATAATGCTTCAAAATATTGTTGAAAATAATTTTGAAAAAGAAATTGTGTGTTTTTTTTTTTGCCTTATACTCTTAAATGTTTAGCCAATCATAATCTGTGTTCTGTGCACCAAAGAAATTAGCCATCCTGGTTCCATTATATAAAACCTGTGGCTTGGTAATTTCTACTAGTGTAAAGCCTAATCTTAAGGAGTTAGTTCTATAGGACAACCATGATCGATCGTTATTAACTTGCAATTGACAACTTATTTCCATAATTGAGAACCTAATCTTATCGTTGCTCATCGAGCATCTAAAAGTGTCCTAGTAGAGAGAAGAGAGATAGAGAGAGTGACAAATGTCCAAAATCATAGAAGAACAATGATACTTGAACCTTTCAAGGTTCTAAAACTCAGCAGCAGCAGCAGCACCACCACCACCACCACTGCTGTCTGCAATTAATTGGGTCATCAGTTCTACTTCAACTTAAACTGAAAAAAGTACAAGGCAAGAACTTGGAGGTTTTATTTCTGTTTAATAGTCAAAAAAGAGCCAGGAAAATCTTTATGTATTAAGTACATCTCAGCAATGTACAAACCATATCACGATAACAATATGAACAAGCAAAATGCCACACATCAGATGTGGATAATAAGTCAATTAAAGACATCTTGGCAGTCTTAAAAGAGTAAATTTGAACATCCAAAGTTTTACGACAAGATATAGGAATATCTTCTTTCATCATTTAGGTCCTTATCTCATTTCTTTCAAAATTTATATTAAATTTTATTCTATTCTCTATATTGTTTCTTTCATGTCTCATCTTCATATGCTCTGATCCTACCGAGAAAGGAAAAAAAAAAAAAAAAACCCAGTATGCTTTTCTTTATTTTGTGTATGTATCACAAGACTTTGTTAACTTGTTAACTTGCTTGGTCTAAATATTTAGGGAAACATGATTCAGCCAGCCCTGCACTATATTTACTGGAATGGAATATACACACATACATACACTATTTAACTTGAGAAAATTGTACTGCAACAAGTTTGTTGGCTTCTCTATTTTTTATGAGCTGACAAGAGCATAAGAATTAGAATGATTTCTTACTGTCAGAAAGGCTCGGTAATTAATTAATAGGCCATACTACTGCTAGTATTTTGGTGCAATGAACTTTCTCCAAAAATTTAATGGTGATATCATCACAGAATTTTGTCTCTTTTGAAATAGCATCCATTTTTTCATGGAAAAAAAAAAGAAAAAAGAAGAGGTGATCAATTATTCCTCTCCTAGGCTTACTTAGTAAAATACGTGAACTAGAAAAAAATAATACTAGTATTTTCATCTTCAGTCTTAACTGAGATAGATCTTAAACAACAACAAGCACACACAAATCATGCATTTTGCATCTTAGGATGGTGTTATTGGAAACTCGATTCCAGTTAGCAAAATAGTTTGAAAGGACTTGGAAGCACAAGTTTCAATAGCTAATTATTCGATTACTTTCTATTGGTTCCTTAACTCCTATTCATGGAGGTTCAGTATTTGTACACAGGATAAAAGAGAAAAATCTCAAAGTACCAAAATAAAGATAATATACAAGAGTATGTCCTATTATCGATCAAGTGCTACCCAAGTTATGTTTTATAATGACAAAAAACAAAAAAAAATAATTCCCAACCGATTACCAAGATTGGGGAATCAATCAGATAGACGTCTAAACTTGGACTATACCTTTTAGCAATAAGGTTACTTCTCTACATGCTGTAAGAAGAACTTTCACACACGAGGAGTTCCCTGAATGTTAATATCAAATAACCATCTTGAAAATGTGAAGGAAGCAAGTGCTAAAAACTATATAGGTTTGTTTATCACCAGAAATCTCTATAATAAATAATAAAACTAATGCAGAAAGCTCTTATATGCTTTCTGAGTGCCAAAAATTGCAGTACTACTTGTATGGCTGCCAAACGTCACTCACCCATCCTGCAAAAGGCATGTAAAATTTCGATCAGTCCAACATACAAACTACTCGTCAGCCAAGGAGAACCAAATTTGTTAGTTTATAAACATGTCTTGAAAACACTAAAAAAATATTTTTATTGGTCCAACCATAGATGTGAAGACATAGAATAGGTTATTGTCCTTGTAAAACTGTGATAAATGGGAAAAATAAAACCTGTACTATGGGTGATTCCAGCGCTAACATACAGGCCATTTATGGAGGATAAAACCATGGTTTACATCTATGAAGTCCTTGTAAAAATAAATTTATTTAATACCATATATGGAATGAGTTTTAGGTTAGGGTTCTTCACTTCATTTCATATGCTAAGTACGGACAGCAGCCCGAATGGAACAAATGTTTTACCAATGTCATCTGAAACCGTTTCTCCAGACGTTCTCTAATTCTAACACTATCTTAACACTTGAAGCAATTTACAACTTGCATCGCAAATGCACGACTCTTAGCTTTAATCCCAGAAACATGCATCCTCACACGAGTGAACATCATATTTTAGAATTGAAGAATATTTCGTGAAAGAAATATTTTCATCCATTAAGATATAGTATTTATACAGGATTTAAGCGAGAGATTTTTCTCAATCATATACTCATAATTAGATCAACTACTTAAATCAATTAGTGATCTTAAATCATAAATTGATTGAGAATATAAAAAATATAATAATATTATTCATATCATTATCATGATCTTTTATCATGCCCCTGTAAGATTGAACTTCTGTCAAGGATGTCAATTTTGGATCGATGTAATTAAATGTCTTACGAGTTAGAGGCTTTATGATGAAGTTTTTTAGTTGATCAAAAGTATATATGTGAGAAACACATAGTTAGTATTTGCCAACTTGATAATGGATGACAATATATTTTATACATGACTAGAACACTAGATTGAAGCATAAGTAGGTGGTACCGATATTATCATAGTATATTACAGGAGTGGATTTACAGTAGATTAGTGATCCAATTGAATTTTGCAGTGACGCTGGCGATGGTTTGATATTCAGCTTCAGTGATGGATCTTGCGATATTATCATAGTTTATTATTTCTTGAAACTTTAACTGATCTGTTTTGCTCCAAGAAAGATAATATAGGCTGACGTTAATATTTTATCATCAATATTGCCTACCCAATCAATATTGATGAATGCATAAAGATGACATGATAGTGCTTACAAAGAAGTCCATGATTAAAAGTCCTTTTTAGATATCATATTACTCGTTTTACTACAAACCATTGTGTAGTGGAGGGATGATGCATAAATTGTAATAGTTTATTGACCATAAATGAGATGTTTGGACATGTGAGATAAGTACCGTAAGGAGCCAAGTGTTTGTCGTTACTATGTTGGATTCGTAGTAGGATTGCCATTATATAATTTGAGTAATTCAATAGTTGAGAGTTGGGTGGTAACTTCTTTAGTGTTCTATATGTTCGACTTTGATAGTAAATTTTGAATGTAATTCTTTTGAGATAGAAAAAGTCCAAAAGATGTAAATATTATTTTCACTCATAGAAAGTAGATTATGGTTCCTAGATCTTTTACATAGAATCAATCTACTAATTGCTTAAGGAATTATTTGATCTCTATAGAATTATTATCTATAATGATAATGTTATCCACATAAACTAATAGATATATGACACTTCCCTTTTGTTATCGTAGAAATAACGATGTGTTAGACTTGGAGTTAATAAAACTAATTGATGTAAAAAATGAGTTAAGTTCGGTATACCGGGCTCTTGGAGTTTGTCAAAGTCCATAAATAGCTTTTCATAGTTTACAAACATGGATTGTATATTGAGGGTGAATGAAGCCAGGAGATTGCTACATAAAGGCATTTCCAATTAAGGCCCATTTGTAAGAAAACATTATTAATATCTAGTTGGCGTATGTACTAGCCTTGAGTGACAATCAAACTCAAGATAAGTCAAATTGTTATCAGTTTAATAACTGAATTGAATATTTCTTTGAAGTCAATATATAACCGTTGGTGAAACCTATTTGGCCACTAGATATGTTTTGTATTTAGCAACATATCCATTTATGTTCCACTTAATTCAAAAGATCCACTTACACCTGATGATATTTTATATGTGATGAAATTGTATAGGGTCCATGGGGCATTATGAAGTAGAGCATTATATTCTTCATATATGGCTTTATGCTAGTGTGAAGATTTTTGGGCTTCGGTGATAGTTGTAGGCTAAATAGATTTAGGTGGAGCTTGTCTTAGCATAAAGGTCAAAAATTTAACTTAGTTTGAACATGTCATTTTTGAAGTATGTTATCTTGTGATGTTCAGGCGTAATGGTATTATTGGGTTATATTGAAGGCATGAGAATTAATAGAGAGCTATTGACATGTACTTAATCAGGCTAATGCACTTCAGTGTCACTTGGTCGAGGAGAGGACAAAGACATCATTTGTAGTGCTGAGGGTGTTACTTCATCGAACATTGTAGAGTGAATTTATAGAGAAATAGATGAAGAAGTTATAGAGGGGGTGAAATGCTATTAAACTAGAGTGATAAGTGATGTATGTTTTGAGGAGAACTACTGGTTAGTATGGTGGTGTGTTTATGGGGGTATAAGGTGTGCTCACATGAATCCATTGATGCATGATTGTTAGAGTGGCTTGCAAGCTAAAGGCCCATAGTTTTAGAAGAAAAAAATAGACGCGACAAAAGTAACATGACATGATATAAAGACTTTTGAGTTTGAAGATTGTAGCATCGAAAAATATTATATACAAGAGATTACTCTATAAAGATGCAAAGCTTAGCTTTTGGTGTTAATTTATTGTGTTAATTTATTGAAGCATAAGGGCGTAGTTAGGGATAACATAAATAACCAAATCCTTTAAATTTTTGAAGGCTTGAGATTTTATGAAATAGTTTTTCAAATCATGACTAGTGTTATAGGACTAGAGTGAGCATGTGGTTAATAAGATAGATTATAGTATCAAAGGCTACTGACCAAAAACATGGAAGCTTAGTATAAAAAGGTGAGACCAGTTTTAACTATATGTCAATTATTTCGTTTGATATAACTAACTAATTGAGGTGTATGTGGTGGCAACTTGAGATGTGTATACTATAGGATAAGATATAGGCTTTTAGGGCTTAGTATTCACCTCCTCCATCAATAGTAAACTATTCCAATGGTAGACTGGAAGAAGTTCTCAACCATCTTTCTAAAGTGAATAAAGACTATGATGACTTTAGAGAGGGTATAACCATCTATATTTAGTAACGTAATATATGAAAATGATATAAAATATGAAATTATTAAAAAAATGGTTAGGGCAGGGCCCTAGACATTGGTGTAGATAACTTTAAATAGTTTGGAGCAGGATATGGAAGACGTTTGAAAAGACAATCTGACTTTTATTTCTAAGATAAGCATCATAATGAGTTATAATTCTACTTGACTTACAAGTTGGAAGAGAGTAATGAGAAAGTAATTATTAAATGGAAAATGATGGATAATTAAGGTGACGATACTACACATCGATTGTAACTGAAGTAAGAGTGGTTGGCTTGGTGATTTGTCCTCAAATTTTTTAGAAAAAATAAATCAAGAAAGAATTTAATAGAGGTGTAATTATGTTTACATAATTAAGAAATAAAAATGAGATTCCTTTCAATATGAGGTGAATAAAGAACACCATTAAGTATAAAAGTATTAGTGTTTGAATTAAGTATCATGGAACCAGTGTGAGTAATAGGGATTCTATTACCATTACCAATGATAATGTCCTAATTACCTCTATAGTCATTACAGATAAATAAGTTCTATAGATCAGAAGTACTATGATGAGAAGTACCGGAGTCAACAATCCAATTATTTAGATGAATAATTGGAGTAGTCATGATGTTTTCTTGAGGCTGATTGATTGTAATAGTAAGCTTAGGTCGAGACCAATAGACTTTTCTTGTGTATTCAATTTTGTCACAGAGCTGGTAGATGACTTTTTATTGATTGCTACTGTTGGGATGCCAGAGTTGCTAATAGTTATAAAATAAGTTATTTCTTGAGTTATTTGGATTGAAGTTGCCACCATGATTAAAGGGTTGATAGTATAATAGAGGACGATGGCTTTGCGTGTTGCCTATATGACCAGGAGGCATCTTGTTCAGTCTTTTGTGAAAGTTTTTGCTGCTTTGGTTGCTCTACTAGTAATTGATCCTATCATCATCTTTTCTCTTTTTAGATATATTTCATGATAAATCAACTTGTCATATAGTTCTTCAAATGACATCAGTGAGTCTCGTGCTCGAATTGCTATCGTTCCTTATATTTGCCTCCTAGGCCATTGATAATATGAATAATAATTTTTTCATTACTCAAGAAATGAAATATTAAAACCAAGTCATCTATAGTAACTTTTATATTTTGCATATAATTAGCAATAGTACTTCCCTCTTATGTTATTTTTATTAGAGGAGATACCAGATTTAGTATACGAATATGAGAGTGATTGACAAGGGTGATTTATAACTTTAACCATGCTTCTACTATACTGCTATACAAAGATATTAGTAGTGTTATGGAGCCAATGATTGAGATTTAAATTGCTTGTAGAATAAGATGATCTTGTTGTAGCTATAACTTATGATTAGGATTTATTATTAGCTGAGTTCTCCTAATATATGGATCTTTTCTAGTGAACAACCGAGAGAGCCATCGAGTTGCATATTGTTGGAAGGAGGGAGAAAGGCCCCTTCTTGCAAGAGCGGTATAGAGAAGTTGGTGGTTGGTGGAAAATGAAGTCAAGATTTTTGGAGTGCCATGAACAATAAGAGGGCAGCAATGAGTGAGAGGCAACAATAAGATCGTGTTCAAGATTAGCAACAACAAGGAAAAGGATAAAGTCCGCAAGTAGTCATTAGCAGCGATGGTTGGTGTTTGCTGTTTATGATTTTGTTGGCAATAAAAATAGGTCATTAAACAAGATACGATGGTTAGTGATCTCTATAGGAGAGCTTGCCTATCATGGTCTGATCGTACTAGATGAGGTCGAAGAACTGGACATAGCAAGGGGCCTTGAGATGCACCATGTATTAGCCATTGTCGACGAGCGAGTAGTCCCTGGCAGAGTGTGAGATGAGGCCCTCAAGGAGGTTGTGATCCTTGAGGATGTCATGCACCCGTAAGGACAATGAGGTTGAGAGGAGAAGGCAAGTACTTAGTGCAGAGGTGGGCGCTCAAGCAGAGAGTGCTTGAGGTAAAAGCAATGATCGATGAGGAAGAAGGGGGTGCACTTGGGGCAAATATCGCTTCGTCGGTAAGGAAGAATGGGGGGCACTTCACTAGTGAGGAAGAATGACGAGTGTGAGGTGCACACAGAACATCATCAAGTGTAAAAGTGCTAGTATGTGAATTAAGTATTGTGGAACCAATATGAGTAATGAGGATTCTGTTACCATCACTGATAATGATGTCTTGATTGCTTTTATAATCATTATGGATGGACAAGTTTTGTAAATCAGAGGTGATATAATGAGAAGCACTAGAGTTCACAATATAATTATTTAGATGGACTATAGTCATGATATTCATTCGCTTGAGGCCAATTGGATGTAGTAGTAAGTCTATGTTGGTTATAGTGCCCTATAGGCTAATCACGTGAGTGTTGACACGTATGATACACAATACATTCTTTTTTGTTATTATTATCATGATATTTTTTTACTTTATATTATATTATTAATATAATGTGATATCCTTGGGTCTGTGCAATAACAATTGGATCATGATAAGATCATGATAATGCAACCAATTCACCTTTAAATACAGACCATAAATAATCTCGATCATAGATTACTTACGAGGGACATCGAGATAGTTAGATAGACTAGTGTGTTATATACCCATCTATATAATTGAGGCAGTTGGTCTTATAGTTGCTTGTGAGGGGACACTAGAGATATAGTGTAAGTGTTTATTAGAGAATAAGTTCACTGATTGATCCACTTATAAAATATTTGATGGTTGAAGATATTTGATCATAGATAGCAATTTTGTAGTCTTAATTGTGTGTCTAGTCTTTAGACTAGAGACACTAAGAATGTCTTGTTTGAGTGTTCCATTCTTTAATACCAGACTTACAGGTCTAGAAATTTTAGATTTGATACAACCTGTTAATTGGGAATGACAGTCAACCTTATAAAGATAATTGAGTATCAATAAAAGATCATATTTCAAATCATTGTCTAGGGTCATTATGATCGAGAGAAAAAAAGTTCTTTGGGAGAATCCGATTAGAGTGTGACTCAAATGAATTCTGTATGAGACTAATAGTATCATTCTCGATATATGATCTTTGTGATATTAGATAGATGAAGGATTATAGGTACATTACTTATACTATCTAAGAACTTTAGTGTAGTGGTCTAGTACGTCCATAATTGATAAGTTGAATGAATTATTATAATTCACTGAATTAATATCCAATATGTCAAGGTAATTGGATGAAGATTTAATATCCAATAGGAGGGGACCAAAGGATCACGAACTAAGTCTGATGGGTTAATTGACCTATTCGTATGGCCTAAACCACTAGCCAAAATATTTAAGCTAAAGTTAATAGTACTATATCATCAGACCCTTATAAGTCAATTTTAATCTTACCTACTTCTGATGTGGGACTAATTAGGGTATTATAGCGAAAGAGAGGATAGATCACGTTGCGAAAGGAGGAGCGTTATCGCTTTATCTACCGTGTGGATCACCATTAAAAAGGAGAGAATGAGATCTCCTTCATCCATAGACTTGGATTTATAATTTTAGGGATATACGATCCCCCCTAGGTGAGAACATCTTACGAATCTTGTATAGTTTTTGGTTTTACAAGTTTCTCACTCCCAATCATCATATGATCTAATATTCTTATTTGGGAAATTTATTTTGTTTCTATTTTTTATTACGCATGTGATGATCTCCAAGGTTTTTCAATAGTTTGGGTCGAGACCAATAGACTTGTGGAGTGCCCGACTTTATCATACTAGTAAACGACACTCTTCATTGGTTTGTATGGTCTGGACGCTAGGGCAGCTAATGGTTATTGAAGTTGCCACCTTGATAGTTGTTGAAGTTATGATTGAAATGTTGATGGTGTAGTTGATGAAAGATATGTTTATGTGTTACCCATATGTCCAAGAGATATTTTGGTCAATCCTTTATTGATGTTCTTATTGCTTTAGTTGCTATTTCACTTGGATTTTTGACTGACTTGAGCTGTGATAGTTGGTTCAGTCATCTTTTCATCATATTTCAAATATGTCTCATAGTCAATCAACTTATCATAGAGTTCTTCGAATGACATCGGTGAGTCATGTGCCCAAATTGCTATTGGCAATTCCTTGTATTTATCTCATAGGCCATTGAGTGTACAGACTATGACTTCTTCATCACTAAAGCAATGACCTATTAAAGCCAAGTCATCGATGATAACTTTAATATTTTGCATATAATCAGCAATAATACTTCCCTCTTGTATTATTTTCATCAAGGTGGATAGGAGATTAAGCATGCGAGTATGAGAGTGATTGGCTATGGTGGTTTATAATTTAGACTATGCTTCTATTAGTATTGAATGAATATAGTAATAGTGTGATGGATCTAGCGACTAAGGTTTAAATTGCTTAGAGGATAAGATGATCTTGATGTAATCATAGCTTGCAAGCTGGATTTGGTACTAGACTGTGTTCTCCTGATATTTGGATCTTTTTTGGAGGACAAATGGGAGAGCCATTGACATTACCTAGTAGATCATGTTCAAATAGGAGATTTGAGAATTATGCTCACTAAGATATATAGTTATCATCCTTAGATAATTTGAAAGGATTAGAGTTATAATATTGATGGAGACAAGTCCTGTATGTTGAGAAGAACTATTATTCTCTACGAGAATAATAATTGGAGCGTTAGATATGATGGTTACAAGTGCCCTATAAACCAATCACGTGAGTAATGGCACGTGTGACATGCTACACAGTCTTTTTTACATTATATATATATATATATTGTGATGTCCTTGATTATGTACAATGAGAATCAGATCGATTCAAAGTTAAACACAGACTATAAATAATCTCAGTCATAGGTTACTCAAAATGGACATCGAAATAATCAGATAGATCGGTATACTATATACCTATCCATATGGTGGATGTGATTGGTCTCATAGCCACTTGTGTGGGGACACTAAAGGTACAGTACATGTGCTCATTGGAGAATGAGTTTACTGATTGATCCGCTTACGGAATGTTTGATAGTTAATTATACCTAATGTCAAATAGCAATTTCGTAGTCTTAGTTGTATGTCTGGTCCTTAGACTTGAGACACTAAGGATGCCTTATTTGAGTACTCATTTATTTGATGTCCGATTTATAGGTCTGAAAAGTTCTAGATCTGATGCAACTAGTTATCGAGATTAGTAGCCAACCTTACGAAGGCAATTGAGTGTTAATAGAGGATCATCTACTCTCAATATCATGAGAGGAATATATCATATGTTATTGTTGGGACAAATCTTTGGTTATGGTTATTCAGATTGAGAGAAAATGAGTTCTCTGGGAGAATCTGATTAAAGCGAGACTTTGAAGGATTTCGTATGAGGCTTGATAATATCATACCCAATATACGATGTCTGGGATATTAGATAGATGAGGGACTATAGATACATGGTAATTAAAGATAGATAAGTCCAATGGATAAGATCCCCTGTACCATCTGGGAACTATGGCGCAGTGGCTTAGTATGTCCATAGTCGATAAGTCGAGTAAATAAGATAATAATTCATTGAGTCAGAAGGAGTTCTGATAGGAAGGACTCATGGCTAGCTCGGTGTTGGGTTTAGAAGGTCACACACATATAGTGGATGTTTCAATAAGTAGAGGATTAAGTATAAGTTATCCAATCAGCCCATGCTCTCGTGGGATGAGACCCAACATTGATAGATCCTTATATGAAGCCCAGTTATAGACCAATTAAGATTATTGGATAGAGATCCAATAATCTAAGATTAGTGGGTAATTGGATAGAGATCCAATATCCACTAAGGCAAGATCCATTAGGATTTTTAGGTGGCTCTCTATGAATAGGAGGCATGGGTGACACATGGGAGATCCATTGACATTACCTTGTAGATCAAGAGTTGCACAAGAGTTACGAGCTTTTATGATGCGATTAGAGGAGCATTGCTGCAAAGAGCTATCCTATGGATACTGCTAGAGAGGAGGATGTTTGACCTTCTTTGTCCTCTCCATTAGGATCTATTGATCTCCCTACATATTCAATCTCTCACGTATTGTAGTTTTCATTTTTACGGGTTTTTCGTGCACCAATCATTGCATGATGATTTGATATCCGTGAGAAACCTATTTTATTTTCTTTTTTTCGCTATGCATATGATACTCTCGTTAGGTTTTGTAATAGTGGTATCAAAGCTAGGTTACTCATTCAAAAGATGGGCTTTTATACTTCGTGTGATGAGATTGAATCATGTAAGAATTATTCTATGCGTTTATGCAGCGATCGCGGACAAATTGCATATGGATAGGAGCCACTTGTGGGTAGGTTGCTTGCAGGAGTGACTGCTCGTGGCCAGGCTCCCTTTGGGAGTGATCGCCTGTGACTAGGTAACCTATAGGGGTAGCCTCCTACAGCCAGGGCCCCTACAAGGGTGGTCATATATGGGTCGCCTGAGGCCAAGGGCACTCGCGGAGGCGATGCCAACTAGCAGATCGACGCTTGCCCACAGGGGCGATCGCCTACTGGCTAGGTGGCTGCCCACGTGCAAGGGCAGCCGTCGCCAACGCGTCGCGTTGCCGCCTATGCAAGGGTAGGGGCGGCAGCCAACTGGAAGGAGGCAGAGGAGAATTGAGGCTTTTGGAAAAAAGATGATTCTACCCCTAGTAATTTAAAAAATTTTAAGATCTATCCTTTTGTCTAGAATTTCAAAAATACCCTTATAAAATTCTAAAATTTTTTGATATGTCTTGAATTCTAAAAAAATAATTAATTAGATGGTTAATTAATTATTATTTATCTAGTAGTCCTACATGATGATATGTGTACATATGATTTATGATGTTGAGAAATCACATGTACATGTGATTTATGTGTTATGATGTGTCAGCGGGACCCATGATGAGAGAGTGGAGATGCCAGCGAGACCCACGATGTTGTATATATATGTGTGTGTGTGTGTGTGTGTGTATTAGGAGATAGAAACAAAACAAAATTACTTCCTATGATAATATTAAATCGATGAGCGTGAAGTGATAAGATTGACCCATGTGACCTTCTATCGTTATAGGAAGAAATTGAATCATGACATAAATTGAGCTGATGAATCCCTCGAGGCTTACCTATCTACGTCCTACATCATGGAGATGTCATTAATGATCTGAGGACATTGTATGCTTGGTTGTGTTACTTGACGGCATATCATTAAATTATATCCATATAATAACAATGATGATGACTTAATTAAACTTTATGGTTAGTCGAGCAGACGAGTTCATGATGATTCGAAGGTCGAGTATGATGAGAATCATAAGGGGTTATGGCTGACAAGAGTTACCTACCTTTTTAGGCTTAGTATAATTGGTCGAGTCCCTCAAAGTTGCACTAAGATATTGATTGGATCTCGATCCCCATTAAGAGACTTTCATTTTATGTGTCGAGGGTGTTACATAATTCGTTAGGAAAATAGTGAAAGTACATTAAGATAAAAGTCTATCTTAATTAATTTTCTATAAAATCTACATGTTATTAAATCATGCTATATCTTATTTGTTAGAAATAGGTCGCTTGTAAACCCCCTACGTGGCATACTTAATGTCAATTGCCTTATTGGTCTAAACTACATAGATTGGCTTTGTAATTTAAAAATTATTTTCACTGCGAAGAAAATCGTGTATGTCCTTGACACAATTCTACCTAAGAAATAGAAGCTAGTTCTCTATATTGGTGAGGCCAATAGAAAATGAAGGCTAATAAGTGCCTTAAGAAGGGCATGGGCAAGGGCAAACTAGGTAAAGCAAAGGTTGCCAAGAAAGACCCAGCCATGGATAAAGGCCAGTGCTTCCACTACGGTAAAGATGGGCACTGGAAGAAGAATTGCAAGGATTACCTTGCAAAAAAGACAAAACAGAAGCTTAAAGAAGCTTCAGGTATATTCATAATCAGTCTCCATTTGTCAGATTTTCATGAGTATTGGATATCTTGAGTGCTTATCATATATATAATTCTTTGTATATTATAGCAAGGCCTATGAGACTGGCCAGAGGCAAGATGGACCTCAAGATGGGCAATAGAGCAAGAGTTGGTGCAGTTGCTATTGGGGAGGTCACCCTACATTTTCCTAGTGGATCTATTATAGCATTCGACGCATGTTATTATATTCCCTCGATTATCAAAATATTATTTTTATTTCTTATTTTACAGTTAGTGGATATAAACTAGTTTTATTTATTCATTAATTTTGGATGATAAGATCATTACAACATGGACCTTAATTAATGGCTTATATGTGTTAGACACTTCTCCACAAATGTAAATATGTCCAAGAAGAAACTAGACGAGGTGAATAAGTCATACTTATGCCACTGTAGGCTATGTCATATCTATGAGAGAGAATTTAAAAGTTGCTAAAAGATGGATACTTAGATCCATTCAATTGAGTCATATGCAACTTGCTAACCTTGCTTTCTATTAGGAAACCTTAGCGGGAGCATCACATGTACAACGGAAGATCAAAACAAAATAGGTTTCTCAGACAGATCAAATCGTCATGCAAAAAATTAGATCGTGAGAAAGTCACAAAAAACTATGATACGAGAGAGATTAATTATCTAGGGATATCGTATGTCCCTGTTTTTCTAGATTCAGATAAAGAGGATGAAGAAGATTAAGCATCCTTCTCTCTAGCGGTATCCACATAACGGATCTCTGCAACGAAACTCCTATAAGCATATCTTACAACTCTTACGTAGAGAGAGGGAGGAGAATAGGAGGGGGTGGCCAAAGTTGCAGTCTATTAACCATGAGCCTCCCCTCCTATTTATAGAGAGCAACCAAAAACCCTAGATGTCTTGCCTTAGTGGGTATTGGATCTTCATCCAATTACCCACTAACGTTACATTATTGGATCTGTATCCAATAATCTTCTTTGGCCTCTAATTGGGTCTCATGCAAGGAGCCCGTCAGTGCAGGTTCTCGTCTAATGAGAAAATGAGCTAATTAGATCTTCATTCAATCCTATATTTACTGAAGCATCTATCATATATGTGTGACCCTCTAAGCCCGATACTGAGCTGACCATGAGTTGCTCCCATCAAAACTCCTTCTGATATAGTGAATTATTATCTCAATAATAATTCACTCGACTTATTGACTATGGATGTATTAGGCCACTACGCCATAGTCCCCAAACGATATAGGGGGATCAAATTCATCAGACTTATCTGCTTATAGTTACCATATATCTATAATCCCTCATTTAACTAATATCTCAGAGATCATATATTGGATATGGTACTATCAAGTCACATACGGAATCCGTCTGAGACTCGCTCTAATCGGATCCTCCCGGAGAACTCTTTATCTCTTAATCTGAATGACCTTGGCCAGGGATTTATCTAAGCAAGCATATATGAGATATTACTCTCATAATACCGAGAGTAAATGATCCTTTATTGACACTCAATTACCTTTTTAAGGTTGACTACTAATTCTAATAACCGACTGTACTAGATCTATAACTTTCCAAATCTATAAGTCCTGCGTCAAATAAATGAGTACTCAAATAAGGCATTCTTAGTGTCTTAAGTCTAAGAACTAGATACAAAACTGGGACTATGGAATTACTCTCTGATATTAGGTATGATTACCCATACAGTATTTCATAAGTGGATCAATCAATGAACTCATTCTCCAATGAGCACACGTACTATATCCTTAGTGTCTCCACTTAAGTGGCTATGAGACCAATCGCCTCCATCATATGAACGAGTATATAGTACCAGTCTTTCCGATTATCTCGATATCTCTGACATATGACCGAAATTATTTAGGATCTATGCTTAAAGGTGAATCGATCTCATTATCGTAATCTCATCATGTTCTCATCGCACAGAACCAAGGACATAACAATATATATATGTAATATATAATATAATATGAGAATATATCAGTAATAATCATAAGTAAAAAGATTGCAGCGTGTCACATGTGTCATCACTCACGTGATTAGCTTGTAGGACACCTGTAGTTAGCACTTCCATTGAAAGTTGACCATCTCTCCTTTTAGTTAAACTGGAGAGAGAACCACTGAATTATTGGAACTTATACATAGTGATGTATGTGGTTCCATGTCGACTCAAGCTATAGGTGGTTACTCATACTTTATTGCATTCACTAACGTTTTCTCTAGGTACGAACACGTTTACTTGATGAAATACAAATCTAAGGCCTTCGAGAAATTTAGGACATATAAGAATGAAGTGAAGAATCAGATCGAAAAGAGTCTTAAGACTCTTCATTCAGAGTTCACATATTTCCTCAAAAACGATGAGATTTTGTCCCAGTGGATACCTCCTTATGCACCTCAACTTAATGGTGTATCAGAAATAAGAAATCACATACTGTTAAACATGGTATGGTCCATGATGAGTTTCGATGACCTACCTATCTCATTCTAGGGATACGCCTTGGAGACTACAGCTTACCTTTTGAATAGAGTTCTATCTAGGTCGGTAGTATCTACACCATATAAGATATAGAAAGGGAAGAAGCTTGATCTTAAGATTGTTAATATTTGGGGCTGCCCTACCCATGTTAGAATATACAATCCCGACAAGTTAGAATCAAGAACAGAAAGGTGCAAGTTCGTGGGATATCCTAAGAAAACTTGGGAGTATTATTTCTATCATCCTGATGATACAAATGTCTTTGTTACCAAGAGAGTTGTGTTCCTTGAGAAGGAGCATGTTCTTGGTGGAAACAGTGGGAGTGAGATTGAGTTGAATGAGGTTAGAGAACCTAGCTCAAGCACCATTCCAGATTTGAGTATGTTCAGGAACCTAACATAAGTTTTGACTTTATGCGGGTTTAATAAAGTATCTCACCCTCTTGAAAGATATGTGAGACATATCAGTAGAGAGGATACTCAGGATATTGATCCTCAAACCTACGAGGAGGCTATTATGAGTATAGACTCCAGGAAGTAGTAAGAAACCATGAATTCTGAGATGGATTTATACTCAAACAAGGTTTGGAACCTTGTGGATGCACCTGAGGATATCATACCTATTAGCTACAAGTATATCTTCAAGAAGAAGATCGAAGTATATGAAAAATTGGAGACCTATAAGGCAAGGCTAGTGGCTAAAGGACATTGTCAAAAGGCAAGGAGTTGCCTATGACGAGACATTCTCACATTTAGCTATACTAAAATTTATAAAATTCTTTTGGCTATTACAACACACTACGACTATGAGATCTGGTAGATGGATGTGAAAACTACATTACTCAATGACAATCTCGAGAAGTATGTGTATATGATATAGCCAGAGAGATTCGTATCCAGAGAGAGTCTAAATAAGATGTTGAAGTTGCTCAGATCCATTTATGGACTGAAGTAAGCTTCTTGAAGTTATAGTATAAGATTTGATGAGGCGATCAAATCTTATGATTTCGATAAAATTGAAGATGAGCTTTGTATATATAGGAAAGTAAGTGGGAGCGCTATCATCTTCTTGGTACTATATGTGGATGACATCCTAATCATTGAGAATGATGTAGGAATGCTCTTCACAGTTAAGACTTGGCTATCTAAAAACTTCTCCATGAAGGGCTTAGGGGAAGCATCCTACATTTTGGGGATTCAGATATATAGAGATAAATCCAAAAGGATGTTTGACTTATCCTAGTCATAGTACATAAACTCCATTATCAAAATGTTTGGCATAGAAAATTTTAAGAGAGGTATCAAACCGATGAGACATGGAATATCACTTTCTAGGAGTATGTCCCAAAAGACTCATGAATACAGGACAAATATAGATAGAAAACCCTAAGCCTCAGAGATAGGGTTTATCATTTATACTATGTTATATACTAGGCTTGATATAGCACATGCTATGTCACAAGCATGTATCGGGCAGAGCCAGGTTTGGAAACATTGGAAGGCAGTAAAGTGTATCCTTAAGTACTTAAGAAGGACTAAGGATCTTTTACTAGTATATGGAGGAGGTAGCTTCCAGGTTAAGGACTACATAGACTCGAGTTTCTAGTCCCACATTGATGATAGTAAGTCAAACTTAGGGTATGTCTTTATCCTAAATGGAGGAGCAATAAGTTGGAAGAGTTCCAAGCAAGATACTACTATTGACTTGACCATAGAGGCAGAATACATTACAGCAGTAGAAGCAACAAAGGAAGGGTATGGATGAAGAAGTTCATCATAAATTTGAGAGCCGTACCAAGAAACAAGGTGTTAATTTCCATATATAGCAACAATAATGAGGCAATAGCTCTAACAAGGGACCAAGATCTCCTCAGAAGTGTCTTGAGGAGGTTCTAACTAATTAAAGAGATTATAGCCCATAAAGATGTAGCAATGAAAAGAGTTTCATTTGAAGATAACATTGTAGATCAACTAATAAAGTAGTTAGCTTAGACTATCTTTGAGTGTCATAAGAGTCTGATGAGGGTCAAACACATAGGTGATTAGCTTTAGATCAAGTGAGAGATTGCTGGTTACATGTGACTTGTAAGCTAATCACGTGAGTGATGGCATGTATGACACGCTATACAGTCTTCTTATATTATTATTATTGATATCTTCTAATATTATATTATATATTGAATATATATATTACGATGTCCTTTGTTTTGTGTAATGAGAATCAAATAGTGATGAGATCATGATAATGAGATTGATTCACCTTTAAAAAATAGACCCTGAATAATCTCGATCATAGGTTACTCGAGAGAGACATCGAGATAACCAGACATACCGGTGTACTGTATACCTATCCATATAATAGAGGCGGCTGGTCTTATATCCACTTGTGTGGGGACATTAAGGATACAATATAGGTGCTCATTGGAGAGTGGGTTCATTGATTGATCCGCTTATGGAATATTGGATAGTTAATGATACCTAATGTTAGATAATGATTTTGTAGTCTCAGTTATGTATCTGGTCCTTAGACTTGAGACACCAAGGATGTCTTGTTTGAGTACTCATTTCTTTGATGCTAGACTTACAAGTCTGAAAAATTTTAGATCTGGTACAATCGGTTATCGAGATCGGTAGCCAACCTTATGAAGATAATTGAGTGGTAAGATAGGATCATCCACTCTCAATATCATGAGAGGAATATTTTATGTGCTATCGCTTAGACAAATCATCGATCGGGGTCGTTTGAATTGAAAGAGAAGGAGCTCTTTGGGAGAATCCGATTAGAACGATACTCGAAAAGATTCTGTATGAGGCCCAACAGTACCATGCCCAATATACAGTTTGAGATATTAGATGGATGAGAGACTATAGATACACGATAACTGAGGATAGACAAGTCTAATGGATAAGATCCCCTATACCGTTTGAAGACTATGGTGCAATCACATAGTACGTTTATAGTCGATAAATCGAGTGAATTATTATGAGATAATAATTCACTGAGTCAGAAGAAGTTCTGATAGGAAGAACTCACGGCCAGTTCATTGTTGGGTCTAAAAGGTCATACACATATGACAGATATTTCAACAAATAGAAGATTGGATATGAGTTATCTAATTAACTCATGTTCTCATGAGATGAGACGTAACATTGTTGGATCCTTGCATGAGGCCCAGTTAGAGGTAAATTAAGATTATTCAATAGAGATTCAATAATTCAAGATTAATGAGTAATTGAATGGAGATCTGATACTCATCAAGGCAGAATCCATTAAGATTTTTGGATGACTCTTTATAAATAGGAGACATGAACAATACATTAGTGATATGTTATACCTCGCCTCCTTCTTATTCTTTTCTCTTCCTCTATGCAAGACTTACGAGCTTTTCGACTACTATTGGAGAAGCATCGCTACAAAGATCTATCGTGTAAATATCATAATTTTTATTTTTTATGAATTTCTCAAGTATCAATTTTTGCATCACGTATGTATCGATCTTCAAGGATGAGAGGGCCAAGCGTCGACAGGAGGAGGCTCTCGATATCATGAAGGTGATTGCAAAAGTTGAAGAAAGGAAAAGGGAAGACACCGGTGGCTGGAAGTGAGTCTGCAACCGATCAATAGTAGATCACCGATGATGAAAGTTTCCCTTCCTGGGCTGTGCTGTGCGAGGGGGAGTCAGAGGAGGCGTCGGTGATTTGGTTATGCAGCCGTTCGTTCTGCAGATTTGCAGCGAAGAATCTAGGCATTGAAGAACTTTACTTAACGTCGGGTTCATCAGTCAGTCGGCTGCGACATGAGAATAAAACATCTCCTAAGGCAATTTTTTTAGCTTGCTATGAGTGTTAAAGTGTTTTCTAGATAAAATTAATTTCCATCTTTTGCTATTTCTGATGCTAATTTGATCTGTTCTTTTTTTTTTTTCCTTATTGGATTGACGGTATCTCAAACTCAATGAGACCTCAACCTTTTTTCGGTTTTTTGTGTGCATTTGTATCTCCATGACTATAAATTATAGTTGTGAAAATTATAGTTATGAACATAAATCCTGTCTTCTTCATTTTTTTTAAAAAATATATTTTTGCTCCATTTATATTTTATTTTATTGAAGGAAAAATTAGATTACCATATTTGATTTAATCAATGATATTAAGAAAATAATAATTTTCCTAACAAGCAATTAGCACCATTTATATTTTGTTTTATTAAAGGAAAAAATAGTATGCCTGTGTCGTGAAGATGAGACCTGATTTAACGATATTATTAAAATCTTTAATGGCTAAACTAGTATCATCTTTAAAATATTGTAGGACCTTATTATCAATAGCTAAAGTTTTTTCTTAAAAAATATTATAAAGCAAACCAAGCTTATCCTAATTATTATTTTATTGTGACTTTAGAAATGTTATCAAATTTAATGTGTCAATGGTGCTTTAAGTCCTTTTGTGGGCATTAATTAGACTAGTTATTTTTAGTAAGAATTACATTCTAAGAGAGAGAAAGAGAGAGAGAGAGAGAGAGAGAGTTTTGAAATAATATAAAATTGAAGATATGGGGATTAACTGTCCTAAATCACTAATTAAAATACTTAAGTTAATATTTGAGGATAGTGGTAATTTACAAGACTTCAAAAGGCTTCATTCATGTTCATAAAAGTATAGGAAGAAATGTTCTACAACCACTTTGCAGGATCCACATTTTTATTCACCCTCGAGTTAAAAAGGAGTTACCGACAAAAAAAGAAGAAACAAACCCTCTTCATTCACATGTAGTAGATCACAACATTCCATACTTTAATATCTCTTTTTAAATGGATAATTCCACTATTAGTTTGGTGATTTATGGATTATATAAGGTTATAAAATGAGCTCATTAAATAAGCATGTCCACAACCATAATTATAATCTTACCATAAAGTCAAATTTTGATCACAATATTTGATTTTAATTTCATCCTACAAAATCCTTACCAGCCAGGCGAACACACACCTTCTAAATACATATCGAATAAGATCTCAAACTCTGAACATATGATGGGTGAACCTGATACATTATCACCAAATTAATATTTTTCATATAAACCCTTAAAATTCTTTCAGAAAAACCCATTCCTATAGATATAATTGATTGTTTGAAATAATAGACACTATTCAATCGATAGTAGATATACTTGACCACTGCTAAATGTTTGTAAGGAGGTATACAACTTGGATCCTGAATTCTAGTATCATGTAACAAAACACAAATCTCACGAAATTTAGGAAGAAGGGGAAGGGGTAAAAAAAAAAACCCAAACATTGGAAACACAAATCCTAGAATTACTTAAGCCACAGGTCTTACTTTGGCTAGGTATGTAGCATCTGAGTTTGATGTGAACTATGTGGTGCTCGAATAAAAAAATTAAGGTTTCTTCATAAAGTTATTTTTGATTGTCTATCTTCTGGAGCAACACACTGCCACAAAGAACGATATGCTGATATCTCTGATGCTTCGATCCCCATAGCAGAAAGATTGCGCCCGTACTCCTGAAACCAATGCGGTGAAAGAGGAAGCACCACATTAGAGAAGTTCAACTGGTGCAACATAAAGATGTACTAATCAAAGTGTATAATACTTCAGAGGGGAAAATTATTATGACCAATTGATTACACTCTGTATGATGACAGAACATGTTTCAAGAAAGTACTTCACAACAGCCAGTCTATGCTGAGGCTAGAACTTTGGATGGAAATTTGTTTACAACTGGGTTGTACATGCTCTATTTTAGAATCTAATTGCTTAAAAAATGCATCATGAGATCATTACAAGAAAATGTTATTATCTTTACAGTTGGCAGTAGTTGTATGACCATGTAGCACAAGTGTGGGCAAGTTTGGTAGGTCTTGTCCATGGCATATGCCCGTGTAGCACCATGAGTAGAGGTTGTTTTCATAACTTTTTTTGATAGTTGCTAACCTTTTATCATTAGCACCATAACTTTTTCCATAATCATGTATTTCTAGTTGCATTTCAACCATACTATCAGTCTCAAATGATTATGTTTTTAAGTTGTGTTTATCTAATTCTTAGAATTTATCTTAACTATACTCTCATCAACCAGAACAACATAATCAGTTTTTAATAAACCATGTTAAACTTCATACTGGTTACGTCTAGTAAGTTTAATTAGTTTAAGCAAGCCAAAAATTTAAGGCTGACCTTTCTATAAGCTCACCGTTATCAAAAGTCCTTCAAAAACTGGACACAACAAGAGGCCACTATGCATCTAGCCTCAACCTAGCACCTTACACTGGCCAGCATAAGATTAAATCATTTTCCATTCTTAGTCAAAGCAGCCATTCTACAACTATAAACCTCAATCTAAGGTTCCTTCTACAACGAGCCCCAGATTTATATTAGTTCATATCCTACTGTAGAAATATTAGTTTATATTACTGAAGGTTTCTAAGCACATGTTCTGTCACCTGAACATCAAGAAATAACTGCATGCAGATCTTCTCTGTGTCAGAAATATTATTATCCACAGAATCAGAAGTTGCTCCAACTCGTCGTTGTGCACCTTGGCGTAACCTCAATAAAGAAGACTCTGTTTTCCTTGCCTATCATGCAAAGCAGTCAAGCATGATTTACTAATCTGGAGAGATGAGAACACAAAATACCCAAAAGGATAAAGGCCTTGACAACTTACCACGTTAACAGTATCAGCTGCTAGTTCATAGTAACGTGTAGTGATTTTTTCGGTCACGCCATGCAGAAGTTCATTCTGAGCATCTTTCACTAAAAGTTTAATATGCTCCCCATCAAGGAATGCCTGTATACGAAAGCTTACTCATGGTCATGAACCACTTGAATAGAAATGAAACAAAGCAGGAGATAATAAGATTCCAGTAAAACAAAAGAAAATATTAAAATGTAATATGCATGTCAAAATTAACAAATAATCATCAAAGATAAATTTGCTGCTTTTTCTTGTAATAAAAGGTCCAAATGCTTATTATACTTGCTTTCATGTTCTCTAGGAGGCCCATGACCCCACAGTGTGCTCATATATGAGAGCAAAAAACTGACAGAAAATAAGTGAGGATAATTTTCCATTATGAAGGACCTTTCTTTTAGCTCCAATCAAATTCCAGATCTCCCACTTACAAGGTGACCTATTGAGCATGATGAAAGCACAATTGACAAGAAACAATGCACAAGTTTGAAAAAAATGATAATTAAATCTGAAAAGTGGAAACAGATCTATAATAAAAAAGAATCACAAAGTTGGCTGTCCACCTAACTATAAAATCAGGCCAAAACAAGGTTCAAATGGTAATTGAAGTTGCAAAAGAAAATTAAAACTGACTTTATAAGAGCAAAACCTATAGGTCCAGGTCAACGTAAGGCTTCCCAACTAGGATATACAAAGTTTGTTGGTCTTTTGCCCTTAAAACATTAAGTGTAATACTGTGATGCCTGTATTAATCCATAGAGGTTAGTGACACTGAGTTTGATATCAAGGTTTTTAATTTCGAATTGTACTGCCCGTACCGAGCGATACGCATGATATAACTCCATATCTGACGATACAAGGCCGATCGCCGTCAATTTTGACCGTTACCTCCTGCTACCAAGCGGTATTTGCCTGGCTGTGGTGAGGCTGAGGGAGAAGCATTGAAGAAGGAAGAAGAAAGAGAGGGCGTTCGAAGAAGAGGGAGAATCGAGAGAACCTCGACGCGAACTTGTTTCCACGCCCTTTCTCGATCCCATTCTGGTGTCACACTCCCTCGATGATCCCGATCCAGGAGGTAATGGCGAGGAGAGTCGTAAAGAGGAGGATCTAGAGAAGCGAGGATCAAGGGAGGCGACGACTAGAGCTGCGGGAGAGGTGGTCTCCTTCATCACCACGTCTGCGACTCTGCGGCCTTCCTCTTCCTTGCGTTCTTCGCCGAAGGTCGGAGACATTTGCGGCCTTCGCCGCATTCTTCACCAAAGGCCGAAGACGTCTGCAGCCTTCGACGTCTGCAGCCTTCGACGTCCTCGTCACCTTCTTCGCCAAATGTTGCAGACAAGGCGATGGGGAGAAGAGGAGGAGACGTCACCGAGGCTATGTACGCCTTTTTTTATTTTTTTTAGATTTTTAAATATTATATTTTTTTATATTTTTATACTTTATTTATTGATATTATATATATATATATATATAGCGTACCACTCGTATGCCCTAGCATACCGCTTGATATTCCCTGGTGTACCGCTCGATACGTCATACCATATTGTACCGAACAAAGCTCGATACACCGGTATGGTACGAAATTTCAATCATTGTTTGATATTTCAGCTAAACTGTATATATTTATTATTTTTTTCTATCAATTATATACACTACTTAAAATGCTATCCATGTAGGCTTGTAGCAGGTACTGCCAGGCCTTTCTTTGGAACAATATGCTCAAAAGGATGGAATGAGAAGGTAGAACAACCGCTTACAGCCATTCATGACAGCAGTATATCAGGATTTTCTGTTTTTAGAGACTCGCGAATCTATTTTTGCCTTTTTTTTCCATTAGCTATTTATTATGAATCCATTCAATATCCAAGGTCCTACTAGGAACATATATAGAGAGATATTATTTGGCTATTAAGAATAGTATTTAGAGAATTCTAAATGTCACTCCCATAAGGATTTTGAGAAGTGATGAGGCTTTCAAAATAGAATTTTCTTTTCCTTCACAACCTTGTATATATGAATGCTATGTTGCTCTTGACGCAAATGATTGATCTTAGTTTTCTATTGAACAATAAAGTTTGATTCAAAGTTTCGAATCTTGATACTGATACATATCCCCCATTGGACTGGTACCACACCAGAAAACTGACCAAAGTGCCATCCAATACCAACCAGTAAAAAATGGGAATAAAATGATACGAAAATGGTGACAAAAAAAAAAGAAATTTAAAATAACACGGAAAGAGACATGCATCTAAGTTATCTTCTTTTACTGTCCCACTTCCTCCTTTACTCTTCTTCTTTCTTCTCTATCATTCTTCTTCTTTATTCTCCATCATCGTCATGGTGTTTGAAGCAAAACTACAAATAAACAATCTGCTGAATTCTATAAAAAAAATAGAGGGAGCCTTTAATAACTTAGACCGGCAGAATGGTTAAAGAATAAACTAGTCCAACGCTAAAGTTTGAGTACAGAAGGGCTAATTTGCAGGCATCTAGGACAAATTCACACGGTATTCTTCTATTCAATTTAGTCATGATTAGAGAAATGCATCTAGGATAGAGGGCAATGTTAATCTTCCTCCTGTGATCACTTATTCAAGTAATATCCTAGTGGCTAAACACAAAATTTCACTACCCTCCTTGCTCCTGCCTTAATATCTTCAGTGAAGACACCACAAAACCACATCTACTATGGGGAAAGCTCCTCCCGACTCAATTTAAAGGACTTGGTGAATCCCATATGTGATGCCTATTTGCATTAGTAACTATCAAAGAAAAGCAAGAAGCAGATACTGGAATATCCAAGATTTTACATTCATCCGGCAAAAAAAATATTCCTCGAAAATCAAATTAATGGTGAAGAAGATCTAAAAAGGAACTAAGTACAATTTAAAAAATATCCTTAAGAAGTAGGATTGTGAGAGGGAATCCATTGCAAGAAACAGAGATGTTTAAAAATTAATTTTCCATACTATGCTCTATCAGGAAAAACCTACAAATACCTGAGTGCAAGGTGAAGTCATTGGTTGACGAAAACAAGTGCTCACTTATGACTACCCTCCTAATTAAGGAAAGCATATATAATATAGAGATCATACAAATGAAATGGTTCTGAAACTACCAATTGCTCAAGTATATAGTTAAATGTTCTGTAAGCCTGGTTGGGATGGCAATTTCAATCATGACTCATGATGCACCAGCCTGTAAGTTCCAATTAGGTTGGTTCAATTATATTTAATTGGTGACTGGGATGGAATCAGAACATGATTTTTCAAAAATTAGATCAGAGCAGAAGGAAACCAAGGTTTGCCATACCAGTCCATACCGGCGTATCGAGATTATCTTAGTATGATACGATATACGGTACCAGGTGATACATACAGTACGTACCACTTGGTACATTAAAATATATTATAATATAATATTAAATATTAATATATTATAATTTTCTAATCACATAAAAGCAAGATTTGTAATTTCGACCTATACCACGGTACGGTGGTACATATCGTCAAGTTGCGGATGCCACTGCTTCATAAAAATCGTTAGCGGTCGATTGAGGGAGAAATCGGCGATCGATTGAGAGAAGAAGAAGAGGAAAAAGAAAAGAGGAGTACCTATTTCCCGCCATCCTCGCCGGCAATGCGTGCCATCGTTGCTCACGGGCCAATGCAGAACATCTCCACGCGGGAGAAAGGTCGAGCGTCCTTTTCTTTTTAATTAATATATTTAATATATTTAATATTATATTATATAAGATTATATTATAAAATATTTATATTATAATTTAATATACCGCGGTATATTTGCATTAGAATCATAATACCGAGATAAACTCGGTATCTCTAAGATGATAAGTCAAACCTTGCATAGAAGTACCAGAAATCACATTGAATAAAAGATTAGGAAATTTTGTTAGAGACAATCTTTTATGCCACCAGACCAGAGGTTTCTCGCACACAAAAAGATTGAAGTGCCAACAGGACATGGCAACCAGTATGAGTAACATAAATTTCATAAAGAAAGAGAATAAGAACAAGAAGAAGAAATGATTACACACCTTTAGTGGCCTCAAGATCAGTGATACATATTGTGAAGGTATCACAGGAAGTTTATTAGTCAGCCTATATGTTGCAGTGACGCCTTTCAGCTGCCTTAAGTCCTACCAATGAAATAAGCAAGGTGGGTTAGTGTCAAACTAGTAATTGTGATTTACCAACAGATCAACTTGGAAAATCATTGTCAATGGTCCAGAAGTCTGCATATCACAACTTATAATTTTTTGCAAGAAATAATCAAATGAAATATGTATCAAGCCAACAAAATGACTGCATGTTCAAGAATAGTATTGTACTTTCTATATTGTAAATTGTCTTATATTGCATGTAACATTTTCAAAAGGAAAAGGCATAATGTTTATGAAGGGATTTTTTTACATTGACATCATACAATCTGCTGTGTAAATTGATTTGTTTGAATATTTGCACTTAATAGCTAGTTTGGCAATAATTTGTACCATTAGAGGAAGATTAGACACCCTCCTTTTCCTTTCTGTTTTTCTTTTAGGCAAAAAACCTGAAAAAGCTTCATTCTTAAACTAGTGCTTACATCCTTCATATTATCAACAAATTTCAGACACCAAAAAGACCACTTCTTTGGAAATTTTGAGAAATGATCTCCCTTATAAGAGTTAAATAATGCTAGACTCCTTATCCCAGGATAGATATCTTGATCAATAAACGAGAAAATATTCTTAAGAAAACCTTCCTAGCATCTAAACTCATGTCATCCTTTTATCGCCACCATGTCATAGCTTCACATGTTAAATTTGGCTTCAAGCTGCTCCATCTGCAGATCCCAAATTAGACAAAGCAATTTCATCATAACATAGCATCAACAGATTAGCTTTCGCCTTTGCCTTTTGAAAATATTACTGCATAAGCAATTTATGTCCTTCCAGCCTTTTCCTACATCCATAATCTTTGAGAACCATTTAGAAACACAATCGGATAAATGGAACATGCCCCGTGTTACCATTTAGAAAGATTTTGGAAATTCTCTTATTGAAGTGCACGAACTAAATTTCAAGTTAACCCCCCGTGTTACCATTTAGAAAGATTTTGGAAATTCTCTTATTGAAGTGCACGAACTAAATTTCAAGTTAACCCCTTGCCACATATTTTGAACGCAAACAATGCTTCTCAATTCCTAATAAGCCCATCAAATAAATACAAGGATATATACTGTACACATGCACTAAAACATACACAAGCATGCACACATGATAATGTGTATCTATGTATATATTATCATGTAACTGAATCAGGTACATGCACATAAACAGATAACTTAGTTCACCGGATTGCTTATTACCTATGTCCTTGGCTTTTACACACGTTTGATTGCCCGATTTTCCAAATTATATAAGATCATCTAAGTTCATGTATTATGGCCTCTAGAAGATATCAGATACAAAAGCACAGTGATTAGTAGAGATTCAAGACATAAATAACAATAGTATCTATTCTGTGCAACAAGGACTTTTCACAGCAATAATCTCCTCCATTTGCAAATATTTTGATATGATTACTTATGATTTACCTCCACAGATTTCTCGACTATAGCCTCAACCATTGTATCCATTATGGCAGGTAATAGATCCTCCAAGTTTTTTCCAGCTTGCAATATGCTTTGTCTTACAAGATCAACTACTTCATCTGAGCATGACCCAAGAACTTGAATCACTTGTCCAAGAAAGTCACCAGAAAGCTCGCTTCCCAGAAAAGCCACATCATGCATTACCTGCAAAAGAAGCACAATGTGAATACGCATCTATAAAATGATTAGTTTTCCAATTAAACTCAAAAATATAGCAGGATATGAGATTATCCAACTCACAGAAGTGTTGACACCCATTTTTTATTATTTTATATATTAATGTACCAAAAATATGAATGATACAGTAATATATCACTTCTACATCAACAAATTCTTAGCCATGATTATTTGTGTCACTTTCTAAAGGTTCTTGCCAAGATCAACAACCAAGGTCAACAACCACATGTTGCACTCTGTAGATGCATGGCTGGTGCAACTATAGTGGTGGAAAATGATTCTTTTGCAAGGTAAGTTAGCTACTCTAGTGGATCCTCTAATGATGGCATTGACTGTGGTTGAAATGCAATGCAAACTTAAACCATGTTAGCTAAAGCACTGAGCCACTTGACACAACAATTTTTTGGCAGGAGAGCAGAAGTATAGGTGTAGGTTCTTTCTTGCCAAGAATTAAGCCACTAGAAAAAATGGCTAGCCATAAATTTCACGTCAGTTCTCAAGAAGCATACATGGCTCACTGACACAAGGATCTCAGTTCTACACTAATTTATACAATGTTAACCTGATTCCCTCACTATATGACTCAAATATAAGTAAATTTGATGCTATAGTTGTACATTATCCTCATATCTTTTATGCAAATTTTCTTTATATCCTGGTATTTTGCCCAGCCATCAACTCCCAAATGAAAGATCTAGATAAAATGCATATGGCAAGATCAAATACCGTTGAGGCACCAGATAAAGAATAACCTCCAAGATAACTTTCACCCTGCAAAGTTAAAACAATGCAAAATTATAGAGACCTAGACAACATCTTACATGAGTTCATCTGAGAATCGAAACCTAGAAACTCTGGTATCCCGTCAACTGATTTTGTAGACCTTATTCAAATTAAAGTTGTGATTCCAACAAATTAATAATATACCCACTGTCCAAGAAAAATAAAGATTTGTTATCTAATGTCTAAATTGGAAGACCTTATATCCACTTTGACCTGAAGTAATGCCATATCGCAGCATATGAGCATGTCATCTTATTTGACTGGTTTCAAATTCAATTTTTGAATATCCAATCCCAAGTTTGAAGAGCATTAGCTAATTGAGAATCATCTCAAACTTCAGCAGAACACATATCAACATAGTTCCTTGGCGAATACATTTTGGGTGTCCCCTTGCACTAATAGAGGTAAATGTGAGGGACAGGTCTGTGTCCCAGAACACAATAGTTGGAAATGTAGATCTCTGAGAGTCTACCTATCAAGATCCAAGTTCAAGCAAAAAGCCATAAGTTACCACTGGAAGTTAATTATGAAAATTTTAGACCTGTACTGATGAAAATTGTGAGAAGAAGAATTAAAATTGAAACATGGATTATATTTGTAGTCTTACATAAATAAAATCTTCTACTTGTGCAGAAATAGACCATTCAGCATTCTGCACAGGCCTTGAGCTAGCACTACGTGTTTTGCGAGCAGACAAGCCATGAGATAGCCAAGACGAGTACCTGCTTGCATGCTCAAAAATATACATAAGAGTGAAAAAAAGAAGTGAAATCATATAGTCACGTGGAACAGGCTAACCTTGAGACAAGTTGCAAAGATAAGCGTAGAAACTTGTCAGAGTGAGAAAGAATAAGAACATCATCACTCCAGCAAGATTTCAAGCTTTCCATCAATGTAATACTCTGCTTCAATGTCAACTTATGGTGTCTCCCTTGAATATCAACAGGGTTAATTGAAGAGGCCATAAGGGCAGAATCCAGTACACCAGCAATTTCCTGAAATCTGATAGAAAGAAACCACTAAATATAAGCTAGGCCAAAGTTCTCTTAAATTCCCACAAACACAGGTACTCAGAAAGTTTAGGTACCTCAAGGAGAAATAGACACCAACATTCCACTGTCGTATAAAGTCCATATACACAATTTCTGAACGAAATTTAACTACAGCCGAGATAGATGGGCAGTAACCTAGCATATTACAAAGAAAATATGATCAAATAGCATGAACAAAAAAAAGTTTGAATTGAAAAGGCTATTTTTTGAATGCTATGAAATAAAGGATGTACTAGTTAAATTGCATATGGAGATATGTATAAATTTAAAAACATAAGGAAACTGAGACAAGCAAAAACTAAACATGATAGGATCTACAGAATAGAAAATCAGCTTAACAACTTAAGGGCATATACTTCAAAGAGTCCTTTTAACTCCAACCAAAATGGCAATGAACTTGAGAATTTCACAAAAGATGAATTATGAGAACTTATAACTCCAGGATGGAATCTGTACCCTCAAGAAAGGCAAGAAAACCAAGACTTGACTTGTAGTTCTTCAAAAATTCTGCTGGCCTTCCAGGAGAGAATGCCCCTGGTTTCCCCTTCTGAATAGCAATAAGGACCTCTTTAAGCACTGAATTGGCCAGGAAATCAAAAACATGGAAACCTGAATTTGCTGAAATCATAAAACAATATTGAATAAGACGATAAAACACTGAACTATAAATAAATTAAAATTGTATTGCTTATACAACATGTCATGTAAAACCAAGGTTTGCTGTACCGCTCGGTACGAGCGATATGTACCGATCCAATAAGGGACTGGTATAAGCGATACTTCAATACTCCCCCATGTACCATGTGTCAGTATGGCTCAGTACAGCTCAATATGTACCACACCAATAGCTGGTCGGTACACAGGTGAACAATGTGCAAAATTACTATTAACAATTTTCATGTAAAACTACTATAAATTAATTTCTTAAAAACCTGTTGAAGATATCTCCAGCAAAAATTTGCAATCCTTCTCAATGCATTGCATAATCTGCTGATAATCATGCTCAAGTTCATCTGCAGAAGCACCACCAACTGTTTGCAAGTCATCATGAGGAATAATTTGCTGAATCAGGGGAGACACAATGGTTGTTCGGAAAAGCTCTTCGGCAGCTAAGGTGTTATCAATAGCAGCATACGCACGCAAGCAATTGTAGATTGCCTTTGCATCTCGATTTTCCAGGCCATCCACAAAACAATTGCCTAAACTACCATCCAACATCAGAGTAGCATTTTGGATCCTCTTCTCCATGTTCTCAATGAAGGGGAGATTCTGTACTGCCATAATTTAAAGCAGAAGTAAGTGACTACATAACTTTCCGTAGAACATGATATGAACTATATCAATGTTGTCATAAGAAGACAACTAGGCAATCTACAGCCCAGGCAGGCCAACCAACCACTGAAGTACCTAGATGGGGCCTAGACAGCTATCTCAGGCTTGCTTTTTCTCATAAGTGGCAGATCGTTAATTTATTAGCGAAAGCAAAATTTATCATTTTGAATTATCATAAATTACTTGTTCCTCTTTATAAAAAAATTACAAGTAAAATTATTTGCTTTACATAATACACGATAATCATGAACAACATTGAGTAGCCGAGTTTGCCAAATCATTTTTATTATGCTTCTTTTTATCTATGGTACTAGACAGTATCTTAAAGGTAGTAATATGCTTTTAAATTTTGGTTCTATTTTTATTCATGCATCTTCAAAAGGATCTTTCAGCAAACACCTAGAAATGGAACATTCAAGCTAACATTAAACAAACCTTAGGACTTCAATTGGAACAACCAATGTGAAATTATGGACAATAAGAACACCATCTTGTAAAACTTAATGCAATATAACTGAATATAACATATCATACGTTTCATGAGAAATTATGGATAACTAAAATAGTTTCAATAATATTTATACTTATATATTTATTATTCTTAAGAGGATAATGCAATATACATCAGAACAAACAACATTCTATATGTTTACATTAATCTCTTATGACTTAGCTAACAAGCTATTAATCTTACAACTCAACTAAGAAACGTTCATCTTATGAGCAAACAGCAAACAACAACATCACCTAAATGGTGAAGAAGAATACATTAGCACAAACATTCTTCATAGCCAATTTCCAATTTGAAATAATGAATATACCAGTATCTGCAGATATATTATTAGTACTCTTAGTAATGATTGGCATTCTTACACTTGCTAATGGTTTGTAAATTTTGTCATGTTTTAAATTTCTTAAAAGGTGTGCTTTTCTATTTTATCAATATTCATTTACCATCAAGCAGATGAAAAATTGAAATAACTTCTGCTCCCTATGCTAAAAACACCATTAAAGTTAAGCACATACTGAAAAGATAAACAAAATCAACGATATGAAACTAAACTGAAAGACTATGTAACCTTTGCATGACTGGTGTAAAATTTAAGCCGATTCATCTCACTGGCAATTCTTTCCAAGAGAATGCTTTGATCCTCTCTAAGATTTGATGCAATTTCCACATTCTGTATGGAATTACCATTGGTTAAGGAACCTTTCTCACTGGACATTGTGTCTGGACTTGACTGATTATAGTGAGCAGTTGGTAATTCTTTGATAAGTTTCTCAACCTGCAAAAGAGAATACTTGATATTTCGTTCATACTCCCAAACAAGAGAACATGGTAAAAGTTCACAGACACTGAAATTCCATGCTATAATCAAACAACAAGAATAGACATCTAATGGAACCAGTACGCAGAGACAGCATAGTCCGCGCAGAAAAGAAATTACATGATAGCAAAACTTGAATGAAAATTCAGTAGTCCAGTTAAAGGCTAGGAACAAGGTACTCAGTGAAAAACAGGTTATAAGATCTTCAGAAATTAAAGAAGATAATTATTCTGATCCCTATTGGCGAGGCTCAAACCAAAGACCACTGGCAAAAGTTTAGGTGGACACAACTACAGAATGATAAATAGTCCACAACCAGAGCTCTGAAATACTATTAGACAGATCAAACAGGGTCCAATGGTGTCTTCACACTGACCTACAACTGGTCCACCAGGAAATCACTCTCAAGAGTGCATAAGAATTTACTTATATTGACATGTAAAAATGCAACAGTGTGTCAAGGACAGCTGAAAGATAGAATTTTGATCAATTATATAGGATCAACGTCAGAGTTCAATCAGGCTTTAATTTCTGTAAGAATAACATTGACATACAACCTATTCTAAAATCTGCACTATAACGTTAATCCTGTCAGATAATTCAAAAGTACAAACAGACACTTCAAAGACTACCCAAAAGACGATATCTACAGTAACAAGAACAAGGTAGAAAGGCTCGAGTTCAGGGTCACCTTGGAGACCACGTGGAAGGTGTCAAGAAGAAGCTGGAGGATCTCCCTTGCAGCCGACGCCTCAGCCCGCTGGCGAAGGCCGCTGCGGATGGCGACGAGGGCGGCGTCCACGATGGCACGGAAAGCAGCTACCTTATCGCGGAATTCGACGAGCGGGGCGCGCATGCGGCCGGCAGCCGCGTCGACGTCGACGAGGCGGGTGCTAAGGCCGACGAAGTCGGCGTAGTCGCGGTTAATGAGGTCGACGAGCTCGGCTTTGAGGTCGGCGAGGTGGGAGCGGAGCTCCGCGGCGAGGCTCTCGAGGGGGACGAAGGAGCGGAGGTCGGCGACGTAGGACTCGGATACGAAGTCCGGGCGGAGGAAGGAGGAGGACTTGAACCAGGGGGGTTTCGCGTCGATGGGGTCGCCGAAGAGGTCCGTCGCCGGGGATCGTGGCGTCACAAGGTCCGTCATGGTTGGGGCTTCAATGACCTCTCTCGCTGCTCTCCCTCTCCCTCTCTCTCTCTCTCTCTCTCTCTCTCTCTCTCCCTCTGGATCTGGATCTGCGCGATCTGGCTTGGGGGGGATGGGGTGGAGGACAGGAAGAAGAGGGGAACGGGCGATCAAACGAGTTGTGCCGTCTCCGTTTGATCGGATCCGATCCAGGGAACCGGATCCGTTAAAGAGGAAGATGAAGTGGATTTTTTTCTTTTTGTGGGTTTTTATTTTATAAAAAAAATAATAGACGCTGGTTAGATTTGATGTGTTTGGATTCATAAAAAAAAAAAATTACTATATTATTTTCTCATAAGGGCTTTATTTTGAAATCTCAATCAACATCACCTAAATAAAAAGTGACTAGAGAGAGATATGTTGAATGTTTTAAGTATTTTATTATTCAAAACGGATATAGCATGAATGAAGACTCTTTATATTGCAAAGAAATATAAGTAAAGAAATGCTTTGGAATACGTTTGGTGTTTTATATGCTTCTTTATCCTGTTAAAACACATCATGCATATAGGGAGGGACATAGTAAGGTGCATCGAGCGTTTCTTTCATATGCTTTTCAAACTTGGGTAGCATATTGTATATTAATTGAACATTTTTAGAGTGTGTCAATTACTTCGAATGCTTTTTGTCCGGAGCGAACCCAGCGTATACAAACGAGAGATGCTTTGTGGTGATTCGAGTCATTCAGATGAACTTTTTGTCATATGCTTTGGAGTGCGTTAGGTGTTTTAAATGCATTTTTATTTTGGGCGGATGCATTATGCACAACTCTCTTAATATCTTAGTCAAGATATTTTTCCTAGAACTTAATTTAGTCAAGCATTGGGGGCCATGTGAGTTCAACTTGAATTAGTCGAGTCAAATTGACTTAAGTTGATCGGGTCGAAACAAACAGGGATTAAGAGAAAAATCCTACTAAGGAAAGAAAAAAAAAAATCTACGATAATAGTCACCTTGAGGAAGATTGAAAGACAACACCAAGTTGAAGATGTCTTGAAGGTATGACCAAATTAAAACAATCAGCTTGAAGAGGTGATCGTCATTACAAATGTCTTGATAATATAACTATCTCAAAGGTGATCAAGTTGAGAAAGTGATCAATGTAAAGAGGTCAGTGTGAACATCTTTTAACTGTAGAATGTGTTACAATCATTGGCATACATTACCCATAGGATGACTCGACATCATGAAATGTGAAGGCTTAAGTTATATAGATTGCTCATCTCTATGTCACTTCTTAGCATCAGCTTTCATTTTTTTTCTCTGACATAAGGACTTCAGTTGTGTTATGTCGATTCACCCTTTGGAATAATTCAGAAACATAGATCAATACATATGATGCTTTTTTTGTTAGCAACCAGAAGAATTGTGATAGTCTTATGCCAGTGATAAATACATAGATCATCATGGATGAGTGATAATTGACTACTTGCTGTCTTATTATTTAACCTCATAACATAACATAGGACTCACTCTCACCTTATCAAACAGTTAGCAATGTTATTGTAGACTTCTTCCGGTGTTGATTGTTGACAAAAGTGTTGCCATGTCAAAATTATCCTCACCTTCAATTGGGTTTAACAAATGGACCACTGTCGACAAAAGTGATCGACACTCGTTTGACAATTAGGTGGTATTATTCAGCATCAACTGCGTCAACGGCCAGAACAAATATTAATCCCCACCTACGGTAGGTAAGTGATGCTCAAATTGAATCCAAATATTTGATGAATTACTAAAATATTATTCTGGGGTTATTGCAATACGTAGAGGGTTAAATCAATTTAGGAAAAATAAGGTGTGAAAGGTTATTCCTAGACCTAATGATCATTTAGTAATTGGTACTAAGTGGGTCTTTAGAAACAGGCAAGATAAACTTGATATCGTGGTTTGAAATAAGACAAGACTAGTGACCAAATGTTTCATCCAAGAAGAATGTATTAATTATAAAGAAATTTTTGCTCCTATGGCTAGACTTGAAGCCATAACGAATGTTGATTGTCTATGCTTCTTTTAAAATTTTTAAATTATTTTAAATTCATGTTAAAAGTAATTTTCTTCATGGATTCATTTCGGAAGATGTTTATGTTGAACAACCACCTGGATTTAAAATTGTTCTTTTTCTAAATTATATTTTCAAATTATCTAAGACTCTTTATGGATCGAAGCAATCCCCTAGGGCTTGGTATAAGAGGATTAGCTCTTTTCTTATTCAAAATAATTTTTTGAAAAGTAAAGTCGATACCATATTATTTATTAAATATTTTAAAAATATTTTTTTTATTATTTAGATTTATGTTGATGACATTATTTTTAGTTCTACTAATGAATCCCCATGTAAATCTTTCGCCAAAAGTATAAACCATGAATTTGAAATAAATTTAATGGGTGAATTAATTTTTTTAGGACTATAAATTAAATAATTAAATGCTAATATTTTCATAAGTAAACTAAGTATACTTTAGATTTATTAAAACGATTTAATATGGATAGTGCTAAAGCTATAAATACACCTATGAGCACCTCTATAAAATTGGATTTAGATAACTAAGGTGAAGGCCTTGATCAAAAAATTTATAGAGGAATGATAGGTAGTTTGCTATATCTAACTGCAATTAGAATAGATATTATGTTTAGTATTGCTCTATATATAAGATTTCAATCCAATTCATTACAAAGCAGTTAAAAGAATATTTAAATACTTGAAAAGAACTCCAAATATAGGATTATGGTATCGAAATCTAAAAATTTTGATTTAAATTATTGTGTTGATGTTGACTTTAGAGGATGTATGATAGATAGAAAAAGTACCTCTTAATCTGTCAATTTCTAGGTCATGCACTAGTCTCTTGGTCTTCTAAGAAGTAAAATACTATCGCATTATCCACAATTGAAGCTGAATATATTGCAGCAGGTACATGTGCATAAATAATATAGATAAAAAATACTTTACAAGGTTATGAACTTTATTTTAAAGATATTCCTATAAAGTATGACAACACGAGCACAATATGCTTATCAAAAAATCATACTCAATATTCACGAGCCAAATATATTGATATTAGGCATCATTTTATTAGATATCACATCAATAACCATGATATATCTTTAAAAAATTTTAATGTAAAACATCAATTAGCTGATATCTTTACTAAGCTATTGAATGAAAAAGAATTTGATTTTATTATGAGATAGACATGCATGTTGAATCTACCAAATGAATGAACTTTATATATATATATATTTTGATCATTATCTTGGTTTCCTGGTTTTCATGATTAGAGTTTTTTTCTTTTGAATCAAGATAATTTCTTAATGATGTCTCTTCAATCTATTTACAAAAGGAGAGAATTGTCTAAATGATTTATATTTTTCACGACTTCATCTTTCATTTTCAATGTGATGAAAATTTTTTTCACTATTGCAGCATTCCCTTCTCTTTCTTTTTTACAATGATAAAGGGGGAGAAAAATTTATAAACTTGCATATCCCAAAAGAGAAGACAAAACTTACATATTACAATACTTTTCTCCTTTTTGTTGATAACAAAGGAGAATAAGTTTTAATGATTTAATCATACATGATATACTTTAAGACGGAGAAAGTAATTTCTTTATGTGATAAATATTTAAGAATATTCAAATATAGGTTGTGCATTTATCTTTTTTGTTGATGACAAAGAGAGAGAAATAATATAATTGATAACATAAGAGAAGATGAATGCTGTGATATTGTATGGTTGATGCCAAATGATATGATCTATGAAATGAATATTGTAATTTGTAATGTTTAGAATTTTGTTCTAAAAATTTATCATGTATACTATCATGAATGATTAAATTATAAAAAATTTATAATGGTCAAAATGCTATACTTGAATTCAAAGGTGATGGATTCATTTAAATTCAAGTTTGCTTTGTTTATGGCATATGGATAGGGGAGTTAAGGCTAATTCTATCATCAATTGATTGTCATCATAAAAAATGGAGAGATTGTTAAATCTTATATTTTAATGATGAAACCAATTGGTATGTTTATAACCTATGTGTTAGTGATAAGTGATGCATGATTAACTATGATTAAGAATGGCAAAACAATTATAGAAGAATGGCAAAACAATTATAGAAGAATGGCAAAACATTTAAATTCAAGTTTGCTTTGTTTATGGCATATGGATAGGGGAGTTAAGGCTAATTCTATCATCAATTGATTGTCATCATAAAAAATGGAGAGATTGTTAAATCTTATATTTTAATGATGAAACCAATTGGTATGTTTATAACCTATGTGTTAGTGATAAGTGATGCATGATTAACTATGATTAAGAATGGCAAAACAATTATAGAAGAATCTATCGCTAGGCTAGTGTCAAGGTTAGGAGCTCGCCAAGAGTTGGTCGGGGTTTGGACGATGTGGTCAGGAGCTCATCGAGAGTTCGTTAGAGGTCGGCCAGGATTCTGACGATGTGATCTAGAGCTCGTCGAAAGTTTGCCAGAAGTTGGTCGAGGTTCAAACGATATTGTCGGGAGCTCGCCAAGTGTTCTCCAAAGGTTTGCCGGGAAGTTCGTTAGGAGTTCACCGATAGGTTATCAGGAGCTCATTGGAAGTTCACCGAAAGGATGCTGGGAGTTCGTCGAGGGTTCACCGAAGGAGATCAGGAGCTTATCAGGGGTTCACCGGAAGGATGCCGGGAGTTTGCCGAGAGATCAATTAATGACCGAACAACAAAGATTGTATGTTGTAATTATTTACCTTAGGTATCGTAGTTAGCATCATAATGAGAGTTAGTTTTATTAACTTAATTAAGAGATCATTAGGTCTTAATTAGAGCTGATTTGAACTTATTAGAAAGCTCATTTCAGTAATCCAAGGATAGTTAAGACATGGTCTTCAAAGATAGTCTTCAAAACTGTGTCAGACATTGATACTGCTTAGACATAGTCTCCAAGGGGTAGAGGCTATCAACACCTCAAAAATCTTCAAAAATTTAAATTTTGGCTTCACTTTTTAAACCATTTGGGGCCTATAAATATCTCACTCATTCTTGCTTGAGAATGCAAGAAAAGTAAGCAAAAACTTATGAAAATGCTATTATAATTTCTTGAGAGTTTCCCTTCTTTTCTCTAAGTCTAGTTTATGTTTAAGGGAGAACTGAGAGAATTATAAAGGTCATCTTCTAAACCTATAAAAGGAGAATAAAGTTGTAAGAGGGTAGTTGATCTTCACCCGTTGAAGGAAGATCAATAGTGGAAGCTGGTGACCTCAACGAAGGAGGAATCAGGAGTGAATGTAGGTCACGAGACCGAACCACTACAAATTGGTATGCATTCTCTTCTTCTCTCTATTGTTTACCTACATTTATATATTGCTTTTCTTAATTATTATCGTCCTACGAACGATTTTAAGTTTAAATGCTTTTCAGATTCAAGTTTTATCGAATGAATACTCAAATTGATATAAATTTTTCATAAGCACTAATTCATCCCCGCCCCCTCTTAGTGCCACTTTATTCATAACAAAGAGAACTAAAGAATTGCTAGCTTATACATCTCAAAAAAGAAGCAAGAATTACTATTTTGCACATCTCAAGAGAAGCAAGATTTTGCTAACCTTCATGTTCTAAAGTGATGTAAACTTGCTAATTTACTAGCTTGCATATTTCAACAACTTCCTAGTTGCACTTTTTCTCGTTTTTGTTGATGACAAAGGCGAGAAAATTATGATGATGATTTGAAATTTAAATCAAGTATAATATAATGTACTTTGATATTTTAAAATTATGATGATTTGAAATTATGCATACAATACTCATGATTTTATGATGCATGCAATAATATTTCAACTATGATTCAAATTGTTTCAACTTGAATTCAAAGGTTATTGCTCTTTTTGAATTCGAGTTTGTTTTATTTAAATATGTCATATTGACAGGAAAAATTTAGTTAAAACTCTATCATCAATTTGTTATCATCATAAAAAAAAATTATAGAATCTTGAATTTTGATGATGAAATCAATAAATAAAGTTATAATATAATGAACGTTTGGGTGATGTAGGACTAACTCCGATCATGAAAAGACAAATTGATTAAAGTAGGAGAATCATACGTTTGTGTCGAAATGGATCATGTCAAAAGATTGGATATTAGGCCGAAGGTTCAGTCAACGTGCCGGAAAATAGACCTCATGTTGTGAGTTCGAGCATCAAACCAGAAGGATCAGGCATTGCACCAAGAAGAGCGAATATTACAAGTGGTCAACATGCTGTTAGATTGGGTAATACATTGAAGCAGAGGACAATGCTCCGAAGGGTTGACAAAGCATCAAATAGACTAATATATGTCAGACAACATAAGATTCATGCTTTAAAATAGTTTATGTCTTGATCGAAGTAGTTCAGGTTGTAATTGAGTTAGTTTTAGGTGTTACCATGCCACCTCCATTAAGGGCCCATTTGGCCTTAATTGGGGCTGATTTGGGCCTAATGGGAGACCTATTCAGTGACCCAAAGATGGGTTAGATGGTGGCACCACTAGACTAGGTGGTGGAACCACTTGTGAGCTGGCAACACAATCTTCTAGGCTACCAAATGGTGGTATTGCCCAAACTGGGTGATGGTATTATTGCCTAGACACAGTCTCCTAGACTACCACCAGCCTGGGTGGTACCACCACTAATATTCATTTCTACCAAGCGGTGGTATCGCCCAGTGCAGGCGGTGTTACCGCCCGTACCCGAGAAACTAAAAATTTAAATTTTGGCTCTATCTTTTTGAAGTCATTTGGGGCTTATAAATAGCCTACTCATTCTTGTTTAAGAAAACAAGAAAAGAGAATAAAAACTTATATTTTGTAGTGTAAAAACCTTATTTGAAAGTTGAGTTCTCTCCTTTAGAATCTTAGAGGTAGTTCTAAGAGAGGTTGTGAGGGAATCCTTATAAAATAAGATTATAAAGGTTCTCTCCTGAGCTTGTGAAAAGAAAAAAAGATTGTAAAGAGGGTAATTGATCTTTGCATATTGAAAGAAAATTGACAGTGGAAGTTGTAGCCTCGAGTGAAGAAGAATCAGAGTGACCATCGGTTACATGGACCGAACCAATATAAACTCTCATTTCCTTTTATGCTCTTTATTACTATTGCTTTCTAATTTAACTTCTTCTAACACTTTCCAAGTCAAAATTCACTTTTAATATCGGTCTTTATCGAATAAAATATTCAAATAGAGGTTTTTACGAAACCACTAATTCACCCCCACCCCTTCCCTCTCTTAGTATCGATATGGTCCTAACAGTTGGTATCAAAGCCAAATTTCTCTCATTTAGTTTAACATCCAAAAAAGATTAAATAGCTTTTACTGACAATCAAGAGGGTTATTCTATCACTTGTCCTCCTATATTCAATGAGACGAACTACACGTATTGAAAAACACGAATGAGAATTTACTTACTTTTTATGGATTTTAATTTATGGAATATCATTGAACTTGGTTTTTAAGCACCCTCTAACACAATGAATGAATAGAATGATCTAGAGAAAAAAATTATTTTCTTTAAATACAAAAATTATGAATGTTTTATTTTGTACTTTAGATAAAAATGAATCTAATCATATTTCGACTTGTTAAACTGTACATGATATTTGGTACACACTTGAAGTTACATATGAAGGCACAAGTAGAGTTAAAGAATCTAAGATTAATCTTTTGATGCATAGTTTTAAATTATTTTGAATGAAGCCAAGCAAAATCATTAGTGACATGTACACATGTTCTATATATGTTGTTAATAGTTTGAAATTACTTAGTAAAAGTTTTACTAATCTTAAACTTGTTAATAAAATTGTAAGATGTTTTTCAAAAAGCTGATATTTAAAAGTAATTGCAATATAAGAAGCAAAGGATTTGAACCATTTTTTACTTAAATAAATTATCGAGTCATTAATGACCTATGAGATGACTTGTATGACACGTGATGAATATGAGAACAACTTTTTAAAGAACATAAAAGACATGACACTTATAACTAAATAAGACCACTCAAGCGAAAGTTCAAGTAATGATGATAACTTTAAACTCCTCACAAGAAAATTTAAAAATATGAAGGCACAAGTAGAGTTAAAGAATCTAAGATTAATCTTTTGATGCATAGTTTTAAATTATTTTGAATGAAGCCAAGCGAAATCATTAGTGACATGTACACATGTTCTATATATGTTGTTAATAGTTTGAAATTACTTAGTAAAAGTTTTACTAATCTTAAACTTGTTAATAAAATTGTAAGATCTTTTTCAAAAAGCTGATATTTAAAAGTAATTGCAATATAAGAAGCAAAGGATTTGAACCATTTTTTACTTGAAGAAATTATCGAGTCATTAATGACCTATGAGATGACTTGTATGACACGTGATGAATATGAGAACAACTTTTTAAAGAACATAAAAGACATGACACTTATAACTAAATAAGACCACTCAAGCGAAAGTTCAAGTAATGATGATAACTTTAAACTCCTCACAAGAAAATTTAAGAAGTTCATAAAATAAGAATCTAAGAATAGAAACAAACTTTTAAAAATAATAATAACTTACTATGAATGCAATCGGCTAGGGCACTTCAAAATTGAATGTCCTCAGCTGAAGAAGAAGAAGCTGCCAAAAAAGAAGAAAACACTCAAATCAACTTGGGACGAACTGAGTGCATCCAAAGATAAGGAGCAAACTAATGAAGATGTGGTAGCAAACTACGCTCTAATAGCCCTCAATCATGAGGTAACTAACTCAAACAAATCTTCTTTGCATTACAATAAATTACTTTATGTATTTTATGATTTGTTTGATGAAAAAGATTAGTAAGAAATATAAATTATTAAATAATAATTATTATTATTATTAAAAGATTATGCTTCTCTTACTAGTAAATTTGGAAAATTAAAAGATGTTAACATGTCATGCTTATTTTTCAATTTATCAAATTCATTAAAGAGAAATACATGATCCTTTTCTAGCAATTTATATTTCCTATTAACTATTTTAAGCTCATCAAACAAATCATGAAATACATTAAGTAATTTATCATAAGAAAAAGATGTTTCGGGTGAGTCACATACATCATCATTGAAGGTATCAATGCATAGTTTCCCATGTCGTCTTCATAAATTTGCTTTTCATCTTCAGATGCACTTGATTTGTCACATGTAGCCTTAAATGATTTCTTCTTTTAGGTTAGCAATTTCTTCTTTAGTTGTGGACACTCATTTTTGAAGTGCCTAAGCTTCTTGTATTCATAATATATTATACTATCCTTTTTAGGTTTATTTTCATTCTTATGAGTTGTGTTCATTTTCATAAATTTTTTAAGTCTTCTTCTGAGGAGTGAAATGTCATCATCATCATCACATGAGCTTTCGCTAGAAAAAGTAGTCTTTTTTTATTCTAAGTACAGTATACTTCATGTTCTTTAGAATATTTTTCTCTTGTTTATCATGTGTTTTATAAGTCATTTCGTAGGTCATTAAAGATCCTATGAGTTTTTGAAGAGGAAAAGTGTTCAAGTCCTTTGCTTCTTGGATAGTCATTACTTTTGGATCTCAATTTTTTGGAAGAGATCTTAACATTTTATTTATTAATTCAAGATTAGTATAACATTTACTAAGAATTTTTAAACCATTGATAACATTTATAAATTGGGTGTACATGTCACCAATGGTTTCATTTAGCTTCATTTTAAACAGTTTATAACTATGTATCAAAAAATTAATTTTTTATTCTTTTACTCTACTAATGCCTTCATAAGTAACTTCAAAGTGTGTGTCAAATATCATACGTAGTGTCACAAGTAGAAATATAATTAAACTCATTTTTATCTAAAACATAAAAGAAATCATTTATAACTTTAACATTTAGATAATCATTCCATTCATTCATCGATTTAGAAGATTTTAGAAAACCAACTTCAACGATATTCCATATATCAAAATCCATAGAAAACAAAAAAATATGTATTTATATTTTCTAATATATGTAGTCCGTCCCATTGAACATAGGAGGACGAGTGATGGAGTGGCCCTCTTGGTTGTTCAAAAAAGCCATTAGATCTCTATTGGGTGTTATTCTAATTGAGAAAACTAAGTTCTAATATCAATTATTATTATCATAATGGTATTAGGGTTGGGGGGGGGGGGGGGGGTGGGGTGTGAATTAGTGTTGTAGTAAATTTAATCGATTTTAAAGTTTAATTAATAAATCTGTATTGAAAATATAATTAACAAAAAGAGCGAGTATGGGTTGTAATTAAGTAAATCAAAATGTAATAATAACTCAGGGCAAGAGAAATAATGTAGACTAATTTATAGTGGTTTGGTTATCTCGACCTATATCCACTCCTGATTCCTCTTCCCTTGAAGCCACTGGCTTTCACTATTGATTTTCTTTAGAACAGGTGAATATCAACTACCCTTATTATAATTATTCTCCTTTTAATAGGATCAGGAAAGAACCTTCACACTCACTCTTTTATAAGAGACCTCACACCTCCTATAACTCGAGGAGTAAGAGACTCAACCAATGCTCAAAGAGAGAGTTACAACCCTGACAAACTTCACAACTTGTTTCTTGCTCCAATCGAAGCCTTGGTGGGGTATTTATAGCCCAAATGGCTTTAAAATGGAGACAAAAAATTTAAGTCACTGAAAATTTTGGGATTTAGATGATCATATAGTTACAATTTTAACGCTGTAATTTTAGACTTTTTGATGGTGCTACCACCACAAAATTTCAATTATGAGTGATACTACTGTCGCCCTAGGCGGTACTAGCACCGGCTACACTGACAGGCACAAAACAATGACTATCGGCTATCTGGGCGGTACCCTCGCCTAGGCCTATCGGTACCATTGCCCAAGCCTACTCAAGGCCATTGGTTTGGCCTCTTAACAAGCCCAACTCAGTCCTGGTTCAAGCCCAATGATTTCTTGATAAGTTTACATGGTTTCAACCCAATACCAACATAATTTAACCCCAAAAGACCTCGATCAAGACAAATAATCCAACCATATTTTTTACACAATCACGTAGCTTTCTACATGTTGTCCAGCATTCAGTCATATCATCTACCCGACACTTCATCCGAACCTTCACACATCATCCTTTCCTTTGGCATATTGCTTGATTTATCGTCATGTTAATATTCACATAATATTCGATCTTTTGGCATAATACACCCGATCCTTTTGGCACAATATCTGAATTTATGACATGAAGTCCAATCTTTGACACGTCGACTAATTCTCCTGCTCGACATCCAATTTCCGACATGATACTTATACGACCTAACGTTTGATTCTCTTGCTTTGATAATTTGCCCTTCAGGATTTAATAAAGGTGAGTTAACTCCCTCTACATATGGCTCTTGAGTCATCGCCTAAGGCAGTCGAGGCTCCACAACACCCGACATGGAGCCTGACCCCTTCAAATGGTTAAGGTGCATACATAGAGACAATTTGCACCATATTATGATATTAAAAACAAAAGTCAAATAAAAAAGGAGAGGTTTGGGTTATACCTTGAGGGGCAGGGCCAAGGCACGCCTTGACCAACCAATCCTCATCCATCTTCCTCACTACCTCAGAGGTGGAAATAATCTCCCTTATACGACATATGTGATCCACCTCCTAGTTCGATAGGAAAGGGGGAATCCTCATTCTCGATAGACACTCACGATAACATAGTGCTCCCTTCAACCTTTATTGTTCGAAGGGGTACCACCGACCTTGAAACCCCCTCGTGTGGCCAAGCAATAGTCACGTTGTCCCTTGCACAATTGGAAGCAGAAGGAGACGAGATTGTAGGTCTGGACGATGTTGGCACCTCGACACTCCCCAATGAACATAACAATATAGCGCCATGAGTTGGGCGCCATCTAGGAAGGTGAAATCCTCCACTATTGGAGGCATGAAACAATGACCAGATGGAGTGGGAGGCAGAATCCCTTGGGATTAGGTCAAAGGGGCACTACCCAGGTCAGGGAACAGGATTGCAAGCAACAAAAAACAAAAAAGGTGCTCTCACCATTGAATCACAGTTGTGAGAGCTTTTCATGGACCTTAGGTCTCAAAGAGCCCTCGGTTCTCAAGAGATTCATTCCCTTAAAAGGATGAATGGACTTGCTCCGCCCTTGGATTGCTCAAAGACAAAGCAGGAGCTTTGGTAAACTAATGACTAGACATAAAGGAGCTAGTGTGAGAAAAGAAAGGACATCTCAACCTGGAATGAGAGAGTAGGCCTAACGAGGAGGGAAGAATGGAAACTTACCAACCCTTTTGAGGTGACGCAAATATGCTTTTTAGAAGGCCAGATGGGAGCTCCCAAGATCTCAAATAATTTAGAGGTTGGAAGCTTTAATGTAGAATGAGCTTGCTCCTTAGCATGTGAGGGGTTTAAAGAGGAGCAGTCGATCTCCCTCCTCCCATGATTGAGACAAGTGTCTCCTCTAGAACAGACCTGAAAAACTCCCAATGGTAGGAAATCCTGAAGCCCACCATCATGGGAGACACCCAAAGAGCCCTTGATGGCGAGAATACCCAAAGCTCGCCATAAATGTAAAATACTTAAAAAACCACAACAACATAGCGAGCCCCAAAGTCCACTATAGCAAAATGGGTAGGGAAATCTACCACATCAGAATGACTGGACTTACTATGGCGAAGTGACTCGACCAACCACGATAGAGAGAAGGATGGACCTACCATGATGGAAGCCCGAGATCTACTATGGCGGAGACGAGAAGAAGACCCACTGCAACAGAAGCCTGAGATCTGCTATGGTGGAGAAAGGAAGAAGGCCCACTATGGGAGGTCGAGATTTGCTATGGCGGAGAAGAGAAGACCTAGTACGGTAGAAGCTTGAGATCCACTATGATGAAGAAGGGAGGAAGGCCCACTACAGTGGAAGTCCAAGATCCATTACGACAGAGAGGGGAAGGTCCACTATGACGGAAGCCTGAGTTCTACTATCACAAAGAAGGGAAGGCTCGCTATGATGAAAACTTTAGATCTAATATAGTAGAAAAGAAAGGAAGGTTTGTTACAATGGAAGCTTGAGATCCGCTACAGGTAGAAACCCAATATCTACTATGATGGAGAAGAGAAGCTCTACCATGACGAAGACCTTAGGCAAATGTGCTTGAGACGTGTGAATCAAAAATTTGACCTGTGCCAACATATCCACCATAGCGAAGATATCTGACCAAATGTGCTTGAGGTATGTGAATTGAAAATTTTGACCTACGCTAAGATATTTGCCATGGTACAAACATCAAGCTAAATGTGCCTAAGGCATGTGAATCAAGAAATCTGAGTCAAAAAATTGACCTACAACAAGATATCTGCTACGACAAAGGCATCAGACCAAATGTGCCGAAAACGTATGAGTTAGGAAATCCAAGACATCCACTACGATAGAGGAATCGAGCCAAGTGTGTCCGAGGTGTGAAAGTCGAAAAACTTGACCCATGCTAGGATATCTACTATAGTGGAGGCGTTAGGCCAAATGTAACTGAGGTGTGTAAGTCAGAAAATTCGACCTATGCCGAAATATCCACTACGACAAAGATATATGGCCAAATATACTCGAGCATGTGAGTTAGGAAATCCAACCTTAGCCACGACATTTCTCATGGTGGAGACATTGGGCTAAATGTGCCCGAGGCCTATGAGTCAAGAAATTTGACTAGTGCCAAGACATCCGCTACGATGAAGACTTCAGGTCAAATATGCCCCAGGTGTGTGAGTCAAAAAATTCGACCCATGCTAAGACATCCACAACAGCGGGAAAATCAAGAAAACTCGACCTGTGCTCCAATGTCAAAGAGACTAAAAGGCATGCCTCAAATCCTTTGGCAAGGATCTAAAGTATGCCTTCAAGAGGGGACAACATAATAGGGAATATTTTGGTGACTAAACAAGCCTAACAATTGGCCCCCACTAAGACGTCGATGTAGAGGGTAAATTAGAAAATCTCACTAGAAGGATCACTTATGCAGTAAAAAAACAAAGCAAAAAAGGTCTCCCACATTGGTCAAATAGTCATGTGATGATTGGTGCGCAAAAACCCATAAAATCAAAAAATCTACACATTGTATATTAGATAATTTACCTAAGGAGATCATATATCCTTGAAAATCCAAATCTATAGACATAGATGAAAGAGGTCAAACATCATCCTCTCTAGCAGTATCCACATAGTGGAAGAAGCAGGAATGCTTGTCCCTTGCAGCATAAAAACTCATAGCTTTTGCGTGCCACCTTGCAACAAACGTGGAAAAAGAACTCATTTCTTCTTCGATGTCCTCATGTACTATGGAGAAGGGTCGTTAGCTGAGAAAAGAAGGGGGGGAGGAGAATATGAGGGGGCAGCTAAAGGTGCAGCCTATCCATTTTCTTTATCACCCCTGCCTCCTATTTATACATAGCCTCTTTAAACCCTAATGGATCTTACCTTAGTGGTGATAGATCTCTATCGAATTACCCTTATCTCTTGAATAATTAGATCTTTATCCAATAATCTCAATTCGCCTTTAATTGGGCTCTATTCAAGTATTGGTTACAGGTGCCTTGCAAGCCAATCACATGAGTGATGACACGTGTGACACACTACGTAATTTTTTTGCTTAAGATTATTATTGGCATAATCTCATATTATATTATCTCTTACATATATTATATATATATATATATATATATATATATATATATATATATATATATATATATATTGTGATGTCATTGGTTTTATGCAATAAGAATCGGATCATGATGAGATCACGATAATGAGATCGATTCACCTTTAAACATAGATCCTAAATAATCCTGGTCATATGTTACTCGAGAGGGACATCGAGATAACCGGACAGATTGGTGTATTATATACCCATCCATATGATGAAGGCAGGTGGTCTCATAGCCACTTGTGTGGAGACACTAAGGATATAGTGTAGGTGCTCAATGGAGAATGAGTTCACTGATTGATTCGCTTATGAAATGTTGTATGATTAAAGATACCTAATGTCATACAACGATTCCATAGTCCCAGTTATGTATATGATCTTTTGACTTGAAACACCAAGGATGTCTTATATGAGTAATCCTTTCTTTGACGCTAGCTTACAAGTTTGGTAAGTTTCAGATCTGGTACAACTAGTTATTGGGATTGGTAGCTGATCTTATAAAGACAATTGAGTGTCAATAGAGGGTCATCCACTCTCGGTATCATGAGAGGAATATCTCATATGTGCTTGCTCAGATAAATCCCTAGCTAGGGTCATTCGGATTGAGAGATAAATAGTTCTATGGTAGAATCTGATTAGAGCAAGACAAATTGATTTCGTATATGACTTGACAATACTATGTCAAATATATGATCTGAAATATTAGTTGGATGAGGGATTATAAATATATAGTAACTGTAGATAGACAGGTCCGATGGATTCGATCCCCCCGTACCATCTGGGAACTATGGCGTAGTGGCCTAATACGTCCATAGTCGATGAGTCGAGCGAATTATTATGAAGATAATAATTCACTATATTAGAAGGAGTTCTGATGGGAGCGACTCATAGCTAGATTGGTATCGAGCCTAGAGGGTCAGACACATATAGTGGATGCTTCAGCGAATAGAGGATTGGATGAAGATCCAATTAGCCCACATTCTCATTAGATGAGACCCTATGCTGATAGCTCCTTAATTGAGGCCCAACTAGAAGCTTAAGGAGATTATTGGATAGAGATCTAATAATGCAATATTAGTAGGTAATTGGATGAAGATCTAATACCCACTAAGGCAGGAGCCCTAGGATTTTTAGTGGCTCTCTATAAATAGGAGGGGAGACTCATGGTTGATAGGCTACAGATTTAGCCACCGCCTCCTATTCTCTTCCCTCCCTCTACGCAAGAGTTGCGAGATCAGATTGGAGTAGTTTCACTGTAGAGATTCATTACATGGATACCGCTAGAGAGGATGACGCTTGACCTCCTTCATCCTCTCCATCCGGATCTGAAAATACAAGGATATACGATCTCCTTAGGTAAAATCAATCTCTCATACATCATGATTTTTTTATTTTTATGTTTTTCTTGCCACCCCAATCTTTTACATGACGATTTGTTCTACATGAGAAATTAATTTTTTATTTTGATTTTCGCTACGCATGTGATGCTCTCGCTGAGGTTTTCCAACAGCAAGGAATCCATTAATGCATAGTCTTATCAATGAAACAAGGCCTTATTGGATAACTTATATCAAATCATTTACTTATCGCAACATCCACCATATATGTGTAACCCTTTATGCTTAATACCGAGCTAACCGTGAGTTGTATATATTAGAACTCCTTCTAGCTTAGTGAATTATTATCTCATAACAATTCACTCAACTCATCGACCATGAACATATTAGGCCACTATGCTATAGTCCCCAAAACGGTACAAGGGGATATGATCTATTGGGCATGTCTGTCCATAATTATCGTGTATCTATAGTATCTCATACATCTAATACCTCAGAGACCATATATCGGGCATGATACTATCAGGCCTCATATGGAATCCATCTGAGTCTCACTATAATCGGATTCTTCCGGAGAACTTCTTCTCTCTTAGTCTAAATAACCCTAGCCATGGATTTGCTTGAGAGAGAATACATGAGATATTTTTCTCATGATACTAAGAGTAGACGATCCTCTATTGATACTCAATTATCTTCATAAGGTTAGCTACTAATCTCGATAATCGATTACATCATATTTGGAACATCTGGACCTACAAGTTCAATATTAAAGAAATGAGTACTAAAATAGGGCATCTTGGTATCTTAAGTCTAAAGATAAAACATACAATTGGAACTATGAAATCACTATTTAACGTCATATATCATTAACCATCCAATATTTGTGGAATTTAAAATTTTAATGATGAAATCAATTGATGGGTTATTGATCTAACATGATTGTTAGAATTGATTAATGCATGATTAATTATGACAGAATGATTATTACAATCAGGATTTGTTAAGGTCAAGTCCATGTATCAGGCCGATACGATTAGGAACTCGCTAGGAGTGCGTCGAGAGCTCATCGTGAGTATCGGGAGTTTGTCAAGATGGCACAAGGGAGTTTACCACAAGAAGATCGAGACTTGTTGGAAGATTATCGGGGGTAGCCGAAAAGCTTGTCGGGAGTTAGAATGGTCTTGTAATGGATGTTTGGCAATTATGATTGTATCTAATTAAGTCACAATTAGCATCATGCAGGACTAACTATGATAGGAGCAATAGAGTTACAACTGGATGATAGGTCAAGATCAAGCTTGAGCATTGGGCCGGGGTTCAGACGATGTAGTGGGATCTCGTCAGAGTTTGCTGGGAGATTCGCCAAAGGGATCTGGAAGCTCCTTGGGAACATATGTCGGGAGATTGCCAAAAGAAGACTATAGGACTCGTCGCAAGAATGCTGGAGGTTGCTAGATTGGTGGGAGTTAGGTCTTGGTTTAGCTTGTTAGTCATTAAGTGTTATAATCATTGAGTCATAGTTAGGAATTAAGTCCTAATTGAGTTAGATTTAGATGAAATCTAAATCAACTCAATAAGGTAACTGAATCCACTATAAGATTTAGTTGAGCTCAGGTTGAGTTCAATTAGTTGACCAAGGGAATGGTCAACTGATGGTTCAAGCCAGAATTTAAAAAATGGAGGGAACTACTTTTGCAAAAATTTCGGTGGGTAAATCGGCTCACCGCCGGGCGGCTGACCTGCTCAGATTGAGCGGTTGACCCTCCTAGGACCGACGAGTAAACCGCCCATACCCTGGTGTTCGGGCAGTTGAGGAACCGCCCGTACCTAGTTTTTTCAGGTATGTTTGATTTTTGGCTCCAAAAATCTAAAGCCACTTGGGGCCTATAGATACCCCAAGTTTTCTTGTATTCTATATATTCTGAGAAAATATTGTATGAGAATTATAAGAAAAAGAAAAGGGGTAAAGGAGTGATCAAAGAGTATAATCTTGTCTCCCTTATAAGCAAAGTGTAAGGGTTTAGTCTTCACCCAAAGAAGATTGGTAGTGGATGCCGGTGTGCCTCAAGAAGGAGGACTCGGGAGTAAACATAGGCCGTTGGCGCCGAACCACTATAAAAATTGTGAGTGTTTCCTTGCTTTTATTGCTTACATATTTTTGTATTTATGCTTCCGATCTAACTTAACTCTTTGAAAGTAAAGTTTTTACGATAAGTTCTTTCCTTCAAACATCACTTATCTTTTCAGTTTGATTATTAACTTAGCAACTTTCTTTTAATCACTCACTTATTTCACTAAGAACGAAAAACTTCGGATTTTGTATCTTGGTTTAATCGAAAAGTTTTTATCTAAACTGAAAATTTATACTTGCATTAATTCATCCCTCCTCCCTCTTAGTGCCAATTGATCCTAATAATATTTAGTAAGTGGATCAATCGATGAAATCATTCTCCACTAAGCACTTGTATTATACCTGTAGTGTCCCTATACAAACAGCTATGAGACAAACTACCTCTATTATATGGACGAACATACAACACAATTGTCTGTCAAATTATCTCGATGTCCCTCTGGAGTAACTTGTGATCAGATTATTTAGGATATATGTTTAAAGATAAATTAGTCTTATTATTATGATTTCATTATGATTTGATTTTTATTGAATAAATCTAAAAACATTACAATATATATATAATAGACAATAGATATAATATGAGAAAATATTAATAATAATAATAATTATGTAAAAAGATTGTATAGCGTGTCACATGTATTATCACTTATGTGATTAGCTTGTATGACATTTGTAACCAAAAGTAAGAGCTGTATCACCTCCTCACTCGATAGAAACGTGATGGAGGTAACAACTTATCGGCCCATATGGATAACAATAATCCATCAGATGTTATTCAGATCTATCTTATCGGCTATTAGGGACATTGGTCCTCAAGAGAAGGTTGTTACAACGATTATAGTTGGTATCATCGACCCACCTCGAATATCCAGAGATACTTTAAAGATCATTTTGAAACCACCTCAGACACGTTAATCATAACAATCATCTCGCAAGACTAGCAGAAGGATTCCTCAGATGATCTCACACCTTTAGATTAAAACCAAACCATGCCATCTCTCTGCCAATGACATTCACGCGACAACATAAAGGACACACGAGTAAAAGCATCGACGGTTGCATACAATGTCGTATGTGCTATAAATGCTAAAATGAGTCAAAACTCCCATCAAAGGAGTTGAATTCAGATATAACCTGATCAGGTAGTGCACCTTTAATCCTTTCGGTGGTTTAGGCTCCTAATTGGGAATGTGGTGCGGTAACTGCCCGTCAAAGATAGATTCTTATAACACTACTTGGGACTTTGTCGAAATGTGGGGTACCCACTTCAGGGGAGGTACGAGAGGAGTAACCAAAGGGGTACCCCCATGTTGGGCGACTTGGGCAAGCAAGAACAGGAATGAGATAACAGTTTGCACAATTCCTACGTGGGCATGAACTTACTGTGATAGGTTAGTAAAGACTTCAGTAACGCAAAAGTTTGCCCAGTGTAGGGTTAGTTGCTAGTGGATTCATAGTAGGGTTGTTGAATAATTACCTACAAATTAAAAATTTAAAAAGAAAAAGAAGTGATATCTAAAAAAACGAGGGATTCGATATATGTCCCTCCAAGGAGCATGATTGATAAAGTCTCTCCAACTAAAAAAAAAAAAAAGGTGAATTTGGATTATTCAAAAAGTAATGAATAATCAATAAAAAAGAATTCTCTTTTTGAGGGCTTTTATAATATGCTAGAAATATGGTTTTAACTAATCTAATGGTTAATACCTTGAATGATTATGTGAGTTGTTCGATTATCATTGAGTCTTGGCATCACGAGTAAAATAATTAGAGTTATAGTTACGAGGTAACGATGCTGTTTGATACTAGAAATTCGATTTGTTATCTTAGCTGAAGAAACTATTCGTAGAGTAAGTATCAATATCAATCTTGGATTGCACTCGTCATGCATATAGATTTGATTGATATGTCAATTAAATGTGATATGTGAGAGTATTCAGATAATAAAAAAATAATAATCACACTATTATAGATGAACTAGTTGTAAAAAAAAAATTATGGGTTGTTAATTTAAGATATCAAAATTTAAGTTGAAAAGGCCTTTGTTAAATTTATTTTTTATTTATATTATAGATATAAATATTTTAATTACTGACATTTATATTTAAATTTAAAAATTAGTGGTTGATTATTTATATGTTCTTATATCCATAAGGGCGTTTAAAAGAATAGATTAATTCAAGAAGAAAAATGAATATTAAATGGTAATATTATATTTATCTATAATAATTATTATGCCCAATTTTAAAAAAAAGAAAACGAAGGAAATTTTTTTATTTAAAAGATTGCTTCAAATGTAACACCTGAATGATTAATATGTGCACAAATAAGTTTCCTATATCTCCTTTGTTTCAGTATTATATATATATATATAAATAGGTAAACAGTAATTTCATACAAATAAGATCTTTAAATACATTACGATTTTGAAAGAAAAAATATACCTCATTTTTTCTGTGTAAATACATCATATTATTTACAACAAAAATATATACATTAAATATAGTTATAATATATAATGTAATTCCTCAAAAAACCCTATACTTTTTAGGTTTTTCCTATCAAGTTTTCTATTTTAATATTATATGAAATTACCCTCATTGACAACAATTAACGATGTGTTTTCAATTGAGACTCAACTGATTTGGACCAATTCTTCAATAAAATCGATCTAATGCTAATCCAAAACATAACTAGTTATAATTTCATTGATTACTTACTACTAAGTCAAAAGACATTATCTCTATTCAGCGATACTATAATCAAATCCGTCAATACCAATCAATCAAATTGATGAATCACTTCGAATTGATTAGCCTTGAACGAAAAAAATTAACATTAGGAGATGCCAATTACCATAGATATGAGTACCGAAGAAGATCTGTTTTCAATGGAGAAGAATAAATAAGAGTAAGGATGAATATGACAAGTAGTTTTCATAACCTTGAGGGCGGTTATAGTACTCAGCTTATATTATTATATATCATATATTTATTAATTAATAAATATATAATTATAATTATTTTTATATATCTTTTTATTCTAAAATTTTTATATTATTAATTAATTTTGATAATAATTTTATATTTAAAAAATAGATTAATTAAAGGAATATAAAAAACTCATGCGGTTTTTTTTTTTATCTTTCACTTGTCGAGAAATGAGAGGAGATGAGACGAGTGCGGATGTTTTCTTTTTGGAGGAAGTCATGCAAATTTTTGTGAGAGTTTTTCGATAATCGTGTGTGTATATATATATATATATAATAATAATAATAATAATAAAATTTTGAATTAGTTTCGGTTCGATGGGAAGATCCTTACTTACGCCACGTGGGCATGAGCGATCGCAGAAAAGCTAGTCCATTTCCTACGAACTTGCTTGAAGCCCTAATCCCGTCTCGAGCGCGCGAGGGAGGGAGGAAGATTACGAGGATCCTTTATTGGCGTCTTCCTTTGTTTCTCGATTGATCGATCCTAGGGATCCATGGAGTTGCCGCAGAACGATTTCGATCGGATCGTCTTCTTCGAGCACGCGCGCAAGGCCGCGGAGGTCGTTTACGCCAAGAACCCCCTCGATGCCGATGTGAGCTCCAACATTTCGATTCCGTTACCTCGTAGTCGGTAGGGTTCTTTGGTTGCCTCCTCGACGGTTGGAACGTATTCCCTTAATGGATTCGACCGCTTTACTTGTTTTCTCGACCTCCTTTGTGCTTCCGTTCTTTGGGCTTGTAGTGTTCATCGTGGAACAGTTTGGTAATGTGATCATGTTACTGTTTCCTTAGAATCTCACCAGATGGGGCGGAGCACTTCTTGAGCTATCCTCGTTTCAGAGTGGTAGCGACTCCATAAAGATGGTCGGAGGTTCGTATCAATGAACATAGGGCAACCTCAAGAAGAAAATAGTTTCTGCGAATGCAGGTTTGAATGTGGTGCATGTGATTCCTTTACCGATTTCTCAAGCAGATGCTGTATCGAAACTGGAGGAAGCCTTGGAGGTGAATCCAAGCAAGCATGATACTCTTTGGTGCTTGGGAAACGCCCATACATCTCATGCTTTCTACACACCGGATCACCAGGCTGCTAAGGTTGATTTTGACAAGGCAGCTCAGTGCTTCCGGCAGGCTGTGGAGTTGGTAACTTTCTTGCACATTCTATAATGACATCCAGTTCATTCTCTTGGAGTCTTTGTTGTTGCTTTCGTGAGTTGAGACTACATTTTTTGATAGGATCCTGGGAATGAGCTGTATCTTAAGTCACTGGACTTATCAAACAAGGTATATTTTATGATCAATTCTGTGTCCTAGGATTTCAGTGTGTCATGTACTATAGTGTGTCAATTTGTCCACAGAATCATTTGGTATTTAAGCTGATGATCACAAATATTCTGAACGTCTTAAAAATGTATGGATGTAAATCCTCCATGATTATAGTTATGATGTCTTGATGGAGATAGACACTTGACATGATTTCATACCATGTTTCTTTTGGTATGTTTTTATTTAAGATTATTTTAGTCTGAGCTGACTTATGATTATCTTCAGAAATTATTTGTTCTTGCTTATATTAACAAGTCTAGCAAGCTCAATACTAAAGAAGCTGCTTTTTAATTGTGCTTCTGAGCCCTTTTTATCCACCTTAATCACAATGTGAATAATTTAAAATATAGTACCTGATTTATGAAATTTGAGGAAATCTAATTGCTGTTTGCTAGAGCCTGTGATATTGCCCATCAAGAATCAACATGCTTGCCTAAACTGGGATAAAGTACCTATTATCTCATGCACACAATCAAACATCGAATGGAAGATGGTAAAGTTAGTCTGAAGTGTTAAGTGGTGGTGATCTTTATAGGAACTTGCTTGGAGATCATATGGAAGCATGCGAAGGTGAACATCATACTTAATCGTGTTGGTTCATCGCATATTGTAAATTTCTGGTTTTGTTTTATTGGGAACAAGAACTAAATATAGATTTGCAACTAACTATGAAGAATTTTAATGATTGTTAGCACGAGGAATTAGTATGACGAACTACCATCATCTTTTGTGGATTAGTATCATCTGATGACATTTATTTGTTAAAATAATCTGAACATCTCCTTTAGGCACCTGAATTGCATCTAGAACTCCAAAAGCAGATGGCAAGTCAGCAAGCTTCACAGGGAGCAACCACTGCTTCGACTATGAAGGTAATATTATGCTCTTTCTGAAGAAACCAGTCTGTCTTGTAAATTTATCATGTATGCAACAGTATATGCTGTATGTTGCTGAATGTTCTCTGCTTTTTTGCAAAACTTTTGATGGTTATCAGTCTGTTTTTGCCTCTCTGTCACATGATTTACTTTGATGCTTTAACATTTTGATTTTCATGTGGCCTAGTGAGGTAGACAAAATAAGTTGACAAGATTTAGTCTTGACACCAAAGTGCTGAAATATATATATATATTTTGCAAGGTTTGATTTACCGATTCGTACCACTGTACCGACATATTATCGGTACCGGTACGGGACCCATACAGGGCAGTATGCACAGTGCATACCACCCGGTATTAAAATAAAATATAATATTTTTATAATATAATATAATATAATATAATATAATATTAAAATATTAAAGAAAAGAAAAGGCGGCGTTGCCTTGATCTCTCCCGCGGAGACGCCTCTTCGTGTGGGAGAAAAAGCGGCCACGGTGGCAATCCTGCATGCGACCGCGGCGGCGGCGGTGGGCGGGGCGGCGGGAGGTATTCTTTCTTCCCCTCTTCTTTTTTTTTCTTTTCCCTCTTCTTCTTCCCTTTTTCTTCCTCAATCGACCGTCGATGGTCAATTTCTTCTTCAATCGATCACCGACGGTCGAAATCGACCGCCGACAGTCGATTTTTGATGGAATCGCCTGGTAGCGGGCGGTCCGCGTATTGGTAACCTGGCGGACTGGTATGTACCGCCCGTACTGGGCGGTATAGGTCGAAATTGCAAACCTTGATTTTTTGTTATGAGAATGTGGTCCTGGTGTATGTTAAACTCCTCAATAAACTCCTCAATTAGTTATTTTCCTGGATGTGTTGAATTCTCATAATTGATTTATCTTGCCTTTAAATTTGTATGTTTAGGAGTTTATCTTTGCTGGTGAAGTATCTTAGTTGCAGAGATTTTTATATGCTACAGTTAACCTATTGACATGTCCTTGTCTCCTGTTAGCTACTTGACAGAACCATAACTGTAACGGCTGTTTCTTAGGAATTTTTATTGCATTTTATTTTTTTATTTTTTATATTGGTTTAAGTCATTACAATTTGTTTAGCAGATGATGGAAGACAGTTAAGTAAAAGATTGAAAATAAAATTTCCTTTATAAATACTGAATTGAGTGTTCTATATTGATTGAGCACCATAAAATCTGATCATTCTTCTCATGATTTATGTGCCAGAAAATTTGCAGTCATATTGCCAGTGAAATATGCCTTTTCTGGATTATTTGTGGCCACTAAGAATATACTGTTAGAAGGTTATATAATCTGGATTAGGATGATCAAGGGTGGTGGCAAACTGGAAGATGTAGCATTGACCGCTCATATTATTCTCTTTTTCAATAATATTTTCCTGATTACTCTTGAAGTGTTTTATGCATATTAATCTCTCACATCTTTTTTATCAGCTTCTAAGTTGATGAATAATTTTTAACCCTGAAAACTTCTCTCATTCTGTATTTTAGTGCCTCTGGTTATTATAAGTTTATAACAACATACTAAGTGATATTCATGGAGTATTCCATAGTTGCTGTTAACTTATTAGTGGAACAATATTTTAAAAAAAATTACCTTAAAATCCCCATCTGTTTTATAATTCTTATTTTTAGAATTCTTATAACACTTGTTTATTCAAATTGAATTGAAAATAGTTGTTGACTTGTTAGATGATCACCATATGTACAGTGTTTAATTTTAGAAAACACCATCGTAGAGCCCAATGACAACAAGATAGCTCATCTTATCATTATCCATGTTAGTAGTCTTCTCATGTTTATTCATAATTCAAGTCTTCACATCCTCTCTAATTTTATTTTGTAGAATGAATCCAGAAATTATGTGCTTGTTTTGGACTAAATGGTTTTTTCTGATGTCTATTTGGCTAAACTATATCTGGATCAAGGAAAGTAGAAAGATTGATATGCCCAAAGGAGAAATTTTTTGTGGGCCGATCATGAAAATAATAGGTGTTCAGAGACTTGTACCAAAGATACTACATATAACCTGTGAACTGTTGGCAGATGAATTGAAATTTATGAAACATTGTTCTTGAATTAGCCATGATACTGTCCTTGATGGACTGCATGGTTAGATAGCAGATCCCCGTGTATCCATTGTCTTCTTCAGGCATCATGAAGATACTTAGTTCATCTTTTAATGATGTGCAAATTTAGTTGCCAATGGGCTTGATTTAGTACTATCAAACCAAAGTAAGGAAATTAACTTGTATTTTTAAAATGTTTCAAAATAGAAAGAATAAAAATGGTCCTATACACCTATTACACCTGAGGTC